>LR738714.1:103497220-103648809 GCA_902687465.1 Secale cereale | reverse complement strand
TGTTGGGGAACGTAGTATTTTCAAAATTTTCCTACGATCACGCAAGATCTATCTACTAGATGCATAGCAACGAGGGGGAGAGTGTGTCTACGTACCCTCGTAGACCGGGAGCGGAAGCGTCTAGTGACGCGGTTGATGTAGTCGAACTTCTTCGCGATCCAACCGATCAAGTACCGAACGTACGACACCTCCGCGTTCAGCACACGTTCAGCTTGATGACGTCCCACGAGCTCTTGATCCAGTTGAGCTTCACGGGAGAGTCTCGTCAGCACGACGATGTGGTGACGGATATGATGAAGTTACCGGCGCAGGGCTTCACCTAAGCACTGCAACGGTATAACCGAGGTGTGTTTCTGTGGAGGGGAGCACCACACACGGTTGGGAGAGATCAACTGATCAACTTGTGTGTCCTAGGGTGCCCCCTGCCCCCGTATATAAAGGAGCAAGGGGGGGGCGGCCAGCCCTTCTATGGCGCGTCAGGGAGACAATCCTATTAGGAATAGGATTGCAATCCTATTCCTAGTAGGAGTCCACCAAGAAGGAAGAGGGGAAAAGGAAGGAGAGGGAGAGGTGGCGCCCCCCAATCCTAGTCCAACTAGGATTCCCTGGTGGGGCGTCGGCCAGCCTCTATGGGCTGCCTCTCTTCTTTCCTCAAGGCCCACTATGGACCATCCCCCTTCGTGGGGGGTTTCGGTAACCCCCTCCGGCAATCCGGTTAAATTCAAAACTTTTCCGGAACACTTCCGGTGTCCGAATATAGTCGTCCAATATATCAATCTTTATGTCTCGGACATTCCGAGACTCCTCGTCATGTCCGTGATCTCATCCGGGACTCCGAACTACCTTCGGTACATCAAAACTCATAAACTCATAATACCAATCGTCATCAAACGTTAAGCGTGCGGACCCTACGGGTTCGAGAACTATGTAGACATGACCGAGACTCATCTCCGGTCAATAACCAATAGCGGAACCTGGATGCTCATATTGGTTCCTACATATTCTATGAAGATCTTTATTGGTCAAACCGCATAACAACATACGTTGTTCCTTTTGTCATCGGTATGTTACTTGCCCGAGATTCGATCATCGGTATCTCTATACCTAGTTCAATCTCGTTACCGGCAACTCTCTTTACTCGTTCCGTAATACATCGTCTCGTGACTAACTCATTAGTCATTTGCTTGCAAGGCTTATTATGATGTGCATTACCGAGAGGGCCCAGAGATACCTCTCCGACACTCGGAGTGACAAATCCTAGTCTTGATCTATGCCAACACCACGAACACTTTCGGAGACACCTGTAGAGCATCTTTACGATCACCCAGTTATGCTATGACGTTTGATAGCACACAAGGTGTTCCTACGGTATTCGGGAGTTGCATAATCTCATAGTCATAGGAACATGTATAAGTCATGAAGAAAGCAATAGCAATAAAACTAAACGATCATAGTGCTAAGCTAACGGATGGGTCTAGTCCATCACATCATTCTCCTAATGATGTGATCCCGTTGATCAAATGACAACTCATGTCTATGGTTAGGAAACATAACCATCTTTGATCAATGAGCTAGTCTAGTAGAGGCATATTAGGGACACTCTATTTTGTCTATGTATTCACACATGTACTAAGTTTCCGGTTAATACAATTCTAGCATGAATAATAAACATTTATCATGATATAAGGAAATATAAATAACAACTTTATTATTGCCTCTAGGGCATATTTCCTTCACGTCCTTCACCTGACGAGTGGGGATGCGGTTCCCACTTAACATGGGCATGTGGCGGGGACGGTGGCTCCTCCTTCACGCGCACCGATGACGGTAGAGCCGGACCCATCTGACGGAACGAACACTTCATCATGATCCGTCAGATGGATGAATTCTTCATCTGCCAGAGCCGCCTTTGAGAGGAGACGGGGTCGTTGTTGTGGCTTGTCCTTCTTGTTGCCAAAGGATATGACTATATCCTCCTTGCCGGATGAGCCCCCCGCCGTGGATGCAAATGGTCCAGGTGAGCAAGAGCTGCTACTTATGAGTTGCGTTGGAATTTTCCCTGAAGAGAAAGGGCGAGGAAATATAGTAGCGGATAGTATTTCCCTCAGTAGAAAACCAAGGTTATCGAACCAATAGGAGAACCACGCAAATGACCTTTAGAAGTACCTACACACACAAGAGCAAATACTTGCACCCAACAGGAGAACCACACAAATGACCTTTAGCAATACAAGAATCAAGGCTATCGAACCAATAGGAGAACCACACAAACGATCTTTAGTAGTACCTACACACAAGAGAAAATACTTGCACTCAAAGCGGGCAACAGGGTTGTCAATCCCCTTGTACTCGTTAATTGCAAGGATCAAATCTGATAGTAGTAGATAGATAAATTGCAAAGTAAATTAACTACAACAAGGTATTTTTGGTTTTTTGCAATATGATTAAAATAGACCCCGGGGCCATAGTTTTCACTAGAGGCATCTCTCTAATGTAGATAGCATACGGTGGGTAGACAAATTATTGTTGGGCAATAGACAGAAACGTGCATAGTTATGACGGTATTCGTGGCATGATCATGTATATATGCATTACGTCCGTGACAAGCAGACCGACTCCCGCCTGCATCTACTACTAGTACTCCAATTCGAGAGCCCTTCTATGCTTGCCTCTCTAGGTATTAAGTTCTTAACAGAGTAATGCATGAAGTATGGTTACACAATGTAGACAGAATAAAACCAAGCAATATGATTGAACCCCGTCGTTTTCCCCCTTAGTAGCAACAAGAAAAATACGTGCCTCTCTACCTCTTCTGTCACGAGGTGAGGACACCACAAGATTGAACCTACTACTATGCACCACTTCCACTGAAGATCTACTCATCAACTTGGCCAAAGAAAACTCAGGGATCGGAAAAGCATTACATAGCTATAACAATCATACATAATAAAGTTCAGAAAGAACAAACTACTTTTGATGAATAATCTTGTCATAAACCCACAATTCATCGAATCCCAACAAACACATCGCAAAATAAGATTACATCAAATAGAACTCCGAGCAGAACATTGTACTGAAAACCAGAGAGAGAGAGAGAGAGAGAGAGAGAGAGAGAGAGAGAGAGAGAGAGAGATCTAGCTAATCACTATGGACTGATAGGTCCTGTGGGACCTACTTCCACATCATCGGAGCTGCAACAAAGTTATGTAGAAGCCCTCCATGATCGATTCCCCATCCAACAAAGTATATGAAGAGGTCTCTAGATGGGATCACGGAAGAACAGAGACTTTTGGCAACGGAAAATTGTGTTGCTGGATGCTTTAGGGTTTTTCCAATATTAGATAATTTATAGCGCTAGAATTAGGTCAAAAGGAGCCACGTGAGGCCCACAAGACATTAGGGTGTGCCGACCCCTACATCCAGGGCACACCCTGTTGCCTTGTCGTATCCTTGTAGGTCTTCTGGCCCTCCCCCGAAGCTTCCAGGGTCTCTTCTGGTCCAGAAAAAATCATCAAAAAATTTCTCGTGTTAGGACTCTGTTTCGTATAGAATTTCTGTAAAACAAAAAAAAACAAGCAGAAAACATCAACTGGCACTGGACACTAGGTTATTAGGTTAGTTCCCCAAAATGATATCAAATTGCATATAAAGTATCTAAGATTGATAATATAATAGCATGAAACGATCAAAAAATATAGATACATTGGAGACGTATTAAGGGCAGCAACGCCACGATCCGCCCGACGACGAATTTCCATCGGTGCCGCCTGCTGGCGTGGAGAACCAGAACTTCAGCATCGCCGCTGGGCTCAGAGAGGAGGAAGGGATCGACCAGGGGAGGAGGACGGTGTGGTGCTTGGGTTGGTGCGGATCTGGATGGCGTTAGAGCGCGACTTAAATAGCTGCGGCAAGCCAGACGGAGGGGCGGTCAACACACTTCAATGTGGCGCAACAGCCGGAGTTGGTTTCATTGTACGCAACATCCGCATTGAAGCGGTGGCAACACCCAAGAGCTCGTGTCCGTCTGTGCCGCCATCCTGCCCGGTCAAGTCGTGGCATGAATGTTGGTCGCTGCATGCTCTGGGCCAGCATGGATGCGGCGCCGCAAGCAGCAAAAGGGCGGGTGGGGATTTGGGCGGGCCGGTGCGGTTAGAAGTGGGCTTGGGAGCTTTCCAGACTCCCACAAAGCCCCCCACGTTTGTCTCCGATTTGTGGGAGAAAACGCGTCTAGACTATTCTGGAGACCGATACAGGCCATGTTGGATGGCTTCCGTTGTCCTGACAGCGTGGTCTAGACGGACGGGGGAGGTTTGAGGGTCGGCATTGGAGATGCCCTAAGAGCATCTCTAATAGGTGCCCTATAATAGAGCACCGGATTATGATTGGAGCAAAATTTGTAACATCTAAAAGTGCTTTTTACAACACCCAGAAATGTAAATATAAGGTGCTCCAACAGATGTTCTAAAATAGAGAATTAGTGCTCCAATAGATGCCCTAAAATAGGAGTAAAAATAGTTGCCGCACCATAAATGTGTTATCTCCAAATGCACATGTATTTAGCAAAATATGAACTATGAATGATTGTTGTGGCAACAAGACATTTTCTATTTCAAGTTGTACATATGAATACGTCTTCGCTGTTGTTGTACTTTGTGTTACTTCCACGTGGAGCATCAAGAAAACCCTCATTGTGCATGTCAAGATTGTCCTCATCATATTGTGTTTCATATTATTGGGAGGGAAAATCCCGAGAGACAAAATCTCCATTGGAATATTTGTGAATTGCAAGAGTGAATCATCAACAAGACTACAAATGCACACACAAAATCTAATATAAGTACACATCATCTCATCATTGCATTCATCTCAACATGACAATTTTTTCTCGAAAATAATGGGACATTTCTTTTAACCTTTCTGCCATTTCGTCGACCATGTTGCGGATGACGAGGACATGCATCGACGGCTCATCATCCATGGACGGAGGCAGTGGGGGAGGAGGCACGGAAGCAACAATAGCCGTCGATGAAGTCGTAGCAGTAAGCGACAAAACAAGGGGGCATGGTGCTGATGGTCTTCTTCTTGCCGCCACCGCCTCATTGATTGGCCTTGACGACCTTCTTCTTCTGCGGCAAAGGATCCATTCTGACGGCGAAGATGAGTCGTGGCGACGCTAATATGCTGGGTCGAGTAGGGGCCATGGTGGCGACAGCGGCAAGATCATCGGGAGAGGAGGATGTGGCCACAACAAGGAGCATCGGAGCGGAGTCGACAGCCGCGGGGTTGAAGGAGCCGTCCATGGGGCTTCGACAACGGTCAGGTAGGGCCGACGGGCGTTGGGAGGTGGGGATGCGAGCGCGGCACGGGAACTTTCAACGCGATGGTTGGCTGCTTAAGCGTGACACTATTTGTTTTTTCGGCAGATGCCCAAGTGTTGCTAATTTGCAACACTTGATGATGTATTTTTCAAGTGTTGTAAATTTAGAGTAATACCTTTTGGATACAGGGCACCTATTTGTGCACCGTTTTGCCCTCCCGTGTCCTCGTGATGTAAAAATGCCCTATTATAAGACACCTATTGAAGATGCTCTTACTTTGTCGTGCTCCTATCGAGTTCTCGTGCCCGCCAGTGAAACAAATGTTTACCACCACCATAGATGATGACAAGATCACCAGAAAATAAGAGCCTTTTGGTTCAAATGACTTATATGCGTACCGGGTTATCGTAGATCAAAGTTTACTTGTGTTTTTTTATTCCTTTACAATGAAAAGGTTGCCGCCACCGTAGACGATGACGCCTCTTTGGGAGGAGTGATGTCGATGACACATGTGTGCTGTCTCGGCGAGTCCCTCTTCGGAGTGGTGTGTGGGGGGTATTTTATGTGTGCCTCTCAATGATTGTGATGGTTTTCCACCCTCTTTCATAATTAACCGAAATACCTGGTTTTTGCTCTTTTTTTCTAATTAACCGAGCAACTCTTTTCTTCTTCATAATACAGGAATCCTACCATTTCGAAAAAAGGTCGTGCAATAAGAGCCTTTTGATCTGAATGACTTTCATAAATCTTCATATTATCATAATTCTTGTAATGCTTTATGTTGGTTGTTCAATTTGTAGAACCTTATGAGAATTTTCCTACTTATTGTGAATTGCCAGTTGCCAAAATTCTTTGTAACGCTTACTTAGTCCATGACTATGCACATATACATTTTCAACGTTACCATAATGTATATTTTTCTGTAAAATAGTCCTGCGATTATTAGCGTTTAAATTATACATGGGTGAGGTGTATGAGAATGGGGATGTTTATCCAAATGTCTTCATGAATTTGCAAGGTTTACGTATCTTTCAGTGATAGAAGGAGTTGAAATGAGAATACAGAGGGGTACATCGCATGGCATAACCACAGATGGCATGAACATGATGCACGAAGCAGAGAGACATGGGATGCTCAGTCCAAACAGGAGCTACTACACAGTGCTAAACTATCCAAACCAACAGAAACAACCCAAACTAAGGCAATGCCCTAACACTCGGAATCTAGTACCAGACACGACACAAGCCGACAAGATGACACCTTCATGAAGGGGAACGACGTCGTGACGCTGCCGCCATCCGGTCCAAGGAACTAGATCTGGGGTTTCCCTCGGCTCGAAGATGGGCTTGGAGAATAAGCCGTGGCAGTGCCTCTAGGAAGGGTACAACACCTGCAGGTGTCGCCGCTTCTAGCATCAAGCAGGGATTTCGCCCTGGCCAATGTCCGAACAATCCTAAAGCTGCCAGGACTGGATTCGAAGACAGGAACACGTCGTTAGTTGGAGCCGCCATCGCCGGAAGGGGAGCTTTGCAACCGGAAGCACAAGTATTGAACCTAGATCGACGAAGCCGAAGCTGCCAAACCACCGGCGAACCCAGGAAGCCGGAAAGTGCGCAACTTCTAGAGAACCGGGGCCAAAACCGCTACGGGAGGAATGCCGACGAGCTGGACCCTTGGGACCGCAACGACAAGGGCGAAATCCACCGTGTGCAGGCCGCTGCATCGAATATGAGAAGAACCAGACCACCACGAGCGGAGGATAGCCAGCCGGAGAGGGGTGGCGCTGCCGCGCGAAGAGGAGCACTGCCGCGGGACCGCCCCGCGCCTACTGGAGGCCAGGCCTCGCCTGACGACGCCGTAGGAAGTAGGAACACCCCCGTCGCCGCCCTCCTTGGGCACGCATGGACTTCGTCGGCGTCCCCTCCGGCGGCGGCGAAGCGAGGGGGTGTGGAACTGGGGCGCGGCCAGTGGCGTGACTAGGGTTCCTCCCGAGTTGCCCGGGAGACAGCATGTGTGTGTGGTGTGTGTGTGTGTTTTGTAAAACATTTAAGTTTAATATAAAAAATGAAGCAACTTGGAGATCATATTTGGGGTTTGTTTACTTTATCCAGATAAAAAAATCCTTTTGGCTATAATCAGTTTGATATAAATTAGATTTGTTTTCTTCTTCTAAAAGTTAATGCTAATTGGACAGAGAGTCCAAAATAAGTTGTGAAAATGCACAAGCTGTTTCCAGCTATCCACAATCCACTTATGGCAAGCCAAGCATAGAAAAATGGTGGGAAAGAACAAGAAAGGGAAAAATGAGAGAGAGAGGGGACCGAACACTAAAAAAGACTTTGCCTTTTCTATTCCAAGTCTCTCTTCCCCCATCTCTGCTTCTCTTCTTCTCCTGCACAGTCCACACTGTTCATCTCCTCTTCGATCCCCAAATCCCAAGCTGACCAACCAAACCCCCGCCCCGCATGGAGTGGACGGCCCCCAAGTCCACCCCGCTCTCCCCGCCCCACCTCCTCTGGGACTGGGGCGACGCCGCCGCGCCTGGCTCCTCCGGCGAGGCGGCGGGGAGGCGCGGGAAGGAGAAGCGGGCCAGGGGGGAGGGGGGCGGCGGCGGCGGAGGAGGAGCGGGCGTGAGGTGCCAGGTGGAGGGCTGCGGGGTCGAGCTCCGCGACGCGAAGGAGTACCACCGGAAGCACCGGGTTTGCGAGGCCCACACCAAGTTCCCCCGCGTCGTCGTCGCCGGCCAGGAGCGCCGCTTCTGCCAGCAGTGCAGCCGGTGGGTGTTTCCTGACGCTCCGAGGTTGTTCGCCGGAGTTTTGTTCCTGCACCCTGGTTGCCCGCCGGAGCCGTGCTTTTCTTTGACTTCTGCGATTGCCCTCTCTGTGCAAAGCTGCAAGCTCGACCTTTCTGCGATTGCTCTTGCTCTACTTCCTGTGTGTCTTTCGTTCTTGGATTGGAATTTCGCTCTTGCTCTACTTCCTGTGTGTCTGCGAATTCTGGACTTCCTTAGAGCACGATGCAAACGCTTCGCGGTATAATTCCGTTCGTCGTCAGTTGATTAATCCGGGAACCTTGTGTGTTTTTGTGTGTGTCTGGAAACTGTGGTTATCCTGTGCGAGTACGGCTTGTTTCCCGATTTAGGAGGCGAAGATGCCTTTTCCCCACAATTATAGTACTGTCGACCTGTGGAGAATCGTGCTGCATGGCATGGCTGAACGGCTGTGCAATACCATCTGTTTCCAGTTTTGGACTTTTGGCAGGGCACTTGTCCCTGTGTATGTGCACTTTTGGGCTGAAATTCTGTTGTGCGGTGGCTACTGTGATTCAGTTACTGTGTGGAAATTTCTCTTCCGTGTTTGCATACTCTTAGATCTTAGTTGGTACATATATTAGTCTATATATGTAGTACTGTCTGTGGTTTTGCTGATTGCCTGGCTTTTGGTGATCAAGGTTCCATGCGCTGTCGGAGTTCGACCAGAAGAAGAGGAGCTGCAGGAGGCGACTGTCCGATCACAATGCTCGGCGCCGGAAGCCACAGCCAGACGCATTCTCCTTTGCACCGGCAAGGCTCCCGTCGTCATTGATGTTTGGTAATATATCCATACTTTAAGTGGGTAATTATGCGGGATTTGTATTTTTTTTCCTTGCTCTCCACACCACATCGTACTGAAACTACTGTTCTTTATGCTTAATTGGCTAGTTGTGAGTTGAACTTCTTCAGTAAATTGTGTTTGAGCTAGGTATGAGTTTCAGCTTTCGCTAATGCCATGATTAGTCAGAAATTATCTTCAATAGTTGATATATGAGATGAATTTATTTTAACTTTTTTATACCTTTTACCAATAAATGCTTTTGCCATTGATGTTACAGATGATAGACGGCAAATAAGTTTTGTCTGGAATAAAGATCCACTTAGCCATTCAAGGCCTTTCCCATGTTCTCCATGGGACAGCCCATCTGACTTCAAGCTCCCGCAAGTGAAGGAAATAAGAGAAGTATCAATCAATGGACAAGTTCATTTTGATAAATCTCATCTACCCAATGCTGTTCCAGCACTGAGTCATGACATAGCTGAGCTGCTACCAATGAAAGGTATGATTTGTCGGTCATTTTGTATCTATTGCAGTTCACATCGATGAGAAAAGCTGCATGCTATCTTCTTTCCTGGGTGGTCTGGCACATTTATTACGGGCAAAATATGTTATATCTTTGTAATGTAGGCCTCTTTGATTCGTGGGATTCCAAAAACATCAGAACAGGGAAAAGTTGGATTGTAATACCATGCCATCTTGGATCTCACAGGATTGAAAGATGTTTGGTTGTACATAGAAAATAATACTTAATTTTTTTTCAGAAACATAGAAAATAATAATATAGGAATCATCCCAACTGGTTTGAGTTAATTGATTATTTTAGAATGGAGTACAGAAGACCTGTAGGAAAAATACCTACGGGTTACAATCCAACAAATTGAACAACCAGCATGGGAAAAATTCTTGAGGATGACAAACGTATAAAATTTTCTATGAAAATCCTTAAATCGGAGAGAGCAAACTCTGGTTCTCTGTTCGGAAAAGTCAGCACTGTAAAAATTTGGTTCCACTTCCACTCCACCCACTCAGACCGAGGGGGATGCATTTTTTACCTTCACTCTCTAACATATGTGAATCTTACACTACAAAGCTTACTTTGAACTAGCTAGGCATTGTTTAGGTTTTCGCCCGGTTTTCCTTGATAAGCTGAGCAGCCCGCTTTTTCACTTCTTCTTTTTTGGCACTCGCCTTTATGTGGTGCATTCCTCCTTCTGGCATGTTCTTGTAAGGCCCGTTTCTAATCGATGGATTTTGGCAGCTCTCCTGCCAACATTCATATATATATATTTACTTTGAACTCCTGCTGTTCACGAGCAATTATAGTTCCCAACAAGTGGAAATGTTTCCCCATGAATAAAATGTCATAATTGATATATATACTCCCTTTGTTCACAAATGTCAAACGTTTTGGCAGTTTAAACTGCCAAAATGTCTTACATTTGTGAACAGAGGGAGAGTTGTTAGTCTTTGCTCTTTGGTTCCAAAGCCCTGATGGCTCTACATTTAGGAATCAGGAAAAAGAATCATTGTAGATTAAATGAACTGGAGTGTTAGAGAAAAAGGAGGTTTTTGCTAGATTGTGTGGCAAAATTTACGTTTTGTGTAGTTTTTCAGCCTGAGGTGAATTGACTGAAGTTGTTTTTCAGTATTGACATATATACTAGTTTTCCTGCACCTACATATAAACGTTAGTATGCAATACTTGGATATATGTAGTTATATCAAAATGTCCTAATTACAACATGATTAATCAGTTAATCACTACTATGAATTTCTGTTGGAACAACTTGCACCTATATTGCACTGGATTAATCGGGCTTCTGGTATAGCTGAAATAGCAATTATAGATACCAAATTTTGATAACAACGAACATCACACATTTAGAACTACAATCAATAGTGATCTTGTGGTTAGACAGCTCTGTATTGCATACGGAATGATATCAAATAGCTGATCTTATATATTCAAATGTTTGTCACAACTCATGTGAAAAAAATGGTGTCATGGCAATACTTTTGGTAATATGCCCCATTCACTAAAGTCCTGAATAGTGAATAATAGACTGTTGAGTTTCATGCCTCAAAACAGTAAAACGAAAAGCCTAAGCTGACGAGGAAAGGTGGGCAATATATTCATAATTCAACATGGAGGAGTAGTTATATATAACCAAATATAGTGCAGTTTGCTTGTCAGCAATACTGCTCAATTGTTTTCGATCGAAATATATCTCGAATGCATATGAGCCACATGATGTTCATTCACCTTTGCAGATATATCTGCTCCCAACACTTGGATGTTCTTGAGTGTCCATACTTTGGTGAGGGAATCCTTTTGATTGACCGATTGATGAATTCCTGTAGGTCCGGACGCATCTGTAACCGCTTCGAAATTAGGTGGAGCACCGGATCTTCAGCGTGCTCTCTCTCTTCTGTCAGCTAGTTCTTGTGGATTACCTGATCCTGTACAGCAAGCATCTTGTCTCGTCCAATTCACTGGTGCCAGCCAAAACAACCGGGGCCCTTCACCACATGGAGGGAGCCCTCAGTCGGCGTCCTGTGCCGAAGGACAGCCCATGGCGCCATCGCCTCAGTTCGTCCGTTTCACCATGGATGGCGCCAGCAGTGGCTATGAATCCACTTTCTTCGGCGTAAACAGGATGAATTGATGCGCGAGGCGCACGAGCTTCTGTATGATTTTGGATCTACAGCCAGGAAGAGCTTATGCAAGAACTGCTCCTGTCAACTACTACCAGAGTGGAAAATCTCACTGTTCATGTTACCTACATACTCATTGGTCACCTTATTATTTTTCCATTGTACAACCCTGCTGCCAATTGTTGGCTCGTTTTGAAACCATTGTTGATGAATCTGGACATGATTTGTTTCATGAAGTGATGACTTGTATATTTCTTCTCCCTGACAAGCCATTGCACTAGTAATCTCCATTAATGATTCGCGGCGATCTTTTTTACCATTTGCTACACCAGAAGATGGGTATCATAGACGATATGATTTCATATTTATTATGCAGATAACACTAATTTGTTTCATTGCGCAGGCAGAAGAGAACAGTCTAATTTGACTTAACCACGATTTAAATTATAATTTTGTTCTGTAGAACGTGCACACACATACATCAAAGAACAGACTATAATCATATAATTCCAGGTAAAGAAAGCGATCTTGTCTCCTCAAAGCAAACAATCCAAACAGCTCGCTTAGGACACACAAGATGTAGAAGCGGGTCACCATCACGGTTGTTTTCAATATAAATCAGCCTGAATCAGGCCAGTATGTGGCTGATACTGAGGCAGAACAGCCACTAAAATATACAGCTCAACAGGTTGTGATTTTCAAAATGAAACCGCCAGCTGGATTGCTCATATGTTGAAGTGTCACCATGATTATCATAAACTTTGGATCAAGTGACAGTGATTGATCCAGTTGACAGGTTACCAACCAATCAAGAATTGGTGTTAAAAAAAGCAAGAATTTTATGAACCACGATATAGTCACCAGGCAACCGATACTGCAGAAATCAACATGATGAAGAACAAGAGCACGCAAATGCGAAGCACAAACTTGCACGAGTACAAGAGCAAGCGGATATTATTAACACGGAAAAGCTCCATTAGGTCTTTGTTAGCATACAAGGCAACAACATCTATACGAAATTACTTTTACTTGAGGTGTGCAACTTACACAAGACAGAATGCGCACTGGTAAAGGCACACAGACCCCACGCACTTGCAACGATGAACACATTGGCATTGCCTCTTTTCTTCATCCTTACCTGTTTTCTTCCCTAATGCCCGCTGCGATAGTCTAACCTGCTTTAGTTTCAGTCGGTGGTCATGGGTTCAGCGACGCAGCAGCGGAAGCGTGCTTTACGGACATGGCTCACGACCTCCATCTCGGCGTTCTCAAGCATGCAGACGATCTCGGTGAATGGTGGGCGAACTTCAGGGTTTGCATCCCAACAGCGCGTCATGATGTGGGTTAGGGAAGGCAGGCAGTCATGTGGGATTGCTGGACGAGCACCCTTATTTACAACAGCAAAAGCTGCCTGAACAGCTGTCATGTTTGTGAAAGGAAGCATGCCAGTTATGAGCTCCCACAAAACGATCCCGAAGCTATAGACATCAACTTTATGATCATAAGGCCTGTGCTGGATCATTTCCCTGCACACACAAAAAGACCAACCACTACATCATCAATTATATACAAAGGATAACGCTGAAATTTTGGCGAGGGAGGAACAAATAGAAGCAGCTTGTTACTATATGACAATCGAAGTGAAATACTTCTCTACCATTTCTCCATGTATGCAAAGAGAATTTAATATATGCAAACAGAAAAGGGAACATTATCTGTTAGTTATGTTACTGGTATAATAGCCCACCACTTGTACCCTACTACCCCACTGTTGAGAAAATAGTTGCCAAATCTGCAATATTTCAATTTGGATTACGATGGACCTTCAATCGTTTCAGGGGTGCAGCAGAAGGCTGTTAATCAGATGCAAAATTAAGATGGCACTAGGCACTCCCTCCGTCCCATAATATAGGAGCGTTTTTGACACTAAATGCTCCTATATTATGGGACGGAGGGAGTAGATGATACTTCTGTCTAACACAAGGCAAGCATCTACAGTTTGAGTTATATGAGAACCCAGTGCATACAATTGGAGCATCCAGGTACATTGTGGGGGAAAAAACTATTTACAGTTCGTAAATAACACTCCACAGTAATAGATTATTGACAAGCAGTTATGTTCTATGGTGAAGGTTTGGCAACTGTATGAGCGGATACAGGATTAGGCATGTGCAAATAAATTAAATGACAAGCACCATAGATTTCAAATGTTGAAGATAACTATCTACATATAAAACCAAACATCAATTGAACTTACGGTGCCATCCAGCGGTAGGTTCCTGTCTCTGGTGTCATCCCCTCTGTTTTCACTTCAATTCGAGCAACTCCAAAATCGGCAATCTTAATGGATCTGTCTGCTGCAATTAGAAGATTATCCGACTTCAGGTCCCTGTGGATAAATCCCAAAGCATGCACATATGCCATTCCCCTCGCTACATCCAGTGCTTGTTTGACAGCCAGCCTCAAAGGTACCGACTTGTTCTGCCTTTTTGCCAGGAACTGCCTGACTGAGCCACCTTTTGCATACTCAGTAATAATGCACCACACAATTGACTTCCTGCAAGCCCCTATAAATCTTACTATATTTGGGTGCCTTAGGGTAGATAACATCATAACTTCTTGCACAAACTGCTGTTCCAACGATTGTGCTCTCTCGATATCATTGTCAGGCTTCTCCAGCAGCTTAATGGCAACATCTTCTCCAATATATGTTCCCCGGTACAGCTTCCCAAAGGCCCCCTGTGCAAAGGGAACCCCCATATCCAACCTCCCCAGATCAATGGCCCACTGCTGGTACTTGCTAAGTATCTCTGTTGGATGATTTGGGTCCATCAGAACCCTGGCCAATGCATCTTCATTTAGGGTGTGCGCAGCCACACGGTTGGGACGAAAGACGCTGTTGCCAACCGAATAGCTTGCGGTTGGGGCATCACGGAGGCCCGGGTGCTTAAGTATGACGGTGCGGGACTCGTTCGAGCCAACGCTGCTGTTGTCCACTGACATGGTAACGGAGCCACCGGCGAGGTTGTAGTTGTCAGTGCTGTCGACAGACATGTGGGAGCCCTCCCCAATTTTCTGATAGTAGGGCATGCTGAAGAAGCCATTGAACTCGTTCTCTTGCATCCCCTTGCCGCCACCGCCAACCATGCCATGAAACCTTGCCCCTTCAGCCATGTCAGAAGATCCAAACGCTACAATTTGAGCTGCTGCAGATTAACTGTACATCCTCAACTAAGAAATGACCTCTTCCGTACACCCACCAGACCTACAATTACAGCAAGCTGAACATTAGAAATGAGTTATCAAGCATACACAACATGTAATTCTAGTTTGAAAATACCCAAATCGCTTATCTTACAACCAAGAACATTTTCTGTAAATGACAGATTTTTTTTTTGCCCATTTTCTGTAAATACCAAAATTACATCTATACCACACGTCTACACACGAACTGTAAGCCCTTCAACCTAGAAAACAAGAAATTTTTCTCCAGACCCTTCCCAGCT
The DNA here is from genome assembly GCA_902687465.1 of Secale cereale. Lineage (NCBI taxonomy): Eukaryota > Viridiplantae > Streptophyta > Magnoliopsida > Poales > Poaceae > Secale > Secale cereale. The sequence continues at coordinate 103,633,737 of LR738714.1, read as the reverse complement.
CGATCGCCCATCCCTCCAAAATCCGTCAACCAGGCGCAACAACCCAGCAGACGGCGACGCGCAAACGACCCATCCGCCTCCAAATCGCGCGAAGAAACAGCAATCGATCACCCGAAAAACCAACAACCGCGCGATTGGGGGCCGAATTGGGCGTGAGGCGAGGCGGAACTTCTTACCCCGGCAGGAAGCAGGCCGATCGGGCAGGCGGCGAGGGGCGGGATCGCGGGGGTGGAGGCGAGGAGAAGGATTCCGAATTGGCGTGTGGGGCTTGCTGCTCGGCGCTGGCTTTGCTTTTCTCCGGAGACCGGAGCAGAGACGACGACTCCAGAGTGGGAAAGTGGGGGGAGGGGGTGGAGAGAGGGGGGGCGGAGGAAGGAAGTCGTTAGTGTGGCTGCCGTTTATGGTTTACACCCCGAGCTTCCGGGGTTTCTTGGTTCAGTCCTTCCCTCAACCCCTTTGTTGCAAAAATAGATAAAAATAGAACGTAGGCCGTTGGATATGGGATGGATGGCCTTGATTTGTCATGTGGGAGCCACTAAAAGGGCCCGCTTTCAATATGGGTGTTAGCCAGGCGGTTTTCGACAAAACGATGAAAGCCGTTCGACCGCTCTCCCGCCCGAATCTAGTGCATCCGTCCGAGATCCGATGGTCCATGTTGAATTTTTCTTCTTCTGTTCTTGCACCTTAAGAGATGCCTCTATTTTAGTATCCTCCTTTGTTCTTTAGCCTGGTGGCGCGAAAAGTTAAATTCGCACCAATATACGACATGACGAAAGCTAGAACAAGAATGATAATACATTGGTAGCAAGTTCATCTTCTTTCTTCTTCTGCACTATGCAAGAGCTTCGTGCATCGCTTTATAGTTGTATTGATCGTTTGTTCATCCTTTTCTAGAATATGCGGATTGTCATGTTTAAAGTTGCATTGATGGTTTGTTCATCATTTTCCCCTTGGAGCACGCATGAGCTTTGTGTGTTGTATCATTAAGAAATGTAGAATCGGTTACAAGAAAGAGTGATTGGGGGCGACCGTCCGCACTCCGTGCCACATTGCCATCAAAGACCAACACAGACTACTCGCACTTGGTTGTTAGACTCCCTACCATGTGTGTTTATTGCCACACCACAAGCCATGGTGTCCACTCAAAGATGCGCCTAACAACAGTGAAAGTCGATGAAAGTGACGTTGTTGAAGGTGTGTCGACTCCATTCCCGCCAAATGAAGTTCATGGCGAGGATGGTGAGAGAATTTAGCTCTTTACACTTCACACCACTAGCGGAGGCGCTAACGACTATCCATCAGTTGATCAAGTTCACCAAAGTTGTAGGCTACGTCTCCCAATCCATGCGGTCAAAGAACTCAAGAATAGACTATCAGCGAGAAAGAACACTCGGCCATGAGTTGGTTAGTATATTTTAGCTTATAAAGGAAAATCTAGTAGGCCGATTGGTTCAACATACACCCCGTGCTTGGAGAACATTTGAAGTCCAACCCTGATTTCCGAGGAACAACCAATCAAATAAGTTCAATCTAGGAGGTGCCTGAGAAGACAATACTTCTCTGCACCCGCCATCCACATTGATCTCAGAAAGAAGGCATAATCTATATTGGACAGGCCCATTTGAATCCATTGGAGGAGCTAGGCATGGACTATCATTGAGCGCCCACAACCATACATGGCATGGATAACTTGTGAGTAGGAATTTGCTAAACAACACATTTATTGCATTTTGTCGTTCGTTTCATCATTATTTTTCTCAAAATATGTAAGCGTTTGGTGCGCCATTTTGTAGTTGCATTGAGATTTGCTCATTGTTTTCCCTTAGAATAAGCAAGATATTTGTTGGCACTGGTAGATGCAGATATGATCCATTCACCTTTTTCTTGGAATACACAAGAGCTTTGTGCGGCGTTCATTAAGAAATACATAATTAGTTACAAAAAAGAGTGATTAGGGGGGCGACTACCCTAGTCTACACCACATTGCCACTTGAGAACCACTCGGACTACTCATGCTTGTCTACTAGACACCCTACCATAGTCTCCATTTATTACAAGACGATTGGTAACCATGAAGGTCGATGAATAGATGTTCTTGAATGTGCATTGATTCCATTCCTGCCAAATGTAATTCATCATGAGAATGGTGAGGTAATTTAGCTCTTTGCACTTCATGCCACCAGTCGATCTGCTGACATTTGTCCACCAGTCTCATCATGTCCCCCAATCCAAGCGCTTGAAGAACCTGAAACTATATTGTCCTTGAGCACTGGATAATGAGGTCGTGAATGCATCTGGGATTCTAATGGCAAAGCGAGTAGGTCCATGGTGCAGCATCCCCGTGATTGAAGATGATATGAAGTCTAACGCTGAAATGTGAGGACTAGCCAGCTGAAGAACATCAGTCTGGGAAGTGCCCAAGACCAGAGTTGCTCCACACTCAACATTCACACCGATCTCGCAAAGAACAAAAGATAATTGAGAGATGGAATCAGACCATGCTCAGAGTGGCACGCAGCATGATCAAGGCCAACCTAGTGTCGAGCACATATTGGGGGGAGGTCATGCTCACGATCGTCTTTATCCTCAACCGCTCCTTCACAAGGAGTGTCAACTGCATGATGCCTTACGAGGCACGATACATGAAGAAGCTAGACGTGCTCTTCCTCTGAGTCATTGGGTGCGTTGGACATGTGATGACAACACCCGCACCTGAATAAGCTCAATGACAGGAGCACCCCGATGGTGTTCTTTGGCTATGAGATAGGCTCCAAGGCATACAAGATGTATGACCTCATCTCGAAGCGTATGTATGTCTCTCGTGATGTTGTCTTTGATGAGGAGGCACTTTGGAGCTGGGAAGTGTCAGGAGAGGCACCAGTCATGTAATGCCCAGGATGGGACTATACCTCCTACGTGTCGAGGCACGACTTAAAGGTATAAGCCCATTCTGGAATGATCTCAAGTTTGGTATCTTTGCACGACTCATGTAAAAGAGGGATTAAATTGCAAAAGGAGATAGTTGGCTTACACTCGCCACTTCACACAATACATTACATAAGCAAGACATCATTCAAAACATCACAACCCGACTACGGGCGAAGATCCAAAAGAAAGATACCAAAACAACATAAAGCCACAGGTCTGAATCGCCCCTAGTAGAAACCACTACTGATCGTCGAAAAACGTCACAAGCATACGGCCACTCTCTTCATGGAACTCCCTGAAGTACTTGAACCAGCTCCTGCATCATTCTCGGCTGAACCTGCATCTGGTGTTGTAGTATCTGTGAGTCACGAGGACTCAGCAATCCCATAACCATGGGTATCAAGACTAGCAAAGCTTTATGGGTAGGAAGAAGTAAAGTGGTGAGGTTGTGATGGCTTCTCGCCCCTCGTTGGTTACCCCAAGTGGAATGTTTGAGATGCAGTGTAGCGGAAGTTTTCCCTTGGCAAAGATACCAAGGATCGATTTCCCTGAGACTCCCAGTTTCAACAAGAAGGTGTCAACTGCTAACGGCGCCAGATATATTAGCAATCAACGTGGACCTGCACACAGATACAAATAACTTTGCTCCCAACGAGTACAGAGAGGTTGTCAATCTCTCCGGCCTTGTAGTTTACAAAGGATCAAACGCAAGTGATAATAGTGATAGGTAATGATGCAATAGTAAGTAAAAAGCGTAAAGTAAATAGCGGATGTGATCAATGATGGTAATATGGACCGGGGTCCCATGATGTTCACTAGTGATGTCTCTCTCCCAAAAGACGATAAAACATCTATGTGAGGTAAACGAATTACAGCTGGGCAATTGACAGAATTATGTGCGCAAACCAATGCTAACTATGTTACAAGAAAGGTAGAGGTTCAAAGCATGGACGGTACGCCAAGGCAAGTAGACCGAAATCCATCTGCATCTACTACTAATCATCCACCTTGAGATATCTATCCAGAACATCTCGCTGGTATTAAGTTGCGAGTCCCACCCATAGTGTAAACTCAAAGCAACAGACAACTGCATTAAAAGAACTTTGCGTAAAGTAAACAATCCTTGCACCCGCGGGCACAAGCACCGTTATTTTCCCCCTTGTGGCAACAGCACATCCCCTAGACTCATGTTTCTGTCACTCAAGCTAGTCATCGAGGGGCATGAACCCACAATCAAGCATAACGTTCCCTCTTGGAGTCACTACCTACTACTTGGCCAAAGCAATAAATAACAACGGAGAACATGCAAGAATTACTTACGAACATAAATATAAAAGAGGTAGATCAAATATATTACTCAAACACAATCTGAACATAATCTCACAATCCATCGGATCCCAACAAACTCATCATAGCAACAACATAAGGGTTACATATGTGCCTCGATCATGTAGGGCAGCTCACGAGGACTAATTAGTGAAGCACAAGAACGGGATGAGAACATCACATAGCTACTGGTCATGGACCCATGGTCCAAGGGAGACTAATCACAACTCATCCGGGAGGCGTCCATGGTGGTGGAGAAGCTCCCGGTGGTGATCCTCCCCTCCGGCAGGGTGCCGGGAAGAGTTCTCCTGGTGCTCCCGATCTTGGAAGCGGCGGCGGCGGCGGAACAGAGATGAGATCGCGAAAAAGGGTTCCCGTCTCGAGGGTTTCGGGACGCGATATAAATATATGCCAAAGGGGGGCATCAGCGGAGGCTCGGGGGGCCCAGGCGCCCCCCCGGCGCGGCCAGGGGGTGCCCGTGCCACCAGGGCGCCTGGAGCCCTGGTGGCCCCCCTCCGGCTGTCCTTTGGCAGCTGGGAAGCTTCTGGAACGCTGATTTTTTATATAATTTTTCCGGGATTTTTCTAGCAGTTCTCGTAATGGGAAAACCTGAAATACAAAAACAGCAGAAAACAGAAACTGGCACTGGGGTGCACTAAGTTAATAGGTTAGTCCAAATACGATCAAAAGTGTATGGAAGTGTATAAATATCATAGCAATATCACCCAAAAGAGGCATGGAGCAAGCAGAAATTATAGATACGTTTTGGACGTATCAACATCCCCAAGCTTAATTCCTGCTCGTCCTCGAGTAGGTAAATGATAACAAGAATAATTTCTGTGGTGACATGCTATTAACCATATAGGACTTTTCATAGTCATATGACAAAAGCTTACTGAGACAATGAATCTGTAGTAATTAAGTTGCCTCATGAGAAAATCACAAAGAACTGAAAGTTTTACAACATGATATTGAAACATCAAATAGATTTGTAATGAGCATGATGTGCAAATATGATAAAGTGATATCTCGCTTGCCCCCTTTAGTGAAGCAAAACATAAATGCAGGGGCACCTCCAAGGTTTAAGTGATGACTAGATACAATGATTTCAAAATAAACGATATCATAATCATGCAAAAGACAATGCTACTTTGGGACAATGCACATTACACTCAGAATGACAATCAGGCTCTCAGTAGTTGGTGCTTTAAAAGAAGGTGGAGACTCTCGAACCGTGGCTTTTGTTGGCAAGGTTGAAAACCCGTAGTCAGAAACAAAGACAAAACATGTACCAGAGCTCTTGGTTTTAAAAACAGAGGTAATAATAATTTTTTTTCTTAGATCATGCATGTTTCGTCAACGAATGCTAGCAGATAACTCAATTACTTCTTGAGAGGGACAAGTTTCGAGGAACGGCTCCCGAATGAGGACGATCACATCCTCTTAATCTCCTTTGTTTATCACTGCCAAAGTTTTCTGATTTCTCATGAACAAAGCGTGAAGGAGGGTTTGTTTGTTATATTAATTTTGAGCCGGGCGCACTCAATGCCAGTTCCTTCTCATGTTATGGGTTTGCACATTATACATGCAATCCCGGGGTGAAGCTTGTCCAACTTAAAAAGATCATGAATTAACTACTACTTCCTCATGGACTTAAAACAGAGGCACAAAATAGGAATACATTTTTTTCTTTTTCTTTGAATAATTTCGAGATGGTACATGAAAGTCTTCGTTAGGAATGGCAGGTAAATACCATGTAGGAAGGTATGGTGGACTCATATGGCATAACTGGTTTAAAGGAATTTGGATGCACAAGCAGTCAGTCCGCTTAGTACAGGTGGAGGTTAGCAAAAGACTGGGAGCGACCAACTAAGAGAGCACTGACGGTCATAATCATGCAGAGCGACAAAGCAACATTGAATCAGGCATGGTAGTTATATCTCTACTCAGAAATAGAAGATCATCAAGGCTTGACAGACTTTCTTTACAATCTTAAATATGCGTGAGCATACGCCAAGTCAATCAAAATAAATTCTTGAAGGAAGATATTACTAAACCATACCACATCATAGGCAAACAAATCATGTTGGTACTCCAATAACACATTGGAAACCCTCCAGCTATTTGAGACTAACCATAAGAAAACATGAATTACTAAGCACCATTATGCACGTAGCATCTTTATCATAGACATATCAGCCAATGCAACGGAAGCAAACTCCCTTAATAAGATAATCATGATAAATAAAGAGAGTTCAAGCAACCAACTAAACAAAAGCTCTTTTAAAAAGATAAGCATGAAAACTAAAAGCTAAGCATGATAGTAGCTATTGAAAGACAAAGAACACACACAGCAAAGATAGACATGAAAATTCTATGTTATGTTCTAGGTAGAAGTGGAGCGTGTGAGGGATCGAAGAAGGTGAGAGTGTCTAGAGGGGGGGTGATTAGACTACTCGACAAGATAAAAATTCTGTCTTTTATCAAGGACAGATTTTGGCAGATTTTGCATAACACACAAGTCAAGTAGCACACTACACATGCAATTCTAGAGTATGGGCAGCGGAAAGTAAATTGCACAAGTAGTAAAGAGAAGTGGAGAAGATCAAACGCAATTTGGAGACGCAATGATTTTTCCCGTGGTTCCGATAGGTGGTGCTATCGTACATCCACGTTGATGGAGACTTCAACCCACGAAGGGTAACGGCTGCGCGAGTCCACGGAGGGCTCCACCCACGAAGGGTCCACGAAGAAGCAACCTTGTCTATTCCATCATGGCCTACGCCCACGGAGGGCTAGCCTTACTCGGGGTAGATCTTCACGAAGTAGGCGATCTCCTTGCCCTTACAAACTTCTTGGTTCAACTCCACATCTCGATGACGGAGGCTCCCAAGCGACACCTAACCAATCTAGGAGGCACCACCCTCCAAAAGGTAATAGATGTTGTAGATGATGATGAACTCCTTGCTCTTGTGCTTCAAATGATAATCTCCCCAACACTCAACTCTCCTCACTGATTTGGCTGTGGTGGAAGAAAGGATTGAGTGGAAAGCAACTTGGGAAGGTTAGAGATCAAGCTTCATATGGTGGGAGTGGAGCAACTTGATCTCAACACAAGGGTAGGTAGTTCTCTTCTCAGAAATGTAAGGTAGGAATGGTAGTTCTTTCTGATGGCTCTCTCCACGAATGAAGAGGGGGTGGAGGGGTATAAATAGCCTCCACACAAAATCCAACCGTTACACACATATTTGAGCAATCTCGGTGGGACCGAAGTGGACAACTCGGTGAGTCCGAAAGTTCAAATAATGTGAACGTTGGGGTTTTCGGTGGGACCGAAAATACCATCTCGGTTAGTCCGATTCGAGTAAAGACAAGAGCATGCCAGTTTCGGTGGGACCGACTTTATCATCTCGGTGACACCGATTTGATGACAGAAGGTTACAGAAGCTTAGCAACTCATGTTTCGGTGAAACCGATATCAGAATCGGAATATCCGATTTTGCTAGGGTTTGGCTTATGGCTGAGGTGGTTCATCTCGGTGTGACTGAGTTTGGAATATCGGTGGGACCGAGATTACTTATGAGTGTATATGGCAGTGAAAGTTGCTGATAGTTTAGGAGATGTATCACTAAGCACTTGAGCAACCAGATCATCAACATAACCTCATCCCCTTTTAATAGTATTGGCTTTTTCTATGGACTCAATGTGATCTTGGATCACTAAACCAAAAATGGAGTCTTGAGCTTTTGCCAATGCTTGCCTTAGCATTTTGAGGGGTCCACTTCTTCAGTCCTTTTGCCACGCCAATGTGATTGAATTTCCTGAAACATACTTGATAAAAGTATTAGTCCAACCACAAAGTATGTTGTCATTAATTACCAAAACCACCCAGGGAGCAAATGTGCTTTCAGCGTGTTTCTCTCCCACATAAAGAAAGCTGAGTTCCGACTCGTTATGAAAAGCTAAAGAAAACTAAAAAGGAAAACTAAAAGCAAGACGCTCCAAGCATAGCACATAACACATGAAGTGATAAAAATATAGTGGAACGAAAGACGAACTGATAATGTTGATGGAGAAGGGGATGCACGGGGGCATCCCCAAGCTTAGACGCTTGAGTCTCCTTGAATATTTCTTGGGGGTGCATGGGGGCATCCCCAAGCTTGAGCGTTTGACACTCCTGAATCTTTTTATCATCTTCCCTCGCACACTTGAAAACTCCCTTCATACATAACTCATCATAATCTTATTAGCGAGGTTAGTACCCTTAATAAAATAATTGTTCCTTGCTGGAAATAAGGATATTCTTGAAGATCTACTGTTTCTCAAGATTGCCAAAAGGTTTTTGCAAAGAAAAAGCAAGCTCTAGGTTTGCAAAATGAAGGAAAGGCAAAACAGGACATAATCTGTGAAAAACAGAACAGCAGGTAGTAAATGATTTTTTTCGGGGAACTTCTGCAACTCTAATAAAAAAACTCAAAACAGACGCACGAAAGACAATTATATAGAGCATGCTGTCGAAACAATTCAGACCAAAAAGATGATCTGGTGATTTTATACGAATTTTTCTATCCAAGGACAGAATCTGTTTTCTGGACAGCACGTCACAACTTTTGAACTTTCTTGCAATCAGAGGCTACACTTGGCACAAAATTGAAAAGCAAAGATACAATGATGATGCTACTGTAGTAAACAACATCAAGACACAACAAAAGCAAAATAAAATTTTATTCATGTGGGCTGCCTCCCAAAAGCGCTTTCTTTTATGCCTTTAAGCTAGGCATAATGCATAGAGATCAAGTTTTATCAAGAGTAAAAGAATAGCTAGCCCGCACAACGGACTCAAAAGGTACTTAATCTTCTTTCGAGGGAAGTGTTCCATCGCTTTCTTGAGAGGAAACTGGAATTTTATATTCCCCTCTTTCATGTCAATGATAGCACCAACGGTGCGTAGAAAAGGACGTCCCAAAATAATTGGACACGAAGGTTCACATTCAATATCCATAATAGTAAAATCAACGGGAACGTAATTGTCATTGACAATGATAAGAACATCGTCGATCCTCCCCAAAGGTTTCTTTATGGAAGAATCAACGAGACGAACACCAAAAGAACAAGAATCAAAAGGTTTCAATTTAAGCATATCATATAGTCTTTTGGGCATAATGGAGGTACTAGCTACAACATCACATAAAGCATAGCAAGAGAAGTTATTCAATTTAATTTTAATCATAGGATCCCAACCATCTTCTAGCTTTCTAGGTATGGAGGCTTCTACTCTAAGTTTCTCCTCCCTAGCTTTGATGATAGCATTAGTGATATGCTCTGTGAAGGCAAGGTTAAGCGTGCTAGTGCGGGGATCTCTAGACATCTTGTGAAGGAAATCAATAACTTCGGTAAGAGTGCAATTATCAAAATCAAGGTTACTACTATCAAGTAAGGTGGTAGTGGTGTCCTTTAGGTTCACTTGTTTAGTAGTTTCTATAGTCATAGCATCACCATTAATAGGTCCATTGGGACCAGGAGTGCATTGGGTGCTAAGAGTTTGGATATCCTCAACAACTTGGATAGTAGCAACAGTGTGGTGGGTAGGAAGGTTCTTAATTCTATCTTCTTCCTCCCTTTCTCTAGCCCATCTCTCTTTAAGTTTAGCCATCATCCTAATATTTTCATTAATTTGCACTTGAATAGCATTCATAGGAGTGACCTTCCTCTCCTCAAGAGGAGAAGTTTTAATTTTAAGCAATTCTACCTCATTGGCTAAATTGTCTACCTTCAAAGAGAGATCATCTAGTTTGTTTAGTTTTTCTTCTACACTCTTATTAAAGGCCTTTTGGGTAGTGATGAAATCTTTAAGCATAATCTCTAGTTCAGTAGTGGAGTTCTTGGTGATAGGATAAGCATTGTTGTTCCCATAAGAATTAGAGGGGAACGGTCTAGGATTGCTACCAAAGTTACTCCTATAAGCATTGTTATTAAAATTGTTTCTAGAGATAAAGTTCACATCTACTTGTTCTTGAGCAATCAAAGAATTTAAAGGAACATCACGAGGATCAACAGAAGATTGCTTCGAAAGTAGAGACATGATCAAGTCAACTTTTTCATTTAGGGAGGAAATCTCGACAGAGTTTACCTTCCTACCTGTTGGAGCGCGTTCGGTGTGCCATTGGGAATAGTTGGTCATCATCTCATCGAGAAGCTTTGTGGCAGCACCAAGTGTAGTTGACATAAAGTTCCTCCCGCGGCCGAATCTAACAAGTTCCGCGAGGTAAAGTTCAAGCCTGCATAAAAAGTTTGGATAACCATCCAAGTAGTCAAACCGTGAGTTGGTCAGTTCTTGATAAGAGATTTCATACGTTCCCAAGCTTGGGCAACGTGTTCATTATCCAATTGTTTAAAATTCATTATGTTACTTCTTAGTTGGATAATTTTAGCAGGTGGATAGTACTTTCCAATAAAAGCATCTTTGCACTTGTCCCATGAATCTATGCTATTTCTAGGCAAAGACTGAAACCAAATTTTAGCTCCTCCTCTCAAGGAGAAAGGAAAAAGCTTAAGCTTAACAATATTACCATCTATTTCTGGGTACTTTTGCATATCACAGAGTTCAACAAAATTGTTCAAGTGTAAAGCAGCATCATCTCCAGCACCGGAGAATTGATCTTTCATAACTAGGTTCAGTAAAGCAGGTTTAATTTCATATGAAGGTGCTGAAGTGGCAGGTGTAGTGATAGGTGTGCAGATAAAGTCATCGTTGTTGTGACTAGTGAAGTCACACAACTTGGTGTTCTCGGTGGAACCCATAGTAGCAAGCAAGCAAGATAACTATTTTTGTGATTTTTCGATAAAAGATACTAAAGCAAAACTGAAAGGTAAACTAACAAGACTAAAAAGCAAAGGTAAAAGATAGCGTGCAACTCCCCTATCCTGAAGAGTGGACTCCCCGGCAACGGCGCCAGAAAACTTTGCTTGATGGCTTCTCGCCCCTCGTTGGTTACCCCAAGTGGAAGGTTTGAGATGCAGTGTAGCGAAAGTTTTCCCTTGGGAAAGATACCAAGGATCGATTTCCCTGAGACTCCCAGTTTCAACAAGAAGGTGTCAACTGCTAACGGCGCCAGATATATTAGCAATCAACGTGGACCTGCACACAGATACAAATAACTTTGCTCCCAACGAGTACAGAGAGGTTGTCAATCTCTCCGGCCTTGTAGTTTACAAAGGATCAAACGCACGTGATAATAGTGATAGGTAATGATGCAATAGTAAGTAAAAAGCGTAAAGTAAATAGCGGATGTGATCAATGATGGTAATATGGACCGGGGTCCCATGATGTTCACTAGTGATGTCTCTCTCCCAAAAGACGATAAAACAGCTATGTGAGGTAAACGAATTACAGCTGGGCAATTGACAGAATTATGTGCGCAAACCAATGCTAACTATGTTACAAGAAAGGTAGAGGTTCAAAGCATGGGCGGTACGCCAAGGCAAGTAGACCGAAATCCATCTGCATCTACTACTAATCATCCACCTTGAGATATCTATCCAGAACATCTCGCTGGTATTAAGTTGCGAGTCCCACCCATAGTGTAAACTCAAAGCAACAGACAACTGCATTAAAAAAACTTTGCGTAAAGTAAACAATCCTTGCACCCGCGGGCACAAGCACCGTTGTTTTCCCCCTTGTGGCAACAACACATCCCCTAGACTCATGTTTCTGTCACTCAAGCTAGTCATCGAGGGGCATGAACCTACAATCAAGCATAACGTTCCCTCTTGGAGTCACTACCTACTACTTGGCCAAAGCAATAAATAACAACGGAGAACATGCAAGAATTACTTACGAACATAAATAGAAAAGAGGTAGATCAAATATATTACTCAAACACAATCTGAACATAATCTCACAATCCATCGGATCCCAGCAAACTCATCATAGCAACAACATAAGGATTACATATGTGCCTCGATCATGTAGGGCAGCTCACGAGGACTAATTAGTGAAGCACAAGAACGGGAGGAGAACATCACATAGCTACTGGTCATGGACCCATGGTCCAAGGGAGACTACTCACAACTCATCCGGGAGGCGTCCATGGTGGTGGAGAAGCTTCCGGTGGTGATCCTCCCCTCCGGCAGGGTGCCGGGAAGAGTTCTCCTGGTGCTCCCGATCTTGGAAGCGGCGGCGGCGGCGGAACAGAGATGAGATCGCGAAAAAGGGTTCCCGTCTCGAGGGTTTCGGGACGCGATATAAATATATGCCAAAGGGGGGCATCAACGGAGGCTCGGGGGCCCCAGGCGCCCCCCCCGGCGCGGCTAGGGGGGGCCCGCGCCACCAGGGCGCCTGGAGCCCTGGTGGCCCCCCTCCGGCTGTCCTTTTGCAGCTGGGAAGCTTCTGGAACGCTGATTTTTTATATAATTTTTCCGGGATTTTTCTGGCAGTTCTCGTAATGGGAAAACCTGAAATACAAAAACAGCAGAAAACAGAAACTGGCACTGGGGTGCACTAAGTTAATAGGTTAGTCCAAATATGATCAAAAGTGTATGGAAGTGTATAAATATCATAGCAATATCACCCAAAAGAGGCATGGAGCAAGCAGAAATTATAGATACGTTTTGGACGTATCAGGTTGCAACAGCGGCTAAGCATAATATGGTGGCTAGCTTACGAGTACAAGAATAAGATGAGCATCTACGCAAACGGTCGCAAACTAGTAGTGATCGCTAAAGATCCTGAACTACATACGAATCAAACATAACCCCACCGTGTTCTCTTCTCCAAGTGAAAAGAGACAGTCACGGTTACTCACACAGTTGTGTGTTTTACTTCGGATCCTCTGTCAAGTTTTGTACAACCGGACATTAACAAATTCCAATCTGCCACATAACCGCGGGCACGGCTTTCGAAAGATCATAACCCTGCAGGGGTGTCCCAACTTAGCCCATCACAAGCTCTCACGATTAGCTGAAGTGATAAATATAATATCATCACCCCTTACCTTAGGGAAATCCGATCAGGCTCGGCATCCCGGTGCACAAGACATTTCGACAATGGTAAAACAAGTCCAGCAAGACCTCCCGGTGTGTCGACACCCTGATAGTAGCCGCGCGTATCTCGTCTCAGGCCACGACCGAATGGGCGATTATACGAGTAAAACCAAACCTCGAGTTTCCCCATGGTGGCCCCGCATACTCCCCGTTTGGGACCAACACCATCAGCACTGGCCCCCTGCTATGTAGAAAAGAACCCGGGGACGCGACCCCCTATGCAAATTTAATTAATTAATTAAGTTGTTATTATGAGCAAATTAAAACCAATGTTGGGCCTTGCTGGAGGAGTTTTATTCAAAGTCGAACTGTCAAGGGGTCCCCATCCACCCATCGTGTAAGGAACGCAAAATCAAGGAACATAATGCCGTTTTATCGGCGCCTAAGGTGGCATGAGTGGAACAAAACACCGAGCAAAAGGCCAAGCCTTCCACCCATGCCCAGTATATAGGTGTGTTAATAATAATATAACATATTGTGATATTCCAACAACAAGTTCCCACCTGGAACGATCTTCATCTTCACCTGCAGCTAACAATGCTATAAGAGGGGCTGAGCAAGCGGGTAACATGGCCAAACAGTGGTTTTGCTAGGAAGGTTTCAAAGGTTAGAGGTTTCATGGCAACAAGGAGAGGCTGACATAAAAGATGGGTAGCGCGACATGTAACGATAGCATCAAGACAACTAAGCATGGCAATGGTAGTAAAGGTATCCAAGGGTATGATCATCTTGCCTGGGATTCCGCGAGGGAGAAGAACAAGTCCATGAAGTAGACGGAGCAACATAGTCGAGCGAATCCTCACAACTCCGGAACGAAACCGAAGCTAACAAGAGAAGCAACTGGAAAGAAGCAAACAACACGGTAAACACACAAGCATAAACATGGCATACGATGCACATCCAAGTATGATGCATGTCCGGTTTAAATATGCATGGCATGGCAAAGTGCACAAACAAGACTACAAGTTAAGTGGGGCTCAATATGCAACGAGTTGCATATTGACGAAACACCACATTTTAAATATTTAATTGACTCTCGTTATTAACAAGACAAGAATAAATGTTTTTAACATAGCAAGAGGTGAAACAAAAGTAAACTACCTATTTAGACATTTTAAATGAGGCCGAAAAATAACAACAACAATTCCGGGAAAATCCCCATGAGCATGTTTAGCAATTCTTAAGCAACAACAATTAAACATATAATGTTGTTAACATGATGCGGATGACATGATCAATTTTATGCAATTTTTATTAAAAGTTGACGTGAAGAGATATGAAGTATTGTCACAGTGGTGGAAGGAAAGGGTGCCACGGCAACGATCCGAAAATGATGCAACGGCAACATCTCGGTTCCGGTAACTCGTTGAGAGACCGGTGCAAAAGATGACAGAGAGCGTGTCATGGAAGAAGAGAGGTGGGGTGATCCCGTCACCGGGTTCCCACGAGTCGGCGACGAGGCAACCGAGGAGGATGACAAAAGGCGAAACGGGCACGGTGCACACAAGGGCAAACATTTCATACAACACAAGCATTCCACGGGCACGTCTCGGGGTTATACCTTCGGAGCGATCGTTTCGGGGCGGTTCAAGATCGTAGTGGAAGTAGTGGTACACGGGTCGTAGAGGAAGTAGTCGTTCCGTGAGTCGTGGTACACGTCCGTAGAGGGAAGTAGTCGTTCACGTTATCGTGTCGGGGTACTTGTCGCGGCATCGGACATCTTTGGGGCGACGGTAGTGGTACACGGTTCGTAGGCGTTCGGGTATCCGTAGATGTACTTGTTTCACCTCCGGGCGTAGTCGACCTTGGCGTTTCCGAAGGGGTACTTCCGTGTAGTCGAACTTGAAGGTCATCGACGTCGTGGTACTTGGGGTCTTCGGACTTGCCGTCCCGGATGTGTAGTCGTACACGGTTCTGAGCCGTTCAAGTCTGTAGGTTCTGGGCACGTGCAGGGAAAAGAGGTCGACCGGACCCGGAGCAACGTGCGGTGGCGAGCTGGACGCGGCTGCGGCTGGACTTGCTGACTCGGAGCAGCGAGGAGGAGGGAGGGCCGCACGGGGCGAGGCAGAGGCGTGGAGGCAGAGGTGTGGTGGCTCTGGCCGGCGAGGCCGGCGGCGCGCGGAGCCGTCGCGTGGAGGAGAGGGACGGCGCGTGGCGAGCTGGAGGACGGAGCGTGGCCGGCGCGCGCTGGAGACGCGGCTCCCAGGCGAGGCGGCGCTGGACGCTGGCGATGCGTGGGGAAGAGCGAGGAGGGACGGCGCGGCTGCTTGGGCACGCTGCTCCTGGAGAAGAGGTCCCGGCGCCGTGGCCTTGGCGACGGAGGGGGCGGCTCCTGGCCGGCACTGGAGAGGCACGGAGGAGGGAGAAGCAAGGAGGCCGATGAGGGGATCAAGAGAGAGGGACTCGGGCGAGAGAGAGTTGGGCGAAGGGGAGAGGGTGGAGGCGGCGCTCGGGAGGAGAGCAGGGAGCGAAGGGATTGAGGAGCGGTCGCTAGGGTTTAGGCGTCGGTCGGGCTGTGGCCTGGAGATGGGCCTGTAGGCCTAGAAGGCTGAGGAGGCTTGGGCCAAAAGGAGGCCGACTGGGCTGGCTGCCTTCTTCTTCTCTCCTTTTAAAAGAAAAGAAAAGAAAGAGAAGTGGATATATATTTATTTGGCAAGGCAAAAATAAGGCCAAATAAATAAAAGTTGAGATGGAAAAACTCGCGTGGACCTACTTTGACTAATTCAAAGCGCCACAACTCGAACCGAAGCAAAAGGAGAAAGATGGGGATTATAAAAATTTGGAAACGAGAGAGGTTTAAATGTAAGTTTGTTTTGGTGAATTCCATAATAATGGAATAATTTAATATAGCTCTCTAAATATTGAGAGGCTTTTATATGTTATAAAGAGAAGTCATCCTTCCCTCGATTTAAATGGATCGAAGATCCACACAATTTATTTAAGTTGAGATGCAAAAATAAAGTCATGATGGCATGATGACATGATGCAATGCAAAATAAATAACACAAGCACAAATGAAACACACGGGAGAACCCGGAACATCTGGAATCTTCTGGGATGTCGGTCTTCGGGCGTCATAACTCTCCCACACTAACAGAGGATCTCGACCCGAGATCCTAGAGATAGCACCGGGTAAAAACGGAAGAGGAAGAGGTAAAACAAAGTTGCTTCTTTGACAGACGAGTGAAACCACGAACCTTGAGAGGTTAAACAAGTTGAAAGAACAATGCAACATAGGTGGACGGAGATGAAAACACTCCGGTAAAAGGAGGAACAAGGAACACAATGAGAACCTTGAAGGTTGAAAGACATGAAACAAGAGCTCACGAACCAAAAGAATATGAAACTGCAACGGTACAGCCAAGGAATAAGAATGACATAATTTGGACAGCACTCCGTCTGAAATCAAAGGAATTAACAAGAACTTGCCAAGTTGGGATGATACTTGATGAAAACAACAACACACAGCCTCCGGGACATTTGAAAGGATGGCACAAGGGGTAAGGAAGGCTTCAGACATCACTCTGATTGAAAAGAGAGGCAAACTTGATAAGATGAGGGAACTTGAATGAAGAATACAACACTCCGGTTAAATGATAAGCAAGGAAAGGAACATGATCTTGACAAAACGAGATGATGGTTGAAGAGAGAGCAACATCACAAAGCCTCCGGAATGAAAGAATAGAAGCAAGATCGTTGGAAAGAAAGAACGGAGAAGAAAATGACAACTTCTCTCAAAATTGAATTTGAAAGAGCATCCTTACTAAGATGGGTTGAACGGAGTTGTTGGAAAAATCAACAACGAAAAGAATAAGCTCGTTGTGGGCTTATGGAAAACATCTTAAAATTATGAGGTGACAACCAGCCACTAACAGAAACGAATTGCTTGGATTGAGAGCAGCAAAGGGATGAAAATCTTATTTCACCGAAATGATAAATGAAGAACTTGGGTCATTTATAAGCACCATAATAGCAACAATTCTCAAGGAAAGCTTTTTGGTGAATTATAACCCAAGATAACTCCAATGAATAAATTGAAAGGTTGGAAAGATCTCCGGAACAAGGAAAATGATGGTTTTAAATATCTCATTCTTGACAACTCGTGAATCATGAAACATGAAGGAATTGTCAAAAATGACATAACACCATCTGAAAAGATAAGGTAGAAAGGATTGCAATTGGAATGCATGATGAAGAATGCTTGAGCTCTAACAAGAATCTTGATGAAGAATTCGAGGATGAATTACATGATGATGAACCACCATGAAGAACTCCGGTAATGAAAGCATGAGAAGTGAAAGATGAAAGAATGAGAATCAAGGCCTGCGATGAATTAGATGGAGCTTTGAAATGATATAATTGAAATAACTTGGAACTCCGGAAAACAAGATGAACAAATTGAAACCAAGGATATGATATGATGAACAAGCTTCGGAAAACAGAGATTAATAACTTGAATGAAATAAGAATAAGAATTATGTTGTGCGTATCCTTCACCAAATTAAATTGATGACAATCAAAGGATTTGGCATACTACTTATTCTCGTTGGAAGAATTAAGAGAGATCTCGCACAAGCTTGGGTAAATCTTCAACGAACCACCGGTAGGATTGTGAAAAGAACAAATGAATTAAAACTATAACAACGGAAGGGTAATCTTGAAAGAACCACCGTAAGAATATGGAGACGAACGAAGAGACATCAATGAAGAATATTTGGAGGACAAAGTTGAAAACTGAGAACGAAGAAATCTTCTGAAATGATGGCCTTCGGAGGAACACAAAGAAAGAATTCAAGAAATGCTTCGGATGGGTATAAAAAGAATTCCTCACAATCGGAACAATAATGAGGATGACATGAAGCTAGAACCACGAATCTTGGAAGAACGGATAAGGATTCAAGAGGAACTCGTCTTCGGGTCTTCAAAAACTGAGAAGACGATGAGATACACCACCATGAATTGTATAGGCACTCCGTAATGAAGAATTAAAAGGTTGAACCAATGATGAACAAGAATTTGAAAGCGATCTTGGAGAAGGCATGTGACTGATGGGAATCGTTCTTACGTCACACTTTAAAAGAATTTGAGTATAACTCCAGAAAAATTAGAAGAGTCAGGTAAGATCTTGGGAAAAGACCTGTGGGTTAGGGCCCACTAAAGAAATCACCTTGAAAAAGATTGCTTAAGAGATATTGCACCGGTTGAATTAAATGGCTTGAATAAGATGACAATGCTCAAATTAATTTGAACGGATTAAGAATGGAATTATGAATCTTCAGCACTCCGGATATGAATAGCAAGAGGAGAATGATTAATTGGTGCACCGGAATAAGAAAGCATTGTGAAATGAGGAAAAGGATAAGATCAACACCGAAATCTTGAATTACATCCACCGACAGAATTTGAAAACAAAAGAATGATGAACTTGAAGCTCTTGAGCATCTTCTTGAGAATCACCGGATAAGAACATTGAAGGAAAAGAATGAAGAAATATCACATGAATAAAATGGATACTTGATTAAGAATTCTGGCTCCGAGAAAAGAAGGGTGGGAGGGTGGGGAAAACAAAGACAACTTGGGATGAAAGAATACAGACAAATCGTCAGATCTCTCAATGGCGTCCGTATGGAATAATTGAAGAGAAGGCACACCGGTTAAAAAAAGGAATACCATGAAAATCTCGATGGTTAAGGACTAGCACTCCCATAGAAATATGAGAATACCGATTAGGAAAGGTATGGAATCAACATTTGACATCGAAGCAACTCGAATACCAGAATCAAAATGAAAACAAAGGATAGATATGTTGCAGCATAATCTTCACAATATCATTCGAACAGATGATTGAACGAATGAATTCCGCAGGTACATTAACTTGACGAGAAGCCACTTGGGAGAACAAAAGATAAATAAAAGCAACAAGGAGCAGATAGAACAAATACAAGATAGAAGCTTCGTTCGGCATATTCGTGCTGAAAGCTCATGGGACGTGTTACAAAAGGGTTTTGCAATCCCCGGATCAGCATAGCCAAGGACCCTTTAAGATGCAACTCCCGATCGGAACAACGCCCATAAAACCACTTCACTCAATGTAGAACCCCGAACTCCATATCATGCATTCGTTGGAAGAATGCCTAGAACTACTAGATGAACCCACCTATTAATTTCCGAAAGTTTCCAGTTATGCAATCAGGTGTTGGGGATACAGGGGAAGCACCGCGCACTCAACTCTAATCCTACATCCAGCTGTATCCATCCTTCAACACATAACCAGTTGTTTCCGGAAACCGTTTACCACGGACCTTCGAAACGCATCTACTATACAAGCTATGGCAATACTCCCGAACTACCTCCCCAGTACTGGGTGATGTCGGGGTTATCTTGCCACTAACCGCACAGGAGAGTTTTCGATGTCGGCCGTCTTAAGTATTCCAGAACTGATGCGATATATTTGTAACGACAACACCTCGGAGCTCAACTCCCCGGGACACTGCCACAACCCCTAAATGACAGGAGGCATCGAGAACAATGTTCTCGCCACAAAGACATCGGAACAATCCAAACAATACTCGCGTGATCCTAAAAAAAAATTGGTGCAATTTTTGAGAGTAGAAGAGATAAGAGTAATCGTCAGGAGTCCTCACCAGAGTGAAAAGAGATGAGGAGCAAAAGAAATCCTACTCTCCGATATATATATAGGACTCAAAACATTTTTAGTGTGTGCCTAGACTCGACCGTCAACGATTCGATCAATCAGTGGGGGCTCCTAGGTCGGAGAAGGCTCTGATTACCAACTTGTAATGCCCAGGATGGGACTATACCTCCTACGTGTCGAGGCACGACTTAAAGGTATAAGTCCATTCTGGAAGGATCTCAAGTTTGGTATCTTTGCACGACTCATGTAAAAGAGGGATTAAATTGCAAAAGGAGATAGTTGGCTTACACTCGCCACTTCACACAATACATTACATAAGCAAGACATCATTCAAAACATCACAACCCGACTACGGGCGAAGATCCAAAAGAAAGATACCAAAACAACATAAAGCCATAGGTCTGAATCGCCCCTAGTAGAAACCACTACTGATCGTCGAAAAACGTCACAAGCATACGGCCACTCTCTTCATGGAACTCCCTGAAGTACTTGAACCAGCTCCTGCATCATTCTCGGCTGAACCTGCATCTGGTGTTGTAGTATCTGTGAGTCACGAGGACTCAGCAATCCCATAACCATGGGTATCAAGACTAGCAAAGCTTTATGGGTAGGAAGAGGTAAAGTGGTGAGGTTGCAGCAGCGGCTAAGCATAATATGGTGGCTAGCTTACGAGTACAAGAATAAGATGAGCATCTACGCAAACGGTCGCAAACTAGTAGTGATCGCTAAAGATCCTGAACTACATACGAATCAAACATAACCCCACCGTGTTCTCTTCTCCAAGTGAAAAGAGACAGTCACGGTTACTCACACAGTTGTGTGTTTTACTTCGGATCCTCTTTCAAGTTTTGTACAACCGGACATTAACAAATTCCAATCTGCCACATAACCGCGGGCACGGCTTTCAAAAGATCATAACCCTGCAGGGGTGTCCCAACTTAGCCCATCACAAGCTCTCACGATTAGCTGAAGTGATAAATATAATATCATCACCCCTTATCTTAGGGAAATCCGATCAGGCTCGGCATCCCGGTGCACAAGACATTTCGACAATGGTAAAACAAGTCCAGCAAGACCTCCCGGTGTGTCGACACCCTGATAGTAGCCGCGCGTATCTCGTCTCAAGCCACGACCGGATGGGCGATTATACGAGTAAAACCAAACCTCGAGTTTCCCCGTGGTGGCCCCGCATACTCCCCGTTTGGGACCAACACCATCAGCACTGGCCCCTCCTGCTATGTAGAAAAGAACCCGGGGACGCGACCCCCTATGCAAATTTAATTAATTAATTAAGTTGTTATTATGAGCAAATTAAAACCAATGTTGGGCCTTGCTGGAGGAGTTTTATTCAAAGTCAAACTGTCAAGGGGTCCCCATCCACCCATCGTGTAAGGAACGCAAAATCAAGGAACATAATGCCGGTTTATCGGCGCCTAAGGTGGCATGAGTGGAACAAAACACCGAGCAAAAGGCCAAGCCTTCCACCCATGCCCAGTATATAGGTGTGTTAATAATAATATAACATATTGTGATATTCCAACAACAAGTTCCCACCTGGAACGATCTTCATCTTCACCTGCAGCTAACAACGTGACAAGAGGGGCTGAGCAAGCGGGTAACATAGCCAAACAGTGGTTTTGCTAGGAAGGTTTCAAAGGTTAGAGGTTTCATGGCAACAAGCAGAGGCTGACATAAAAGATGGGTAGCGCGACATGTAACGATAGCATCGAGACAACTAAGCATGGCAATGGTAGTAAAGGTATCCAAGGGTATGATCATCTTGCCTGGGATTCCGCGAGGGAGAAGAACAAGTCCATGAAGTAGATGGAGCAACATAGTCGAGAGAATCCTCACAACTCCGGAACGAAACCAAAGCTAACAAGAGAAGCAACCGGAAAGAAGCAATCAACACGGTAAACACACAAGCATAAACATGGCATACGATGCACATCCAAGTATGATGCATGTCCGGTTTAAATATGCATGGCATGGCAAAGTGCACAAACAAGACTACAAGTTAAGTGGGGCTCAATATGCAACGAGTTGCATATTGACGAAACACCACATTTTAAATATTTAATTAACTCTCGTTATTAACAAGACAATATTAAATGTTTTTAACATAGCAAGAGGTGAAACAAAAGTAAACTACCTATTTAGACATTTTAAATGAGGCCGGAAAATAACAACAACAATTCCGGGAAAATCCCCATGAGCATGTTTAGCAATTCTTAAGCAACAACAATTAAACATATAATGTTGTTAACATGATGCGGATGACATGATCAAGTTTTATGCAATTTTTATTAAAAGTTGACGTGAAGAGATATGAAGTATTGTCACCGTGGTGGAAGGAAAGGGTGCCACGACAACGATCCGAAAATGATGCAACGGCAACATCTCGGTTCCGGTAGCTCGTTGAGAGACCGGTGCAAAAGATGACGGAGAGCGTGTCATGCAAGAAGAAAGGTGGGGTGATCCCGTCACCGGGTTCCCACGAGTCGACGACGAGGCAACCGAGGAGGATGACAAAAGGCGAAACGGGCACGGTGCACACAAGGGCAAACATTTCATACAACACAAGCATTCCACGGGCACGTCTCGGGGTTATACCTTCGGAGCGATCGTTTCGGGGCGGTTCAAGATCGTAGTGGAAGTAGTGGTACACGGGTCGTAGAGGAAGTAGTCGTTCCGTGAGTCGTGGTACACGTCCGTAGAGGGAAGTAGTCGTTCACGTTATCGTGTCGGGGTACTTGTCACGGCATCGGACATCTTTGGGGCGACGGTAGTGGTACACGGTTCGTAGGCGTTCGGGTATCCATAGATGTACTTGTTTCACCTCCGGGCGTAGTCGACCTTGGCGTTTCCGAAGGGGTACTTCCGTGTAGTCGAACTTGAAGGTCATCGGTGTCGTGGTACTTGGGGTCTTCGGACTTGCCGTCCCGGATGTGTAGTCGTACACGGTTCTGAGCCGTTCAAGTCCGTAGGTTCTGGGCACGTGCAGGGAAAAGAGGTCGACCGGACCCGGAGCAACGTGCGGCGGCGAGCTGGACGCGGCTGCGGCTGGACTTGCTGACTCGGAGCAGCGAGGAGGAGGGAGGGCCGCACGGGGCGAGGCAGAGGCGTGGAGGCAGAGGTGCGGTAGCTCTGGCCGGCGAGGCCGGCGGCGCGCGGAGCCGTTGCGTGGAGGAGAGGGACGACGCGGGGCGAGCTAGAGGATGGAGCGTGGCCGGCGCGCGCTGGAGACGCGGCTCCCAGGCGAGGCGGCGCTGGACGCTGGCGATGCGTGGGGAAGAGCGAGGAGGGACGGCGCGGCTGCCTGGGCGCGCAGCTCCTGGAGAAGAGGCCCTGGCGCTGTGGCCTTGGCGACGGAGGGGGCGGCTCCTGGCCGGCGCTGGAGAGGCGCGGAGGAGGGAGAAGCGAGGAGGCCGACGAGGGGATCGAGAGAGAGGGACTCGGGCAAGAGAGAGTTGGGCGAAGGGGAGAGGGTGGAGGCGGCGCTCGGGAGGAGAGCAGGGAGCGAAGGGATTGAGGAGCGGTCGCTAGGGTTTAGGCGTCGGTCGGGCTGTGGCCTGGAGATGGGCCTGAAGGCCTAGAAGGCTGAGGAGGCTTGGGCCAAAAGGAGGCCGGCTGGGCCGGCTGCCTTCTTCTTCTTTCCTTTTAAAAGAAAAGAAAAGAAAGAGAAGTGGATATATATTTATTTGGCAAGGCAAAAATAAGGCCAAATAAATAAAAGTTGAGATGGAAAAACTCGCGTGGACCTACTTTGACTAATTCAAAGCGCCACAACTCGAACCAAAGCAAAAGGAGAAAGATGGGGATTATAAAAATTTGGAAACGAGAGAGGTTTAAATGTAAGTTTGTTTTGGTGAATTCCATAATAATGGAATAATTTAATATAGCTCTCTAAATATTGAGAGGCTTTTATATGTTATAAAGAGAAGTCATCCTTCCCTCGATTTAAATGGATCGAAGATCCATACAATTTATTTAAGTTGAGATGCAAAAATAAAGTCATGATGGCATGATGACATGATGCAATGCAAAATAAATAACACACGCACAAATGAAACACAAGGGAGAACCCGGAACATCTGGAATCTTCTGGGACGTCGGTCTTCGGGCGTCACAAGTCAGAAGCTCGTTCACAGTGGAGTACATGGTGTGCACAAGTGTTGATGCTCGGGCAGCAGCCCTAAGCACAACAGCGACCCTAGGTAAAGCAACTCCGAGCACTGTGACCACAAGCCTAGTGGTTTTGAGCACAGTGGGCATAGCAGCCCCGTGCTCAGTGACCACGGACACCCCAAATGAGGTCGAGCCAGTTCACTTCACAACTCCATCAGTTTCGAGGTCGGACCTAATCGACACTGACAACAACACCGATACCGATGTGTCGATGACCTTCTCACCGAGCTGCCATAGTTGGCGAAGAGCCTCGATGACAATGATGTGTTGCATTTGATGGCCACCAAGGAGCCAACCACATTCGCCGAGGGAGAGCGTGAGGACTATTGCCACCACGCGATGTTGGATGAGCTGTCATCAATCGACGACAATGCCACTTGGACCCTCACCATGATGCTTTCAAGGCATCGATCTATTGGGCTCAAGTGGGTCTTCAAGGTGAAGAAGAACGGGGACGACACCATGATAAAGCACAAGGCCTAACTTGTAGCAAAAGGGTATGTACAACACACGTGGGTGGAATTTGAGGAAGTCTTCACACCCATGGCAAGACTCGAGTCTGTGCGACCGATCCTTGCCTTGCCGGCACATCAGGGCTGGGAGGTCCATCACATGTACGTCAAGTGGGTGTTCCCCAAAGGAAACCTCGAGGAGGAGGTCTATGTGTCCCAACTGTCTGGCTTCATAGCCGATGGACGCAAGGACAAAGTATACATGCTACACAAGGCACTGTATGGACACCGGCAAGCACCGAGAGCGTGGAACACCAAGCAGGACACAAGCTCGACATCACTTGGCTTCACCCATAGCGCCTCCTAGCATGGTGTGTACGCACATGGAACCGGGGACATGCTGCTCATCATCAACGTTTATGTTGCCGACCTCTTCATCATCGGAGCCGAGCCGCACGAGGTGTGCTACTTCAAGGAAGAGATGAAAATGCTCTTCAACACGAGTGATCTTGGGCTGCTCTGCTACTACCTCGGACTGGAGGTGAACCAGGAGCATGGTCACACTATGATCACTCAAGCGGCCTATACACAGGCAAGTTGCTTGAGCAAGTGGGCATGACGGACTGCCACGTCGTCCACTCTCTAATGGAGGCTCGGTGCAAGCTCAGCAAGGAGAAGCCGGTGGGCGTTGACTGATGTATCTCGTGCACACTCGACCGAACATCTCATTCATGGTCTGGGTCCTGAGCGGGCTCCCGGAAAGAGTCCAACCAATGATGATCTTGTGACTGTCAAACACCTGTCCCGCTACATCACCGACACACTCACGCACAAATGCGTCTATTGCCACAGCGATGGCGAGACCTTGGTCGGCTACATCGACTCTGATCACACCGGACGTGGATTCCGGGAAAAGAAGCTCGAGTTTTTTTCCTTGGGAGCATTCCAATCAGCTGACAGTCACTGAAGAAGAATATTGTCACCACCTCTTCCTGCAAGGCGGAGTACATCACAACAACAACAATAACGTGTTAGGGGATCTTGTTGGCTCGAATTCTCAGCGAAATGCTGAATAAAGACATCTCCCCTATGATCCCTATACGTCGACAACAAGTCTGTGATCTAACTGCGTAAGAATCCGGTATTTCACAACCACAACAAGCACATCAATCTCCGCTATTCATATGTGATTGCGTCGAGAAGGGCACGGTGGCCATGGAGTTCATCGGGACATGTGAGTAGAACACACACGTTGTGTTCGCTTCCAGGAGGTGCACGGTGTTGGAAATATGCCTTAGCGGCAATAATAAATTGGTTATTATCATATTTCTTTGTTCATGATAATCGCTTATTATCCATGCTATAATGTATTGATTGAAAACTCAAATACATGTGTGGATGCATAGACGACAATATGTCCCTAGTCATCCTCTACCGGACTAGCTCGTTGATATAAGATGGCTATGGTTTCCTAGCCATTGACATGAGTTGTCATTTTATAACGAGGTCACATAATTAGGAGAATGATGTGATGGACGAGACCCAAACTATGAACATAGCATATAATCGTGTCAAGTTTATTACTATCGTTTTCTGCACGTCAAGTATATGTTCCTATGACCATGAGATCATGCGACTCACTGACACCGGAGGAGTACTGTCGGGGATATACCCCCGCAATATAAACCGGCCGGAATTATAGCTCGGCCAGACTTGGTGGTTCACTTGACGGTTTACACTTAATGATTCACTGGCGATCCGTCTCAACCAGACGGTTTACAAGCAACCCGCCTAAATAATACCACTCACTGGTAACCCAGAGGGCGGATCACGGATGACAAGGCCCAAGGCCTAGAAGGCCGGTTCATATTATGGTGGGCCGGTTTATGAAGAAAGCATAAGGAATATTCTCTTACAAAGGAAGCAAGAGTAGGACTCCTTGTAATAGATCAATCCTAGTCCTACTAGGACTAGTCATGTAACCCGCCCCTTCAACATATATAAGGAGGGGCAGGGCTCCCCAAAGGGGGACAAGTTAGACAAGTTCAGACAAGTTACAAATTAGAGGAGAAGTTTAGACAAGTTTCTAGGGTTAGGCACAAAGAGCCGGTTTATCGGTGACACCATGAGACATAATGAGACCTAGCCTCAAACAGCATGTAGGGTTATTACCGGATGATGTTTCCCGGGGCCCGAAGCTATCTAAACCCTTGTCTTGCGTTGCGTCTCTCGATTCCGCTCAACCCCTCTCAAGCTACTACATAGATGTGCGGCCTCACGACTAAGTCCGCTAAACCGGACATCTACCGTGTTATTTCCACGACAAGTACCTTGTGTGTACCAAACATCGCAACATAACTGGGTGACTATAAAGGTGCTCTACAGGTATCTTCGAGGGTGTCTGTTGAGTTGGCATGGATCAAGACTGGGATTTGTCACTCCGTGTGATGGAGAGGTATCTCAGGGCCCACTCAGTAATACAACATCACAAGAAGCTTGCAAGCAATGTGAATAATGAGTTGGCCACGGGATCTTGTATTGCAGAACGAGTAAAGAGACTTACCGGTAACGAGATTGAACTAGGTATGGAGATACAGACGATCGAATCTCGGGCAAGTAACATACCGATAGACAAAGGGAACTACATACGGGATTATCTAAATCCTTGACATCGAGGTTCAATCGATAAGATCTTCGTAGAATATGTGGGAACTAATATGGGCATCCAGGTCCCGCTATTGGTTATTGACCGTAGAGGTGTCTCGGTCATGTCTGCATAGTTCTCGAACCCGCAGGGTCTACACACTTAACATTTGGTGACGGTATTAGTATAGTTGAGTCATTATGGTGGTTACCTAAGGTTGTTTGGTGTCCCAGATGAGATCCCGGACGTGACGAGGAACTCTGGAATGGTTCGAAGGTGAAGATCGATATATTGGACGAAGGGTATTGGAGTCCAGAATTGTTCCTGGGGTACCGGGTGATGACCAGCATGACCGAGGGGTTTCGGAGACCCCGACAAGCGTTGGGGGCCTAATGGGCCAAGGGGAGGGTGCACACCTCCCACTTCATCTCACGTAACTTGGAGAGGTGGGGCGCCTCCCCTAGGGTAGCCGCCCCTCCCGGCTTGGGGGCCAAGTTTCCTAGGTGTGGGGGCGCCCAAACCCATGTAGGGTTTCCCGTGTGGCCGCCGCCCCTCCCCTAGGGAAACCCTAGGGCGTCTCCTCCTCCCCCCTTCCCCCTATATATAGTGAGGGAGAGAGAGGGCAGCTGCACCCTTACACGCCTTGGCACTGCCCCTCCTTTCCCGTAGCTCTTCTCCTCATACGCGTAGTGCTTAGCGAAGCTCTGCCGCAATTCCTCCACCACCACGCCGTCGTGCTGCCGGAGGACTCGAGATACTACTTCACCATCGCTCGCTGGATCGAGGAGGTGAAGGCATCATCAAGCCGTATGTGTGTTGAACGCGGAGGTGCCGTACATTTGGCATTAGATCGGAGTTCGCGGGACGGATCGTGATTGGATCGCGAAGACATTCGACTACATCGACTGCGTTCTTGAATGCTTCCGCTTAGCGATCTACAAGGGTATGTGGATCCAACTCTCCTCTCGTAGATGTCCATCTCCTTGATTGGATCTTGGGAGTTCGTAGGATTTTTTTTGTTTCCCATGCAACGTTCCCCAACAGTGGCATCATGAGCCAGGTTTATGCGTAGATGATATCTCGAGTAGAACACAAAGGAGTTTGTGGGCATTGATATTCAGATTGCTTCCTTCCCTAGTCTTATTTTGGTTCGACGGTATTGTGGGATGAAGCGGCTCGGACCAACCTTACATGTCCACGTACATGAGACCGGTTCCATCGACAGACATGCAACTTGTTGTATAAAGATGGTTGGCGGGTGTCTGTCTCTCCCACCTTAGTTGGATCGGATTCGACGAAGGCGGTCCTTGTAGAAGGTTGAATAGCAATTTGCATATAACCATTGTGGCTTTGCGTAGGTAAGAATCGTTCTTGCTAGATACCCATAGCAGGCACGTAAAACATGCAACAACAAATTAGAGGACGTCTAACTTGTTTTTGCAGGGTATGTTGTGATGTGATATGGCCAAGGACATGATGAGATGTATTTGATGTATAAGATGATCATGTTTTGTATAGATTATCATGACTTGCACGTCGATGAATACTGCAACCGGCAGGAGCCATAGGGTTCTCTTTAATTATTGTATGACACGCGTGTCAATCATTAAGCACTATGTAATGCTTTACTTTATCGCTAAGCGGTAGCAATAGTAATGGAAGCATGGTTGGCGTGGCAACCCCGATGGAGACACAATGATGGAGATCATGATTATGGAGATCATGGTGTCATGCCGGTGACGATGGAGATCATGCCGGTGCTTTGGAGATGGAGATCAAAAGCACAAGATGATGGCCATATCATGTCACTTATGATTTGCATGTGATGTTAATCCTTTTATGCATCTTATTTTGCTTAGGACGGTAGCATTATAAGGTGATCCCTCACTAAAATTTCAAGATAAAACTATGTTCTCCCCAAGTGTGCACCGTTGCGAAAGTTTGTCGTTTCGAAGCACCATGTGATGATTGGGTGTGATAGACTCTACGTTCACATACAACGGGTGCAAGCCAGTTTTGCACATGCGAAATACTTGGGTTAAACTTGACGAGCCTAGCATGTACATATATGGCCTCGGAACACAAGAGACCGAAAGGTCGAACACGAGTCAAATAGTAGATATGATCAACATGGAGATGTTCACCATTGAAACCACCTCATCTCACGTGATGATCGGACTTGGGTTAGTGAATTTGGATCGTGTTACACTCAGACAATCGGAGGGATGTTGATTTGAGTGGGAGTTCTTAAGTAATAAGATTAATTGAACTCATTTATCATGAACAATGATACGTCCAAAACGTATCTATAATTTCTGCTTGCTCCATGCCCTTTTTGTGTGATATTGCTATGATATTTATGCACTTCCATACACTTTTGATCATATTTGGACTAACCTACTAATGGTTGCAAAAGTGCACAATGTTCTTGTTTTACACTTTATTGTGTAGGAATTACTTGGAAATTGACAAAAACGCAAAAGGAGTCGTATTTGAGTAGGACTCTGACTTTCCTGAAATCTGTCTGAGAACGTTTTTTAAAGATGGTCACGTTCCGGCCCGAAGACCGCGTCAAACGGAAAAAGTCTAGTTGCGAAAGTTGTGGGGAATTTCGAGGCGATGCTTCTGGATATAAAATTCGTCCAAATCGGAGTCCGAACGGCCGAGTAAAGCCCGTTTTACTGAGGCCCAAAATCTGATGACGGGAATCCGAGAGTCTATATAAAGAGAGGAAACCTAAGTCACCAAGGGCCACGAATTTTCCTCCTCCCAAGCCGCCGTCTTGGAGGGTAGGACCAGCACCATTGCAGCACCATCCACAAGGAAGAAGGGGGGCCAAGGAGCCGCTGCCCCCTAGGGCCGCCGCCGCCGCCACCTCCGTGGCTGCCGCCGGCCGTCTCCTCCTCGCGGGGCTGCACCTCTCCATCAACACCATCATCAACCTCCTCCTCACCATGTCCATGCGTGAGTAGTCTCCTCCGGGGCTGAGGGCTCGTACGTGTAGCTATGTGGTTATCTCTCTCTCCCATGATGTGATCTTCGTTGTGATCATAGGCTATGTTAATCTAGGGTGATCCCATGATATTTCCCCTTCCTCTATGTATTGGATTGATGTACTCACTTGTCTTTATCTAGTATAATTCCCGAGACCAAGGTGACAGCGGTCTATTGGACATGGATTAGAAAAATATTTTCATGAGTGATTTCCTCTTTTGTGTGTTGATTGAAGATTGAGAGTCTCTTGGTGCTTGTCTTTGACTATCCTTTAGATATGTTGTGGTGATTGTGGGACTCTCTTTGGATGGCCGCGGTGACATTGGGAAATCCTCAGATTGAGAACTACGAACTTTGAGGTGTGCTTTTGTAGCCCTACATAATTCTCGTCCTCTCTTGACCACGAAGGAATGACCTCCGGGTGCGTCTCCATTGCATGTTT
Source organism: Secale cereale (assembly GCA_902687465.1). NCBI lineage: Eukaryota > Viridiplantae > Streptophyta > Magnoliopsida > Poales > Poaceae > Secale > Secale cereale. The sequence continues at coordinate 103,603,066 of LR738714.1, read as the reverse complement.
TATGGGAAATATCATGTGATTCGATTATGTTAATGTTGTTGGGAGTTGCCTCTAGTGAAAGTATGATCCCTAGGCCTTGTTTCCACCATTGCAATACCATTTGTGCTCACGTTTACCACTTGTTTGCTTGCTGCACTTTTTATTACAGATTTATATTACTTTGTTTTGCCATCCATATCACTTGCCATTTAACATCTCTTCGCCGAACCTATACATCTAACAAGTGTATTAGGTGTGTTGGGGACACAAGAGACTTCTTGTATCTTAGTTGTAGGGTTGCTTGAGAGAGACCATCTTCAACCTCTACTTCCCTGAGTTCGATAAACCTTAGGTCATCCACTTGAGGGAAATTGCTGCTGTCCTACAAACCTCTGCGCTTGGAGGCCCAACATAGTCTACAAGAGTAGAAGCGTGTGTAGACATCAAACAATAGTCTAAGTTGTCTTTGCAAATTTATGTTGTAGATTAATGGCTCGTGCAGTAGCTCCCCTGAATTTCATTGCATTCCTAGAGAAAGCTAAGCTGAAAGATGATGGAAGTAACTTTGTGGACTGGGCCCGTAATCTGAGGATTATCCTCACGGCTGCCCAAAAGGTTTATGTCCTTGATGAACCGCTTGGTACGCCACCCGCTCCCGCTTCTGTGGACGTTATGAACGTCTTGTAGTCACGTGTTGATGACTACTCAATAGTTCAGTGCGACATATTGTATGGCTTAGAACCGGGACTTCAAAGGAATTTTGAACGTCATGGAGCATATTAGATGTTCTAGGAGTTGAAGTTTATTTTTTGTGAAAAATGCCCGGATCAAGAGGTATGAGACCTCCAATAAGTTCTACACCTGCAAAATGGAGGAGAACAGTTCTGTCAGTGAGCACATACTCAGAATGTCTAGGTACTACAACCGCCCGGCTGAGTTGGGAGTTGAGCTCCCGCCTGAGGCGATCACTGACATAGTTCTTCAATCGCTACCACCTAGCTACAAGAGCTTTGTGTTGAACTATAACATGCAAGGGATGAATATGCCAGTCTCTGAGCTGTTCGCGATGCTGAAAGTCGCTGAGTCAAACATCTAGAAGGAGCATCAAGTGTTGATGACCAATAAAACCACTAGTTTCAAGAAGAGCAAGGGTAAGAAGAAAAACTTCAAGAAAGGTGGCAAAGCAGTTGCTCCGCCCGTGAAGAAACCCAAGGCTGGACCCAAGCCAGAAATTGAGTGCTTCTATTGCAAGGTGATGTCTACTACGCAACCTTCTTCTTGTAGACGTTGTTGGGCCTCCAAGTGCAGAGGTTTGTAGGACGGTAGCAAATTTCCCTCAAGTGGATTACCTAAGGTTTATCAATTCCTGGGAGGCGTAGGATGAAGAAGGTCTCTCTCAAACAACCCTGCAACCAAATAACAAAGAGTCTCCTGTGTCCCCAACACACCCAATACAATGGGAAATTGTATAGGTGCACTAGTTCGGCGAAGAGATGGTGGTACAAGTGCAATATGGATGGTAGATATAGATTTTGTAATCTGAAAATATAAAAACAGCAAGGTAATGAAAGATAAAAGTGAGCATAAATGGTATTGCAATGATAGGAAAGAAGGCCTAGGGTTCATACTTTCACTAGTGCAAGTTCTCTTAACAATAATAACATAACTGGATCATATAACTATCCCTCGACATGCAACAAAGAGTCACTCCAAAGTCACTAATAGCTGGGAACAAACAAAGAGATTATTCTAGGGTACGAAACCACCTCAAAGTTATTCTTTCGGATTGATCTATTCAAGAGTCCGTAGTAAAATAACACGAAGCTATTCTTTTCGTTCGATCTATCATAGAGTTCATACTAGAATAACACCTTAAGATACAAATCAACCAAAACCCTAATGTCACCTAGATACTCCATTGTCACCTCAAGTATCCGTGGGCATGATTATACGATATGCATCACACAATCTCAGATTCATCTATTCAACCAACACAAAATACTTCAAAGAGTTCCCCAAAGTTTCTACCGGATAGTCAAGATGAAAACGTGTGCCAACCCCTATGCAAAGATTCCCAAGGTCACGGAACCCGCAAGTTGATCACCAAAACATACATCAAGTGAATCAATAGAATACCCCATTGTTACCACAGGTACCCCAAGCAAGACATACATCAAGTGTTCTCAAATCTTTAAAGACTTAATCCGATAAGATAACTTCAAAGGGAAAACTCAATCCATTACAAGAGAGTAGAGGGGGAGAAACATCATAAGATCCAACTATAATAGCGAAGCTCGCGATACATCAAGATCGTGCCATCTCAAGAACACAAGAGAGAGAGAGAGAGAGAGAGAGAGAGAGAGAGATGAAATAGATAGCTACTGGTACATACCCTTAGCCTCGAGGGTGAACTACTCCTCCCTCATCATGGAGAACGCCGGGATGATGAAGATGGCCACAGGAGAGGGACCCCCCTCCGGCAGGGTGCTAGAACGGGTCTAGATTGGTTTTTGGTGGCAACAGAGGCTTGCGGCGGAGGAACTCCCAATCTAAGTTACTTTCCGGAGGTTTCAGTATTTATAGGAAATTTTGGCATAGGTCTCACGTCAGGGGGGTCTCCGGGCCGTCCACGAGAAAGGGGGGGGGGTGCTCCCAGTGGGGTGGGCGCGCCTCCCACCCTCGTGGGCAGCCCGTGACTCTCCTGGCCCAACTCTTTTACTCTAGGGGCTTCTTTTGGTCCATAAAAAATCATCAAAAATTGGCACGTCAATTGGACTCCATTTGGTATTCCTTTTCTGTAAAGCTTAAAAACAAGAAAAAACAGAAACTGGCACTGGGCTCTCGGTTAATAGGTTAGTCCCAAAAATCACATAAAAATGTATATAAAAGCCCATAAAACATCCTAGAAGGAAAATATAATAGCATGGAACAATAAAAAATTATAGATACATTGGAGACGTATCAAGCATCCCCAAGCTTAATTCCTGCTCGTCCTCGAGTAGGTAAATGATGAAAACAGAATTTTTGATGTGGAATGCTACCTAACATAATTCTCAATGTAATTATCTTTATTGTGGCATGAATGTTCAGATCCGAAAGATTCAAGACAAAAGTCTATATTGACATAAGAATAATAATACTTCAAGCATACTAACAAAGCAATCATGTCTTCTCAAAATAACATGGCTGATACGTCTCCAACGTATCTATAATTTTTGATTGTTCCATGCTATTATATTATCCTTCTAGGATGTTTTATGGGCTTTTATATACACTTTTATATGATTTTTGGGACTAACCTATTAACCCAGAGCCCAGTGCAGTTTCTGTTTTTCTCCTGTTTTAGGGTATCGCAGAAAAGGAATATCAACGGAGTCCAATTGACCTGAAATTCAACGGAGGCTGTTTTTGGACCAGAAGATGCCTAGAAAGTGCCAGAGGGGGGCCAGAAGATCCACGGGCTACCCACCAGGGCAGGGGGCGCCCCCTGCCTCGTGGACAGCCCGGAGACCTCCTTTACTTGTCCCCGACTCCAACACCCTCTATATATACAGTAACCTCCGGAAAATAACCTAGATCGAGAGTTCCGCCGCCGAAAGCCTCTGTTGCCACCAAAAACCAATCTAGACTCTGTTCTGGCACCCTGCCGGAGGGGGAATCCCTCTCCGGTGGCCATCTTCATCATCCCGGCGCTCTCCATGACGAGGGGGGAGTAGTTCACCCTCGAGGCTGAGGGTATGTACCAGTAGCTATGTGTTTGATCTCTCTCTCTCATGTTCTTGAGATGGCACGATCTTGATGTATCGCGAGCTTTGCTATTATACTTAGATCTTATGATGCTTCTCCCCCTATACTCTCTTGTGATGAATTGAGTTTTCCCTTTGAAGTTATCTTATCGGATTGAATCTTTAAGGATTTGAGAACACTTGATGTATGTCTTGCATGTGCTTATCTGTGGTGACAATGGGATATCACGTGATCTACTTGATGTATGTTTTGGTGATCAACTTGCGGGTTCCGTGACCTTGGGAATCTATGCATAGGGGTTGGCACACGTTTTCGTCTTGACTCTCCGGTAGAAACTTTGGGGCACTCTTTGAAGTTCTTTGTGTTGGTTGAATAGATGTTTCTGTGATTGTGTGATGCATATCGTATAATCATTCCCACAGATACTTGAGGTGACAATGGAGTATCTAGGTGACATTAGGGTTTTGGTTGATTTGTGTCTTAAGGTGTTATTCTAGTACGAACTCTATGATAGATTGAACGGAAAGAATAGCCTCGTGTTATTTTACTACGGACTTTTGAATAGATCGATCGGAAAGGATAACTTTGAGGTGGTTTCGTACCGTACCATAATCTCTTCGTTTGTTCTTCGCTATTAGCTACTTTGGAGTGACTCTTTCTTGCATGTTGAGGGCTAGTAATATGATCCAATTATGTTATCCTTGTTGAGAGAACTTGCACTAGTGAAAGTATGAACCCTAGGCCTTGTTTCCTATCATTGCAACACCGTTTATGCTCACTTTTACCTTTAGTTACCTTGCTGTTTTCATATTTTCAGATTACAAACACCTATATCTACTATCCATATTGTAGTTGTATCACCATCTCTTCGCCGAACTAGTGCACCTATACAATTTACCATTGTATTGGGTGTGTTGAGGACACAAGAGACTCTTTGTTATTTGGTTGCAGGGTTGTTTGAGAGAGACCATCTTCATCCTACGCCTCCCAGGAATTGATAAACCTTAGGTCATCCATTTGAGGGAAATTTGCTACTGTCCTACAAACCTCTGCACTTGGAGGCCCAACAACGTCTACAAGAAGATGGTTGTGTAGTAGACATCAAGCTCTTTTTTGGCGCCGTTGCCGGGGAGGTGAGTGCTTGAAGGTATATCTTTAGATCTTGCAATTGAATCTTTTAGTTTCTTGTTTTTATCACTAGTTTAGTTTATAAAAGAAAACTACAAAAAATGGAATTAAGGTTACCTCATATGCTTCATCTTTTTAATATCTTTCGTGCAAATGATGGGAAGGAAAATTGTGCTCAAGTACTAGAAGAAGAATTACATAGAATGCCTGGCATAAAATATGTGCATAATGAGCATGATTGCAATGTTGTTAGTGTGAATTCTTCGAATATCCATAGTACTAATGATGATTGCACTAGTCATGATGAAAATATCTCTTATAAACATGTCGATTTTTGTTGAGTGCATAGAGTTTGCAAGTATGCACCAAATAGGGAAGATAGATTTTGCAAGAGACATAATTATTTAGAAATTAAATGGTTGCAAGAAAGGCTAGATGATTGTGCTAAAAATTTAATATGTCTTAGCCGTACTTGTGAACTTTGCAATGAACATGATCATTTGAATATCCAATGCAAACTGTTTCATGATTGTATTGTGTCCAAAAATTGTGATGACTTGATTTCCCTTGCGCATCATAATGAACTTAGTTTGCTTGTGGGTTATGAAGAAATGAAACGTTTAACTAAGCATCTTCCAGGATTTACCCTTGATAAACTTCTTGATTTTGATCTAGAGGAAATTGATATGTATTGTGCGGTGAATTGCATTGAAAATACTTATATTGCCAGTTACCTAAAGACAAGAAAACAAATAGAAGATGAAGCGAATACTAATGAAGGGGAAGAGATTTACCAATATCCTCCTATTCTTTCTTATGATGAATCAGGTAACGAGGAGGAGCCTTCTATTCTACCAGTCTCATTAATAAGGAGCTCCAAAAAGAAGATTAAACCCATACTTAATGTGAAGAAGAAAAAGAAAAGACGAAGAAGCAAAGATAAAAAGGTATCCCTCCCAAATGATTTTGATCCTATTACTCATTGTGATGATGATAATTGCTATACTATCGGTGCTATCCATACTATTAACGATGAGAGTGATTATGCTTATGGTATTAAAAGGCCCAAGCTTGGGGATGCTATGTTTGATGAGAATGACATGTTTGAGAATTTATTTGCTGCAATTAATGTTTGTCCCAAGCTTGGGGATGCTACACTTGATGAAGAGCCTCCCAAGTCTTGATATGCAAATCTATTATGATGAAAGCATGCCTCCTATTTATGATGATTATTGTGATGCCACTTATGCTATAAAAAAGAAGTGATGATTATATTTACAAAACTTGTCATGATTATGACTACCCTTTTTCTGAACATTACTCCTTTAATGTGTAAACAATCTATAGTATTCAAGTCTCTTATGATACTCCCACTATTCCGAATGAGGAGAAATTTACTTATGTGGAGAGTAATAAAATTTATATGCTTGGGGATCATGAAAAGAATGCTTTATGTGATAGTTATATTGTTGAATTCATTCCTGATCCCTCTGAAAATTATTATGAGAGAGGATCATATGCTTGTAGAAATTGCAATAGTATCAAGTTTCCTCTCTATGTGCTTAAAATTTTGAAGCTATGCTTGTTTTGCTTTCCTATGCTAGTTGATTATCGTTACCATAAGCTATTTGCTCACAAAGTCCATATGCATAGGACGTGGGTTAGACTTAAATGTGCTCATCATATTCTTCAAGATGCTCCCTTTATGTTTCAATTCTTATCTTTTATGCGAGCATCATTGAAATCATCATGCCTAGCTAGGGGCGTTAAACAATAGCGCTTGTTGGGAGGCAACCCAATTTTATTTTATTTTCTTTTGCTTCTGTTTAGGAATAAATATTGCATCTAGCTTCTGTTTAGATGTAGTTTTGTGTTTTAATTAGTGTTTGTGCCAAGTAGAACCTTTGGGAAGACTTGTGTGAAGTTTATGCGATCATGCTGTAAAAAACAGAAACTTTAGCGCTCATGAGATTGGCTACCATTTTTTACTGGAGAGTGCTTTTAAGTTGATTATTTTTGCAGATGATTAATAGACAAATTCCTCAGGTTTACCAATTTATTTCAGAATTTTTAGAGTTACAGTAGTATTCGAAAGTTACAGATTGCTACAGACTATTCTGTTTTTGACAGATTCTGTTTTCTATGTGTTGTTTGCTTATTTTGATGAATCTATGAGTAGTATCGGAGGGTATGAACCATAGAGAAGTTGGAATACAGTAGATATTACACCAATATGAATTTAGAATGAGTTCATAATAGTACCTAAGTGGTGGTTTTATTTTCTTATACTAACAGAGCTTACGAGTTTTCTGTTAAGTTTTGTGTTGTGAAGTTTTCAAGTTTTGGGTAAAGATTCCATGAACTATGGAATAAGGAGTGGCAAGAGCCTAAGCTTGGGGAAGCCCAAGGCACCCCAAGGTAAAATTCAAGGATAACCAAAAGCCTAAGCTTGGGGATGCCCCGGGAAGGCATCCCCTCTTTCGTCTTCGTCTATCGGTAACTTTACTCGATGCTATATTTTTATTCACCACATGATATGTGTTTTGCTGAGCGTCATTTTATTTTAGTTTGTTTTGCTTGATGTTTGAATAATATCCCAAGATCTGAAATTCTTAAATGTTAGAGAGTCTTCACATAGTTACATAATTATTCAACTACTCATTTATCTTCACTTATATCTTTTGGAGTAGTTTGTTGTTTGCTCTAGTTCTTCATTTATATCCTTTTAGAGCACGGCGGTAGTTTTATTTTGTAGAAATTATTGATCTCTCATGCTTCACTTATATCTATTTGAGAGTCTTTCTAGAACTGCATGGTAATGTGCTTTGGTTATAAAACTAGTCCTAATATGATAGGCATCCAAGTTGGGTATAGTAAAAACTTTCATACAAGTGCATTGAATATGATGAGAAGTTTGATACTTGATGATTGTTTTGAGATATAGGATGGTGATATTAGAGTCATGCTAGTGGAGTAATTATGAATTTGAGAAATACTTGTGTTAAAGTTTGTGATTCCCGTAGGATGCACGTATGGTGAAACGCTATGTGACGAAGTTAGAGCATGAGGTATTTATTGAGTGTCATCCTTTGTGTGGAGGTCGGGGGCGCGCGATGGTTAACTCCTACCAACCTCCCCCCTAGGAGCATGCGTTGATTGCTTTGTTTTGATGACTCATAAATTTTTACAATAAGTATATGAGTTCTTTATGACTAATGTTGAGTCCATGGATTATACACACTCTCACCCTTCCACCATTGCTAGCCTCTCATGTACCGCACAACTTTCGCCGGTACCATACACCCACCATATACCTTCCTCAAAACAGCCACCATACCTACCTATCATGGCATTTCCATAGCCATTTCGAGATATATTGCCATGCAACTTTCCATCGTTCCGTTCATATGACACGCTTCATATTGTCATATTGCCATGCATGATCATGTAGTTGACATCGTATTTGTGGCAAAGCCACCATGCATAATTTTTCATACATGTCACTCTTGATATACTGCACATCCCGGTACACCGCCGGAGGCATTCATATAGAGTCATACTTTGTTCTAGTATCGAGTTGTAATATTGAGTTGTAAATCAATATAAGTGTGATGATCATCATTATTAGAGCATTGTCCCAAAGAAAAAAAATAAAAAAATAAAAGAAAAGGGACAATTCCTACTATATTTTTCCACACTTGTGCTTCAAAGTAGCACCATGCTCTTCATGATAGAGAGTCTCATGTTTAGTCACTTTCATATGCTAGTGGGAATTTTCATTATAGAACTTGGCTTGTATATTCCAACGATGGGCTTCCTCAAATGCCCTAGGTCTTCATGAGCAAGCAAGTTGGATGCACACCCACTTAGTTTCTTTTGTTGAGCTTTCATACATTTTAGCTCTAGTGCATCCGTTGCATGGCAATCCCTACTCACTCACTTGATATCTATTGATGGGCATCTCCATAGCCCGTTGATATGCCTAGTTGATGTGAGACTATCTCCCTCCTTTTTGTCTTCTCCACAACCACCACTCTATTCCACCCATAGTGCTATATCCATGGCTCACGCTCATGTATTGCGTGAAAGTTGAAAGGTTTGAAAGAATTTAGTACGAAAACAAGTGTTTGGCTGAAACCGGGGTTGTGCATGATATGAATATTTTGTGTGATGAAGAGGGAGCATAGCCGGACTATATGATTTTGTAGGGATAACTTTCTTTAGCCATGGTATTTTGAGAAGACACGATTGCTTTGTTAGTATGCTTGATGTATTATTATTTCTTATGTCAATATAGACTTTTGTCTTGAATCTCTCAGATATGAACATTCATGCCACAATAAAGAAAATTACATTGAGAATTATGTTGGTTAGCATTCCACATCAAAAATTCTATTTTTATCATTTACCTACTCGAGGACGAGCATGAATTAAGCTTGGGGATGCTTGATACGTCTCCAATGTATCTATAATTTTTGATTGTTCCATGCTATTATATTATCCTTCTAGGATGTTTTATGGGTTTTTATATACACTTTTATATGATTTTTGGGACTAACCTATTAACCCAGAGCCCAGTGCCAGTTTCTGTTTCCTCTTGTTTTAGGGTATCACAGAAAAGGAATATCAAACGGAACCCAATTGACCTGAAATTCAACGGAGGCTGTTTTTGGACCAGAAGAAGCCCAGAAAGTGCCAGAGGGGGCCCCGAAGATCCACGGGCTGCCCAAGAGGGTAGGGGGCCCGCCCCCCTATTGGGCGCGCCCCCCTGCCTCATGGACAGCCCGGAGACCTCCTTTACTTGTCCCCGACTCGAACACCCTCTATATATATACAGAAACCTACGAAAAATAACCTAGATCGGGAGTTCCGCCGTCGAAAGCCTCTGTTTCCACCAAAAACCAATCTAGACCCTGTTCCGGCACCCTGCCGAAGGGGGAATCCCTCTCCGGTGGCCATCTTCATCATCCCGGCGCTCTCCATGATGAGGGGGGAGTAGTTCACCCTCGGGGCTGAGGGTATGTACCAGTAGCTATGTGTTTGATCTCTCTCTCTCTCTCTCTCTCTCTCTCTCTCTCTCGTGTTCTTGAGGTGGCACGATCTTGATGTATCGCGAGCTTTGCTATTATAGTTGGATGTTATGATGCTTCTCCCCCTCTACTCTCTTGTGATGAATTGAGTTTTCCCTTTGAAGTTATCTTATCGGATTGAATCTTTAAGGATTTGAGAACACTTGATGTATGTCTTGCATGTGCTTATCTGCGGTGACAATGGGATATCACGTGATCTACTTGATGTATGTTTTGGTGATCAACTTGCGGGTTCTGTGACCTTGGGAATCTATGCATAGGGGTTGGCACACGTTTTCGTCTTGACTCTCCGGTAGAAACTTTGGGGCACTCTTTGAAGTTCTTTGTGTTGGTTGAATAGATGTTTCTGAGATTTTGTGATGCATATCGTATAATCATGCCCACAGATACTTGAGGTGACAATGGAGTACCTAGGTGACATTAGGGTTTTGGTTGATTTGTGTCTTAAGGTGTTATTCTAGTACAAACTCTATGATAGATTGAACGGAAAGAATAGCTTCGTGTTATTTTACTACTCTTGAATAGATCGATCAGAAAGGATAACTTTGAGGTGGTTTCGTACCCTACCATAATCTCTTCGTTTGTTCTCCGCTATTAGCTACTTTGGAGTGACTCTTTGTTGCATGTTGAGGGCTAGTAATATGATCCAATTATGTTATCCTTGTCGAGAGAACTTGCACTAGTGAAAGTATGAACCCTAGGCCTTGTTTCCTATCATTGCAACACCATTTATGCTCACTTTTACCACTTGCTACCTTGCTGTTTTTATATTTTCTTATTACAAAAACCTATATCTACCATGCATATTGCACTTGTATCACCATCTCTTCGCCGAACTAGTGCACCTATACAATTTACCATTGTATTGGGTGTGTTGGGGACACAAGAGACTCTTTGTTATTTGGTTGCAGGGTTGTTTGAGAGAGACCATCTTCATCCTACGCCTCCCACGGATTGATAAACCTTAGGTCATCCACTTGAGGGAAATTTGCTATTGTCCTACAAACCTCTGCACTTGGAGGCCCAACAACGTCTACAAGAAGAAGGCTGTGTAGTAGACATCAAGCTCTTTTCTGGCGCCGTTGCCGCGGAGGTTAGTGCTTGAAGGTATATCTTTAGATCTTGCAATCGAATCTTTTAGTTTCTTGTTTTATCACTAGTTTAGTTTATAAAAGAAAACTACAAAAAATGGAATTAAGGTTACCTCATATGCTTCATCTTTTTAATATCTTTCGTGAAAATTATGGGAAGGTAAATTGTGCTCAAGTACTAGAAGAAGAATTACATAGAATGCTTGGCATTGAATATGTGAATGATGAGCATGATTGCAATGTTGTTAGTATGAATTCTTTGAATACCTATGATGCTAATGATATGCAAAGCCACAAGCTTGGGGAAGCTATGTTTGATGAAGATGATATTTTTAGTCCCCCAAGTCTTGATGATAATATTTATTATGATGAAAGCATGCCTCCTATTTATGATGATTATATTGATGAAAGTGGATTTGGAAAGGTCATGACTTTATTTAGTGATGAATCCACTATTTCGGAAGAGGTTCCAATTGATTATGAGAACAAAGTTGCTATTTATGATGATTATTGTGATGACTTGTATGCTATTAAGAACAATGATAACCATGAAACTTGTCATCATGATTTTAGTTTTCAATTGGATTATGCTTCACATGATAGTTATTTTGTTGAGTTTGCTCCCACTACTATTGATGAGAATAAATTTGCTTATGTGGAGAGTAGTAAAATTTCTGTGCAAGTAGATAATGAAAAGAATGCTTTATGTGCTGGTTATATTGTTGAATTCATTCGTGACGCTACTGAAAATTATTATGAGAGAGCATCGTATGCTTCTTCATATTGCAATAATATCAAGTTTCCTCTCTATGTGCTTAATTTTTTGAAGCTTTGCTTTTTTGCTTTCCTATGCTAGTTGATTATTGTTCCCATAAGTTGTTTTCTCACAAAATCCCTCTGCATAGGAAGTGGGTTAGAGTTAAATGTGCTAGTCATATTCTTCATGATGCTCCCGTTATGTTTCAATTCTTATCTTTTATGTGAGCATCATTATGCCTAGCTAGGGGTGTAAAACGATAGCGCTTGTTGGGAGGCAACCCAATTTTTTTTTGCTTCTGTTTAGGAATAAATATTGCATCTAGCTTCTTTTTAGATGTGGTTTTGTGTTTTAATTAGTGTTTGTGCCAAGTAGAACCTTTGGGAAGACTTGTGTGAAGTTTATATGATCTTGCTGTGAAAACCAGAATCATTAGCGCTCGCTAGAATGGTCATCAGATTTTACTGGAGTGTGCTATTTAGTTGATTCTTTTTGCAGATGATTAATAGAAAAATTACTCACGTTTACCAATTTAGTTTGAAGTTTTTGGAGTTACAGAAGTATGCAAAACCTGCAGATTACTACAGACTGTTTTGTTTTTGACAGATTCTATTTTCCGTGTGTTGTTTGCTTATTTCAATGCATCTATGAGTAGTATTGAGAAGTATGAACCATAGAGAAGTTGGAATACAGTAGGTTTAACACCAATATAAACAAAGAATGAATTCATGGCAGTACCTTTGAGTAGTGGTTTGCTTTCTTATACTAACGGAGCTCACGAGATTTTTGTCTAAGTTTTGTGTTGTGAAGTTTTCAAGTTTTGAGTATTGCTTTGAGGGACTATGGAACAAAGAGTGGCAAGAGTCTAAGCTTGGGGATGCCGAAGGAACCCCAAGGTAAAATTCAAGGACAACCAAAAGCCTAAGCTTGGGGATGCCCCAGGAAGGCATCCCTCTTTCGTCTTCATCCATCGGTAACTATACTCGGAGCTATATTTTTATTCACCACATGATATGTGTTTTGCTTGGAGCGTCAATTTAGGTTATTTTGTTTTGCTTTCTGTTTGAATAATATCCCAAGATATGAAATTATTAAATGTTAGAGAGTCTTCACATAGTTACATAATTATTCAACTACTCGTTGATCTTCACTTATATCTTTCGGAGTAGTTTGCTGTTTGCTCTAGTGCTTCACTTATATCTTTTAGAGCACGGCGGTGATTATATTTTGGAGAAATATATGAACTCTCATGCTTCACTTATATCCTTTTGAGAGTCTATTAAAACAACATGGTAATGTGCTTTGGCTATGAAATTAGCCTTCGCATGATAGACATCCAATATCAATGTAGTAAAAACTTTCACACTAAGTGCATTGAATATGATGAGAAGTTGGATGCTTGATAATTGTTTTGAGATATGAGGATAGTTATATTAGAGTCATGCTAGTGGAGTTATTATGAAATTGAGAAATACTTGTGTTAAGGTTAGTGATTCCCGTAGCATGCACATATGGTGAACCGCTATGTGACGAAGTTAGAGCCTGAGGTATTTGTAAAGTGTCAACCTTTGTGTGGAGGTCGGGGGCGCGTGATGGTTAACTCCTACCAACCTCCCCCTTAGGAGCATGTGTTGATTGCTTTGTTTTGATGACTCATAAATTTTTGCAATAAGTATATGAGTTCTTATGACTAATGTTGAGTCCATGAATTATACACACTCTCACCTTTCCACCATTGCTAGCCTATCTTGTATCACGCAACTTTCGCCGGTACCATACACCCACTATACATCCTTCCTCAAAACAGCCACCATACCTACCTATCATGGCATTTCCATAGCCATTCCGAGATATATTGCCATGCAACTTTCCACCGTTCCGTTCATAAGACACACTTCATATTGTCATATTGCCATGCATGATCATGTAGTTGACATCGTATTTGTGGCAGAGCCACCATGCATAATTTTTCATACATGTCACTCTTAATTCTTTGCACATCTCGGTATACCACCGGAGGCATTCATATAGAGTCATACTTTGTTCTAGTATCGAGTTGTAATATCGAGTTGTAAATCAATATAAGCGTGATGATCTTCATTATTAGAGCATTGTCCCATGTGAGGTATAAAAAACAAAAAAAAGAGACAAAGGCCAAATAAAAAAGGAGATGGCCCAAAAAAATAGAGAGGGGCTAAAATAAATAAATAAATAAATAGGAAAGCCCCTCCAAAAAATGAGAGAAAAGAGAGAAGGGACAATGCTACTATCTTTTTCCACACTTGTGCTTCAAAGTAGCACCATGTTCTTCATGATAGAGAGTCTCATGCTTAGTCACTTTCATATACTAGTGGGAATTTTCGTTATAGAACTTGGCTTGTATATTCCAACGATGGGCTTCCTCAAATGCCCTAGGTCTTCGTGAGCAAGCAAGTTGGATGCACACCCACTTAGTTTTTTTGTTGAGCTTTCATACATTTTTAGCTCTAGTGCATCCGTTGCATGGCAATCCCTACTCACTCACTTTGATATCTATTGATGGGCATCTCCATAGCCCGTTGATATGCCTAGTCGATGTGAGACTATCTTCCTCCTTTTTGTCTTCTTCACAACCACCACTCTATTCCACATAGTGCTATGTCCATGGCTCATGCTCATGTATTGCGTGAAAGTTGAAAGGTTTGAAAGAATAGAGTATGAAAACAAGTGCTTGGCTGAAATCGGGGTTGTGCATGACATGAATATTTTGTGTGATGAAGAGGGAGCATAGCTAGACTATATGATTTTGTAGGGATAACTTTCTTTATCCATAGTATTTTGAGAAGACATGATTGCTTTGTTAGTATGCTTGAAGTATTATTATTTCTTATGTCAATATAGACTTTTGTCTTGAATCTTTCAGATCTGAACATTCATGTCACAATTAAGAGAATTACATTGAAAACTATGTTGGTTAGCATTCCACATCAAAAATTCTGTTTTTTATCATTTACGTACTCGAGGACGAGCAGGAATTAAGCTTGGGGATGCTGATACGTCTCCAACGTATCTATAATTTTTTATTGTTCCATGCTATTATATTATCCTTCTAGGATGTCTTATGGGCTTTTATATACATCTATACTTATACTAATTACAGACTCTCAAGAAATTACCATGTTAATTAGAATTTATTGGCCGTCGATCTGGTGGGACCAAGTTATTACGGTCTAGATCAATTTCAAAAATACAGGGCAATAGTAAAATAAAAACCTAGCCGAATCTATCAACAGCTCCACGTGGTAGTAAAAAAAAGTAAAAAAAAACCTAGCGCAATCTATCTACAGCTCCACGATTGTGGAGTCTCCTATTCTTCCCGTCGCGGCGTCCGCTCTGCTACCGCACAGCTGACTACTATCTATTATTAGACTTTCCCTACTACCGTCGGTGTTCCTCACCTCCAGCTCAATGGGCAATCTCTCCTTCTCATCCTTAATATAATGCCAAATCCACGCTACAGTTACATCTTAAGGACGCCACAATCCAATCAAGCCTCTCTACTTGATCCCCTGCTTCTCTAAACTTTGAGTCTTCTTTTGCTCCAAGTGCAGGTCTGCAACCATGCTGGGATATATCCTCTATTTTCTGGACTGTCAATGGATTGGAGGGGGATATGTGTACCCACGGCTGTCTGAGACTACTCGCTATGTGAAGATCGGGGGACCAAGGGAGTTTGTCAAGCTGCTGTGTCCATAGCCCCCACTCAGCTGGCAGGTAACCATAATTCTGGAATATTTCCTTTATATTGTCTAGCCGGATCCCTAGATTGCCTTGATCACTAACAACCTAATCAAGACAAATTCGTTTTTTGTGTCTTTCTCTTCTTTCTATTGTCTATCTATGAAGGTTGTAAACAATATATGTGAGCCAGCTGTGTGGTCTTCAGCTCATCCAGAAGCATGGTGGGATCTCACAGATCACACTTGGTCTTTGTTTGCTACATGAACAATTAAAACATTGGCCTAGCAGTTTACTTTGATTCCAGTTCACTTTGATGCTAATAGAAATCTCAGCTTATAGATGTTTTTCCATGCCATTTCATGGTAGCAAAAATATTTGATTCTTTTCATTTGTAGATGATATGGACGTTGCCTAATGTTTCTTCAAAATGCATGGTAAATGTTCAATCATATGCATCGTATCATTCTACTTCACACTTGCAACATTAACAGAAGGTTTATTATGCCTACAGTTTCAATATTTCAAGGATCTGGATATCAGGTGTTGTTTCTTCTAAATACTTCCTAAATATTTTATTATCTCATTGGTATATGATTACATTTTTATTCATTATTTAGACAAGTATGATGCCTAGACTCGGAATATTTTCCTGCAGGTTGTGTGCAAGCATGATTAGGACACTAGAGCTCCTCTCTATACTATAGTTACTAATTACTGTATGGTAGAAAATTTAGGTTTATATCATAATTTATTGATGAACAATAATCATCATGTGGTGTTTTTGACCATCGGATATCTACTCTGCAGGTAATTTTTAATCAGTTTGATAGCTGCATCTATACTTCTTCTTTAGACAATCCGTTCTCTCTGGTATTTGTATGTGCCTTCCAGGTGATATGACATATGTGATTGTCTGCGTCTCCATTAGATTTGCTTCCATTTTCTATTCAATTAGCCATCTTATCTTATATTTACTAATTAGAAGCACCATAAAAGACACCACGTTAATCCTCAGAAAACAGGAAATTTAGCCTTTGGATGTTAAATCTATGGTTGAGATGAAATCTGCAATCGTGGTAAGAGTCCAACGCAGTTCAACTCAAGCATGAAGACCAAGGGAGCCACCACGTTAATTGTCAAATATAAATTTAGCCTTTTATTATCAAATTTGTGGTCATGTTAAGACTCCTGGACTTATACGATCTGTACAACCCAATTTTCAACTCAAACATGAAGAAATTGTAATACACCAACCAGCCCGTCGTGCTCTGAAGGCTGATGCGTTCTGTTCCTCCTCCCTGCTCCTCTTCTATTCATCGATGAGCAGCAGCCAGTCCATCCTCCCGTGCCATCACCGTGCCATCTCCGTTTCCTCCATGATCCAGCTGGAGGCGAATACAATCCTCCGTCCTCCCTCTGATTGGTCGACATCTCCACTTCCTTCCCGATCTGGCCGGGAGGAGAGTCCTATTTCCTTTGACTAATTTTAGTTATAGGATGAAGCACCAAAGCAACTTGCGATCTGCGGATTGATCCGCTTGCTGATCTGTACCTTCTCTCAAGGGTGTAGCTACGGCGCGCAACACCAAAATGCACACATGTACACAGAGGACAGCCGGACAGAAAATAAACACAACACTTAGGCACACGCACGAGAAATCCCTCAATGACCAAAGGTATGTATATACATGGTGTTCGTGGTATATTTTTGGTGGGTAGATTACATAGCTTAGGTACATAATTATATAAAACTAAGCTAGCTGACTACACAATGATGTATGGGCCTCCCTGCAACCTCAAGCCTATCCTGATTGAAAGATATAGATGGTATTCAACTATATTGTAATTTCATTTTGGATGGTGTTTAGGAAACAAGGTTTACTGTCACTGACCAATTGCCATCACAATGTTATTAATAAGAATTATGACATAGTATGCTCCGGATACGTAATTCTCAATTTTCATGAAGTCAAAATATTGGTAGCTGATTGCAAGAAAAGGTGCCGTACAGGACATTGGCACATCAATCATCGTTACAGCAGGTGTGCACATAACAGTGGAGCTACATGTTTATTTTTCCATGTTTAACAAAAATCAGATCTTCCCTGTGCAAGTGCTGAGACAGGTTGTGCTGAGCTTTGCCCATGTCGTCAACTGCATGTTCTCGGAGAAAATTTTCCGTTGTACCTGATAGAGTACACTTTTAGCTTCTTATTTGGTTTTTGTGTCCAAAAAAAATTAATAAGAGGTGTTGTAATTTATAACGAGCAGATAGTATTTCATAAAGAATATATTAGCTTTTATTAAAAAACGGAATTGCCATTTAAACTGGATATATTTATCTTACATGATACTAATAGAACCCTTAATGTGATCAGATATATGTTTCAAGTTATGTCCGTTTGCTCTCCAGTCACCGGCGTTCAGTTTTTCCATTGAGTTTTGATGAAACTGAGAGGAAAACCTGAACAACAATGGACACACTAGCATGTACATGCCTCACGTGTCCCTTTCTTAAACTGGTCTGAATGCTTCTTATTATAGTTTATTCTGAGGAGTTGATGGTCTGATCTCTTATACGCTTAGTTGCTTTATACTGTCAGGATTCTATGATGCAAACAAAGGTATATTAGTTCATCAAGTAACACTTATAGCCTCTCCTCTAATATGCGTGTGTTGTCACCTCTCTTTTCGTACATTTCATTTTCTAACACCACAATCAAATGTGGATATGTACGTTATGCCTAGCCATTAATTACTAAACTACTCATTTTTCTAATATCCATACAATATATTTATTCTGAATAGTTTCTTTGACAAAATGCCATTTGTTTCCTCGCAATAATCATTAACTTCACACAACAAAATTAGAATATATAAAACTTAGTCGGTAGAAGCTATAGCTATGTTTTACCTCGGGAGTAGTTGGCTGCTGGTGCACATTTCTTAACACCTACTTTAGACTGATATTTTTCCAATTTATAAACCATGGTGTCATGTACCTTTACTCCAAGGTTATTGTTTCTCTATTCTAATAAAAAACTACACGTATTTTGGTGCAATTTGAAGAGAATTTTGTAAAGTATATATACTTATATTTTACAAAATTCTCTTCAAATTGCACCAAAATACGTGTTTTTTGGTGCAATTTGAAGAGAATTTTGGTGCAAGTTGATGGTCTGGAATATAACATGTTTTTTGGTCATGATTTAGGTTAAAAGAGGACTTATATTTTCATGCAGAGGGAGTATTTCTGAACTTATGAGAATTGTAGTAACTCATGGGCTCATGCTTAGTTACATGTTTGGTAGAATGGAAGATTATGTACATTATGCTGCTCCCATGATATACAGGAAAGTAGTGTTTAGTTCCGTTTGTGATAACATCTGAATATTATATATTACCATGTTTACATACCGGTTTCCGAAATCTTACTGACCCTTGCATATATTTTCTGCATAAATTTTGTTTTGGCATGAGCTTTTGGCACATGTAAAAGAAAATATGCATATTGTATTTGCTAATAATATCAACACTACATGCTTTTGAATAAATTAAAATACAATCTAGGTGTGTGATTACATTAATAACCATATTTTTTGAAAATAAGCTTTCAAAATCTTAGTATGAAGTATCTAAAGTCATTATTAGTTCATACTTAACACAAACAATGTTCTTAAAAATTATACTACTGATTTAAAATATAAATAACTAGCCCGTGCACCTGCACGGGTTGACGACTAGTTTTTATATAATATTTGGGACTAACCTATAAACCCAGAGCCTAGTGCCAGTTTATGTTTTTCTCCTGTTTTAGGGTTTTACAGAAAAGGAATATCAAACGGAGTCCAAATGACATGCCAATTTTTGATGATTTTTTCTGGACCAAAAGAAGCCCCCGAAGTAAAAGAGTTGGGCCAAGAGAGCCATGGGCTGCCCACGAGGGTGGGGGGCACGCCCTGGGCAGGGGCGTGCCCTCCTATCTCGTGGACAGCCCAGAAGCCCCCCTGACTTGTGCCCTACGCCAAAAAATCCTATAAATACTGAAACCTTTGGAAATTAACATAAATCGGGAGTTCCGCCGCCGACAGCCTCTGTAGCCACCGAAAACCAATCTAGACCCTGTTCCGACACCCTGTCGGAGGGGGGAACCCTCACCGGTGGCTATCTTCATCATCCCAGCGCTCTCCATGACGAGGAGGAAGTAGTCCACCCTCGGGGCTGAGGGTATGTATCAGTAGCTATGTGTTTGATCTCTCTCTCTCGTGTCCTTGAAATGGCACGATCTTGATGTATCGCGAGCTTTGCTATTCTAGTTGGATCTTATGATGCTTCTCCCCCTCTACTCTCTAGTAATGGATTGAGTTTTCCCTTTGAATTTATCTTATCGGATTGAGTCTTTAAGGATTTGAGAACACTTGATGTATGTCTTGCACGTGCTTATCTGTGGTGACAATGGGATATCATGTAAGGATGGCAATGGGTAGGGTATGGGGCGGGTGGAGCAATACCATACCCATACCCATGTAGTCAATGGGTACGAAATTCTATCCATACCCGTACCCATGGGTATGAAACTTTACCCGTACCCATACCTGACGGGTACCCATACCCATTGGGCACCGAACGGGTAGATCAAACTGTACACAAGTTATACACCGTTTTACATTCATCTATAGCATATTTAAGAAAAAATTGATCTCACCTCAATAACAGATATATGAGTAAGGTTCAAATTGATAATTGGTGACAACTGTATCATAGGTTCACAAGCTCACAACACCACTTTAACATAGGTACACTTGTGAATCACGCGTAAGGTTTGCATGTTAGTATAAACGGGTAGGGTATGGGTATACCCATGGGTAAAACGCTATACCCGTGCCCTACCCATTACTTCATGGGTAGGGTATGGGTACTACCCGTGGGTATAAAATTGTGCCCATACCCTGCCCATGCGGGTACGGTAACCGCGGGTACCCGTACCCATGGGTAAAATTGCCATCCTTATTATCATGTGATCCACTTGATGTATGTTTTGGTGATCAGCTTGCGGGTTCCGTGACCTTGGGAATCTATGCATAGGGGTTGGCACACGTTTTTGTCTTGACTCTCCGGTAGAAACTTTGGGGCACTCTTTGAAGTTCTATGTGTTGGTTGAATAGATGTTTCTGAGATTGAGTGATGCATATCGTATAATCATGCCCACAGATACTTGAGGTGACAATGGAGTATCTAGGTGACATTAGGGTTTTGGTTGATTTGTGTCTTAAGGTGTTATTCTAGTACAAACTCTATGATAGATTGAACGTTACTACAGACTCTTGAATAGATCGATCAGAAAGAATAACTTTGAGGTGGTTTCGTACCCTACCATAATCTCTTCGTTTGTTCTCCGCTATTAGTTACTTTGGAGTGACTCTTTGTTGCATGTTGAGGGCTAGTAATATGATCCAATTATGTTATCCTTGTTGAGAGAACTTGCACTAGTGAAAGTATGAACCCTAGGCCTTGTTTCGTAACATTGCAACACCGTTTATGCTCACTTTTACCACTTGCTACCTTGCTGTTTTTATATTTTCTTATTACAAAAACCTATATCTACCATCCATATTGCACTTGTATCACCATCTCTTCGCCGAACTAGTGCACCTATATAATTTACCATTGTATTGGGTGTGTTGGGGACACAAGAGACTCTTTGTTATTTGGTTGCAGGGTTGTTTGAGAGAGACCATCTTCATCCTACGCCTCCCACGGATTGATAAACCTTAGGTCATCTACTTGAGGGAAATTTTCTACTGTCCTACAAACCTCTGCACTTGGAGGACCAACAACGTCTACAAGAAGAAGGTTGTGTAGTAGACATCAAGGGCATCATGATGTCACGGATCCGGGACTTAGTGAAAAATTACCCTCCGCGAAAAGTGGGACGAGGAGATGCGGGGGCGCGGGCTGGCGTTTGGTTGGACGTGGTGGTAGATCTCGTCCTAACACCGGATCTGGGTCGGATCTCGCCGGATCCGGTCGGAGACGGCGGTGATGACCGGCGTGGCGGCGGAGGCAGCCGGCCGGAGTGCAGCGGTTGAAGTGGCGGCGCGTGGCGGCGGTGGCGAGGCGGTGCTTGGCGGCGGTGGAGGCCGGCGGCGGCGCACGGCGTGAGGACGGGCGGTGGCGTGAGCGCGAGGTGGCAGCGCGCGGAGATCCGGCGGCGGCGGGCAGCGCAGCCGGCGGCGGAGATCCGACGGGGAGGCGCGGGCCTGGGCGGCGGCGGCTCCTCGCCGTGAGGGCCCCGCCTGTGCCTCGGCGGGCCGGCGGCGCGGGAGGAGAGAGGAGGCAACGAAGCGCTGACGTGTCGTCCTTTGGTTGGCCGAGAGGGCGGCAGCGGACGCGTCCAGCTGGGATGGACGTGTCCGGCGGCGCGGAGGAGCTCGGGCTAGGGTTTTTACCCAAAAAATGGACGTGGGGGGCTGTTTATATAGGTGGAGGTAGCTAGGAGAGTCAAAATGAGGTGCGGTTTTCGGCCACGCGATCGTGATCCAACGATGAAGAGTATGGAGGGGGGTTTAGATGGGCTAGTGGGCCGTTGTGGAGGGGTGCTGGGCTATAAGAGAAAAGGCTTATGGCTGTTAACGCGGTTAACCGTTGGGGCATCAAATGACCTCCAAATGGAACGCAATTTGACAGGCGGTCTCCCGGTGATATACCAAGACCACTCGACAACTCTCTGGCCACTCCGAGGATGTTTTTCTCCCGCTCACTAAACAAGGCCAGAGAGGTGCACCGGGTGCCATGTGGGAGTGTAGGAATCCGAAACGAACAACCGAGAGGACGGAGACGATGCAACTACACACGGATGCAAGTGAGACTATGCCAATGCAATGCACATGATGGAAATGACATGGAGATATGCAACACATGAACAATGCAAAAACACAAAAACCCGAAATGAAGGAGGAGCCCAAAATGGAATTGATTAAGTCAACGATGAATATATTGCGATATTGGAAATTTTTACATCTGGGGCATTACAAACTCTCCTCCACTACGAAAAGATCTCGTCCCGAGATCTAGTACTGAAAGAAATCTAGATATTCAGAGCGGAGGTGATCCTCGTGTTCCCACGTAGCTTCTCTGTCGGTATGGCGTGGCCACTTCACTTTTAGGAATTTGATTGATTTGTTGCGAGTCTTGCGCTCAGTCTCTTCAAGGATAGCAACGGGGTGCTCATGATAAGACAAGTCAGCTTGAAAATCAATTTCTTCAAAGGCGATGGTGCGCTCGGGCATCTTGAAGCATTTGCGGAGTTGTGACACGTGGAACATGTTGTGCACATTGGAGAAGTTTGGAGGAAGCTCAAGTTGGTAGGCGAGGTTGCCCCTTTTCCCAACAATCTTGAATGGCCCCACGTATCTTCGAGCTAGCTTGCCCTTGATACCGAACCTGTGAGTGCCCTTCATAGGAGAAACACGGAGATACACATGATCACCAATGTCGAAAGCCAAGTCACGATGCTTGCCGTTATAGTAGCTCTTTTGGCGCGATTGTGTGGCCTTGAGATTCTAACTTATGACTTTGCACATTTCTTCGGCCTCTGAGATCAAATCATTGCCAAGGAGTTGACTTTCATTGGTCTTGGACCAGTTGAGAGGGGTACGGCACTTTCTGCCATAGAGAATTTCAAATGGTGATTTTCCTGAACTTGCTTGGAAGCTGTTGTTGTAGGAGAACTCGGAAAATGGAAGACAATCTTCCCATTTCATACCGAAGGAGATGACACATGCCCTGAGCATATCTTCAAGAATCTGGTTCACCCTCTCGAGTTGACCACTTGTCTGAGGATGGAAAGCTTTGCTGAAGCGAATCTTGGTACCCATAGCTGACTGGAAGGACTCCCAGAATTTGGAAGTGAACAAGCTTCCACGATCTGAGGAGATTACTTGAGGGATACCATGCAAAGAGACAATTTTGGAGGTGTATAGCTCTGCCAGTTGTGCTACGTTGATGGATTCCTTGACTGGCAGAAAATGAGCCACTTTTATGAGCTTATCAGTATCCACAAAGATAGCACCGTTTCCTCGCTTGGACTTGGGGAAGCCGATGACAAAATCCATCTCAATGTGATCGAATTTCCACTCGGGAATAGGCAAAGGTTGGAGAAGTTCCGCTGGACGTTGATGTTCTACTTTGACTCTGCGGCAGACATCACACTCGTTGACGAACTGAGCAATTTATCTTTTCATGCGAGTACACCAATAGGATTGCTTGAGGTCATGATACATCTTGGAGCTGCCTGGATATATTGAGAGAAGGGAATTATGAGCCTTGTTCATTATGACCTTCCGTAGGTCACCTTTTGGAACCACAATCCGGTCCCCAAAGAATAAGGTGTCATTGTAATCAATGCGGTAGCACTTGTACTTTGGGGTACCTTTGGCAATACCATACTTCACTTTTTTCACCATAGCATCAGGAAGTTAACCTTCATCGATTTTATCTCGAAGGTAGGAGCGACTTGAAGGTTGGCAAGAAATCCTTGCGGGACAACTTGAAGGTTGAGTTTCCGGAATGCTTCACAGAGATCCGGTTGGAACGGTTTGAGGATGAGACTGTTGCAATAAGCCTTTATGGTCAAGGCGTCTGCAATCACGTTGGTCTTGCCAGGAGCGTACTCAATGCTTGGATTGTACTCTTGAATCATTTCGTCCCAACGAGACTGGCGGAGGTTGAGGTTTGGTTGTGTGAAGATATACTTCGGGCTCTTGTGATCGGTTAATATGTCAACCTGCCTGCCCAACAAGAGGTGTCTCCACGTTATCAAGGTGTGGACAACTGCCGCCAACTCAAGATCGTGAGTGGGGTAGTTCTTCTCGTTTGGCTTGAGCTGCCGAGAAGTGTATGCCACTATCTTCTTCTCTTGCATAAGAACACCACCCAGACCTTGCAAAGAGGCATCGCAAAACACTTGGTATGGTTTGGATTCATCAGGAGGAGTCAGAACTGGAGCTGGGACAAGCTTCTCTTTGAGTGTATTGAATGCTACATCACACTCAGGAGTCCAAGAATACTTGACATTCTTTCGCAACAGGTTGGACAGAGGCTTGGCAATCTTGGAGAAGTTCTCGACGAACCTTCTGCAATAGCTTGCAAGCCTGAGGAAACTTCAGAGTTTCTTGTCGTTTTGAGGAGGTTGCCACTTAACAATAGCTTCAACCTTCTCGGGGTTAACTGAAATGCCCTTGGTAGAGATAATGTGACCCACATATAGAACTTCATCAAGCCAGAATTCGCACTTTGAGAAATTCGCATAAAAGCGGTGCTCTCTAAGCCTGTCAAGAACCAAACGGAGGTGCTTGGCGTGGTCTTCTTTAGTCTTGGAGAATACCAAAAATATCATCGAGGTAGACAAGGATGAACTCGTTGGTGTATGGGTTGAATATGAAATGCATCAATCCGAGAGAAGGTGGGAGGTGCATTTGCAAGCCCGAAGGACATGACTGTGTACTCATAGGAGCCATAACTTGTCCTGAATGCAGTCTTGGGAATATCTTGCTCACGGATACGAATTTGATGGTAGCCCATCCGGAGATCAAGCATTGAGAAAACCTTGGCTTCTTTGAGCTGCTCGAAGAGTTCATTGATATTGGGGAGAGGGTACTTATTCTTAATTGTCTTCTTGTTCAATGGACGGTAATCGAGGCACAATCATTCCGTACCATCCTCTTGTTGAGAAAAAGAACATCACATCCCCAAGGAGAAGAACTTGGTCTGATCAGACCCAAGCGTTCTTGCTTGTCGAGTTGCTTCTTCAACTCCTTCAACTCTTTAGGAGATAGCTTGTACGGACGCCGACAGGCTGGCTCTGTACCAGGTTCAAGTTCAATGATGAATTCAACTAGACGGTTGGGATGCATCCCTGGCAATTCTTCCGGAAATACATCTTCATATTCACAAACCACCGGAATCTGGGATATGGCATTAATCGCGCCCTTGTCATTGAGAGAGAATAGCCTGATTGTGTTATCTCGAGCTGCGAAGATAATCACGTCTTCGGAAGGATGAGTAAGATTGACCTCCTTGTTTGCACAATCAAGAAGAGCATCATGCTTAGAGAGCCAATCCATTCCAAGAATGAGATCAATGTCCGAATTGCCGAGAACAACTGGGGAAGCTAGAAATTTATAATCGCCCATCTTGATAGAGACATCCGAAACCATTGTGTTGGCCCTCATGGACAAGGCAAGAGAAACAACTCCCATGGGTTTTTCCAACATCTCGGAATTGAAATCATGCTTAACACAGAACAGTCTTGACATGAAACAATGCGATGCACCCGAATCAAATAACACTTTTGCAGGAAAAGAGTTAACTGGAAGTGTACCCATGATCACTTGAGAGGAATCTTCTGCTTGAGCTGCGTTCATCAGGTTCACTCTTGCAGACTTGGTATTGTGCTTGACAATAGCATTGCTTGACGGCTTGATAGGTGGAGGAGGCGGAAGGCTCCTTTGGGTGCACTTGTTATCATAGTGACCTTTCTGACCATACTTGTTGCAATTAGCCTTAGAGAGTGGCCGATGATAAGGACCGCATGGCCTGGTAGCTTGAAACTGAGACTTGTTCTGGTTTCTTGGGTTGGGTGGGTGGGAAGATTGACGACCACCGGAGTGCTTATTCTGACTTGGAGGACGGAACACTAGAGGTGGGGGAAGCCAGAACTTCTGCTGCTTAGCAACCACTTGCGAGGAGGAAGAGGAGCTGACTACATCTTTGATTCTTTTCTTTGAAGCCTCACACTTGAGCTGGACAGCTTCTTGTTTGAGAGCCATGTTGTAGAATTGATCAAATTCGGCTGGCTCAAAGAGAGTTTGAGCAAGTTGGATTTCATTTTTTAGACCACCTCGCAATTTGTAGATCTTGCTCTTTGCATCGGGAATGTCTTACTTAGCATAACGGGCCAGATTCTGGAACTTGACATTGTACTGGTAGACAGACATGTTGCCATGCTTGAGGTTGCGGAATTGCTCACGCATGCCTTCAATGACATTGGTAGGGATGTGGTGCGCACGAAAATCAAGACAAAAGTCGGTCTAGCTGACCACTTGACCCTCCCTAGAGTCTTTGTACTGTTCCACCAATCTGCAGCTTGGTCTTTGAGTTGGAATGCAACAAACTTGACATAATCCTCAGGTCTGACATTGCTCCACTCGTAATGCTTCTTGATGTCTGTGAGGCAATCCTCAGCATCGAGCGGATCGACACAGTAGCTAAAGGACTTGGGCTGCTTTGAAAGGAATTGATTCAGAGTAGCAAAGTGAGGCTGCTTGTTGAAGTTAGCTTGGCCTTGATTCCCTTGATTGTTCTGGTTGTTCTGAATAGTTTGAAATGCTTGCATCATCTGAATATTGGCAGTGGTGGCTTGCATCACAGCCCGCCATGCCTCAGGCGGAGGAGGAGAGGATGGTGGTGGTTCATCATCAACCTCCGGGTTTTGGTTAGGAACTCTTTTAGGTGCCATCCTGGAGATGACGACAACCGTTAGAATCCCAATTGCAATTTAGATAAGCTGAATCAAAGGCTAGACATGTTGCAACATAAATCTTCACAGAATCATTCGAACAGAGCAATGAACGAATGAATTCCATAATCTTAGATGACACATCAACTTGTTGAGAAGCCACTGATACGTCTCCAACGTATCTATAATTTTTTATTGTTCCATGCTATTATTTATGAAGTCTTGGATGTTTAATGGGCTTTATCATTCACTTTTATATCATTTTTGAGACTAACCTACTAACCCAAAGGCCCAGTCCGGATTGCTGTTTTTTTTGCCTATTTCAGGGATTTGCAGAAAAGGAATATCAAATGGAGTCCAAACGGAATGAAACCTTCACGAGAGATATTTTTGGAGAAAATCACGCACGGGAAACTTCAGGACCAAGTCAGGGGACAGAGGGGCTGCCCTCGAGGGTGGGGGGCACGCCCCCTGCCTTGAGGCTGCCTCGTGTGGCCCCCGGTTCCCTCATTCTTCCTATATATATCCACGTACCCCAGAAACTCCATACACAAAGAGAAAACCCTAATTCCACCACCGTAGCTTATGTTCCCGTGGAGATCCCATCTTGGAGCCTGTTCCGGAGCTCCACCGGAGGGGGATCCATCACGGAGGCCTTCATCATCATCATCATCATCATCATCGCCCTCACCATGAGTTGTGAGTAGCTTACCTCAGACCTTCGGGTCCATAGCTAGTATCTAGATGGCTTCTTCTCTCCCTCTGGATCTCAATACAAAGTTCTCCTCTGACTTCGAGGATATCTATTCGATGTAATCTCTTTTTGCGGTGTGTTTGTTGAGATCCGATGAATTTTGAGTTTATGATCAAGGTTATCTATGAAAGATATTTGGTTCTTCTCTGAATTTTGAGTTTATATCCTTGCAAGTATCTTTGAATTATTGGTTTGGTTTGGCCTACTAATCTATAGTTCTTGCAATGGGAGAAGTGCTTGGCTTTGGGTTCAATCTTGTGGTGTCCTTTCCCAGTGACAGTAGGGGCAGCAAGGCACGTATTGTATTGTTGCCATCGAGGATAAAAATATGGGGTTTTCATCATATTGCTTGAGTTTATCCCTCTATATCATGTCATCTTGCTCAAGGCGTTACTCTGTTCGTATGAACTCAATACACTAGATGCATGCTGGATAGCGGTCGATGTGTGGAGTAATAGTAGTAGATGCAGGCAGGAGTCGGTCTACTTGTCTCGGACGTGATGCCTATATACAATGATCATGCCTAGATAGTCTCATAATTATTCGCTTTTTTATCAATTGCTCGACAGTAATTTGTTTACCCGCCGTAGAATATCGCTATCATGAGAGAAGCCACTAGAGAAAACTATGGCCCCCGGGTCTATTCTCAACATATCAATCTACATCTAATTTACTTTTACCGCTTTTATTTGCTGTTGTATTAAACCAAAAATACCAAAAATATAAACTATCATCTCTATCAGATCTCACTCTCGTAAGTGACCGTAAAGGGATTGACAACCCCTTATCGCGTTGGCTGCGAAGTTCTTATTTGTTTGTGCAGGTGCGAGGGATTCACGCGTGGTCTCCTACTGGATTGATACCTTGGTTCTCAAAAACCGAGGGAAATACTTACGCTACTGTGCTGCATCTCCCTTTCCTCTTCGAGGGAATACAACGCAAGCTCAAGAGGTAGCAAGAAGAATTTCTGGCGCCGTTTCCGGGGAGGCTTACGCAAAAGTCATATACCAAGTACCTATCACAAACCCTTATCCTTCACATTACATTTTTGCCTCTCGTTTTCCTCTCCCCCACTTCACCCTTGCCGTTTTATTTTCCCTTCTTCCGCCGTGTGTTTTTCGTTCGCTTGCTTATTGTTTGCTTGTGTGTGTTGCTATGTGCCCTCTATTAGCTTGCATCTTCGCTTGCTAAGTTATGGATCCTCATCCACTTGCTAATCTCTTTAAGAGATCCAATTATGTTGAACCTATTTCTAGTGAGTTGGGTGCACTAGATTATCTTTATGGGGTTTTGCTTGAAATTTATGAATCTGAAAATTGTGAGGAATTGTTGAAAGAAAAAGTGATTCATGTTAGCGCCTTAAATAAAAAGCATGATTGCAATGATGTTATTGTAAATTCTATTAATGTCAATTGTGTTAATGATATGCAAAAGCCTAAGCTCGGGGATGCTAGTATTGCTATGTCCCCTACTTGTTGCAATGATCATGATTGGGGTGATTCTTCTTATGATCTTGAAAATCTATTTAATCCCCATGATGAATGTAAGATTGATAATAATGTTTGCTATAATATTGAAAGTGGGTTTGGAAGAGTGTCAACTTTAGAACCCACATATTTGGAGAAGATCAATCTTATGAAATTCTTGATAAAAGTGGGTTTGGAGAGGTCATGACTTTGGTTAATGTTAATCCCACTATTTTGGAAGAGTGTCAACTTTGCATGCATGTGGATCGTGTTGAGAATATGTTATGTGATAGCTATATTGTTGAATTTTGTTATGATCCTACATGCAATTATTATGAGAGAGGAAAATATGGTTGTAGGAATTTTCATGTTACTAAATTACCTCTCGTTATGTTGAGATTGCTATTGTTTCTTTCTCCTTCCTTGCATATGCTAGATCTTGCTTATCTTGGTAATTTGTTTTCCTATAAGATGCCTATGCATAGGAAGTATGTTAGACTTATATGTGTTTGTCACATGTCTTATGATGCTCTCCTTGTGCTTCAATCCTTGTCCTCTATGTGAGCATCATTGAATTATCGTGCCTAGCTAGGGGCGTAAAACGATAGCGCTTGTTGAGAGGCAACCCAATTTTTTGTTTTTTTGGTTTTGTTGCTGTTAGGGAGTAAATATTGAATCTAGCATCTGATTAGATTTGGTTTCATGTTTTGTTTAGTGTTTGTGCCAAGTAGAACCTTTGGGAAGCCTTATGTGAAGTTTATATGATCTTGCTGTGAAAAACAGAATCGTTAGCGCTCGCTAAAGTAGTCTTGGGATTTTACTGGAGAGTGATTTTTAGTTGATTCTTTTTTCTTCTGATTGGTAGACAAATTGCTCAAATTTACCAATTTAGTTTGAATTTTGTTGGAGTTCCAGAAGTAGGCGAACCCTGCAGATTACTACAGACTGTTCTGTCTTTGACAGATTCTGTTTTTAGTGTCTTGTTTGCTTATTCCGATGCATCTATGAGTAATATTGGAGGATATGAACTATATAGAACTTGGAGTACAGTAGGTTTAACACCAATATAAACAAAGAATGAATTCATTGCTGTACGTTTGAGTAGTGGTTTGCTTTCTCATACTAACGGAACTCACGAGAATTTTTGTCTAAGTTTTGTGTTGTGAAGTTTTCATGTTTTGAGTATTGCTTTGATGGACTATGGAACAAGGATTAGCAAAGGCCTAAGCTTGTGGATGCCCATGGCACCCCAATTAAATTCAAGATAATCAAAAGCCTAAGCTTGGGGATGCCCCGGGAAGGCATCCCCTCTTTGGTCTTCATCCATCGGTAACTATACTTGGAGCTATATTTTTACTCGCAACATGATATGTGTTTTGCTTCGAGCGTCTTGTACAATTTGAGTATTTTCTTTTTAGTTTGACACAATAATACTTGCTGGACACACCTATTTGAGAGAGTTAAATATGGCCTAGAAATTATTAGAACACTCTATGTGCTTCACTTACATCTTTTGAGTTGAATAGTTTTTGCTCTAGTGCTGCATTTATATCTTTTAGAGCATGGTGGTGGTAATATTTTGTATAAATTGTTGAACTCTCATGCTTCACTTATATCTATTTGAGAGTCTATTAAAACAGCATGGTAATGTGTTTAGGCTAAAGAAACTAGTCTTCACATGATAAACATCCAATGTCAATGTAGTAAAAAATTTCACACCAAGTGCATTGAATAGTAAGAGATGTTGGATGCTTGATAATTGTTTTGAGACATGAGGATAGTGATATTAGAGTCATGCTAGTGGAGTTATTATGAAATTGAGGAATACTTGTGTTAAGTTTAGTGATTCCCGTATCATGCACGTATGGTGAACCGCTATGTGAGGAAGTTAGAGCATGAGGTATTTGCAGAGTGCCAACCTTTGTGCGGAGGTCGGGGGCGCGCGATGGTTAACTCCTACCAACCTCCCCCCTAGGAGCATGCGTTGATTGCTTTGTTTTGATGACTCGTAGATTTTTGCAATAAGTATATGAGTTCTTATGACTAATGTTGAGTCCATGGATTATACGCACTCTCACCCTTCCACCATTGCTAGCCCTCTTGTACCACGCAACTTTCGCCGGTGCCATACACCCACTATATATCCTTCCTCAAAACAGCCACCATATTGTTCCTCAAAACAGCCACCATACCTACCTATCATGGCATTTCCATAGCCATTCCGAGATATATTGCCGTGCAACTTTCCACCGTTCCGTTCATATGACACGCATCATATTGTCATATTGCCATGCATGATCTTGTAGTTGACATCGTATTTGTGGCAAAGCCACCATGCATAATTTTTATACGTGTCACTCTTGTTTCATTGCACATACCGGTACACCGCCGGAGGCATTCATATAGATTCATACTTTGTTGTTGTAGTATCGAGTTGTAATATCGAGTTGTAATGAAAGTGTGATGATCATCATTATTAGAGCATTGTACCATGGGAGGAAAGGCTAAATCTATAAAGCCCCTCCACAAAAAAAAGAAAAAAGGAAAGCCCAAAGAAAAAAAGAAAGGCCCAAAAAAAAGAAAAAAAGAAAAGAAAAAGGGACAATTGCTACTATATTTTTCCACACTTGTGCTTCAAAGTAGCACCATGTCTTTATTGTAGAGAGTCTCATGTTTAGTCACTTTCATATACTAGTGGGAATTCTCATTATAGAACTTGGCTTGTATATTCCAACGATGGGCTTCCTCAAATGCCCTAGGTCTTCGTGAGCAAGTAAGTTGGATGCACACCCACTAGTTTCTTTTGTTGAGCTTTCATTCATATTTAGCTCTAGTGCATCCGTTGCATGACAATCCCTACTCACTGACATTGATATCTATTGATGGGCATCTCCATAGCCCGTTGATATGCCTAGTCGATGTGAGACTATCTCCCTCCTTTTTGTCTTCTCCACAACCACCTATATTCCACCATAGTGCTATATCCATGGCTCACGCTCATGTATTGCGTGAAAGTTGAAAGGTTTGAAAAGATAGAGTATGAAAACAAATGCTTGGTTGAAATCGGGGTTGTGCATGATATGAATATTTTGTGTGATGAAGAGGGAGCATAGCCAGACTATATGATTTTATAGGGATCACTTTCTTTAGCCATGGTATTTTGAGAAGACATGATTGCTTTGTTAGTATTGCTTGAAGTATTGTTATTTCTTATGTCAATATAGACTTTTATCTTGAATCTTTCAGATCTGAACATTCATGCCACAATTAAGAGAATTACATTGAAAAACTATATTGGTTAGCTTTCCACATCAAAAATTATTTCTTTATCATTTACCTACTTGAGGACGAGCATGAATTAAGCTTGGGGATGCTTGATACGTCTCCAACGTATCTATAATTTTTAATTGTTCCATGCTATTATTTATGAAGTCTTGGATGTTTAATGGGCTTTATCGTTCACATTTATATCATCTTTGGGACTAACCTACTAACCCAAAGGCCCAGTCCAGATTTTTGTTTTTTTGCCTATTTCAGGGTTTTGCAGAAAAGGAATATCAAACGGAGTCCAAACGGAATGAAACCTTCACGAGAGATATTTTTGGAGAAAATCACGCACGGGAAACTTCAGGACCAAGTCAGGGGACAGAGGGGCTGCCCTCGAGGGTGGGGGGCGCCCCCCTTCCCAGGGCGCGCCCCTTGCCTCGAGGCTGCCTCGTGTGGCCCCCGGTGCCCTCCTTCTTCCTATATATATCCACGTACCCCAGAAACTCTATACGCAGAGAGAAAACCCTAATTCCACCGCCGTAGCTTCTGTTCCCGTGGAGATCCCATCTTGGAGCCTGTTCCGGAGCTCCACCGGAGGGGGATCCATCACGGAGGCCTTCATCATCATCATCATCGCCCTCACATGAGTTGTGAGTAGTTTACCTTAGACCTTCGGGTCCATAGCTAGTATCTAGATGGGTTCTTCTATCTCTCTACATCTCAATACAAAGTTCTCCTCGGTCTTCGAGAAGATCTATTCAATGTAATCTCTTTTTGCGGTGTGTTTGTTGAGATCCGATGAATTGTGAGTTTATGATCAAGGTTATCTATGAAAGATATTTGGTTCTTCTCTGAACTTTTTATGTGTGCTCATAATATGCTTGTAAGTCTCTTCGAATTATTGGTTTGCTTTGGCCTACTAGATCTATAGTTCTTGCAATGGGAGAAGTGCTTGGCTTTGGGTTCAATCTTGCGGTGTCCTTTCCCAGTGGCAGTAGGGGCAGCAAGGCACGTATTGTATTGTTTCCATCGAGGATAAAAAGATGGGGTTTTCATCATATTGCTTGAGTTTATCCCTCTACATCATGTCATCTTGCTTAAGGCGTTACTCTGTTCGTATGAACTCAATACACTAGATGCATGCTGGATAGTGGTCGATGTGTGGAGTAATAGTAGTAGATGCAGGCAGGAGTCGGTCTACTTGTCTCAGACGTGATGCCTATATACAATGATCATGCCTAGATAGTCTCATAATTATTCGCTTTTCTATCTATTGCTCGACAGTAATTTGTTTACCCGCCGTAGAATATCGCTATCATGGGAGAAGCCACTAGAGAAAACTATGCCCCCGAGTCTATTCTCAACATATCAATCTACACTTTTACCGCTTTTATTTGCTGTTTTATTAAACCAAAAATACAAAAAATATAAACTATCATCTCTATCAGATCTCACTCTCGTAAGTGACCGTAAAGGGATTGACAACCCCTTATCGCGTTGGCTACGAAGTTCTTATTTGTTTGTGCAGGTGCGAGGGACTCGCGCGTGGTCTCCTACTGGATTGATACCTTGGTTCTCAAAAACTGAGGGAAATACTTACGCTACTATGCTGCATCTCCCTTTCCTCTTCGAGGGAATACAACTCAAGCTCAAGAGGTAGTAGCCACGTGAATAGATTGAAGAATAAACCAACAAGTTAACAGATGGAACAAATACATGATAGACCCCAGCCTCATATCATGCATCCGTTGGAAGATATCCTAAGAGCTACTTGTATTCCCACCTATTAATTCCTGAAGCTTTCTGATTATGCAATCTGGTGTTGGGGATATAGGGGAAGCACCGCATATCACACAACTAATAAGTCCTACATCCAATTGTATCCATCCGTCAACACATAGCCAGGCACCTTCGGAAACCGTTTATCTCAGACCTTCGAAAAGCATCCGCTATACTATCTGTGGCAATACTCCCGAACTACCCCCCAGTACTGGGTAACGTTGGGGTTATCTCACCACCAGACATGCATAGAAGTGTTTTCGATGTCGGTCACCTCTGGTATTCCAGAACTGCAACGATACAATTGTAACGACAACACCTCAGAGCTCAATTCCCCGGGACACTGCCACAACCCCTATATGACAGGAGGCACCAAGAACAATGTTATCGTCATAAAGATACCGAAACGATCCCAACAATACTTGCGTGATCCTAAAAACAATAGTGGAACAGAGGGTAGGAAGACAGAAATTCTACGTCAGGAGTCCTCACTAGAGCGACGAAGGGGATAAGGAGAAAAAGAATTCCTACTCTCCGATATATATAATCCTAAGACTCAATTTTTTTATAAAAATTATAGACTCAACATCGGCAGTGGTTCGATCAAACAGGGGCTCCTCGGTCGGGGAAGGCTCTGATTACCAACTTGTAACGCCCAAGATGCGACTATATCTCCTACGTGTCGAGGCACGACTTAGAGGCATAATCGCATTTTTCTATGATCGCAAGATGGTCATCTTCACACATTCCCATGTACAAGAACAAAGGGGAAGAATACATAGCTGGCTTACAATCGCCACTTCACACAATGCATAAATAAGTCATACATTCATCCAAGTACAATCATGGTCCGACTACAGACAAATCCAAATGAAAAAAGATAACCACCCACTATGCCCGATCGGCCCTAGTAGGAACCACTACTGATCGTCGGGAAACGTCACGTACATACACCCACGTTCCTCATCGAACTCCCACTTGAGTTCCTGGCCATCAACTGAATCGTACTCGGTTGTACCTGCACCTGTGTTTGTAGTAAATTGCGAGTCACGAGGACTCAGCAATCCCATTCCTGGGTATCAAAACTATCAAAGCCTTTGGGTAAGGAGAAAGTGCATAAATGGTCTGCTGCAAGCGCTAAGCGTAGATGAGGTGGCTAGCTTACGTATCATCAGAGCGAGAAGAAAAGTGAAAGCCATCGGTCGTGAGCTAAATCATGATCACTAGATGATCCTGTCTACCTACGAGTCATTCATAACCCAGCTGTGTTCTCTTCCCGAACTCCCTCGAAAAGAGACCATCACGACTACTCAGACAGTAGTGTATTATGTTTGAGGTTTTGTGTCAAGTTATCTACAACCGGATATTAACAAATTCCAATCCGCCACATAACCATGGGCACGGCCTTTGAAAGATCATAACCCTGCAGGGGTGTCCGAACTTTGCTCATCACGAGCTCTCGCAATCAACAGAGGTAAAAACTCATTATCTTAGGGACTACCCGATCAGACTCAGAATCCCGGTGTACAAGATATTTCGACAATGGTAAAACAAGTCCAGCAAGACCTCCCGACGTGCCGACACCCCGATAGGAGCCGCACATATCTCGTCTCAGGCCACATCGGATGAGCTAAACACACAGGTACCAAAATACCCCAAGTTTCCAAAGGGCGGCCCACACGGTGCTCTAGTTTGGACCAACACTCATGAGGAGCATTGGCCCGGGTTGTTAATTAAGGATCCACGGGGTAGCTAGTCCCTATGCAAATTTTAGTTGTTATTAGGAAAATGGTAAAACCAAGGTTGAGCCTTGCTGGAGGAGTTTTATTCAAAGAGAACTATCAAGGGGTCCCCATATACCCAACCGCGTTAGGAACGCAAAATCAAGGAACATAACACCGGTTTATCGGTTCTTAAGGTGGCATGAATGGAACAAACCACCGAGCAAAAGGCCAAGCCTTCCACCCATTGCCATGTATATAGGTGCATTAATGTAAATAATAGATATTGTGTTATTCCCAAAAATCCAATCCACATGGAGCAAACTTCATCTTCAACTGCAACTAGCAACGCTATAAGAGGGGGCTTGAGCAAAAGCGTAACTTTGCCAAACAACGGTTTTCTAGGAAGGTACATAGAAATTTCATGGCAAGGTGGGGGCTGACATGCAAAAGGATAGGTATCGTGACAAGGCAATAGAGCGAGGCATCTCGCATAACAACAACAGAGGTGATATCAAGGAATGGTCATCTTGCCTGGTAAGTCTTCAGTGTTATCGGGAGCTTGCTCTTCGTAATCATACTCAGTGGCTGTCTCGACCTCGGACTCGAACTCGTCTCCCGATGCTATCCAACATAAACAAGCATCCAAATAAACACACATGGCAAGAAAAGAACACATGTTATGGAAGAGGAATGCAAGTATGATGCTACGAGGCTACCGATAAGGAAGGAGATGAAGCTGGGAAGGACATGTGAATACATGATGGATGTGGGCAAGATCTTGGCAAACCAAACATGCCACTTGATAGATTGAAATATTTCGGTCGAAATCGATATCAAGATCATTGGAATCGGATGCACGGTTTGCAAATGGCAAGCAAAACAAGATGCAATGCAAAACTGAAGTTAACAGCAACATGGCATCTTTGGAGTAAGGTTTAAGTATGCTACAACACCCAAACATGATGACAAAAGGCATGGACGTGAAGTAGACATTATTCCCAATATAAATGCACTCAGAGCACACGAAAAAAACTTACTGGAACATAATTAAACTAGCATGGCAAGATTCAATAAGTTAACGGGTTTTCAGACTTAGTGAAAATTACTGGGCATGCAACCAGGAACGATATGTTGCTGCCTTTGGAGGCACACAATAGCAAGCAAAACAATTATAACAAACATGAAAATTACATGAGCATGAAGAAGACATAATATACTTTCAATTCATCCAAAGAAACAATTCATTCCATGTAAGGGTTTCTTAACATGAGCTTTGCCAAAATGAATGTTCTGTTAACAGGCTAACAGTTCAGATTTCAAGCATTTTGAGAGCAAGGTAACAACATGTTACAGGAGGGCATAAATGCAAGCAAATGCATGGATTGATAGACAAATACATGTACATGAAGACATGCTCACTGGTTATTCCAAAACATGGATAGAAAAGATTGTGGCATCAAGTTTACATGGCAACATGTTATAACAGATTCCAGACTTCGCAGTTTTTCACTAAGTGTAAAAACAGCAACATTGACATGGCATGTTTACAAGCTTGTTGAAGTCACCACACGGCATATCATGAAAAACGAAATGCACCACTTCAAAGATACCATGATTATGCTCCTAAAACATGTTGACATGTGGCATAAAATAAAATCACACAAAATGCTACGAAAAAGAGAAATAAGCAAGTTATAACAATTTCAGCCTCTTAACAGTAACTAGCACTTTTGTCACAGGGATAATAATGTCATAGTTCAACCTAACATGTATGCAAATGCATCCATCACGAAGAGCATCACAAGACAAGCAGTTTGACATCTCATACACTCCATTTGGGCCAACATGCACAAAGATACGACCTCACAAACATGCTAACATATTGTTGACAGACAACTAGAGCTGACCAGTAACATCACATAGCAGTTTGGCAACGAAGATTAAGACATCTAGATGGACCCTAACATGCATGCAAATGATATCAACATGTAGAGCACTCTGAGACGAACAAATCCATATATCATACACGCAAAACGGAGCTACGAGGATGAAGAAATGGCATGGCAAAGAGGGCATCATGATGTCACGGATCCGGGACTTGGTGAAAAATTACCCTCCACGAAAAGTGGGACGAGGAGATGCGGGACGGATAGATGCGGGGGCGCGGGCCGGCGTTTGGTTCGACGCGGTGGTGGATCTCGTCCCACCACCGGATCCAGGCCGGATCTCGCCGGATCCGGCCAGAGACGGCGTCGGTGCGGCGGTGATGACCGGCCAGGCGGCGGAGGCAGCCGGCCGGAGTGCGGCGGTTGAAGTGGCGGCGCCTGGCGGCGGTGGCGAGGCAGCGCTTGGCGGCGGTGGAGGCCGGCGGCGACGAACGCGACCCGAGGTGGCGGCGGCGTGCGGCGTGAGGATGTGCGGCGGCGTGAGCGCGAGGTGGCGGCAAGCGGAGATCCGGCGGCGGCGGACGGCGGAGATCCGACGAGGAGGCGCGGGCCTGGGCGGTGGTGGCTCCGGGCCGGGAGGGCCCCACCTGGGCCCCGGGGCCGGCGGCGCGGAAGGAGAGAGGAGGCGGTGGAGCGCTAACGTGTTGCCCTCTGGTTGGCCGAGAGGGCGGCGGCGGACGCGTCCGGCCGGGATGGACGCGTCTAGCGGCGCGGAGGAGCTCGGGCTAGGGTTTTTACCCGAAAAATGGACGTGGGGGGTTGTTTATATAGGTGGAGGGAGCTAGGAGAGTCCAAATGAGGTACGGTTTTCGGCCACGCGATCCTGATCCAACGACGAAGAGCATGGAGGGGGGTTTAGATGGGCTAGTGGGCTGTTGTGGAGGGGTGCTGGGCTAAAAGAGAAAAGGCTTCCGGCGGTTAATCATTGGGGCATCAAACGACCTCCAAATGGAACGAAATTTTACAGGCTGTCTCCCGGTGATATACCAAGACCACTCAACAACTCTCTGCCCATTCCGAGGATGTTTTTCTCCCGCTCACTAAACAAGGCCAAAGAGGTGCGAAGGGTGCCTTGTGAGAGTGTTGGAATCCGAAACGAACAACGGAGAGGACGGAGACGATGCAACTACACATGGATGCAAGTGAGACTATGCCAATGCAACGCACATGATGGAAATGACATGGAGATATACAACACATGCACAAAGCAAAAATACAAAAACTGGAAATGAAGGAGGAGCCCAAAATGGAATTGATTAAGTCAACGATGAATATATTTCCATATTGGGAATTGTTACATCTGGGGCGTTACACGAACTTTGATACCCAGTGGATGTAATATGCCGTAATTTCTTTATTGTATAGTCTAGGTTTTTTCTTATTACGATACTGCAGTTATTTTACTGTATGTATATCCTGTCTACGCTCTTAAGTAAACGAGCCAAAACGTAAAATTACGATACATAATCGGGCCGGCATGATGGGCCGCATCGTGGGCCTCGTCATCTCAGTATGTTAACACTCCTAAATCTAAACTGGCCCACTAGTAGTTTCAGGCCTTTAAGAGGCCGGGTTAACTGGCGGCCCTATTTTGGCGAGAAAATTAAATGGGCTTTTAGTAGGCTGAAAAGTAGGTTGGGCCTGAAACGTGCCGAACAGCTCACGGGCCGACAGAAGGAAATAGGCCAAAATTCTCTTGGTCCTTGTTTGGCCCAATCAGATTATCGGCTGTGAGCAGGCCAGATGCAAAGCGGGCCATAATTAGGCACTACTAAATGACAGGCTTGTAGCAGGCCGATATAAATGTAGGGCCGAAGTGTTAAACGGGCCTTTAACATGCCATAATTAATATCGGGCCGTATTACTAAATGGGCCTTTAGCAAACAGAAATCCTAACCGGTCCTCAAGGGGCCCAAAAGCACAACGTCCAGTTGACGGGCCGAATCTAATATGGGCCGTAATTTAGCCCAAAGATTGGAAGGCTCTTAAAGGGCCGGATCTGACATGGGCCGTAATATGGGCCAGAACGTGGTAGGCTATTAACAGGCCGGATCTCTTATGGGCCCTTATTAGGCCTAGAATGTGGCAGGCTATTAATGGACCAGATCAAATATGGGCTGGCATTTGGCCCAAAACATGGCATCCTCTTAACGGGTCGGCCCACTAGTGTCTTCAAAATCTTGTGGGCCTTTAGCTGGGCCGGCCCTTTATGGTCTGCTAAATCTTGTGGGTCTTTAGCTGGGCCGGTCCATTATGGTCTCCAAAATCTTATGGGCCTTTAGCTGGGCCGGCCCATCTAACCTTTATGGGCCACTTTTGGGCCGGTCCATGTGTCAACATATCATAGGCACATCTCACCCATTGGATGAGTGACATCTGTGCCAACGCGGAGCTGACACGTGATTCCTTTGGCCAATGAGAATTTTACACGTGGAAAATCGCCATTGGTCGTGGCTGTTAGCGGGTTATCGGATCCAAAACCGGACCCGATAGGTTAACGGCGACCCGTTACGATGGATGCCACGTGTCGGTTACCCTTGACGAAAGCACTTCCATGACGCGGCATTTATCGTCATGGAAGTGGACACTTTCGTGATGATAATTTTGGTATTGTCATGGAACACTTCTACGATAGCACATGTATGACTATCTTGATTCTGTCATAAAATCGTCATGGATGTACATGCATGACAGAAAACGTGACCTACTGTGACAAACACATATTATCACGGAAGTGGTTTTTTAGTGGTTGGATGATATTCATCATGTATTCGAGTTAGTTTTGTTAGGGCTTGATTCCTAGTATCCACTATGTTCTGAGATTGATGTTGCTATGACTTTGCTATGCTTAGTGCTTGTCACTATGGCCCGAGTGCCATGATTTCAGATATGAACCGTTTATGTTTTCACCAATATATTCATGTTCTTGATCCTACCATGCAAGTTATATGCACCTATTATGTGTTATGATCCGCACACCACAAGGTGACAATAATTGGGATTCTTTTCGGTGATTAACATAGTTTGAGGAGTTCATGTATTCACTATGTGTTAATGCTTTGTTCCGGTTCTCTATTAAAATGTAACACCCCGGACACACTCGCCGGTGGTCGTTACTCCTAGCGGGATCTAGACTGGCCTCACATATCATTACTAGTCTTTTCTGCGCACTTTGTCCTCACTCGTGCGCACCCGGGAGCAACTTCCCAGTCGGTCACCCATCCTGAAACTACTCCAAGCTGAGCACGCTTAACTTTGGAGTTCTTTCTGAATGGGCTCCCAGAAAAGAAGGAATTCCTTATTGATATGATTAGTTGGTATCAGAGCCTCGACTGACCATAGGAGCCCCCTTGATTGATCATAGCTTGGCCATTGTCGAGTCTAGCAGAAAACTATTTTTGGAGTCTAGCTATATCGGAGAGTAGGAATTCTTTTTACTCCCCAGCCCCTTCATCGCTCTGGTGAGGAATCTTGACGTAGGTGTTTTGAATTACCCATCTTCCCCTTCAAATTTTTTAAGGATCACGCGGTTAGTTTTCATTTGTTGCGTTGTCTGCTCTTTTCATCTGGTGCATCTCTCGTCAAGTGGATTCGACCCTCTTCTTCTTTGCAAGTTCATCCTCAGTTCTTTCCAACCGGTGTTGTTTCACCTTCCGAAGTTGTCTTTCTTTTTCCCACCCGCCCACCCTTTTTCTTCTCGGAGCCGGATTACGTAATCCAGTATCCATCCTACTCGTTTGAATCCTTTGCATTCTTCCTCAGTTATTTCAACCGGTGATTTCTCTTCTAGTTCATCATTCTTCATTTCTTTTCTTTTCCGTTGGATTCAATTCAAATTGTCGATGTTTGTCATATTATTTTCCCTCGGCTCAAGTGTTTTCCCTTGCTCGTTCGCCTCTCGCCATTTAATTATTTCGGTGTTCCGAAGACATCTCAGGAGATTTGACCGCGTTCCAATTAATTTGAGGTTGTCACCTCCTTTGATTCTTTTAATCATTCTGATGCATAATCTCGTTTTCGATCCTTTCCAACGGTGTTTTATCTTCGGTGGGCTCATAACCCACAGGTCTTTTCCCAGGATCTTACCTGACTCTTCTAATTTCCCGGAGTGTTCCAAAAATTCTTTTCAAGTATGACGTAAGTATGGATTCCATCAGTCATAGCCCTTCTTCAAGATCCCTTTCAAAATCTTTCGTGTTGATTCGACCTTTCTTCTTTTCATTTTTCCGGAGTATTTCATGAATTCTTTTCCTTGTGTTCCTCCGAAGGCCATCATTTCAGAAGATTTCTTCGTTCTCAGTATGCAACATCGTCCTCCAAATATTCTTCATTGATGCCTCATCGTTTGTCTCACATCCGTTCGGTGCTTCGTTCAAGTATTCTTTAATGAGTTCACGATCTCTTCATTCTCATCATTCAAATTATTCCCCAAGTGCTTTATTCTTCCCGGCGATTCATTCTTTTGTATTCACTCAGTTTTTAATTCTTACAGTGGTTCGTTCCTTTTCTTCACTTGGTTTCAATTCCTTACGGTGGTTCGTTCAATACTCCTTTCTCCTTTTGTCATCATACCAATTCATTCATTCTTTCCAATCCTATCGGTGGTTCAGGAAGACTTTCTCAAGTTTTGTGCTATATCCCTCCATTGCTTTCATCAATTTAATTGGTGGATGATAAGCATAACATAATTCTTATTCTTCTTTGTGGAGTTGATTAATCCCTCCCTTCGCAATTTGTTCTTGATGAATAAATTCTAGTCCCAAGCGTCTTCACCTTTTCTTTCCGGAGTTCATGTTTTCTCGGTCATCTCGTCGAAACCCCGTCTAATCATTGCAAGGCTTCATTCTTATTCTTTTTCATCCTTCACCATCCTTTTGTTACCGGAGTTCTTCATGGTGATTCATTGTGATTCAAATCATCCTTCAAGTGTTCATCAGATTCTTGTGGAGCGGCTCAAGCATTATTCTTTTGTGTCTCGAGATGCAAATAATTCTCCGTATTCTTCTGAAGTGGAGTTTTGCATTTCTTCCTTCATGACATCTATTCAATCATTTGGTTGCGGCATAATTCATCTCAAGTTTTGAGATGTTACATAAGTCCACAACAAGCTTATTCTTTTGTTGTTGATTTTCTCAACAACTTTGTTAAATCCTTCCTTACAAGCATTATTCCAATTCTTTTGTGCTAGAAGATGTTCTTCTTCTCCCTTCTTCTCATTCCATTCTTTATTTCTTCCGAAGGCATTGTGTTGTTCATCTTGTCAACTTCTTGTTCTATTCCTTCCATTTTCAGCCGAAGTGCTGCCCAAATTCCATCGTTTGAATCCCTTTTCAATCTCTTTTAACCGGAGTGGTT
Source organism: Secale cereale (assembly GCA_902687465.1). Lineage (NCBI taxonomy): Eukaryota > Viridiplantae > Streptophyta > Magnoliopsida > Poales > Poaceae > Secale > Secale cereale. Next base: position 103,559,745 of record LR738714.1, on the reverse strand, counting down.
TCGAATTCATTCATGTTCCTTCAGCTCTTGTTTCGTGCCTCTCAACCTCCTTGATTCTCGTCGTATTCCTTGTTCCTCTTGTTAACGAAGTCTTTGCAACTTCGTTCATCTCCGTTCTATCCTTCCTTCAAGTTGTTCAACCCCTTAAGGTTCTTTGGTTTCACCTTCTTCCTTTTTATCTTCCATCTCGTTCCTAAGATCTCGGGACGAGATCTCTTGTTAGTAGGGGAGTGTTGTGACACCTCGAGACCGATGCGCCAGGTGTCAGTCAATTATTTGTCGTCGTTGCCATGTCATCTGCTTGCGTGTTGCATCTTTGCTTGTCATCGTGTGCATTGCATCAGCATGTTTTCAAAACATGCATCCGTCCGAGTCCGCCTGTCCTTTCCGTTGTCCATTCTGAGCCCAGACACACTTGCACGCGCCCGCGGCACCTCCGAATATTTATTTTCTGAGTGGCCGGAAAACATTCTCAGAATGGGGTGAAACTTGGCGTGTGGTCTTATTATAGCATAGGTAGACCGCCTGCCAAATTTCATCGCGTTCAGAGTTCGTTTGATAGCCCAACGGTTAACCGTGTTAACCGCCGGAAGCATTTTCTCTTTTGGCCCATCACCCCTTCACAACAGCCCACTGGCACATCCCAACCACCTCCATGCTCTCGGTCGTTGGATCGTGATCCTGCCTGGATCTGGCCGAACGCCGGCGGTGAGCTCCGGGCGGCGCGGCGTAGAGGTGGCCGGAGAACGGGCAAGGGCGGCGGAGCAGCCAGAGTCCGGAGGGGAGCCGCGCGACTCGGAGGCGGGGCGCTGCGGCGGCAGAGGCGGAGGGGAGTTGGCACGACGACGGCGGCATGGCGCGGGTCCGGCGACCGACGAAGAAGGCGGCGCGGTGGCGCACTTCGAGGCGTCGGCGGCGGGGCGCTAGACCGGGAGGAGGTGGGGAGGAGCCAGCCGAGCGGCGGGCGCGCGGGCACGGTCGGCCGAGCCCGTTGCGGCCCAGGGCGGGCCGGCGATGGGCTCGGTCGGCCTGGGGAGGTGGGAGGCTGGCTGGCCCAAGATGCGATTATATCCCGATCACGAGACTCTTACGTGATTGGGGCACAACCGCATCTCAGGCGCTTAGCAAGATGGATATCATTACATCGTACCATTACATACATACATGGGGGATACAACAATACATACAAGTCACGTGAATACAACAACATCAATACAAGGCACCCGACTACGGATGCAAACATGAAAAGCACAACGACATCCATCTGCTATCACAGGCTGCCGACCAGGAACCTAACGCAAGACTGACAAAGAAGAAGAAGAAAGAACTCCAACACAAAGAACATCGCTCTCGCGTCAAGTCATCGAAAACCTGCACATGCAACTATTGTTGTAGTATCTGTGAGCCACGAGGACTCAGCAATCCCATAACCATGGGTAACAAGACTAGCAAAGCTTAAAGGGTAGGAAGAGGTTAAGTGGTGAGGTTGCAGCAGCGGCTACGCAAAATATGGTGGCTAACTTACGAGTACAAGAATAAGATGAGCATCTACGCAAACGGTCACAAACTAGTAGTGATCGCTAAAGATCCTGAACTACCTACGAGTCAAACATAACTCCACCGTGTTCTCTTCTCCAAGTGAAAAGAGACAGTCACGGTTACTCATGCAGTTGTGTGTTTTAACTCGGATCCCGTGTCAAGTTTTCTACAACTGGACATTAACAATTCCAATCTGCCACATAACCGCCGGCACGGCTTTTGAAATATCTGTAGCGACCATGATCCGAATGGACCGAAGTCTCTGTGTTTCAATGTCATCCCTGGATCGGTAATGCTGACACACACGGTACTTGAAGGATTTATAACAGAGTGGCAATCACACACTTATTACGTCGAATGTCTCCAAAGAGAACTTATTACAAAAGTTTATGGCTTAAGGCCATCTAACAAAATAACAGCGGAAGGCTTGGAAGATAAGTGAGTCCATCAACTCCAACGGCATAGCTGAGTGCATGACAAACGACCTAGAACGTCTTATTCCTCGTCTGAAAAGTCTGCAATGTAATATGTTGCAGCCCGAAAACAGGTCAGCACATGGAATATGCTGGCAAGATAACACAGAAGATGCAAGTAACAGAATAAAGGCTATATTATATGCATATTTGGCTGGTGGAGGCTCTAAGGTTAAACTTTTTGCGTAAAGCCAATTTTTCCCTACAACAAAGGAATAAATTTTATTTTAACTATCATGGTAGTTGAAACATCATTGAGAAGGTACCTCCAACTCAATCCCAAATTAAAGTTATTATTAACCCAACAAATTAAATTATAGAGTGATGAGATCAACCAATAATTCAAGTACCAGATACTCAAGATGTCCAAAACCGGGGACACGGCTAATCATGATCAGTTTGTACACTCCGCAGAGGTTTGTGCACTTTTCCCACAAGACTCGATCGCCTCCGTTTGGTTTCTCGCACTGCATGGTGTTTGAGAAACGGATGACCGAGACACAGTCTTTCCGAAGAGGTCCCCTTAACCAGATAGATAGGCCGGTACAACTACAATCCCTCTACATATGCTAGCCCATCATGGAAAGGTTTTCCACAACTTACTCAACTATGCTAGAGCCCATAATAGCATTGTGGCTGCACACGAAAGTTTCTAGCATGAATAGTTTTATGACCCCTTTGAGCCTGGGTGGCATTCCATAGGAAAAATCACACGGAACCCCGGGATTTTATAGGACAACACTAGATTCTCCAGGTGCCCTGCAACCAATCCACCCAGATGTGTATTCAAGTAGCCACCTTAAGTTGAATACTTAATTAACAACTCACATTTGTCATGGATTTCATTCAAACCCAAACCATGTCTACGAGCATAGCATGATAACCTAAGCATAGCGTAGAAGTAACTCCCAAGGGTTTGTAAATAATGCAGGTAATAGGTTCTACCTCAATCTACTTCCCAGTCCCATAAGTTAAGAGATCCTACTCATGCAATCTGTGAGGGTTTGATCTAATGCATAAAAACTGGGTAATAAAAGGGTATGATCAAAGTGTTACTTGCCTTGTTGACGATTCGCAAAACCTAGAGACTCGTAGTAGCACGCTTCACAGTCCGGGTATTCTATCGCAAGCAAACAATAGCATACATAAGCAATCAAGCAATGATGCACAAACAAAACTCCAAAAGATAAGATCTAACCAGAAAGTTCAACTTAAGAACTCCGGTTTGCAAAAAGAATCGAATCAAAAGAAGCAATGAAACTCAAACTGCGAAAGAAACGAGCTCCAGTAACTAATTTGATCTGAAGTCAAATTTTACAGTAGCCAAAACTTTGTTCAACTTGGTTAAACGGAAAGAGGGCGTCGAGACGAAGATCTGGGATTTTGAATCACCTGATTCCGACTCTCGAGCGAAAAGAAAAACGAAAAACAAGATCAGGGCAGAAATCGCGATCGGAATAATCGCGGATAAATACCCCGAAAAAGAAAAACTGACGAACAGGCTAACGAACGAACGTTTGCTGTCTGCGGCTAACGGACGAACAACGTTCGTTAAAACGAACATATGGACGAACGTCTGCTAAATAACTAAACCGAAAAAACCGATCTAAACTAACGAAAAACGAATCTAGGGTTTTCCTAAAAAAACCGATCAGCTTTTGGAGAAAAACCGACGGCGGCGGCGGTGGCTACCTCAGCGGCGACGAAACTCCGGCGGCTCCGGCGGCGGGGGCACGGCGGCTGTGGGGCGTCGGGGCGGCAGGGTGCGGCGGTGGCGGCGCAACGCGGCGGCGGTGGCGCAGGTGCGGCGGTGGCGGCGCACGTGCGGCGGCGGCGGCGCAAGTGCGGCGGCGGCGCGGGTGCGGGGCGACGGCGCTAGGGTTCGCGGGAGGCGGCTGGCGGGCTGCCGGGTGCGGCGGCTAGGCTTATAAAGGCCCTAGGCCAGGGGTGTGCTGGCCGAACATGGCCCAAAGGCGGTTTCGTTTTTTTTAAAGAGTCCTGACGTGGTAAAACGGGCGGAAAAAGAATGCTAAGCGGAGTCCAAAAATTCCGAAATAAATTTTCACCGTCCTCTAATAATATTTAGGACAAAGTGAACATTTTTCCCGGACCTAAATGCAATTTTGAAAAACGCGTATTTTTCCTATGCAAATAAAATCGCAAATAAATCCAGAAAAATACCAAAAGGGATTTTAATATTTTTCCTCCAATATTTCTATTATTTTGGAGAAGTCATATTATCTCCGCTCATATATTTTGTTTAGAAATATTTTTAGGAGAGAAAAATAATTAAAACCAACACTGTCCTCGTACCGGTATTCGAGTAAACTCAAATACAAAACGGTAGAATTCCCAACTCTCTCTGTAGGTCCTTGAGTTGCTTAGAATTTCGAGGATCACCACAAACAAAAATGCAAAGGAAAATGCAATGCAATATGATCTATGTATAACATTCCAAATTGAAAATTTGGGATGTTACAATATCATAACCCTGCACGGGTGTCCCAACTTAGCCCATCACAAGCTCTCACGATCAGCAGAGATAATAATAATATTACCCCTTATCTTAGGTAAGGCCCGATCAGACTCGGAACTCCCGGTGCACAAGACATTTCGACAATGGTAAAATAAGTCCAGCAAGACCTCCCGGCATGCCGACACCCTGATGGTAGCCGCGTGTATCTCGTCTCAGGCCACGTTCGGATGGGACAAGCTACAGGTATGCCAGATACCTCGAGTTTCCCCGAGGTGGCCCCGCAGGTTGCCCGTTTGGGACCAACACCATCAGCACTGGCCCCCCTGTATGTAGAAGAATCCTCGGGTAGCGCTAACTCCCTATGCAATTAATTAATTAAGTTTTTATTATGTTGCAATTAAAACCAAAGTTGGGCCTTGCTGGAGGAGTTTTATTCAAAGACGAACTAGCAAGGGGTCCCCATATACCCAACTGTGTAAGGAACGCAAGTTCAAGGAACATAACGCCGGTTTATCGGCTCCTAAGGTGGCATGAGTGGAACAAAACACCGAGCAAAAGGCCAAGCCTTCCACCCATTGCCAATTATATAGGTGTGTTAATATATATAAGATATATTGTGATATTCCAACAACGTCCAGCTCCAACATGGAGCAATCTTCATGTTCACCAGCAACTAACAACGCTATAAGAGGGGCTGAGCAAGCGGGTAACATAGCCAAACAACGGTTTGCTGGGAAGGTGTCAAAGGTTAGCGGTTTCATGGCAACAAGGAGAGGCGCTGTCAATGAATGATGGGTAGCGCGACATATAACGATAGCATCGAGACAACTAGCGTAGCAATGATAGTAAAGGTATCCAAGGTGATGGTCATCTTGCTTGAGATCCCGCAAGAAAGAAGAACGAGTCCATGAAGAAGACGAAGAAGAAGCCTTGAAGATGAACCACGTGTAGTCGAACGAATCCTCACGATTGCAATGGAAAATGAACTAGCGAGAAGAAGCACACGACAAGGTAAACACACCACTCAAGAACATGACAAGATGCTCAACCAAGTATGATGCAAGATAAGTCTATATGATGCAATTCTTTGCAAGGGATGATTCATACAATAACCACACAAACCAACAAGTTTAAATGAGGCCGGAATCAACATATAACAATTCCGGTAAGTCCTCATATGCACATTTCGAAATTGGTCCAGATCTGAACAAACCGTAAGTTAAAGTTGTTAAATAGCAAGTTAACATGCACCATGATGATCTACTCGAAATTCTAGTCAAATTTCATATAAAGTTTGTTTAATTCGGAGCTACGGCCTAGAAGATATGAGCAAAACAAGTCAAGCATGTCAAATATGCAAGATGCATCCAAACAACAAGCAAACACACTCCAAACATGTAAACAACATGATATTGTGCTTCTATATGCAAAATCCCACAAGTTTCATATAGAGCATGCTCAAAACGGAGCAACGGTTCAACACATACACACGAAACAAGATATAGCAACAAGCTGTCCAAAATCAGCAAAATAGCAACTTTGGAGCAAGGTATATATATATGCTACAACACTCAAACATGATAACAAGAGGCATGGATGCGAAATAGACATGATACTTAACAAGCATGAACTTAGAGCACCCCCAAAAACTTGCTCTAACACAATTAAACAATCATGGCAAGTTGCAATAAATTTATCCAGACTTAGTCAAAATCTGGGAAGGCAAAAACATCATCACGATGCTGCCTTCGGAGGCACAAAACAACAAGCATATCAACTCTACTAAGTATGTAAAGATAATGGACATGTAGACATAGCATACATCAAACAATTCCATTGGAACAACTCCATAGGAGGCATGGATCAATAACAACAAGCTTCACCAAATTGATCATGCTGATAACAGCCTGACAGGTAAATTTATAGCAACTTGAGAGCAAGAAATAAATAAGCTACAGCAGGCCATATATGCAAACAAGGGTATGGATGGATAGAGCATAACATGGACAACAACACATGATCATTGGATATACTAGAAAAAGCATGGATTTGAGTGAGGCATCAAGCAAATATAGCATCGGGTTTAACAGTTTCAGACTTAGCAGTTTTTAACAAGTCCTAGAAAACAACAACAGCGAGTAGGCCACTTTGCAAGCTTGTTGCCAACACCTCAAGGCATATCATGGAAAGTGGATTGCACCACAGCAAAGATGGCATGATTGTGCTTCTAAAACATATTGACATGTTGCATGAAAGACAAACACACCAATAGCTATGAGCAAAACAAAATAGCATCTCACAACAAGTTTCAGCACTTAACAGCCAAATGCACTTTTGCAACAGAGATTAACATGGCAATATGTAATCTAACATGAATGCTACAGCAACCAACATGTAGAGCACTTCAAAATGAACATTTTGACATATCATATGCTCCATTTGGACCAACATGCACAAAGTTATCACATCTCAAACATGCTAACAAAATTATAGTTATCAGCAGTTTTAAACATACAACACTCTTGCAACAGGGATTAGGGCATCAAGATGAACTCAAACAAGCATGCCACAATGGAACAAAATGAAGAGCATATCACAACGAGCATTTTGACATATTATAAGCTCAAATCGGATCACCACACAAAAATTTACAGCTACACAAAGATGCACACATATTTACAACAGAACTGGGGACTTTGCCATTTTAAGACGAAAACCGACGGGCGCAAGATATTAAACGACGATCGGGGCGAGGGATGGGTGAAGGCTCGCCATGGGCTCAGCCCAGTCGGAGGAGAGGCGAGGCAGGCCCGGCTGGGCCTGGAGGGATCTGGGCCCCGGGGAGGAGGAGGCCCAGGAGCAAGGAGGGAGGCCCGGGCGGCGTCGGGCCTTGGAGGCCGCTGGGCCGGCGAGGCCGGTGGCTGCGCTGGGCTCTGGGGCCCATGCGGGGATCCGGGAGCGGCCGTCCTCCTCGATCCCGCCTGGATCGAGCGAGGCGGGGCTGGCACCGCACTCCGGCAAGCAGGACGCCGGCGGACGGCGGGGGTTGATGGGGTGTGGACTCCGGCGGCGAGGGGCTCCAGCGGGGCGAGCTCGGCGGCAGCGAGGCCGTGGGAGCAGCGGCGGCGGCGAGGGCCTGGCGCGGCGGGGGTCGGCTTGGAGGTGGCGGAGGGCGCGGATCCGGCGAGACCTCGTCGGCGGCGGGGCTGACGCGAAGGAGCCGAGCGGCGGGAAGGCAGGGAGCGGCGGCGGTGGAGCACTGCTCCGGGCGGCGACGGGCGACGGGCGAGCCAGGCTCGGCGGCAGCGGGGTACGGGCCCGCGCGGGCCCATGATGAGCTCCGCGGGCCGCGGCGGCGGGGAAGTGGGCGCGGGGAGGAGGCCACGTGGCAGACACCGGTTGGAGGAGGGAGGCGGCGGACATGTCCGACGGTGGCGCGGAGGGAGGATTTTTGGGGTTTCATCCATGATTTGGGGAGGGGGGCAATTATATAGGTAGAGGAAGCTAGGAGTGTTCAAATGAGGAGCGGTTTTCGGCCACGCGATCACGATCCAACGACCGAGAGCATGGAGGTGGTTGTGATGGGCTAGCGGGCTGTTGTGAAGGGGTGCTGGGCCAAAAGAGAAAAGGCTTTCGGCGGTTAACACGGTTAACCGTTAGGCTATCAAACGAACTCCGAACGCGATGAAATTTGGCAGGCGGTCTACCTATGCTATAATAAGACCACACGCCAAGGTGTCAAGTTATCTACAACCGGATATTAAAAAAATCCCATCTGCCACATAACCGCGGGCACGGCTTTTGAAAGATCAAACCCTGCAGGGGTGTCCCAACTTAGCCCATCACAAGCTCACGATCTGCGGAGTCACAACTCCAAGGTGGGAAGACCCGAGTATTCTCGGAATCCCGTGCTCAAGATATTCCGACAAAGGCAAAACTAATCCAGCAAGACCTCCCGGCGTGCCGACACCCTGACAGTAACCGCGTGTATCTAGTCTCAGGCCACGACCGGATGGGACAAGCTAGGGGTGTATACCAGACCTTGAGTTTCATCGAGGTGGCCCCGCATCACGCCTAGTTTGGACCAATACTCATGAGGAGCACTGGCCCGGGTTGTTAATTAATAAGTCGGGTTTGCAATGCCCTATGCAAGTTTTAGTTATTAGGCAAATGTAAAACCAAAGTTGGGCCTTGCTGGAGAAGCTTTAGCGCTGAGCGAGTTATCAAGGGGGGCCCATAAACCCCAACCGTGTTAGGGACGCAAAATCAAGGAACATAACACCGGTTTATCGGTTCCTAGGGTGGCATGAGTGGAACAAAACACCAAGCAAGAGGCTTAGCCTTCCACCCATTACCAATATATAGGTGATTTATTTCAACAGATTATATATTGTGATATCCCAACAATAACTTCATCACGGGGCAAGAATCTTCAAATCATCACCTGCAACTAACAATGCTATAAGAGGGACTAAGCGATGCGTACTTAGCCAAACAACGGTTTGCTAGGAGGGTGGTTAAAGAGTTTCATGGCAACAATAGGAGGGCTGACAAACAGACATAGCCATCGAGGCAATATCTAAAGAGCGAGACATCTAGCATAGGCAAAGATAGAAGTGATATCTGGGAATGGTCATCTTGCATGTTCATTCCACGGAGGGATCGTAACCTTGCTCCTCAAACTCAGCCTCGGTAGTAACCTCGAACTCCGAATCGGTTCCCGGCTCTACTCAACACAAGAACACAACACGACACAATATCAAACATGGTGCAATGCACAAACAACATGATGCATGTATGATGTGCGTATGCATGAGGAAGCTCTTGAGCCTAAGGAGAAGATGACAAAAAGGCCTCATCTTGGGAAACCAAGCAAGCCACTGGATAGATTGGAAGATTTCGGTTGAAATCGATATAAAGATCGCTAGAAACGGACGCACGGTTTGCAAAAGACAAGCAAAACAAGATTCAAGCAAAACTGCAGTTTACAACAACATGGCATCTTTGGAGCAAGAAATAATTATGCGTCAACACCCACCCATGGAGACAAAGGGCATGGATGTGAAATAGACATGATACTTAACAAGCATGAACTTAGAACACACCCAAAACCTTGCTGGAACACAATTAAACAAGCATGAAAAGTTGCAATAAATTTATAGAATTCTCAGACTTGGTGAAAATTACAAGGCATGGCGGAATTACAATGAAATGGCATGTTTACAAACTTGTGCAACTCAACTCAAAGCATGGCATGGCAAGTTAAGGTAACGAACAGCAAGAAGACATATTTTAGAAGCTACTCAAAGAAAGAACATGCTTATAGGATGCTTGGAACACTAGCTACACTCGTGGAAAAACTGAACTTGTTGATAACATGCTGACAGATACATTTTATAGCCTCTTGAGAGCATGAAAACAACAAGTTACAGCAAGCCACCATGCAAACAAAAGGCATGGCAACAACATACATGACATGCTCTTCAAGAATAACCACATGGCTACTTCTACAACATACTAGAACATGTCCCAAACACCATGGCAAAAGTGCAAAAGTTTATCCAGACTTGGCAAAATATGGGCATGCTGACAGATAAAATTTATAGCAACTTCAAGGCCTCATAATAACAATCTACAGCATGGCATCATGGCAAACAAGAGCATGAATAGCTAGAGCATAACATATACATCAAGGAACACCCACTGGACAACTCTAAACATGCACAACAAAGATGGTGGCATCATGGATACATGGCATAAAATTTACCAGATTCACACTTAGCAGAAATTTATAAACATGATGACATGTAAACAAGCTTGTTACACTTATATCAAAACATATCATGGCATGAAAAATAATCTATCATGTAGAGCGCATACTCAAGAGCAAAACTCATGTTGACACCTAACTCATATGACACATGGATAATTAAGCACAAACAAGACATAACATCATCTCATAACAAATGCAGAAACTTATCAGCCAAATGCACTTTTGCAACAGAGATAAACATGGCGAGATGACATCTAACATGAATGCTATAGCAACCATCATGTAGAGCATTTCACAACGAAGATCTGGACATATCATTCACTCCATTTGGATCAACATGCACAAAGTTATCAACTCACGAACATGGCAACAAATTTACACAGACAACAAGTTACAGCAACATGCACTCTTGCCACGAATATTAAATCAACAAGATGAACTCCAACATGCATGAAACTGGTACTAACTTGTAGAGCACTATGAGACGAACATTTCGACATATCATACGCGCAAAACGGAGCTACGAGCACGAAGTTATCACATGGCAAAGGAGGCAACAAATTTAACGGATCCGGGGACTTGGTGGATTTTCACCTCCGAGAAAGTCAACTGGGGACGGAGGCGTGCGGGACGAGGAGATCCTGGACGAGGACGGGTGTTTGCTTTGAGGGACCGGTGGATCTAGTCCACCTCCAGATCCGGATCCGGCCCTCACCGGAGATGTCACCTTTGCCATGACGAGGAAGACGGCGGTGGCGGCCGGCGACGGGGCGTGGTGGTCTGGCGGCACGGTGGCTGGCCGGGGCGGCGGCGGCGGTACGCCCGAGGGGGCTGTCCGGCGCGGGGCCGCCGGAGACGGCGGCGGGCGGCGGGAGGCGAGGCGGCGGAGGGCACGGTGGGGCCGCACCGGCGGGAGGCGAAGCGACGGAGGGCGCGGCACCGGCGGCGAAGGCTGGCGGGCCGGGGGCGCGCGTCGAGCGGTGGAGGAAGACGGGCCGCGGGGGCTCGATCCGGGCCAAGCGGGCCCGATGCGGCGAAACCGGCGGGAGGACGGCGGCGCGCCACGTGGCGAAAGCGGATTGGGTGCGGGGCGGCGGCTGGACGCGTCCGGCGCGATCCGGACGTGTCCGGCAGCGCAGAGGAGCTGCGGGACTAGGGTTTTGCCCGAAATTTTGGGGGAGGGGGCTAATTTATAGATTCTGGGAGCTAGGAAGGTCTAAATGGGGAGCGGTTTTCGCCCACACGATCACGATCCGACGACCGAGAGGATGGGAGTCGTTGTGCTGGGTTAGTGGGCTATTGTGGAGGGGGTCTTGGGCCAAAAGGAAGAGGAGCTTTTAGCCCACTAGGTTAACCGTTGGAGTATCAAACGATCTCCAAACGCGACGAAACTTGACAGGCGGCCTACACGTACTAAAACAACAACGCACGACAAGCCTCACCTCGTTCCGAGAACGTTTTACGTCCACGTACGAAAGAAGGACTTGGGGGTGTCACGTGCACGTGTGTGAGTGTCGGAACTCGAAACGGACAACGGGAAGAGACGGGTATGACCGGGTGCAAGAGACAACATGAATGCAATGCAATGCACATAATGACATGACATGAATGAAATGTACACACGCACACGACAAAACGAAGAAACCCGAAATGAAGAAAGAGCCCAGAATGGAATTTATGAAGTCAACGTTGCATATATTTCCATAAATTGAAGGTATCACATATGGGGTGTAACAAACTCTCCTCCACTACAAAAAGATCTCGTCCCGAGATCTAGGACTGAAAGAAGGCGGGATATTCGGAACGAAGATGATCTTCTCGGTCCCACATAGCTTCTCGGTCGGTATGGTGTGACCACTTCACTTTCAAGAATTTGATGGACTTGTTGCGGGTCTTGCGCTCAGTTTCTTCAAGAATAGCAACAGGGTGCTCACGATAAGACAAGTCTTGTTGAAGATCAATCTCTTCGAACAGAATGGTGCGTTCAGGCGTCTTGAAGCACTTGCGGAGTTGAGACACGTGAAACACATCATGAACATTTGCAAAGTTGGAGGGAAGCTCGAGTTGGTAGGCTAGATCGCCTCTCTTGCCAAGAATCTTGAAAGGACCCACGTATCTTGGAGCAAGCTTGCCCTTGATACCGAACCTCTGAGTGCCCTTCATGGGAGAAACACGGAGATAGACATGGTCTCCAATGTCGAAAGCCAAGTCACGATGCTTGCCGTCATAGTAGCTCTTTTGACGCGATTGCGCGGCCTTGAGATTCTCATGTATGACTTTGCACATTTCTTCGGCTTCTGAGATCAAATCATTTCCAAGAAGTTGACGTTCACTATTCTCGGACCAGTTAAGGGGGGTACGGCACTTTCTGCCATAGATGATTTCAAAAGGAGCTTTGTTGGCACTTGCTTGGAAGCTGCTGTTGTAGGAGAATTCGGCAAACTGGAGGCAATCTTCCCATTTCATACCGAAAGAGATGACACAAGCTCTTAGCATATCTTCAAGGATCTAGTTCACTCTTTTGACTTGACCACTAGTCTGAGGGTGAAACGCAGTGCTGAAGCGAATCTTTGTGCCCATGGCTAACTGAAAGGAATCCCAGAACTTGGAGGTGAACAAACTTCCACGGTCTGAGGAGATGACTTGAGGAATGCCATGCAAAGAAACAATTCTGGAGGTGTACAGCTCTGCCAGCTGAGTTGCGTTGATGGATTCTTTGACGGGCATAAAATAAGCTACTTTAATTAGCTTGTCAATCACTACAAAGATAGCATCATTTCCCTTCTTGGACTTAGGAAACCCAGTGACGAAATTCATTTCAATGTGATCGAATTTCCACTCGGGAATAGGTCGAGGTTGAAGGAGACCGGTTGGACGTTGATGCTCTTCCTTCACTCTTCTGTAGACATCACATTCATTCACGAATTGGGCAATCTCCCTTTTCATGCGAGTCCACCAATATGATTGCTTGAGGTCATGGTACATCTTGGAACTTCCGGGATGTATCGAGAGGAGGGAGTCATGTGCTTCGTTCATTATGAGCTTCCTGAGATCACCCTTGGGAACCACAATTCTGTCCTCAAAGAACAAGGTGTCTTTCTCATCAACGCGATAGCACTTGTACTTGGGAGTACCCTTAGCAATACCATGTTTCACTTTCTGCACCATAGCATCACTGAGTTGGGCCTCACGGATCTAATCTTCCAAGGTAGGAGCAACTTGAAGGTTTGCAAAGAAAGCCTTGCGGAACAACTTGGAGGTTGAGCTTCTTGAATGATTCACAAAGTTGAGGCTGGAACGATTTGAGAAGGAGACTGTTGCAATACACCTTTCTGCTCAAGGCATGTGCAATGACATTGGCCTTGCCAGGTGTATACTCAATGCTTGGATCATACTCTTGAATCATCTCAACCCAACGAGTCTGGCGAAGGTTAAGGTTTGGCTGTGTGAAGATGTACTTCAAGCTCTTGTGATCGGTGAAGATGTCCACTTTTCTGCCCAACAGAAGGTGTCTCCACGTGATCAAGGCATATACAACTGCTACTAGCTCGAGATCATGTGTCGGGTAATTCTTCTCATTTGGTTTCAACTGAGGAGAAGTGTATGCCACAATCTTCTTGTCTTGCATGAGAACACCACCAAGACCTTGCAAAGAAGCATCACAAAAGACTTCATAAGGCTTGGACTCATCCGGAGGAGTAAGAACCGGAGCAAAAATGAGTTTTTGTTTGAGGGTATTGAATGCCACATCACAATCAGGAGTCCATGAGTACTTGACATTCTTCTGCAACAGGTTGGAAAGAGGCTTGGCAATCTTGGAGAAGTTCTCAACGAACCTTCTGCAATAGCCAGCGAGACCAAGGAAGCTTCAGAGTTGCTTGACATTCTGCGGAGGTTCCCAGTTGACAACAACTTCAACCTTCTCGGGGTTCACAGAAATACCCTCGGCAGAGATAATATGGCTAAGATATAAGACTTTATCTAGCCAGAATTCACATTTAGAGAACTTCGCATAGAACTTGTGTTCACGGAGCCTTTCAAGGACCAAACAGAGGTACTTGGCATGGTCTTCTTCATTCTTGGATAATACCAAGATATAATCCAGATAGACGAGAACAAATTCATTGGTGTAGGGGTTGAATATGAAGTGCATCATCCGAGAGAAAGTGGGTGGAGCATTTACAAGGCCGAAAGACATGACCGTGTATTCATAGGAGCCATAGCTTGTTCTGAATGCGGTCTTGTGAATATCTTCTTCACGGATACGAATCTGATGGTAACCCATCCGGAGTTCGAGCTTCGAGAACACCTTTGCTCCTTTGAGTTGCTCAAACAATTCATTGATATTGGGGAGCGGATACTTGTTCTTTATTGTCTTTGTGTTCAATGGCCGATAATCAACGCAAAGGCATTTCGTGCCTTCCTTCTTCTTGAAAAATAGAACACCACAGCCCCAAGGAGAGGTACTAGGCCTAATTAGACCCATACGTTCTTGCTCATCGAGTTGTTTCTTCAGCTCCTTCAACTCATCAGGAGAAAGCTTGTGTGGAAGCCGACATGCTGGCTCGGTACCGGGCTCGAGTTCAATGACGGATTCAACTTGACGATGGGGAGGCATGCCTGGAAGCTCTTCGCGGAAAACATCTTCATATTCATTGACCACCGGAATCTGAGAAATGGCATTAATCTCGCCCTTGTCATTGAGAGAAAATAGCCTGATTGTGTTATCTCGAGAAGCGAAGATAATCACGTCTTCGTCAGGATGAGTAAGCTTGACTTCCTTATTTGCACAATCAATGTTTGCATCATGCTTGGAGAGCCAATCCATCCCAAGAATAAGGTCAATGTCGGAGTTGCCGAGAATAACCAGAGAAACCAGAAAACTGTAATCACCCATGTGAATAGATATATCCGGAGCATACAAGCTAGAATTCATTTGTTTACCCGGTGAAGTAATTGATAACTCCATTGGTAAAGCCACTGTGCCCACATTGTCCTTGGATGCAAATGGATATGACATGAAAGAATGTGATGCACCATAATCAAACAAAACTTTAGCAGGTTTAAGGTTAACTGGAAGATTACCAAGTATCACATCTGAAGAATTCTCTGCTTGAGCTGCATTCATCAGATTCACTCTTGCAACCTTGGGATTGTGCTTGACAATAGCTGTGCTGACAGGTGGAGGAGGCGGAAGGCGCCTTGGGTTTGGACACTTGTTGGCATAGTGACCCTTCTGAGAACACTTGTTGCAAGTCACTTCTGATAGAGGCCGGTGATAAGGACCACTTGATATTGAAGCTTGAAACTGAGGCTTGGACTGATTGCTTGGGTTGGTTGGGTGGGTGGGAGAAACCACGGCCACCTGAGTGCTTGTTGTTGTTTGGAGGACGGAGCACTGGAGGAGGCGGTAGCCAGAACTTCTGCTGCTTGGCAACCACTTGAGAAGAAGAGGAGGAGTGAACATCATCTTTGATCCTCTTTTGGAAGATTCACTCTTGAGCTGAGCTGCCTCTTGCTTGAGAGCCATATTGTAGAATTGGTCAAATTCATCCATCTCGAACAAGGTGAGAGCTAGTTGGAGTTCATCTTTCTGACCACCACGGAACTGATAAATCTTGCTCTTGGCATCGGGGATGTCTTGCTTCGCATAACGTGCAAGATTCTGGAACTTGATATTGTATTGATAGACGGACATGGTGCCTTGCTTCAGGTTGCGGAATTGCTCACCCATGCCTTCAATGACACTCGTTGGAATGTGGTGAGAGCGGAAATCTTTGCAGAAGTTAGTCCACGATATCTCACGTTCACCTCTGGAATCTTTGTACTGTTGCCACCAATCAGCAGCTTGATCTTTGAGTTGGAAAGTGGCAAACTTGACATAATCCTCAGGTCTCACGTTACTGCATTCAAAGTGCTTTTTGATGTATGTGATCCAGTCTTCAGCATCTAGCGGGTACACACAGTAACTGAACGACTTCGGTTGGTTTGCCAAGAATTGGTTGAGAGTCGCAAAGTGAGGTTGATTGAACAGATTTCCTTGGCCTTGGTTCCCATGATTGCCTTGATTTGCTTGGTTGGCTTGAAAGTTTTGCATCATTTGCATAAGCATCTGGGTGTTCTGGTTGGTCGCTTGCATAATTGCTCTCCATGCCTCAGACGGAGGAGGAGGGGAAGGAGGACGTTCAGGAACACGCTCTTCTTCACCCTCTTGGTTAGGGTTGGGAACCTTCTTAGGAGCCATCCTGAATGAGATGACAACTATTAGACATTGATGGAAATTATATAAGTTGAATCAACGGCTAGAAATTGCAACATAAGTCTTCACAAGAACATTCGAACAAAATGAACGAATGAATTCTATAGTTTAATGGTACAACAATATTCTCGAGAAGCCACTTGGGAGAACAAAAGATAAAATAAAAATAACAAGGTGCAGATGGAACAAATACATGATAGAAGCTTCGTCCCACATGTTCGTGCTGAATTCCCCATGGAACGTGTTACAAAGGGTGTTGCAATCCCCGGATCAGCATAGCCAAGGACCCTTTAAGATGCAACTCCCAATTGGAACAGCGCCCATGAAACCTCTTCACTCGATGTTGAACCCCAAACCTCATACCATGCACTCGTTGGAAGAATGCCTACGAGCTACTTGAAGAACCCACCTATTAATTCCCGAAGGTTTCTGGTTATGCAATCTGGTGTTGGGGATACAGGGGAAGCACCGCGCACTCAACTCTAAACCTACATCCAGCTGTATCCATCCATCAACACATAACCAGTCATCCTCGGAAACTATTTACGTCGGACCTTCAAAACGCATCCGCTATACTAGCTATGGCAATACTCCCGAACTACGTCCCCAGTACTGGGTGACGTCGGGGTTATCTCACCACTAACCGCATAGAAGAGTTTTCGATGTCGGTCGTCTTAAGTATTCTAGAACCGCTGGGATACATTTGTGACGACAACACCTCGGAGCTCAACTCCCCGGGACACTACCACAACCCCTAAATGACAGGAGGCATCGAGAACAATGTTCTCGTCACAAACATATCAGAACAATCCAAACAATACTCGCGTGATCCTAACAAAAATTTTAGTGAATTTTCGAGAGTAGAAGAGATAGAACAACGTCAGGAGTCCTCACCAGAGCGATGAAGGGATGAGGGGTAAAGAGAAATCCTACTCTCCGATATATATATAGGACTCAAAACATTTTTATGTGTGTGCCTAGACTCAACCGTCCACGATTCGATCAATCAGGGGGGCTCCTAGGTCGGAGAAGGCTTTGATACCAACTTGAATGCCCAGTATGCGGCTATGTCCCCCACGTGTCGAGGCACGACTTAAGGACATAAACGCATACTAGAATGATCTCAAGTATGGTATCTTTGCACAACTCATGTAAAATCAGGGATGAAAGTGTAAAATGATAGTTGGCTTACACTCGCCACGTCACACAAGTGAATACAATAGCATACATCATCCAAATAACATCAGAGTCCGACTACGGACGAAATCCAAACGAAAAGATACCATAAATAACACAAGGCATGTGTGACACCCCGAGACAGGTGCGCCAGGTGTCAGCCAGTTATTCGTTGTCAGTGCCATGTCATCTACTTGCGTGTTGCATCTTGCCATGTCATCATGTGTGTTGCATCAGCATGTTTTCAAAACTTGCATCCACCCGAGTTCAGCCGTCCTCTCCGTTGTCCGTTCTGAGCCCAGACACACTTGCACGCGCCCGCGGTGCCTCCGAATATTTATTTTTTGAGTGGCCGAAAAACGTTCTCGGAATGGGATGAAAGTTGGCGTGTGGTCTTATTATAGCATAGGTAGACCGCTTGTCAAGTTTCGTCGCGTTCGGAGTTCGTTTGATAGCCCAACGGTTAACCGTGTTAACCGCCGGAAGCCTCTTCTCTTTTGGCCCAGCACCCCTTTCACACAGCCCACCTAGCCCATTCTAACCCCTCCATGCTCTTGGCCATTCGATCACGATCGTGTGGCCGCGAACGGCTCCTCATTTGGACACTCCTAGCACCCTATGCCTATATAAACAGCCTTTCCCTTCATTTTCCCAGTGCAAACCCTAGCCTAGCCTTCCCCGCCGCCACCGGACGCGTCCGACACGCCGGGACATGTCCGCGCGCCACCCTCCAGCCAATCGCTGCGTTCCACATCGCCCCGCCTCCTGCCTCGCTCCCAGCCGCCGCCAGCCCGCCTGGGCCCGAGATCCGGCCCGCCCGGGCCCCGATCTGGGCCCGAGGCCCGACCGCGCCGTCCGCCCCGCAGCGCCCGTCGTCCGCAGCGCGGGATCCCGAGCCGCTCCTCGCCTGGTGCCGCTGCCTCGTCGGACGAACGCTAGAGGTCGCCGCCGACCCCGTCGACCCCAGGGATTCGCCGGCCCGAGTGCTCGAACTCGTCTGCCTGCGCCAAGTCCCCCTCTGCCCGCCATGGATGGCTGCCAAGCTCCTCCAAGCTCCGTCGCCGGCCACCGCAGGGGCTCGCCTCCGGCTAGATCCGTCGTGCCCGCGGCCGGTCCGACCACCTCCGCCGCCGATCAGCCTGCTCCACCGCCTCCCCTCGTGTTCAGCCTCGCCGCCGGCCTCATTTCTTCTCGCCGGAGAGCATCGTGGCCGCTGGACCTCCTCGCCGGGCCGGCCATGTCCGGAGGAGCCGGACATGTCCGCCACCTCCCTGAGACACTGCCATGTGCACCCCAGCCCCGGACGTGTCCGATTAGTCTGGACATGTCCGTTTCCCGAGGTTGCCCCTTTTTCTGCTAAGTCCCTGAGATTGTTATTCTGATGCATTCTTGTGGAGCTAATAACTTTTTGTGTGCATGTCCAATTGAGTGTATGATATGTCAAAATGATCGTGGTGATATGCTTTACACTTTGTTCCATTGTGACATGCTCATTTGAGTTCATCTAGTTGCTCCAATATCTCTTGCAAGGGTGCTACTTGTTATAAACTGTTGCTACTTGTTATTTTGTTGCTATGTTTGAGATATGATAACTTGGTGCATGTTCATCCAAATGATGCAAATGATATGTCAAAATGTTCATCATGAGATGCTCTACATGTTGGTTGCTATAGCATGCTTGTTTGAGTTCATATTTCCATGTTAATCTCTGTTGCAAAAGTGCTTTTGGCTGTTAGGTTTTGTAACTTGTTACGAGATGCCTAGTTGAGGAGCTCATTGCTATTGTTGTGTTTGTCCCCTTGTCACATGCCTAGATGTTTTAGATTCTCCATGATGTGATCTTTGCTGTGGTGCAAATCATTTCCCATGATATGCATTGTGTTGACATAAACATGCTTGCAAACATGCCATGTTGTTATTGCTATTTTAACACTTAGTGAAATTTCACTAAGTCTGGAATCTGTAATATCCTGATGCTATGTTTGCTTGATGTCCTAGGTAAATCCATGTTAGTTTTGGGGTGGCCATTGATCATTCCTTCTTGTATATGTTGTTGTCTATCCATTCATGCCCTTACTTGTTGTAGCTTATTTATTTCTTGCTCCCAAGTTGCTATAAAATATTGCTGTCAGGTTTTTATTGTCATGATCAAAATGTTGTAGCTTGTTGCTATTGATCCATGCCTCCTATGGAGATGCTCCAATGGAGTTGTTTGCTGTAGGATATGTCTACTTCATGTTCATGCTTCTTGTCACCATGTTTGAGTGTTGTAGCATATATTTATCTTGCTTCCAAGTTGCTATGTGGCTGTTAATTTCAGCTTGTTGTTATATCTTGTTTCATGTGTACCTTTTAGCCCGTTGCTCCGTTTGGAGTGTTCCTTATATTAAACTTGAGTGATTTTGCATGTAGAATCATAATATCATCTTGTTTTCATGTTTGGAGTGAGTTTGGTTGATGTTTGGGTGCATCTTGCACCGTTGCCATGTTGTGCTTCCTACCTTGCCATGTTATGCTTCCTGTATAGACTTTCTGTGCTTCCTGTATAGTCTTGTCATGCATCATACCATATAAACTTGTGTTGTTTTCTTTGCTTCCTACCTTGCCATGTTTAGCTTCCTGTATAGACTTGTTGTGCATCATATGTAGACTTGTCGTGCATCCTACTTGGTTGAGCATATTGTCCTGTTCTTGAGTGGTTTGTTTACCGTATTGCTTGCTTCTTCTCGTTAGTGCTTGTTCCGTTGCGATCGTGAGGATTCGTTCGTCTTCTCGTGGTTCGTCTTCAAGGCTTCTTCTCCGTCTTCTTCATGGATCCGTTCTTCTTTCTTGCGGGATCTCAGGCAAGATGACCATACCCTTGGATACCTTTACTATCATTGCCATGCTTAGTGTCTCGATGCTATCATTATACGTCGCGCTACCCATCATTTATGTCAGCCTCTCCTTGCTGCCATGAAACCCCTAACCTTTGACACCTTCCTAGCAAATCCATTGTTTGGCTGTGTTACCCGCTTGCTCAGCCCCACTTATAGCTTTGTTAGTTGCAGGTGAAGTTGAAGATCGTTCCAGGAGGGAACTTGTTGTTGGTATATCACAATATGTTATATATATAATAACACACCTATATACTGGGCATGGGTCGAAGGCTTGGCCTTTTGCTCGGTGTTTTGTTCCACTCATGCCACCTTAGGCGCCGATAAACTGGCATTATGTTCCTTGATTTTGCGTTCCTTACACGATGGGTATATGGGGACCCCTTGACAGTTCGTCTTTGAATAAAACTCCTCCAGCAAGGCCCAACATTGGTTTTAATTTGCTCATAATTACAACTTAATTAATTAATTAAATTGCATAGGGAGTTAGCGCTACCCGAGGATTCTTTCTACATAGCAGGGGGGCAAGTGCTGATGGTGTTGGTCCCAAACGGGCCGACTGCGGGGCCACCACGGGGAAACTTGAGGATTGGCTCCCGTAGGCTGTCCCATCCGGTCGTGGCCTGAGACGAGATACGCGCGGCTACTATCAGGGTGTCGGCACACCGGGAGGTCTTGCTGGACTTGTTTTACCATTGTCGAAATGTCTTGTGCACCGGGATGCCGAGCATGATCGGATTTCCCTAAGATAAGGGGTGATGATATTATATTTATCACTTCAGCTAATCGTGAGAGCTTGTGATGGGCTAAGTTGGGACACCCCTGCAGGGTTATGATCTTTCGAAAGCCGTGTCCGCGGTTATGTGGCAGATGGGAATTTGTTAATGTCCGGTTGTAGAAAACTTGACAGAGGATCCGAAGTAAAACACACAACGGTGTGAGTAACCGTGACTGTCTCTTTTCACTTTGAGAAGAGAACACGGTGGGGTTATGTTTGACTCATAAGTAGTTCAGGATCTTTAGTGATCACTACTAGTTGCGACCGTTTGCGTAGATGCTCATCTTATTCTTGTACTCGTAAGTTAGCCACCATACTTTTGCTTAGCCGCTGCTGCAACCTCACCACTTTACCTCTTCCTACCCTTTAAGCTTTGATAGTCTTGTTACCCATGGTTATGGTATTGCTGAGTCCTCGTGGCTCACAGATACTACAACAACAGTTGCAGGTGCAGGTTTCCGATGTCTTGACGTGAGAGCGTTGATCGTTGTGTTGGAGTTCTTTCTTCTTCTTCTTCTTTAGTCTTGGGTTAGGTTCCGGGTCGGCAGCCTGGGATAGCAGATGGATGTCATTGTGCTTTTCTTGTTTGTATCCATAGTCGGATACTTTGTATTGATGTTGTTGTATTCATGTGACTTGTATGTATTGTTGTATCCCCCATGTATATATGTAATGGTACGATGAAATGATATCCATCTTGCTAAGCGCCCGAAATGCGGTTGTGCCCCAATCACATAAGTGTCACGTGATCGGGATAGAATCGCATCTTGGGCCTGACAAGTTGGTATCAGAGCCTCGACCGACCATAGGAGCCCCCTTGATTGATCGTAGCTTGGCCGTTGTTGAGTCTAGCAGAAAACTTTTTTCGGTGTTTAGTTATATCGGAGAGTAGGAATTCTTTTTACTCCCCTGCCCCTTTGTCGCTCTGGTGAGGAATCTTGACGTAGGTGTTCTGAATTACCCCTCTTCCCCTTCAAATTTTTTTAGGATCACGTGGTTAGTTTTCGTTCGTTGCGTTGTTAGTTATTTCATCTGGTTCATCTCTTGTCAAGTGGATTCAACCCTCTTCTTCTTTGCAAGTTCAAACCTCAGTTCCTTTGAACCGGTGTTGTTCTCCCCGTTCGTTGTATTCTTTCTTTTCCCAGCCGCCCACCCTTTTGCTTCTCGGATCCGGATTCCTTAATCAAGTACCCATCCTACTAGTGTGAAGTCTTTACTTTCTTTCATCAATTATTTCAATTGGTGAATTCTCCTCTCGTTTGTCCTTCTTCATCTCTTCTTCTTTTCCGGTGGATTCAATTCAAGCATTTGGTGTTATTCATATATTTTCCCTCGGCTCGGATATTCCCCTTGCTCGTTTGCCTCTCGCCATTTAATTGTTCCGGAGTTCCGAAGAAATTTCAGGAGATTTTGCCGTGTTCCAATTAATTCGAGGTCGTCACCTCATTCGAGTCTTTCAAACGTTCAGGTGCATCATCTCTTTTCGATTCTTTTCAATGGAGTTTCTCTTCGGTGGGCCCTAACCCATAGGTCTTTCCCAGGATCTTACGTGACTCTTCTAATTTGCCCGGAGTGTTCCGAAATTCTTTTCAAGTGTGATGCAAGTATGAATTTCATCAGCCACATGCCTTCCGAAGATCGTGTTTAATTCTTTTCATCGTTGGTTCAACATTTCTTCTTTTCATTCTTCCGGAGTATTTCAGGAATTCTTTTCTTTGTGTTCCTCCGAAGGCATCATTTCAGAAGATTTCTTCGTTCTCAGTTTTCAACTTCATCCTCAAAATATTCTTCAGTGATGCCTCTTCGTTCGTCTCACTTTCTTCTGGTGCTTGTTCAAGTATTCTTTA
The DNA here is from genome assembly GCA_902687465.1 of Secale cereale. Lineage (NCBI taxonomy): Eukaryota > Viridiplantae > Streptophyta > Magnoliopsida > Poales > Poaceae > Secale > Secale cereale. The sequence continues at coordinate 103,536,548 of LR738714.1, read as the reverse complement.
ATCCGCCCGCGATCTCTTCGTTCTCGTCATTCAAATTGCCCTCAAGTGCTTTATTCTTCCCGGAGATTCATTCTCTTGTGTTCACTCAATTTCAATTCTTCACGGTGGCTTGTCCTCTTGCATCGTTCAATTTCATTCCTTACGGTGGTCATTCTCGTTCTTCACTCGATTTCAATTCCTTACGGTGGTTCGCTCAAGAGTTCTTTTCCGGTGCTATCTTGTCAATCCATTCATTTTATTCCAATCCTACCGGTGTTTCATGAAGATTGTCGCAAGTTCGCGATATATCCCTCTTTAATCAATTTCAACGAGAATAAGTAGTATGTGAATCCATTGTTCATCAATTTAATTGATGGAGGATAAGCATGACATAATTCTTATTCTTTTTATCGAGTTGTTTAATTCCTTCCTTCGGAGTTATTCTTGATGAATAAATTCTAGTTCCAAGTGTTTTATTTTTTCTTTCCGGAGTTTAAGTTTTTCTCGGCTATCTCGTCGGAACCCCTTCTAATCATCGCAAGGCTTTAATCTTATTCTTTCATTTTACCGGAATTCTTCATGGTGGTTCTCCATCATTTAATTCATTCTTCAAGCGTTCAGCTAATTCTTCCGGAGCAGCTCAAGCATTCTTATTCTTTTGCCTCTCGAGTGCAAATAATTCTCCGTATTCTTTTGAAGTGGAGTTTTGCATTTCTTTCTTTATTCTCTTCTAGTCAATCTTTTCGTTGCGGCGGTAATATCACCTCAAGTTTCGAGATGATTTTCCATAAGTCCAACTAGTTAATTCTTTTCGTCGTTGTTTTCTATAACTCAGTTGTGATGGCCTGGCTTATTAGGGATGATAGACTACTCATATCAATAGGGAATTCCTTCTTTTCCGGGAGCCCATTCGGATAGAACTCCAAAGTTAAGCGTGCTCAGCTTGGAGTAGTTTCAGGATGGGTGACCGACCGGGAAGTTGCTCCCGGGTGCGCACGAGTGAGGACAAAGTGCGCAGAAAAGACTAGTATTGATATGTGAGGCCAGTCTAGATCCCGTCAAGAGTAACGACCACCGGCGGATGTGTCCGGGGCATTACATCAGTTCACCCTTTTCTTCGCAAGCAGGCTTTGAATTCATTTGTGGTGGAAGTTGTCATCTTCTTTTTTTCGTTCTTTTCTCTCCATTATTCCAATTCTTCCGGAGGCATTGTGTCGTTGCTCTCGTCGAGTATCGTTTTCATCTTTTCAAGTTCTTGTCATATTCCATTCATGTTTAACCGGTGTGCTATTTCTTTCTGTTTTAGTCGGAGTGCTGCCCGAATTCCTTCGTAGAGACTCCTTTCTTCCTCTTATTAACCGCAGTAGTTTCAGATTCATTCTCGTTACTTCAGCTCGTATTACGTGCCTTTCAACCTCCTTGATTCTCGTTGTTTTCCTTGCTCATCTTGTTTAACGAAGTCCTTGCAACTTCGTTCTTCTCCATTGCATTCTTCTTCTTTTTTGAGTGGCTCAACCTCTCAAGGTTCTCTGGTTTCACTCTTTTGTCCTCGAAGAACTTTGTTCTTCCTTTTTCTCTCCCGTCTCGTTCCTAAGATCTCGGGACAAGATCTCTTGTTAGTAGGGGAGTGTTGTGACACCCCGAGACCGGTGCGCCAGGTGTCAGCCAGTTATTCGTTGTCAGTGCCATGTCATCTGCTTGCGTGTTGCATCTTGCCATGTCATCATGTGTGTTGCATCAGCATGTTTTCAAAACTTGCATCCGCCCGAGTTCTGCCGTCCTCTCCGTTGTCCGTTCTGAGCCCAGACACACTTGCACGCGCCCGCGGTGCCTCCGAATATTTATTTTTTGAGTGGCCTAAAAACGTTCTCGGAATGGGATGAAACTTGGCGTGTGGTCTTATTATACCATAGGTAGACCGCCTGTCAAGTTTCGTCGCGTTCGAAGTTCGTTTGATAGCCCAACGGTTAACCGTGTTAACCGCCGGAAGCCTCTTCTCTTTTGGCCCAGCACCCCTTTCACACAGCCCACCTAGCCCATTCTAACCCCTCCATGCTCTTGGCCGTTCGATCACGATCGCGAGCTCCCTATGCCTATATAAACAACCTCCCCCTTCATTTTCGCGGTGCAAACCCTAGCCTAGCCTTCCCCGCCGCCACCGGACGCATCCGACACGCCCGGACATGTCCGCGCGCCACCCTCCAGCCAATCGCTGCGTTCCACATCGCCCCGCCCCCTGCCTCGCTCCTAGCCGCCGCCAGCCCGCCTGGGCCCGAGATCCGGCCCGCCCGGGCCCCGATCTGGGCCCGAGGCCCGACCGCGCCGTCCGCCCCGCAGCGCCCGTCGTCCGCAGCGCGGGATTCCGAGCCGCTCCTCGCCTCGCGCCGCTGCCTCGTCGGACGAACGCCAGAGGTCGCCGCCGACCCCGTCGACCCCAGGGATTCGCCGGCCCGAGTGCTCGAACCCGTCTGCCCGCGCCAAGTCCCCCTCTGCCCGCCATGGATGGCTGCCAAGCTCCTCCAAGCTCCGTCGCCGGCCGCCGCAGGGGCTCGCCTCCGGCCAGATCCATCGTGCCCGCGGCCGGTCCAACCACCTCCGCCGCCGAGCAGCCTGCTCCACCGCCTCCCCTCGTGTTCAGCCTCGCCGCCGGCCTCATTTCTTCTCGCCGGAGAGCATCGTGGCCGCCGGACCTCCTCGCCGGGCCGGACATATCCGGAGGAGCCGGACATGTCCGCCACCTCCCTAAGACACTGCCATGTGGACCCCAGCCCCGGACGTGTCTGATTAGTCTGGACATGTCCGTTTCCCGAGGTTGCCCCTTTTTCTGCTAAGTCCCTGAGATTGTTATTCTGATGCATTCTTGTGGAGCTAATAACTTTTTGTGTGCATGTCCAAATTGAGTGTATGATATGTCAAAATGATCGTGGTGATATGCTCTACACTTTGTTCCATTGTGCCATGCTCATTTGAGTTCATCTAGTTGCTCCAATACCTGTTGCAAGGGTGCTACTTGTTATAAACTGTTGCTACTTGTTATTTTGTTTCTATGTTTGAGATATGATAACTTGGTGCATGTTCATCCAAATGATGCAAATGATATGTCAAAATGTTCATCATGAGATGCTCTACATGTTGGTTGCTATAGCATGCTTGTTTGAGTTCATATTGCCATGTTAATCTCTGTTGCAAAAGTGCTTTTGGCTGTTAGGTTTTGGAACTTGTTACGAGATGCCTACTTGAGGAGCTCGTTGCTATTGTTGTGTTTGTCCCCTTGTCATATGCCTAGATGTTTTAGATTCTCCATGATGTGTTCTTTGCTGTGGTGCAAATCATTTGTCATGATATGCCTTGTGTTGACTTAAGCGTGCTTGCAAACATGCCATGTTGTTATTGTTGTTTTAACACTTAGTGAAATTTCACTAAGTCTGGAATCTGTAATATCCTGATGCTATGTTTGCTTGATGTCCTAGGTAATTCCATGTTAGTTTTGGGGTGGCCATTGATCATTCCTTGTTGTATATGTTGTTGTCTATCCATTCATGCCCTTACTTGCTCATTTGACTTGTCGTAGCGTATTTATTTCTTGCTTGCAAGTTGCTATAAAATATTGCTGTCAGGTTTTTATTGTCATGATCAAAATGTTGTAGCTTGTTGCTATTGATCCATGCCTCCTATGGAGATGCTCCAGTGGAGTTGTTTGCTGTAGGATATGTCTACTTCATGTTCATGCTTCTTGTCACCATGTTTGAGTGCTGTAGCATATATTTATCTTGCTTCCAAGTTGCTATGTGGCTGTTAATTTCAGCTTGTTGTTATATCTTGTTTCATGTCTATCTCTTAGCCCGTTGCTCCGTTTGGAGTGTTCCTTATATGAAACTTGAGTGATTTTGCATGTAGAATCATAATATCATCTTGTTTTCATGTTTGGAGTGAGTTTGGTTGATGTTTGGGTGCATCTTGCACCGTTGCCATGTTGTGCTTCCTACCTTGCCATGTTATGCTTCCTGTATAGACTTTCTGTGCTTCCTGTATAGTCTTGTCATGCATCATACCTTGCCATGTATTGCATCATATAAACTTGTGTTGTTTTCTGTGCTTCCTACCTTGCCATGTTTTGCTTCCTGTATAGACTTTCTGTGCATCATATGTAGACTTGTCGTGCATCCTACTTGGTTGAGCATATTGTCATGTTCTTGAGTGGTTTGTTTACCGTATTGCTTGCTTCTTCTCGTTAGTGCTTGTTCCGTTGCGATCGTGAGGATTCGTTCGTCTTCTCGTGGTTCGTCTTCAAGGCTTCTTCTCCGTCCTCTTCATGGATCCGTTCTTCTTCCTTGCGGGATCTCAGGCAAGATGACCATACCCTTGGATACCTTTACTATCATTGCCATGCTTAGTGTCTCGATGCTATCGTTATATGTCGCGCTACCCATCATTTATGTCAGCCTCTCCTTGTTGCCATGAAACCCCTAACCTTTGACACCTTCCTAGCAAAACCATTGTTTGGCTATGTTACCCGCTTGCTCAGCCCCTCTTATAGCGTTGTTAGTTGCAGGTGAAGATGAAGATCGTTCCAGGAGGGAACTTGTTGTTGGTATATCACAATATGTTATATATATAATAACACACCTATATACTGGGCATGGGTGGAAGGCTTGGCCTTTTGCTCGGTGTTTTGTTCCACTCATGCCACCTTAGGCGCCGATAAACCGGCATTATGTTCCTTGATTTTGCGTTCCTTACACGATGGGTATATGGGGACCCCTTGACAGTTCGTCTTTGAATATAACTCCTCCAGCAAGGCCCAACATTGGTTTTAATTTGCTCATAATAACAACTTAATTAATTAATTAAATTGCATAGGGAGTTAGCGCTACCCGAGGATTCTTCTACATAGGATGTCCCATCCGGTCGTGGCCTGAGACGAGATACGCGCGGCTACTATCAGGGTGTCGGCACACCGGGAGGTCTTGCTGGACTTGTTTTACCATTGTCGAAATGTCTTGTGCACCGGGATGCCGAGCCTGATCGGATTTCCCTAAGATAAGGGGTGATGATATTATATTTATCACTTCAGCTAATCGTGAGAGCTTGTGATGGGCTATGTTGGGACACCCCTGCAGGGTTATGATCTTTCGAAAGCCGTGCCCACGGTTATGTGGCAGATGGGAATTTGTTAATGTCCGGTTGTAGAAAACTTGACAGAGGATCCGAAGTAAAACACACAACTGTGTGAGTAACCGTGACTGTCTCTTTTCACTTGAGAAGAGAACACGGTGGGGTTATGTTTGACTCGTAAGTAGTTCAGGATCTTTAGCGATCACTACTAGTTGCAACCGTTTGCGTAGATGCTCATCTTATTCTTGTACTCGTAAGTTAGCCACCATACTTTTGCTTAGCCGCTGCTGCAACCTCACCACTTTACCTCTTCCTACCCTTTAAGCTTTGATAGTCTTGTTACCCATGGTTATGGGATTGCTGAGTCCTCGTGGCTCACAGATACTACAACAACACTTGCAGGTGCAGGTTTCCGATGTCTTGACGTGAGAACGTTGATCGTTGTGTTGGAGTTCTTTCTTCTTCTTCTTCTTCAGTCTTGGGTTAGGTTCCGGGTGGGCAGCCTGGGATAGCAGATGTATGTCATTGTGCTTTTCTTGTTTGTATCCGTAGTCTGATACTTTGTATTGATGTTGTTGTATTCATGTGACTTGTATGTATTGTTGTATCCCCCATGTATGTATGTAATGGTATGATGAAATGATATCCATCTTGCTAAGCGCCCGAAATGCGGTTGTGCCCCAATCACGTAAGTGTCACGTGATCGGGATAGAATCGCATCTTGGGCCTGACAGCATGATCGCCCCTAGTAGAAGCCACTACTGATCGTCGGGATAAGACACATAATAACGTCCACGCTCTTCATCGAACTCCCAGTACAGCTGTGACCCACCTCCTGAATATTTCTCAACGGTACCTGCATCTGGTGTGGTGCTGAATCTGTGAGCCACAGAGCACTCAGCAATCCCATTGCCGAGTAACAAGACTATCAAAGCCTTAGGTGTGGAAAGGCTTGAAAAAAGGTTGTAGCAGCACTAAGCACTAGCTTACGAGTTTAGAGCAAGAATAGAACAAGTGCCAACGATCGCCAAGTTGATCACGAAGTGATCCTAACTACTCACGATCAAACATAACCCCACCGTGTTCACTTCCCGAACCCCTTCGGAAAGAGACCGTCACGGTTACTGCAGGTAGTGTATTCAAGAACATGGTGTCAAGTTATCTACAACCGGATATTAACAAATTCCCATCTGCCACATAACCGCGGGCAAGGCTTCGAAAGATCAAACCCTGTAGGGGTGTCCCAACTTAGCCCATCACAAGCTCACGATCTGCGGAGTCGCAACTCCAAGGTGGGAAGACCCGAGTATTCTTGGAATCCCGTGCTCAAGATATTCCGACAAGGGTAAAACTAATCCAGCAAGACCTCCCGACGCGCCGACACCCTGACAGTAGCCGCGCGTATCTAGTCTCAGGCCATGACCGGATGGGACAAGCTACGGGTGTATACCAGACCTTGAGTTTACCCGAGGTGGCCCCGCAGCACGCCCAGTTTGGACCAACACTCATGAGGAGCACTGGCCCGGGTTGTTAATTAAGAACTCGGGTTTGCAACACCCTATGCAAGTTTTAGTTATTAGGCATATGTAAAACCAAAGTTGGGCCTTGCTGGAGAAGCTTTAGCGCTGAGCGTGTTATCAAGGGGGGCCCATAAACCCCAACCATGTTAGGGACGCAAAATCAAGGAACATAACACCGGTTTATCGGTTCTTAGGTTGGCATGAGTGGAACAAAACACCAAGCAAGAGGCTTAGCCTTCCACCCATTACCAATATATAGGTGATTTAGTTTAGCAGGTTATATATTGTGATATCCCAACAATAACTTCATCACGGGGCAAGAATCTTCAAATCTTCACCTGCAACTAACAACGCTATAAGAGGGGCTGAGCGATGCGTACTTAGCCAAACAACGGTTTGCTAGGAGGGTGGTTAATGAGTTTCATGGCAACAATAGGAGGGCTGCCAAACAGACATAGGCACCGAGTCAATATCTAAAAAGCGAGACATCTAGCATAGGCAAAGATAGAAGTGATATCTGGGAATGGTCATCTTGCCTGCTGATTCCACGGAGGGATCGTAAGCTTGCTCCTCAAACTCAGCCTCGGTAGTAACCTCGAACTCCGAACCAGTTCCCGGCTCTACTCAACACAAGAACACAACACGACACAATATCAAACACGGTGCAATGCACAAACAACATGATGAAAGTATGATGTGCTTATGCATGAGGAAGCTCTTGAGCCTAAGGAGAAGATGATGGAAAAGACCTCATCTTGGGAAACCAAGCAAGCCACTGGATAGATTGGAAGATTTTGGTTGAAATCGATATAAAGATCGCCGAAAACGGACGCACGGTTTGCAAAAGACAAGCAAAACAAGATTCAAGCAAAACTGCAGTTTACAGCAACATGGCATCTTTGGAGCAAGAAATAATTATGCTACAGCACCCAAACATGGAGACAAAGGGCATGGATGTGAAATAGACATGATACTTAACAAGCATGAACTTAGAACACACCCAAAACCTTGCTGGAACACAATTAAACAAGCATGGCAAGTTGCAATAAATTTACAGAATTCTCAGACTTAGTGAAAATTACAAGGCATGGCGGAATACAACGAAATGGCATGTTTACAAACTTTTGCAACTCAACTCAAAGCAAGGCATGGCAAGTTAAGGTAACCAACAGCAATAAGACATATTTGAGAAGCTACTCAAAGCAAGAACATGCTTATAGGATGCTTGGAACACTAGCTACACTCGTGACAAAACTGAACTTGTTGATAACATGCTGACAGATACATTTTATAGCCTCTTGAGAGCATGAAAACAACAAGTTACAGCCAGCCACCATGCAAACAAAAGGCATGGCAACAACATACATGACATGCTCTTCAAGAATAACCACATGGCTACTTCTACAATATACTAGAACATGTCCCAAACACCATGGCAAAAGTGCAAAAGTTTTTCCAGACTTAGCAAAATATAGGCATGCTGACAGATAAAATTTATAGCAACTTGAGGGCCTCATAATAACAATCTACAGCACGGCATCATGGCAAACAAGAGCATGAATAGCTAGAGCATAACATATTTATCAAGGAACACCCACTGGACAACTCCAAACATGCACAACAAAGATTGTGGCATCATGGATACATGGCATAAAATTTACCTGATTCACACTTAGCAGAAATTTATAAACATGATGACATGTAAACAAGCTTGTTGCACTCATATCAAGACATATCATGGCATGCAAAAGAATCTATCATGTAGAGCGCATACTCAAGAGCAAAACTCATGTTGACACCTAGCTCACATGACACATGGATAATTAAGCACAAGCAAGACAAAACATCATCTCATAACAAGTGCAGAAACTTATCAACCAAATGCACTTTTGCAACAGAGATAAACATGGCAAGATGACATCTAACATGAATGCTACAGCAACCATCATGTAGAGCATTTCACAACGAAGATCTGGACATATCATTCACTCCATTTGGATCAACATGCACAAAGTTATCAACTCACGAACATGGGAACAAATTTACACGGACAAAAAGTTACAGCAACATGCACTCTTGCCACGAAGATTAAGTCAACAAAATGAACTCTAACATGCATGAAACTGGTACTAACTTGTAGAGCACGAAGAGACAAACATTTTGACATATCATACGCGCTAAACGAAGCTACGAGCACGAAGTTATCACATGGCAAAGGAGGCAACAAATTTAACGGATCTAGAGGTGGATTTTCACCTCCGAGAAAGTCAACTCGGGACGGAGGCGTGCGGGATGAGGAGATCCGGGACGGGGATAGGCGTTTGCTTCGAGGGACCGGTGGTTATGGTCCACCTCCAGATCCGGATCCGGCCCTCGCCGGAGATGTCGCCGGAGACGGCGAGGAAGACGGCGGTGGCGGCCGGCGACGGGCGTGGTGGTCCGGCGGCGCGGTGGCCGGCCTGGGCGGCGGCGCCAGCACGCCCGAGGGGGCCGGCGGCTGCGTGGCGGCGGTCCGGCGCGGGACCGCCGAAGACGGAGGCGGGCGGCGGCGGCGGGCGGCGGGACCGCGCCCGCGGGAGGCGAGGCGGCGGAGGTCTTGGCGGGGCCGCGCCGGGGGGAGGCGAGGCGGCAGAGGGCGCGGCGCCGACGGCGAAGGCTGGCGGGCCGGGGGCGCGCGTCGGGCGACGGAGGAAGACAGGCCGCGCGGGCTCGATCCGGGCCGGGCGGGCCCGGTGCGGCGGAACCGGCGGGAGGACGGCGGCGCGCCACGTGGCGAAAGCGGATTGGGCGCGGGGCGGCGGCTGGACGTGTCTAGCGCGATCCGGACGTGTCCGGCGGCGCGGAGGAGCTGGGGGACTAGGGTTTTGCCTGAAATTTTGGGGGAGGGGGCTAATTTATAGATTCTGGGAGCTAGGAAGGTCCAAATGGGGAGTGGTTTTCGCCCACACGATCACGATCCGACGACCGAGAGGATGGGAGTGGTTGTGCTGGGTTAGTGGGCTGTTGTGAAGGGGGTCTTGGGCCAAAATGAAGAGGAGCTTTTAGCCCACTAGGTTAACCCTTCGAGTATCAAACGATCTCCAAACACGACGGAACTTGACAGGCGGCCTACACGTACTAAAACAACAACGCACGACAAGCCTCACCTCATTTTGAGAACGTTTTACGACCACATACGAAAGAAGGACTTGGGGGTGTCACGGGCACGTGTGTGAGTGTCGGAACTCGAAACGGACAACGGGAAGAGACGAATATGACCGGGTGCAAGAGACAACATGAATGCAATGCAATGCACATAATGACATGACATGAATGAAATGTACACACGCACACGACAAGACGAAGAAACCCGAAATGAAGAAAGAGCCCAGAATGGAATTTATGAAGTCAACGTTGCATATATTGCCATAAATGAAAGGTATCACATATGGGGTGTTACAAACTCTCCTCCACTACAAAAAGATCTCGTCCCGAGATCTAGGACTGAAAGAAGGCGGGATATTCAGAACGAAGATGATCTTCTTGTTCCCACGTAGCTTCCCGGTCGGTATGGTGTGACCACTTCACTTTCAAGAATTTGATGGACTTGTTGCGGGTCTTGCTCTCAGTTTCTTCAAGAATAGCAACTGGGTGCTCACGATAAGACAAGTCTTGTTGAAGATCAATCTCTTCGAACGGAATGGTGCGTTCAGGCGTCTTGAAGCACTTGCGGAGTTGAAACGCGTGAAACACATCATGAACATTTGCAAAGTTGGAGGGAAGCTCGAGTTGGTAGGCTAGATCGCATCTCTTGCCAAGAATCTTGAAAGGGCCCACGTATCTTGGAGCAAGCTTGCCCTTGATACCGAACCTCTGAGTGCCCTTCATGGGAGAAACACGGAGATAGACATGGCCTCCAATGTCGAAAGCCAAGTCACGATGCTTGCCGTCACAGTAGCTCTTTTGACGCGATTACGCGGCCTTGAGATTCTCACGTATGACTTTGCACATTTCTTCGGCTTCTGAGATCAAATCATTTCCAAGAAGCTGGCGTTCACTAGTCTCGAACCAGTTGAGGGGGGTACGGCACTTTCTGCCATAGAGGATTTCAAAAGGAGCTTTGCCGACACTTGCTTGGAAGCTGTTGTTGTAGGAGAATTCGGCAAACGGGAGGCAATCTTCCCATTTCATACCCTGAGACGGAAGGTTCTTTGGTTTCACCTTCTTCCTTTTTATCTTCCGTCTCGTTCCTAAGACCTCGGGACGAGATCTCATGTTAGTAGGGGAGGGTTGTGACACCCCGAGACGGATGCGCCAGGTGTCAGTCAGTTATTCGTCATCGTTGCCATGTCATGTGCTTGCGTGTTGCATCTTTGCTTGTCATCGTGTGCATTGCATCCGCATGTTTTCAAAACATGCATCCGTCCGAATCCGCCCGTCCTTTCCGTTGTCCGTTCTGAGCCCAGACACACTTGCACGCGTCCGCGGCACCTCCGAATATTTATTTTATGAGTGGCCGGAAAACGTTCTCGGAATGGGGTGAAACTTGGCGTGTGGTCTTATTATAGCATAGGTAGACTGCGTGCCAAATTTCATCGTGTTCGGAGTTTGTTTGATGGCCCGATGGCTAACCGTGTTAACCGCCGGTAGCATTTTCTCTTTTGGCCCAGCACCCCTTCACAACAGCCCGCTAGCCCATCCCAACCACCTCCATGCTCTCGGTCGTTGGATCGTGATCACGTGGCCGAAAACCGCTCCTCATTTGGACACTCCTAGCTCCCTCTACCTATATAATGGCCTCACCCTCCCCAAATCACGGACGAAACCCTAAAAATCCTCCCTCCGCGCCACCGGACGCGTCTGCGCTGCCGACGGACATGTCCGCCACCTCCCTCCTCCAACCGGCGTCCGCCACGTGGCCTCCTCCCCGCGCCCACTTCCCCGCCGCCGCGGCCCGTGAATCCCATCGTGGGCCCGCGCGGGCCCGTACTCCGTCGCCGCCGAGCCTGGCTCGCCCGTCGCCGCCCGCCGCCCAGAGCCGTGCTCCGCCGCCGCCGCTCCCTGCCTTCCCGCCACTCGGCTCCTTCGCGTCAGCCCCGCCGTCGGTGAGGTCTCGCTGGATCCGCGCCCTCCGCCACCTCCAAGCCGACCCCCACCGCGCCAGGCCCTCACCGCCGCCGCTGCTCCCACGGCCTCGCCGTCGCCGAGCTCGCCCCACCGGAGCCCCTCGCCACCGGAGTCCACGCCCCGTCAACCCCCGTCGTCCGCCGGCGTCCTGCTTGCCGGAGTGCGGCGCTAGCCCCGCCTCGCTCGATCTAGGCGGAATCGAGGAGGACGGGCACTCCTAGCTCCCCGCGTGGGCCCCAGAGCCCAGGGCAGCCACCGGCCTCGCCGGCCCAGCGGCCTCCAAGGCCCGACGCCGCCCGGGCCTCCCTCCTTGCTCCTGGGCCTCCTCCTCCCCGGGGCCCAGGCCCAGCCGGGCCTGCCTCGCCTCTCCTCCGACTGGGCCGAGCACATGGTGAGCCTTCACATAGCCCTCGCTCCGGCCGTCGTTTAATATCTTGCGCCCATCAGTTTTCGTCTTAACATGGCTAAGTCCCCAGTTCTGTTGTAAATATGTGTGCATCTTTGTGTAGCAGTAACTTTTTGTGTGGTGATCCGATTTGAGCTTATAATATGTCAAAATGCTCGTTGTGATATGCTCTTCATTTTGTTCCATTATGGCATGCTTGTTTGAGTTCATCTTGAAGCCCTAATCCCTGTTGCAAGAGTGCTATATGTTTAAAACTGTGATAACTATAATTTTGTTAGCATGTTTGAGATGTGATAACTTTGTGCATGTTGGTCCAAATGGAGCACATGATATGTCAAAATGTTCATTGTGAAGTGCTCTACATGTTGGTTGCTGTAGCATTCATGTTAGGTGCCATATTGCCCTGTTAATCTTTATTGCAGAAGTGCATTTGGCTGTTAAGTGCTGAAACTTGTTGTGAGATGTTGTTTTGTCTTGCTCATAGCTCTTGGTGTGTTTGTCTTTCATGCCACATGTCAATATGTTTTAGAAGCACAATCATGCCATCTTCGCTGTGGTGCAATCCACTTTCCATGATATGCCTTGAGGTGTTTGCGACAAGTTTGTAAAGTAGCCTACTCGCTGTTGTTGTTTTCTGAGACTTGTTGAAAACTGCTAAGTCTGAAACTGTTAAACCTGATGTCATGTTTGCTTGATGCCCCACAAAAATCCATGCTTGTTTTAGTATGTCAAATGCTCATGTCTTGTTGTCCATGTTATGCTCTATCCATTCATGGCCTTTTTTGCATATATGGCCTGTTGTAGCTTATTTATTTCTTGCTCTCAAGTTGCTATAAATGTACCTGTGAGATTGTTACCAGCATGATCAATTTGGTGAAGCTTGTTGTTATTGATCCATGCCTCATATGGAGTTGTTCCAATGGAGTTGTTTGATGTATGCTATGTCTATTACATGTCCATGATCTTTATATACTTAGTAGAGTTGATATGATTCTTGTTTTGTGCCTCCAAAGACAGCATCGTGATGATGTTTTTGCCTTCCCAGATTTTGACTAAGTCTGGATAAATTTATTGCAACTTGCCATGCTTGTTTAATTGTGTTCCAGCAAGTTTTTCGGGGTGCTCTAAGTTCATGCTTGTAAAGTATCATGTCTATTTCACATCCATGCCTCTTGTTATCATGTTTGAGTGTTGTAGCATATATATACCTTGCACCAAAGTTGCTATGTTGCTGATTTTGGACAAGTTGTTGCTATATCTTGTTTCGTGTGTATGTGTTGAACCGTTGCTCCGTTTTGAGCATGCTCTATATGAAACTTGTGTCATTTTGCATATAGAAGCACAATATCATGTTGTTTACATGTTGGGAGTCTGTTTGCTTGTTGTTTGGATGCATCTTGCATATTTGGCATGCTTGACTTGTTTTGCTCATATCTTCTAGGCCGTAGCTCCGAATTAAACAAACTTTATATGAAACTTGACTAGAATTTAGAGTAGATCATCATGGTGCATGTTAACTTGCTGTTTAACAACTTTAACTTAAGGTTTGTTCAGATCTGGACCAATTTCGAAATGTGCACATGAGGACTTACCGGAATTGTTATATGTTGATTCCGGCCTCATTTAAACTTGTTGGTTTGTGTGGTTCTTGTGTGCATCATCCCTTGCCATGAATTGCATCATATAGACTTGCCTTGCATCATACTTGGTTGAGCATCTTGTCATGTTCTTGATTGGTGTGTTTACCTTATCGTGTGCTTCTTCTCGCTAGTTCATTTTCCGTTACGATCGTGGGGATTCGTTCGACTACACGTGGTTCGTCTTGAAGGCTTCTTCTTCGTCTTCTTCATGGACTCGTTCTTCTTCGTTGTGGGATCTCAGGCAAGATGACCATCATCTTGGATACCTTTACTATCATTGCTATGCTAGTTGTCTCGATGCTATCGTTATATGTAGCGCTACCCATCATTCCTTGTCAGCCCCTCTCCTTGTTGCCATGAAACCTCTACCCTTTGACACCTTCCCAGCAAACCATTGTTTGGCTATGTTACCCGCTTGCTCAGCCCCTCTTATAGCGTTGTTAGTTGCAGGTGAAGATGAAGATTGCTCCATGTTGGCGCTGGACGTTGTTGGAATATCACAATATATCTTATATATATTAACACACCTATATACTTGGCAATGGGTGGAAGGCTTGGCCTTTTGCTCGGTGTTTTGTTCCACTCATGCCACCTTAGGAGCCGATAAACCGGCGTTATGTTACTTGATTTTGCGTTCTTACACGGTTGGGTATATGGGGACCCCTTGACAGTTCGTCTTTGAATAAAACTCCTCCAGCAAGGCCCACCTTTGGTTTTAATTGCAACATAATAAAAGCTTAATTAATTAATTGCATAGGGAGTTAGCGCTACCCGAGGATTCTTCTACATATAGGGGAAGCCAGTGCTGATGGTGTTGGTCCCAAACGGGCAACCTGCGGGGCCGCCTCGGGGAAACTCAAGGTATCTGGCATACTTGTAGCTTGTCCCATCCGGACGTGGCCTGAGACGAGAAACGCGCGGCTACTATCAGGGTGTCGGCACGCTGGGAGGTCTTGCTGGACTTGTTTTACCATTGTCGAAATGTCTTGTGCACCGGGAATTCCGAGTCAGATCGGGCCTTCCCTAAGATAAGGGGTAAAATTATTATTATCTCTGCTGATCGTGAGAGCTTGTGATGGGCTAAGTTGGGACACCCCTGTAGGGTTATGACCTTTTGAAAGCCGTGCCGGCGGTTATGTGTCAGATTGGAATTTGTTAATGTCCGGTTGTACAAAACTTGATAGAGGATCCGAGTTAAAACAAACAACTGTGTGAGTAACCGTGACTGTCTCTTTTCACTTGGAGAAGAGAACATGGTGGGGTTATGTTTCACTCGTAGGTAGTTCAGGATCTTTAGCGATCACTACTAGTTTGCGACCGTTTGCGTAGATGCTCATATTATTCTTGTACTCGTAAGTTAGCCACCATATTTTGCTTAGCCGCTGCTGCAACCTCACCACTTAACCTCTTCCTACCCTTTAAGCTTTGCTACTCTTGTTACCCATGGTTATGGGATTGCTGAGTCCTCGTGGCTCACAGATACTACAACAACAGTTGCAGGTGCAGGTTTCCGATGACTTGACGTGAGAGCGATGTTCTTTGTGTTGGAGTTCTTTCTTCTTCTTCGTCAGTCTAGGGTTAGGTTCCTGGTCGGCAGCCTGGGATAGCAGATGGATGTCGTTGTGCTTTTCATGTTTGCATCCGTAGTCGGATGCCTTGTATTGATGTTGTTGTATTCATGTGACTTGTATGTATTGTTGTATCCCCCATGTATGTATGTAATGGTACGATGTAATGATATCCATCTTGCAGTTGTGCCCCGATCACGTAAGAGTCTCGTGATCGGGATAGAATCGCATCTTGGGCTTGACAAGTTGGTATCAGAGCCTCAACCGACCATAGGAGCCCCCTTGATTGATCGTAGCTTGGCCGTTGTCGAGTCTAGCAGAAAACTATTTTTGGAGTCTATCTATATCGGAGAGTAGGAATTCTTTTTACTCCCCGGCCCCTTCATCGCTCTGGTGAGGAATCTTGACGTAGGTGTTTTGAATTACCCCTTTTCCCCTTCAATTTTTTTTCGGATCACGTGGTTAGTTTTCGTTTGTTGAGTTGTGTGCTCTTTTCATCTGGTGCAACTCTTGTCAAGTGGATTCGACCCTCTTCTTCTTTGCAAGTTCATCCTCTGTTCTTTCCATCCGGTGTTGTTTCACCTTCCGAAGTTATCTTTCTTTTTCCCACCCGCCCACCCTTTTTCTTCTCGGAGCCAGAGTCCGTAATCGAGTATCCATCCTACTCGTTTGAATCCTTTGCAT
The DNA here is from genome assembly GCA_902687465.1 of Secale cereale. Taxonomy (NCBI): domain Eukaryota; kingdom Viridiplantae; phylum Streptophyta; class Magnoliopsida; order Poales; family Poaceae; genus Secale; species Secale cereale. The sequence continues at coordinate 103,520,530 of LR738714.1, read as the reverse complement.
TCTTCCTCGGTTATTTCAACCGGTGATTTCTCTTCTAGTTCATCATTCTTCATTTCTTTTCTTTCCGGCGGATTTAATTCAAATTGTCGATGTTTGTCATATTCTTTTCCCTCGGCTCAAGTGTTTTCCCTTGCTCGTTTGCCTCTCGCCATTTAATTATTTCGGTGTCCCGAAGACATCTCAGGAGATTTGTCCACGTTCCAATTAATTCGAGGTTGTCACCTCCTTTGATTCTTTTAATCGTTCCGATGCATCATCTCGTTTTCGATCCTTTCCAACGGTGTTTGCTCTTTGGTGGGCTCATAACCCACATGTATTTTCCCAGGATCTTACCTGACTCTTCTAATTTCTCGGAGTGTTCCAAAAATTCTTTTCAAGTATGATGTAAGTATGGATTCCATCAGTCGTAGCCCTTCTTCAAGATTGCTTTCAAAATCTTTCGTGTTGATTCGACCTTTCTTCTTTTCATTTTTCCGGAGTATTTCATGAATTATTTTCCTTGTGTTCCTCCGAAGGCCATCATTTCAGAAGATTTCTTCGTTCTCAGTTTGCAACTTCATCCTCCAAATATTCTTCATTGATGCCTCGTCGTTCATCTCACATCCGTTCGGTGCTTCATTCAAGTATTCTTTAATCAGTTCACGATCTCTTTGTTCTCATCATTCAAATTATTCCCCAAGTGCTTTATTCTTCGCGGCGATTCATTCTTTTGTATTCACTCAATTTTTAATTCTTACGGTGGTTCGTTCCATTTCTTCACTTGGTTTCAATTCCTTACGGTGGTTCGTTCAATATTCCTTTCTCCTTTTGTCATCATACCAATTCATTCATTCTTTCCAATCCTACCGATGGTTCAGGAAGACTTTCTCAAGGTTTGTGCTATATCCCTCCATTGCTTTCATCGATTTAATTGGTGGAGAATAAGCATAACATAATGCTTATTCTTCTTTGTGGAGTTGATTAATCCCTCCCTTCGGAATTTGTTCTTGATGAATAAATTCTAGCCCCAAGCGTCTTCACCTTTTCTTTCTGGAGTTCATGTTTTCTCGGTCATCTCGTCGGAACCCTGTCTAATCATCGCAAGGCTTCATTCTTATTCTTTTTCATCCTTCACCATCCTTTTTTACCGGAGTTCTTTATGGTGGTTCATCGTGATTCAAATCATCCTTCAAGTGTTCATTAAATTCTTGTGGAGCAGCTCAAGCATTATTCTTTTGTGTCTCGAGATGCAAATAATTCTCCGTATTCCTCTGAAGTGGAGTTTTGCATTTCTTCCTTCATGACATCTATTCAATATTTTGGTTGCGGCTTAATTCATCTCAAGTTTTGAGATGTTACATAAGTCCACAACAAGCTTATTCTTTTGTTGTTGATTTTCTCAACAACTTCGTTCAATCCTTCCTTATAAGCATTATTCCAATTCTTTTGTGCTAGAAGATGTTGTTCTTCTCCCTTCTTCTCATTCCATTCTTTATTTCTTCCGGAGGCATTGTGTTGTTCATCTTGTCAACTTCTTGTTCTATTCCTTCCATTTTCAGCCGAAGTGCTGCCCAAATTCCTTCGTTTGAATTCCTTTTCAATCTCTTTTAACCGGAGTGGTTTCGAATTCATTCATCTTCCTTCAGCTCTTGTTTCGTGCCTCTCAACCTCCTTGATTGTCGTCGTATTCCTTGTTCTTATTCTTAACGAAGTGTTTGCAACTTCGTTCATCTCCGTTCTATCCTTCCTTCAAGTTGTTCAACCCCTTAAGGTTCTTTGGTTTCACCTTCTTCATTTTTATCTTCTGTCTCGTTCCTAAGATCTCGGGACGAGATCTCTTGTTAGTGGGGGAGTGTTGTGACACCCCGAGACTGATGCGCCAGGTGTCAGTCCGTTATTCGTCGTCGTTGCCATGTCATATGCTTGCGTGTTGCATCTTTGCTTGTCATCGTGTGCATTGCATCAGCATGTTTTCAAAACATGCATCCGTCCGAGTCCGCCCGTCCTTTCCGTTGTCCGTTCTGAGCCCATACACACTTGCACGCGTCGGCGGCACCTCTGAATATTTATTTTATGAGTGGCCGGAAAACGTTCTCGGAATGGGGTGAAACTTGGCGTGTGGTCTTATTATAGCATAGGTAGACCGCCTGCCAAATTTCATCGCGTTCGGAGTTTGTTTGATAGCCCAATGGTTAACCGTGTTAACCGCAGGAAGCCTTTTCTCTTTTGGCCCAGCACCCCTTCACAGCAGCCCGCTAGCCCATCCCAACCACCTCCATGCTCTTAGTCGTTGGATCGTGATCGCGTGGCCGAAAACCGCTCCTCATTTGGACACTATTAGCTCCCTCTACCTATATAATTGCCTCCCCCTCCCCAAATCACGGATGAAACCCTAAAAATCCTCCCTCCGCGCCACCGCCGGACATGTCCGCCGCCTCCCTCCTCCAACCGGCGTCCGCCACGTGGCCTCCTCCCCGTGCCCACTTCTCCGCCGTCGCGGCCTGCGGAGCCCAGCAAGGGCCCGCGCGGGCCCGTACCCCGCCACTGCCGAGCCTGGCTCGCCCGCCGCCACCCGGAGCCGTGCTCCGCCACCACCGCTCCCTGCCTTCCCGCCGCCCGGCTCCTTCGCGTCAGCCCCACCGCCGACGAGGTCTTGCCGGATCCGCGCCCTCCGCCACCCCCAAGCCGACCCCCGCCGCGCCAGGCCCTCGTCGCCGTCGCTGCTCCCACGGCCTCACCGCCGCCGACCTCGCCCCACCAGAGCTCCTCGTCGCCGGAGTCCATGCCCCATCAACCCCCGCCGTCCGCCGGCGTCCTGCTCGCCGGAGTGCGGCGCCAGCCCCGCCTCGCTTGATCCTGGCGGGATCGAGGAGGACGGCCCCTCCCAGATCCCCGCGTGGGCCCCAGAGCCCAGCGCAGCCACCGTCCTCGCCGGCCCTGCGGCCTCCAAGGCCCGACGCCGTCCGGGCATCCCTCCTTGCTCCTGGGCCTCCTCCTCCCCGGGGCCCAGATCCCTCCTGGCCCAGCCGGGCCTGCCTTGCCTCTCCTCCGACTGGGCCGAGCCCATGGTGAGCCTTCACCTATCCCTCGCCCCGGCCGTCGTTTACTATCTTGCGCCCGTCAGTTTTCGTCTTAAAATGGCTAAGTCCCCAGTTCTGTTGTAAATATGTGTGCATATTTGTGTAGATGTAACTTTTTGGGTGGTGATCCGATTTTAGCTTATAATATGTCAAAATGCTCGTTGTCATATGCTCTTCATTTTGTTCCATTGCGGCATGCTTGTTTGAGTTCATCTTGATGCCCTAATCCCTGTTGCAAGAGTCTTATATGTTTAAAACTGTCGATAACTGTAATTTTGTTAGCATGTTTGAGATGCGATAACTTTGTGCATGTTGGTCCAAATGGAGCATATGATATGTCAAAATGTTCATTGTGAAGTGCTCTACATGTTGGTTGCTGTAGCATTCATGTTAGGTGCCATATTTCCATGTTAATCTCTGTTGCAAAAGTGCATTTGGCTGTTAAGTGCTGAAACTTGTTGTGAGATGTTGTTTTGTCTTGCTCATAGCTTTTGGTGTGTTTGTCTTTCATGTCACATGTCAATATGTTTTAGAAGCAAAATCATGCCATATTTGCTGTGGTGCAATCCACTTTCCATGATATGCCTTGAGGTGTTTGCAACAAGCTTGTAAAGTAGCCTACTCGATGTTGTTGTTTTCTGAGGCTTGTTGAAAACTGTTAAGTCTGAAACTGTTAAACCTGATGCCATGTTTGCTTGATGCCCCATAAAAATCAATGCTTGTTTCAGTATGTCAAATGCTCATGTCTTGTTGTCCATGTTATGCTCTATCCATCCATGGCCTTGTTTGCATATATGGCCTACTGTAGCTTATTTATTTCTTGCTCTCAAGTTGCTATAAATGTACCTGTCGGATTGTTACCAGCATGATCAATTTGGTGAAGCTTGTTGTTATTGATCCATGCCTCCTATGGAGTTGTTCCAATGGAGTTATTTGATGTATGCTATGTCTATTACATGTCCATGATCTTTATATACTTAGTAGAGTTGATATGCTTGTTGTTTTGTGCCTCCGAAGGCAGCATCGTGATGATGTTTTTGCCTTCCCAGATTTTGACTAAGTCTGGGTAAATTTATTGCAACTAGCCATGCTTGTTTAATTGTGTTCCAGCAAGTTTATGGGGGTGCTCTAAGTTCATGTTATTTAAGTATCATGTATATTTCACATATGTGCCGCTTGTTATCATGTTTGAGTGTTGTAGCATATATATACCATGCTCCAAAGTTGCTATGTTGCTGATTTTGGACAGCTTGTTGCTATATCTTGTTTCATGTGTATGTGTTGAACCGTTGCTCCGTTTTGAGCATGCTCTATATGAAACTTGTGTGATTTTGCATATAGAAGTACAATATCATGTTGTTTACATGTTTGGAGTGTGTTTGCTTGTCTTTTGGATGCATCTTGCATATTTGACATGCTTGACTTGTTGTGCTCATATCTTCTAGGCCGTAGCTCCGAATTAAACAAACTTTATATGAAACTTGACTAGAATTTCGAGTAGATCATCATGGTGCATGTTAACTTGCTGTTTAACAACTTTAACTTAAGGTTTGTTCAGATCTGGACCAATTTTGAAATGTGCATATGAGGACTTACCGGAATTGTTATATGTTGATTCCGGCCACATTTAAACTTGTCCGTACTACGGTTGCGGGTGCGGGGTTGAGAGAAGAGCGGATCTAATAGTCAGGACACGGTTCCTTTGCCCAGGTTCGGGCCGCAAAGATGCATAAAACCCTACTCCTGCTTTCGTGGATTATCTGTTTGTGTTCTTCCGCTAGTGAGGAGCTCCGAAAGAGTCGTGAGGAGTTCTAAAAAGCCGAATCCTCCTCCTGGTCGCCTTGGGCCTCCTTTTATAGGGAAAAAGGGGTCGCCACAGTGGCACACAGGAGGTGGAAAGGGTACAGTGATGCGAGGTTATCCCTCGCATTACAGGACAAGGTGCATTTAATGCGCCTAGCTTAGGTGTCCCTGCTTTATTGGGGACGAGGGGAGACGCCCGTCTTGTCCGTCGCCGCTCTTCCTCGTGTTGACACGCGCCCTGGCCAGCGGTGCCTGAGGTGCCATGTAGGCGGACAGGCAGCTAAGGTGGCGCAACGGCGGGTCTCCACGAAGATATGTGGGTTGCACGCAGGAGCCTATCCAGTTGGTCGGGTCGGCAGCTGCGTGGGTTGGCGGAAGCCCAGTTGGTGCGGGCCTGACGGTGGCCCCATGGGTGTCCTCGGCAAGGGCCTTGCCGGGGCCCCGGCAAGGGTCTTGCCTGGGCCCCGGCAAGGGTCTTGCCGTGGCGCCTGCTGTCATCCCCGGCAAGGTGCTTGCCGGGGGCCTTGTAGTCCTCCTTGGCTGGGATCCCGCCAAGGGTCGTCGTCTTCTTAACTTGTATCTGATCTTGGATGTCTTCACAAAGATCCGCATGCCACCACGGGGATATCTCCCGAATCCTTGCCCCATGGGGGCGGAGGACTCAAGGGTGATCCGCTCCGTAGGCGCGGGGCGAGCTGCCGCGGCAAGGGCCTTGCCGGGGCTGCCAGAGCCGGGCCCGGCAAGGATCTTGCTGGGGGAAGCTGCTTCGTCCCTTTTCTCTTTGAGGTCTTGTTCTTGGCATTTTCTCCAATCTCCATCAAGCTTCGATCTTACCCCTGGCTCACTTCCCTTGCCATGCTTGGTGTGGTGGTGCCCATGGCTCAGACTGCCCGTGCACAGTCATAGGGGTACAAAAAGTGTACCCCTCTTTTTGTACACCGACAGGAGCCCCCGGGCCTGGGCCACACATAGGCGCGACACATTGTTGGGCCAGGCCCAGAATGGTGTGCGGGCAGGCGGGGCGGTTTTCATCGTGGTAGAATTTTCCGCGCGCTGCGCCTCCCACGACCCGCGCGCGTGGCGCGGGGTGGAGGAGCGTGCGTGACGTGGGCGGCATGCGTGGGGCGGTTTTCACAGGCATGTGTCACATCGCAGTAAATGCGAAAGGAGGAGGCCCGCGCCTTCCCCATAAATGGTGGGAGGTGTGGAGGCGCGGCCCGCTTACTGGATGGGGTCGAGGCTCGTTCGTCTAGGCGTCCACTCCCCATGATCATGAGGTGGGGAGAGGTCGCCTCACCCGTCCCTTCGGTCTTGCACGTTCGCCACGTGCCTTCCATGCATTCGAGGTGGCGTGCGGTGGAGGCGGGAAACCGAGCCGTCGGCGGTTGGGGCGGCGGGTCGGTCCCGGCCCCCCTCGCCTTCTGCGTCTTGATTGGCCGGGCGGGGCGGTCGGGCTCCAGCCCCGCCCCTTTATAAAGGGTGGGGGGAAGGGACGGCGCCCCGCACCCCTCCATCTTCTTTCTCCCTCAGCTTCTGCTCCTTTCTTCTGTCCGCCATGAAGAGAGAAAACCCCGGCTCCTCGATGGTGGCGGCGAGGGTCGCTGCTTGACAACGCGTCCCCCCTTCTCATGCACCCGCAGTGGCCGAACCAGCCACGAGCGGAAGAGGGAGGGGGCGGGGCCATGGGCGAGGCCGGGGTGCTCGGGGAAGAGGAGGACGGGGCGGCCCGCCGGCCTCGCCCCCGCCAGCAACTCCTCCTCCAATGGAAGGTCATATTGGAGATGACCCTTGTGAGTTCTTCATTAGGATGCGGGGGTCTCCGCGCCGTTACCTTCGCCTCCCGACTCCGTTTGCACAGGAGATGGAGATAAATCCGCCGGAGTCGCTGCGGCTGCACATGAGGGGTTGCGGGATCAGTGGCACGCGGGCCCGCGTCGACTTCCCTGCCCCTCATGTGATGTATCTTCGCCAAGGATGGAAGAGGTTCGCTCGCATCCACAGCTTGACGGATGGGCTCACGCTCCACTTCAAGTTGATGGAGGACGGCCACCTCTCCGTCAAGGTCTTCGGGCACCTCGGAACCAGCGCGAGGTGTTGCATGGAGAGCTCCTCCGATGACAAAGACTCCTCCTCGAACGAGGGTGACGAGGAGGACAGCAGCAGCGACGACGAGGGCGGTGGACGGCAGGATGACGGGTCCGACTAGGTGTCGGGCGCCGCTCCTGGTGGCACCGGCGACCCCATCATCCGCGTCGCTGGCTCCTTGAACTTCTCGGGGCCGTCTCCTTGGCGGCTGGCGTAGGGAGGCTGCGGAAGAGGAAGAGGAAGAAGGCGGGCGGCAAGGTCGTCATGTCGGAGTACGCGGGCACCGACGCCTTCGACGCGTACTGACGTCCTGCCGCCTCGTCTTCGAGCTCTGCCTCCGGCGCCGTCATCACTGTCCAGCCCTTGGGAGACCGCCGAGATGCCTTCTCGGTGTCTTCTGCCACCCGTAGCTCTCCTAGGCGCCCCTTTTTCCCTTTTCGCCTCCTTGACCTGCCTCCTGAGGAGAGGGACAAGAAAGGCATTACGGGCATCTTATCTCTTTTTAGTCTGTAAGCCTTCGGGCATCTGTTAAATTTAAAACTTGTAATCCCCTTATTCATGTTTTTCATTCCCTATGGACTGTACCTGAATGGAATGTTTTTAATGAAAAAGGAATGTTTGCCGGGTCATTTGTTCATAGGTAAAAACCGACAACAGGGAATAAATCCCAGATATCTTTAAGATAAACATTTTTTTTCGCCCGGCAACAGGCCCTGCCGTTTCCCTACTTCGCTCGACCTTTCTCACGCCCTTGGCAGAGGTAGGGATGAAGTTGGCTCAGGCTCCTTGTTTCATCCTTCTGCTGTCGCGACTACGACCAAACCCAGTCCCAGGAACGAGCCCTAGGGCCTAGAGTTATGGGAGTACGGTAGCTTAAGGAAAAGAACGAGGTTTCACATACCTCAGTCCATAATGGAATGCATGATAAGGGATAAAGAACTTATCTGAAGCTGCAGCCCCCGGCAACTCTGGTCAGCCGTGGGCGGATTTTTGCCCTTGCAGCCTCCGGCGACACTGGCTCGTCGGGGCCTAGGCGCTGGTATGTTCTTCTTTCCTTCCCCTCAAGTGGCTTCGGCAAGGATGTCTGCGCGTCCTGTGAACCAAAGAATACAGAGGAAAGACAAAGACTCGACCTCTAAGCTAGGGGTTAGCCGCCGCTAAGCACTATCAACCCTAACCAAGGACGAGACTCGACTCAACATGCATGCTATAACTTAGGGCGACAGCGCTTCATTTATTTATGCTCAGGGTCTGCGCCTGGCTTTGTACAAAGGGTTACATGCCTTACCGGCAAGGCTTGTACAAAAGGGTGGCTTGCCGGGGGGGGCCGGCAAGCAGCACCTTATGGGTAAAACTTGCAAAGATGCTCGATGTTCCAGGAATTATTCACCGGAACGGCATCTTCGGTCTCCAGGCGGACAGCGCCAGGCCTGGTGACTCGTATTACACGATAAGGGCCTTCCCACTTTGGCGTCAACTTGTTCGTATTCCTAGCCGATTGAACGCGCCGGAGAACAAGGTCGCCTTCTTCAAAGCTTCGGGCACGGACCTTGTGGCTATGGTAGCGGCACAAGGCTTGCTGGTAGCGCGCTGCTCTCACAGCCGCCCGAAGACGATCTTCCTCAAGGAGCATTGTGTCGTCTTGTCGCAATTGCTCTTGCTCAAGCTCATCATAAGAGAGCACTCGAGCTGACCCATATATGAGTTCCGTGGGGAGAACTGCTTCTGCCCCATATATCAGGGCAAAGGGCGTCTGGCCGGTGGCTCGATTTGGCGTCGTCCTGACCGACCAAAGAACCGCCGGCAATTCATCAATCCAGCGCCTCCCGCTCTTGTGCAGCCTGTCAAAGGTCTTTGTCCTTAATCCTCGCAGCACTTCAGCATTTGGCCTCTCAGCTTGACCATTGCTTCGGGGGTGAGCAACGGAAGCGAAACAGACTCTGCTGCCGAGGTCTTGGGTATATTGCATGAAGGTGCGGCTTGTAAACTACGTGCCGTTGTCGATGATGATCTTGCTGGGCACACCAAAACGGCACACTAGTCCCTTGAAGAACTTGACGGCTGACTGAGCTATGACCTTCCTTACTGCCTCCACCTCTGGCCACTTTGTGAACTTGTCAATTGCAACGTACAAGTACTCAAAGCCCCCGACGGCGCGGGGGAAAGGGCCCAGTATGTCGAGCCCCCAGACCGAGAAGGGCCAGGAGAGAGGAATGGTTTAAAGGGCTTGAGCTCGTTGATGAAGTTTCTTTGAATGGAATTGGCACGCTTCACACCTGGTGACCAGCGTCGCCGCATCCTGGGGGGCAATAGGCCAGAAGAAGCCTTGCCGGAATGCCTTGCCGGCAAGGGCTCTCGACCCTATGTGGGATCCACATAAGCCTCCATGTATCTCTGCCAGCAGCTCCTGTCCTTCCTCTCGAGGGATGCACTTCAATTTCACACCGTTAGGTCTCCTTCTGTACAGGACGTCATCGACGAACTGGTACATGGCAGACCGACGGGCTACTTTCTCCGCTTCTTCCTGCTCCTCAGGAAGTTCCCCAGTCTGAAGGAATCGGGCGGTATGCTGCGCCCACGCTGGAGCCTGGGGCTCGACGGCGAGGACTAAAGGCATTTCCTCCACCAAGGGAGTGGCCATCTCGACGGCAAAAGCTTGACGCTCCGCCGGAGTTAGCCCTCCGGTGGCGGGCTCAGTGTCCCCGGCAACATCCTTACTGGCGGCTCCGGGGAGCTCGGCGGGAAAGTACTTGCTGGGCCCTGACTTCCTCCTCTTGTTCTGCTCTGTTTATGGATCAACGGATGGCTGAGAAAGCTGAAGCGCAAAGGTACCTGGTTCCACAGGTAGCTTGAGGGCAGCGCGCTTTGACAGGTAGTCGGCGATGTCGTTCTCCACTCGGGGAACGTGCTCCGCCTGTATACTGTCAAAGCGCTCTTCTAACTTTCTCACTTCATCGACGTATGCCTTCATCAACGGGCTCTGGTAATCCTTGTTGACTTGTTTGACGACAAGTTGCGAGTCGCCCCTGACAATGAGCTTTTTGATTCCAAGGTCTGCCGCGATCCTAAGACCAGCGAGCAGCCCTCGTACTCAGCAGTGTTGTTCGTTGATACCTCCCTAGGGAAGTGCATCTGGACCACATACTTGAGGTGCTCTCCGGTGGGCGCGACCAGAAGTACGCCAGCCCCGGCGCCCTGCAAGGAGAAAGCCCCATCAAAGTACATGATCCAGTTGCAACTTGCCTCTTAGCTGGGGAGAACAGTTTCTTGGACTTATTCATCAGGCGTTGCGGTCCATTCTGCGACGAACTCTGCCAAGACTCGGCTCTGAATTGTCTAAGTACTTACAAACTTGAGGCCAAAGCTGGACAGCTCCAGTGCCCACTCTACAATCCTTCCCGTTGCATCTGGATTGTGCAATATCCGTTGCAGAGGGAGGCGAGTGACAACAGTGATCTCGTGTGCCTGGAAGTAGTGACGCAGCTTCCTCGAGGCCATAAGAAGGCCGAAGAGCAATTTCTGCACACCGAAGTACCTTGACCTAGCCCCCTGCAAGAGGGAGCTAACAAAGTAGACCGGGTGCTGCATCATCTTCTTCTTCGGATGCACTCCAACCGGCTGTGTCGCCTCTGCGCTAGTGGCACCAGGCTCCGCTGCTCCTATCATCTCATCATCGATTTCTCTCTGCGCCACCAGTGCGGCGCTGACCACCTGGTTTGTTGCCGCTAAGTACAGCAGCAACGGTTCCTGTGGTCGAGGCGCAACCAGTATTGGCGTGGAGGAAAGATACTTCTTCAGATCCTGTAATGCTGCTTCGGCTTCTGGCGTCCACTCCATTGGGCCCGCCTTTTTCAAAATCTTGAAAAGGGGGAGGGCGCGCTCAGCAGACTTGGAAATGAATCTGCTCATGGCGGCAACGCAGCCGGCAAGCCGACGCACATCCTTGACCCGTTTGGGTGCTTCAATCTGCTCTATGGCTTTGATCTTGTCCGGATTGGCTTCTATCCCACGCTGCGACACAAAGAACCCGAGAAGTTTGCCGGATGGGACGTCGAAAACGCACTTCTCAGGGTTCAGCTTGAGGTTGATCTTGTGCAGGTTTACAAATGTTTCTTGTAAATCCAATACAAAGGTTGCCTTGTTCTTGGTTTTGACCACTATATCATCCATATAAGCCTCCATATTCCTATGAAGCTGGGGTTCAAAACCAATCTGGACTGCCCTTGCAAACGTCGAGCCAGCACTCTTCAACCCGAAAGGCATTCGTACGAAACAGTACGTACCACATGGGGTGATGAATGATGTCTTCTCTTCGTCTTCTCTTGCCATGAAGATTTGGTGGTAGCCGGAGTAGGCATTGAGGAATGACAGCAGGTCACACCCTGGCGTGGAGTCGACAATCTGGTCTATGCGCGGCAATGGGAAGGGGTCCTTGGGACAAGCTGTATTGATATATGTGTAATCAATACACAACCTCCACTTCCCATTTGCCTTGCGCACTACCACTGGATTGGCCAACCACCTTGGGTGGAGCACCCCTCTCACCAATCCCGCAGCTTCCAGTTTCCGGATCTCCTCGATGATGAACTCTTGCCGTTCCAAAGCTTGCTTCCCGACCTTCTGCTTGACGGGCCGCGCATGAGGACATACAGCAAGGTGGTACTCAATCACCTCCCTGGGAACGCCAGGGATGTCGGATGCTTGCTAGGAAAACACGTCGACATTCGCCCGCAGGAAGGTGACGAGCGCGTCTTCCTATTTGTTGTCAAGGGCGGAGCTTATGGTAAAAGCCCCTCCCATGCCGTCCTCCTTGACAGAAACCTTCTTGGTTCCTGGCGGCGTGGCCCTGGATCTCTTGTTTCTGCCGGTGGAGCCCTCTGGCACGTCCTCGACGGGAGCGCGACACTCCAAAGAGGTGTGCTTGCCGGAGTGGGTGTCTGAGGTCTCGCCGGTTTTCTTCTTTCCGGTGGAGCTCTCAGGCACGTCCTCGACGGGAGCACAGCACTCCGAAGAGGTGCGCTTGCCGGAGTGGGCGCCCGTGTGCTTGCCGGTCTTCTTATTTCCGGTGGAGCTCTCAGGCACGTCCTTGACGGGAGCACAGCACTCCGAAGAGGTGCGCTTGCCAGAGTGGGCGCCCGAGGTCTCACCGGTCTTCTTCTTCTTCCCACCCCCCCCCCGGGACTCCAGTGGTAGGAGCAAGTGCCCCCGCAGCGGCAGTTGCTGTAACTGCTTACTGGTACAATTGGTCGGCGCAAATCAGTGCATCTTTCTTATCGGAGGGGATGGTGATGATCGTCACGGGCCCTGGCATGTTCAGGGTGTTGTAGGCATAGTGTGATGCTGCCATGAACTTGGCCATTGATGGGTGGCCAAGGATCCCGTTGTAAGGCAGGGGGATCTTGGCAACATCGAACACGATCCTCTCTGTCATGTAGTTCAGATCTCTTCCAAAAGTCACGGGCAGCGTGACTTTCCCCGTCGGTTGACTCCTCCCTGGGCTGACCCCCTGAAACGTGCCCGTCTCCTCGAGGTCTCCATCAGGAACTTGCAGCTTCTTGATCACGGTGGGCGAAAGTAGGTTTAGACCGGCCCCGCCATCGACTAGCATCTTCGTCACCTTGAGGTTGCGTATTGTTGGTGAAACCAACAACGGCAAGCACCCGACCGCAGTAGTGCGATCAGGGTGATCCTCGGCGTCAAAGATGATAGGCGTGCTGGACCATTTCGGCGGCTTTTGGGCACCGGATGATGGCTCTGCCGCAATAATCTCACGCGCCCACTGTTTAAGCCGACGGTGAGAAGCATGCAGCGAGGCGCCACCATCGACGCACATGGCATCCATAGCCTTCTGAAACTCTTGGCCGCCGGACTCGTCGTCCTCTTCGTGATCGTCGTCTTTAGGTCTTCTGTCGCGGCCCCGGGCGGGCCTTTCCTGTTGTTTCTCCTTGCCGTGACGGCCTGCTTGGCCGTCACGCTTCTTGTTGGGCCCCTCAGCGCCGTCTTGGCCCTTCTCCTTGTCCCGCCTCTCGTATTCAGCCCTTTGCTTCTCAGCAAGAAGCTCAACCTGGTGGCAGTCTTGGAGATCATGGCCTTTGGTGCGATGGATTTTGCAGTACCGCTTGCCGGAGTTTCCTGGCTTCTCAACAGCCGCCAAGGCCCGACAGGCGACACACCCAACAATTTCCTTGCCAGGGTCACCCGCCTTGATTTTCTTGGCGGAGCCGGCGTCATCAGATCCCTCGACGGCAAGCATGGCCTTCCCCTTGCGCTTCGCTGGAGCGGCGGTATCCTCGTCTGAAGAGTCGGTTTCCGCACTGGCGCTTTCGCCGGGGTACTTCCTTCCCTCTTCAGCCCGGGCACATCTGTCGGCAAGAACGTAGAGTTCCGTCACATCCTTCACCTTGGTCATCGCCAGTTCTTCGTGCATCTTGCGGTTGCGCACGTTCTGGTGGAACGCACTGATGAGGGTGGCAGGGTGAACATCGGGGATGTTGTAATGTACCCGGATGAATCTCTGTATGTACTTGCGCAGAGTCTCGCCTTCCTTCTGGGGTATGACATGCTGGTCACTTGCTTGGCCATGGGCTTGGTGGCCTCCGATAAAGGCGCCAATAAACTCATGGCACAAGTCGGACCAGGAGGAAATAGAGTCTACTAGCAAGTGCATCAACCACGACATGGCTTTAGGTTTAAGAGCCAACCGAAAGTAATTTCCAAGTACCTTATCGTCGTGGGCCCCGGCGGCTTGCATTGTGATGGTGTAGATGCTAAGGAACTCCGGCGGGTGGGTCTTGCCGTTGTACTTCTCGCCAACGTCAGGTTTGAATGTGCGGTGAGAGGGCCACCGGAACTGCCGTAGCTCACGGGTGAAAGCTGGACAGCCCACCTCGTAGGGTAGACCCCCAGGGCTCTCCGGTGCCGGGCGATCTGCAACAGGCCCTGCTCGCCTGTCTGACTGGTGGCGCGTTCCGTTCCGCGCCTGAAGAACTTGACGCTGGTCGCCGTGGGTCCGTGGGTCGGACGACGCTATGGAGATAGCGTCGCCCACGACGTCTCGACGAGTCGACGCACGCGGCACCGGGCGAGGAGGAGGCGAATGCACCGTAGCCACGGCGCTGCCGGCCCTCCCGCCGCCGGTGCGTGGGACTCCATCGGAGCGTCGGCCTGGGAGCTCCGCTGGATTTAGATCATCCTTGTTGGCAACTGTGACAAGGCTTCGGATGGTGGCTCTCCATTCGTTGAGTTTCCCCGTAATGGGAGGAAAGCCGAGGAGCAACTACGCGCGCGCCAAAGCTTCGGCTGGTGTCAACGGTAGCAAAACCTACACGGATTGTGACGCGCTTCGACCCCTGACCGTGTCAGGGGGAGCTCCATCACAATCCCGCGGTCGCCTATCGTCTCCACCAGTGCTTCGGCGGGCGGGCAGGTCTTCTTCGTCCCGGGAGTGGCGCTCGGGGCTCTTCCCATGGCGACGCCCGGGACCTTCAGGGCGACGACGCCGTTCATCGCGCTCTGCTTGAGAAGAGCGCGCTGTTGGTGCCGGCGTGGGAGTTTTGGCGATCCTTGCGTCGCCTTCGGGTGATGCGGCAGCGACCTTGGAAGGTCCCGCTCCACCCGCGGAGGGCTGGGTTCCATCTCTGGAACTGGCGGTGTATGGCCTATTACCAGGCGCACAAGCATCGCCACCTCCCAAACTCCAGTTGCTGGGGCGGCGTTGGTGTTCGCGAGCAGCGCCCCGGGTCCTTTCCGCGACCGGTCCGCTGCTCGCCCGCGTCGGGACGGGCTGCCCGGCCTCCGACTGGCCAACTGCCACCGTCGTCTTCTTCTTGGGCGCCATGACGAAGAAGAGGCGTCGAACTGACTGCCAAAGCCGATTCTCACAACTGCGACCCCTACCTGGTGCGCCAAAGATGTCGGTGTATTTGGATCGACACCTATGGGATCACAAGAATCCCTACTATGGTTGCGGGGCGCGGGGTTGAGAGAAAAGCGGGTCTAATAGTCAGGACACGGTTCCTTTGCCCAGGTCCGGGCCGCAAAGATGCGTAAAACCCTACTCCTGCTTTGGTGGATTATCTGTTTGTGTTCTTCCGCTAGTGAGGAGCTCCAAAAGAGTCGTGAGGAGTTCTAAAAAGCCGAATCCTCCTCCTGGTCGCCTCGGGCCTCCTTTTATAGGGAAAAAGGGGTCGCCACAGTGGCACACAGGAGGTGGAAAGGGAACAGTGATGCGAGGTTATCCCTCGCATTACAGGACAAGGTGCATTTAATGCGCCTAGCTTAGGTGTCCCTGCTTTATCGGGGACGAGAGGAGACGCCCGTCTTGTCCATCGCCGCTCTTCCTCGTGTTGACACGCGCCCTGGCCAACGGTGCCTGAGGTGCCATGTAGGCGGACAAGCAGCTGAGGAGGCGCAACGGCGGGTCTCCACGAAGATCTGTGGGTTGCCACGCAGAAGCCTTTCCAGCTGGTCGGGTCGGCAGCTGCGTGGGTTGGCGGAAGCCCAGTTGGTGCGGGCCTGACGGTGGCCCCGTGGGTGTCTTCGGCAAGGGCCTTGCCGAGGGCCCGGCAAGGGTCTTGCCGTGGCGCCTGCTGTCATCCCCGGCAAGGTGCTTGCCGGGGGCCTTGTAGTCCTCCTTGGCTGGGATCCCGCCAAGGGTCGTTGTCTTCTTAACTTGTATCTGATCTTGGATGTCTTCACAAAGATCTGCATGGCACCACGGGGATATCTCCCGAATCCTTGCCCCATGGGGGCGGAGGACTCAAGGGTGATCTGCTCCGTAGATGCGGGGCGAGCTGCCGCGGCAAGGGCCTTGCCAGGGCTGCCAGAGCCGGCCCCGGCAAGGATCTTGCCGGGGGAAGCTGCTTCGTCAATTTGCTCTTTGTGGTCTTGTTCTTGGCGTTTGCTCCAATCTCCATCAAGCTTCGATCTTACCCTGGCTCACTTCCCTTGCCATGCTTGGTGTGGTGGTGCCCGTGGCTCAGACTGCCCGTGCACAGTCATAGGGGTACAAAAAGTGTACCCCTCTTTTTGTACACCAACAACCTTCCCAGCAAACCGTTGTTTGGCTATGTTACCCGCTTGCTCAGCCCCTCTTATAGCGTTGTTAGTTGCAGGCGAAGATGAAGATTGCTCCATGTTGGAGCTGGACGTTGTTGGAATATCACAATATATCTTATATATATTAACACACCTATATACTTGGCAATGTGTGGAAGGCTTGGCCTTTTGCTCGGTGTTTTGTTCCACTCATGCCACCTTAGGAGCCGATAAACCGGCATTATGTTCCTTGATTTTGCCTTCCTTACACGGTTGGGTATATGGGGACCCCTTGACAGTTCGTCTTTGAATAAAACTCCTCCAGCAAGGCCCACCTTTGGTTTTAATTGCAACATAATAACTTGCGGGGCCAGTGCTGATGGTGTTAGTGCTACCCGAGGATTCTTCTACATACAGGGGGGCCAGTGCTGATGGTGTTGGTCCCAAACGGGCAACCTGCGGGGTCGCCTCGAGGAAACTCGAGGTATCTGGCATACATGTAGCTTGTCCCATCCGGACGTGGCCTGAGACGAGATACGCGCGGCTACTATCAGGGTGTCGGCACGCCGGGAGGTCTTGCTGGACTTGTTTTACCATTGTCGAAATGTCTTGTGCACCGGGAATTCCAAGTCTGATCGGGACTTCCCTAAGATAAAGGGTAATATTATTATTATCTCTGCTGATCGTGAGAGCTTGTGATGGGCTAAGTTGGGACACCCCTACAGGGTTATGATCTTTCGAAAGCCGTGCCCACGGTTATGTGGCAGATTGGAATTTGTTAATGTCCGGTTGTAGAAAACTTGACAGAGGATCCGAGTTAAAACACACAACTGCTTGAGTAACCGTGACTGTCTCTTTTCACTTGGAGAAGAGAACACGGTGGGGTTATGTTTGACTCGTAGGTAGTTCAGGATCTTTAGCGATCACTACTAGTTTGCGACCGTTTGCGTAGATGCTCATCTTATTCTTGTACTCGTAAGTTAGCCACCATATTTTGCTTAGCCGCTGCAGCAACCTCACCACTTAACCTCTTCCTACCCTTTAAGCTTTGCTAGTCTTGTTACCCATGGTTATGGGATTGCTGAGTCCTAGTGGCTCACAGATACTACAACAACAGTTGCAGGTGCAGGTTTCCGATGACTTGACGCGAGAGCGATGTTCTTTGTGTTGGAGTTCTTTCTTCTTCTTATTCGTCAGTCTTGGTTTAGGTTCCTGGTCGGCAGCCTGGGATAGCAGATGTATGTCGTTGTGCTTTTCGTGTTTGCATCCGTAGCCGGATGCCTTGTATTGATGTTGTTGTATTCATGTGACTTGTATGTATTGTTGTATCCCCCATGTATGTATGTAATGGTACGATGTAATGATATCCATCTTGCTAAGCGCTTGAGATGCAGTTGTGCCCCAATCACGTAAGAGTCTCGAGATCGGGATACTCGTGATTTGGAGGCCTTAATATCCCTTAGTTTCCTTCTGGACCCCGCTGCCACTGGAAGGTAGGGCAAAAGATGTCATGTAAGTTCTTTTCCATAAGCACGTATGACTATTTACGGAATACCTGTGACACCCTGAGACCGATGTGCCACATGTCATCCTCTTATTTGTCACCATTGCCATGTCATCAGCTTGCGTGTTGCACTTTTCCATGTCATCATGTGCATTGCATCAGCATCGTTTTCAAAACTTGCATCCGTTCGTAGTTGCCCGAGCCCCCGCGTCCTTTCTGTTGTCCGTTCTGAGCCCAGACATACTCACACGCGCCCGCGGCACCTTCGAATATTCATTTTATAAGTGGCCTGAAAATGTTCTCGGAATGGGATGAAACTTGGCGTGTGGTCTTGTTAAAGTGTAGTTAGACCGCCTATCAAATGTTTTCGCACTCGGAGCTCGTTTGATACCCCAACAGTTAACCACGTTAACCGCTGGAAGCCCCTTCTCTTTTAGCCTAGCATCCCTCCACAACAGCCCACTAGCCCATCCAAAACCTCCTCATGCTCTTCGCCATTGGATCACGATCGTGTGGCCAAAAACTGCACCTCATTTGGACTCTCCTAACTCCCTCTACCTATAAATAGGTCCTCCCCCTCCATTTTCGCGGTGCAAACCTTAGAAATCGCATACTCCGCCGCCGGACACGTCCGGATCCACCGGACGAAATCCCTTCACCGCCCGCAGCCAGTGGCATCGTGCCACGTGTTGCGCCACCGTCCTCCCACCGTCGGCCCGCCGAGCCCAGGCGGGGCCCGCCCGGCCCGAGCCGCCGCCCCTGCGCCTCGGCCCCACCGCCGGCTCCGCCCCGCCGCCACGCGCGCACGCCGCCGCCTTGCTCCGCCGCGTGAGCCGCGCCTGAGCCGCCACGCCTCCCGCTCTCCCGCCGCCGGCCTCGTCGCCCGTCACCGCCGCCAGCCGCCCGGCACAGCCGTCCACCACGCCGCCCTCGGCCACGACAACCGCCGCCATCCCGGCCCCAACCACTGCCGCCGCCTCCTCGTCCACCGGCGCCGACCACCGCCGCCGACTCCCCATCGTCCGCGCCGCCTCGTCACTGGATTCGACGGGGGCTGGACCAGATCTACCAACCCTCCCAACCAAACGCCCCGCTGCACCGATTTGTCCCCGGAACCACGAGATCCACTTTTCCATGAGGTCTTTTTTTTCACTAAGTCTTTCCTGAAAATAGCATCATGTGTGCATGTTTGAGTGGTTGTAACTTTGTGCTTGTTGCTCCGATTTGCGTGTATGAGATATCAAATTGTTCGTCTCTATGTCCTCTACATGTTAGTTGCATTTGCATCCATGTTACTATTCATTTTGTCGCCTTAAACTTGGTTGCAAAACTGATATGTGATGTTACTACTTAGCCTTGGTTGTCTGTCAACAATATGTTAGCATGTTTGAGAGGTCACATCTTTGTGCATGTTGGTCCAAATGGAGTGTATGATATGTCAAAATGTTGATTGTGAAGTGCTCTATATGATGGTGGCTGTTGCATTCATGTTAGGTGCCATGTTGCCATGTTTATCTCTGTTGCAAAAGTGCATGTGGTTGTTAAGTGCTGAAATTTGACATAAGTTGCCGATTTGTCTTTTTCATATCTTTATGTGTGATTTTTGTTTGAGCATCATGTCAATATGTTTAGAAGCACATTCATGCCATCTTTGTTGTGGTGCAATCCACTTTTCATGATATGCCTTGTGGTGAGTGAAACAAGCTTGCAAAGTGGCCTACTCGTTGTTTGCTGATTTCTGAGACTTGTTGAAAAACTGCTAAGTCTGGAACTGTTATATTGAGATGCCATGTTTGCTTGATACCCCAGTCATATCCATGCACATTTAGAGATGCCCAATGACCATGTCTTGATTTCCATGTTATGATCTATCCATCCATGCCCTTGGTTGCAAGTATGGCCTACTGTAGCTTGTTGTTTTCATGCTCTCAAGTTGCCATAAAATGTTTCTGCCAGCCTGTTAACAGTAAGTTCAGTTTTGTCATGTGAATAGCTAGTGTTCTATGCATCCTATGACCATGTTCTTGCCATGAGTAGCTTCATAAACATATCTTATTGGTGTTGGTTATATTCATATCCCATGTTATGCTTTGAGATGAGTCGCACAAGCTTGCAAACATGCCTACTTGTAGTTGTTGCTGCCATGTTCATTTTATTTCACTGTCCGTGAGACTGTTATCTTTTGCAATCTTGCCATGATGTTTTGAGCATGTTCTAGTGGTGTTTGGTAGTAGCTCAGTGATCATGCTTGTATTGCTTGACATGTACATGCTTGCCATGCCCTTTGATGCCATGAAATGTTATTGTATCATGTTGTTTTGATGTCAACTATATGCCTACTTGCTGTTTTGGGCTGATTGTGTTTCAAACTTGCTTCGTGTGTATGTGATGAACCGTTGCTCCATTTTGAGCGTGCTCTATATGGAACTTGTGTGTTTTTGCATGTAGATGCCTAATAACATGTTGTATACCTGTTTGGAGTGTGTTTTCTTGTTGTTTGAATGCATCTTGCATCTTTGCCATGCTTAACTTGTTTTGCTCATATCTTCTAGGCCGTAGCTCCGAATTAAATGAACTTTATATGTAACTTGACTAGAATTTTGAGTAGATCATCATGGTTCATGTTAACTTGCTGTTTAACAACTTTAACTTAAGGTTTGTTCAGATCTGGACCAATTACGAAATTTGCATATGAGGACTTACCGAAATTGTTATATGTTGTTTCCGACCTCATTTAAAATTGCTTTGTGTGATGTTCTTGTGTGCTTCATCTCTTGCCATGATTTGCATCATGTAGCCTTTTCATGCATCATATTTCGTTGAGCGTCTTGGCTTGTTATGTGTTGTGTGTTTACCATGTTGTTTGCTTCTTCTCGTTAGTGCTTGTTTCGTTGCGATCGTGAGGATTCGTTCGTCTACGCTTGGTTCGTCTCCGTTGCTTCTTCTTCGTCTTCTTCATGGACTCGTTCTTCTTCCTAGCGGGATCTCAGGCAATATGACCATCACCTTGGATACATTTACTACCATTTCTATGCTAGTTGTCTCGATGCTATCGCTATATGTCTTGCTACCTATCTAGTTGTCAGCCTCTCTTTGTTGCCATGAAACCTCTAACCTTTGACACCACCCCAGCAAACCGTTGTTTGCCTATGTTACCGCTTGCTCAGTGCCTCTCATAGTGTTGTTAGTTGCAGATAAAGATGAAGATTGCTCCATGTCGGAACTTGGATTGTTGGAATATCACAATATCTATTACTTAAATTAATGCACCTATATACTTAGCAATGGGTGGAAGGCTTGGCCTTTTGCTCGATGTTTTGTTCCACTGATGCCGTCTTAAGAACCGATAAACCGGCGTTATGTTCCTTGATTTTGCGTTCCTAACACGGTTGGGTATATGGGGTCCCCTTGACAGTTCGCTTTGAATAAAACTCCTCCAGCAAGGCCCAACTTTGGTTTTAATTTGGAACATAATAAAATAATAATTAATTAATTAAATTGCATAGGGAGTTAGTGCTACCCGAGGATTCTTTTCCACATACAGGGGCAGTGCTGATGGTGTTGGTCCCAAACGGGCGGACTGCGGGGCCGCCTCGGGGGAACTCGAGGTATCTGGTATTACCCGTAGGCTGACATATCCGGACGTGGCCTGAGACGAGATACGCGTGGCTACTATCAGGGTGTCGGCACGCCGGGAGGTCTTGCTGGACTTGTTTTACCGTTGTTGAAATGTCTTGTGCACCGGGATTCTGAGTCTGATCGGGTTGTCCCTAAGATATGGGGTTTTTACCTTTGCTAATCGTGAGAGCTTGTGATGGGACTAAGTTGGGACACCCCTGCAGGGTTAATGATCTTTCGAAAGCCGTGCCCGTGGTTATGTGGCAGATTGGAATTTGTTAATGTCCGATTGTAGAAAACTGGACAGAGGATCCGAAATAAAATACACGAACTGCGTGAGTAACTGATGGGCCTCGAACCCCTCGTTGGTTACCCCAAGTGGAAGGTGTAAGATGCAGTAAGTAGAAGTGTTTTCCCCTAGCAAAGATGCCAAGGATCGAATCCCCAGAGACTCCTAGGTTCAACAGGTAGGTGTCAACTGCTAACGGCGCAATTAGCAATCAACGTGGACCTGCACACAGATACAAATAACTTTGCTCCCAACGAGTACAGAGAGGTTGTCAATCTCTCCGGCCTTGTAGTTCACAAAGGGTTAAAAGCAATATGATAGTTGTCGGGGATATTACCCCGCGGTATGAACCGGCCGGAATTATAACCCGGCCGGACTTGGCATTCTACTTGGCGGTTTACACTTGGTAAAATATTGGTGACCCGGCAGGCGGATCATGGATGACAAGGCCCAAGGCCCAGAAGGCCGGTTCATATTAATAGTGGGCCGGTTTAATAATAAAGCGCAAGGAATATTCTCCATAAAGGAAGCAAGACTAGGACTCCTTGTAATAGATCAATCCTAGTCCTAGTAGGACTAGTCATGTAAACCCGCCCCTTCAACATATATAAGGAGGGGCAGGGCTCCCCAAAGAGGACAAGCTTTAGACAAACCACAAGTAGACAAATTTTAGAGGAGAGGTTTAGACAAGTTTCTAGGGTTAGACACCAAGAGCCGGTTTACCGACGACACCATCGTAATGAGATCTAGCCTCAAACAGCACGTAGGGTTATTACCGGATGATGTTTCCCGAGGCCCGAAGCTGTCTAAATCCGTGTCTTACATCGCATCTCTCGATTCCGCTCAACCCCTTCAAGCTACCACATAGATGCGCGCCTCAACATTAAGTCCGTTGATCCGGACATCTGCCGTGTTATTTCCACGACAGTTGGCGCCCACCGTGGGGCTCAGCGCACGGTGGTGATGAGTTCTTGAAGGGATTTTTCTTAAGGATCGAGAGTTGAAGGTCAAAAGAATTTTCGTCCACAGTTTAAATCAGATCCAAGCCGCGGCTGGGTTAATCAAATTCGTTGGTCAATTTGGGATCTGAGATGATGAGATCGGAGTTCAAAGAGAAGTTCAGAGCGGTCAAACCACAAGTCGCCGAGAGTGTTGTCTTCCTCCACTGTCTGTTTACCGGCCGCATCAGGTTGCCTACTGCTTTCTCGCAAGTCGCCTAATTCGTGTGCGTTTTGGAGATTAAAATCGACTGAAGCCCAGAGAATACATGTGGTGGGCACAGAGTTGGACTCCACCGTGGTGTGCCTCCACTGCTGCCTGTCAAATCGGCGCGTGGATCAAGAAAATAATTATGTTATCAATGTGTTACCATCCGAAGGCAGCAAATTACCTGGACGGAACAACAGCAATGCTTGCACAGGAATCAAGAAATACTACTAGTACCATCTTTTGGGAAGGACCAAGACGAGATGAATCAAGAAATACTACTAGTACCATCTTTTGGGAAGGACCAAGACGAGATGCATGCACCAAAAGTTCACAGCCACACCGTGGAGCATCCGCCTTGGCTGGGCCTCCAAATCGCTTGCCGCCGGCTATGATTGAGCCATCACCGGATCACCATCGCTGCTATAAACCGCCGTGGCCTTGCTCTGTGTCGTTTCCAGGCCACCCTGGCCTCGTAAAACTGCCGACGGATGCCAAACAGCCGTTGTCTGAATTGTGGCCGAACCGTCGTCCCGTTTTTCACTGTCGCGGTCTCCGTTACTTCGACCCGCCGCCGCCCATGCTGAGCCCCATGGAATCCTCCTTTGAGCCACCTATTCCACGCCGCCATCGTTCCTGCGGGCCGGGTCCGCCCGCGAGCCGGCCGACCTCTACTGTCACCGCTTCGTACTTTTTTTTTTTTTTTTTTT
>LR738714.1:103466611-103493762 GCA_902687465.1 Secale cereale | reverse complement strand
CCGGAGTCGGTAAAAAATCCGCAGTCGGTATCAATCCGGAGTCGGTAAAAAATCCGCAGTCGGTATCAATCCGGAGTCGGTAAAAAATCCGCAGTCGGTATCAATCCGGAGTCGGTAAAAAATCCGCAGTCGGTATCAATCCGGAGTCGGTAAAAAATCCGCAGTCGGTATCAATCCGGAGTCGGTAAAAATCCGCAGTCGGTATCAATCCGGAGTCGGTATCAACACACGTTAAAATGATGGCTTGGTTCTTTCGACAGTTTTTGAGCCTGGCAGCTCTTTGAAAAAGCCTCGACTACATGGCCTTATCTGCAAAAAATTGCATGTTTTTTTTGGTGTTTGTGTTTTATAACCTTTTAAACCGAGTGGAACAGCTCCAGAAGTTGACCACCTATTTATGACATCATAAGTCTGGGTCATGAACACCAGCGAGAATTAAACCGGCGTTCATCATAACCCGGATCGACCTTCATGATGAGCCAACAAATTGGCAGTACGTGATCAGTTATAATGGCCGGTGTTTTTTAAACCGGCCTGGTTCTGACTATAAGTCGCCAGTATGTACAAAATAATGACCGGTGTCTATTAAACCCGGCCCGATTGTGATCAAACATCATTGGAACCGGTCTTCCAACCGGATTATATTCTTCAATGGCCAAACATGGCTGGATTCCTATTATGGTTATCAATATTATGATTGAGGTCTTCAAAGTCGCTTTAAAGTGCAATGGATATTATTTCAAACGATGGAAGTGATTTATTTTACAAAGGAATAGTCCCGAGTTGCTGCAGGCTTACAACCCGTCACTTGGGGGCTACATTATTCAAAATTAAGTTTACATCAAATACACAAGTCTCATGTCGCTGCAAGCATGCACCATGACACTTGGGGGCTAATGGGCAGTTGAAGCAGTAAACAGCAGCAATTCAAATACACAAGTCTCAAGCACACAAGCAAGTTGTCTACTTGACACTTGGGGGCTAATGGAAAGATCATTTGCTTCATCTGGAAGTTCCGGTTCACCTTCTAAATGTAGCTAAACCGGAACTTGGGGGCTACCAATCGCTCCTGTCAACAATTCAAGGTACACAAGTATTCATCCATTATATTGAAAGGCATGTCTAACTCAGTTGGTAAAGCACAAAGCTCTTAACCTTGTGGACGTGGATTCAAACCCCACGATGGAAGTTACATTATATAATGTTCATTCCAATAATTATATCTACAAAGTCCCTGCTCATTATTGCATAAATGACCCGGCACTTGGGGGCTATATGTTGCTATTCAAGTTTACATGATCATATTTTCAAAGTCCCTGCTCATTATTGCATAATGACCCGGCACTTGGGGGCTACGTGATATGGTATATTCAGTTTCATAGTGATTGAGATGAACAATCTGGATTTCTTCAAGATTATACAAGGCTATTTTTAATGGAGTATATACGAAGTCCCTGCTCATTATTGCATAATGACCCGGCACTTGGGGGCTATAGGTAATATGCATATAAAGGAGGAACATCTTCAAATTTTCAGTTCTGACAAATCAGATTAAATTGTGTGACCCGGCAATTTTGGCAATCATAAACCGGCAAGTTCTACATCTTCAAACCGGATGGATATCAATGGAATATTTGAAGATCAATATCTTTGTCAAGTCAGAATATTGGAAGGCCGATTCAAATGGATTCTTTATTTACAATATTTCTTATGCAAGCAAGTTGATTATGGGGCTGGTCTATTGATCCGGATTTTCTAGAAGAAGGAAGGATAAGGACTTAAAGATGATCAGGTGCCGGATTACAAGAATTCATAACCCGGAGCACAACCTATCAATTTGTTCTTGTGTTTATTTTGCAGCATAAAGTTTACCATGGACACATCCAAGCTAAACTTGGGGGCTAATGTCGGGGATATTACCCCGCGGTATGAACCGGCCGGAATTATAACCCGGCCGGACTTGGCATTCTACTTGGCGGTTTACACTTGGTAAAATATTGGTGACCCGGCAGGCGGATCATGGATGACAAGGCCCAAGGCCCAGAAGGCCGGTTCATATTAATAGTGGGCCGGTTTAATAATAAAGCGCAAGGAATATTCTCCATAAAGGAAGCAAGACTAGGACTCCTTGTAATAGATCAATCCTAGTCCTACTAGGACTAGTCATGTAAACCCGCCCCTTCAACATATATAAGGAGGGGCAGGGCTCCCCAAAGAGGACAAGCTTTAGACAAACCACAAGTAGACAAGTTTTAGAGGAGAGGTTTAGACAAGTTTCTAGGGTTAGACACCAAGAGCCGGTTTACCGGCGACACCATCATAATGAGACCTAGCCTCAAACAGCACGTAGGGTTATTACCGGATGATGTTTCCCGGGGCCCGAAGCTGTCTAAATCCGTGTCTTGCATCGCGTCTCTCGATTCCGCCCAACCCCTTCAAGCTACCACATAGATGCGCGCCTCAACATTAAGTCCGTTGATCCGGACATCTGCCGTGTTATTTCCACGACAATAGTAGTGATAGATAGTGTTTTGCAATAGTAAATAAAATAGCGAAAAGTAAATAGTGGATGTGATCAATGATGGTAATATGGACCGGAGTCTCATGATGTTCACTAGTGATGTCTCTCTCCCAAAAGACGATAAAACAGCTATGTGAGGTAAACAAATTACAGCTGGGCAATTGACAGGACCATGAACGCAAACCAATGCTGACTACATTGCAAGAAAGGTTGAGGTTCAAAGCATGGGCGGTACGCCAAAGTAAGTAGAGCGAAATCCATCAATATCTACTACTAATCATCCACCTTGAGATATCTATCCAGAACATCTCGCTGGTATTAAGTTGCGAGTCCCACCCATAGTGTAAACTCAATGCAACAGACAACTGCATTAAAAGAACTTTGCGTAAAGTAAACAATCCTTGCACCCGCGGGCACAAGCACCGTTGTTTTCCCCCTTGTGGCAACAGCACATCCCCTAGACTCATGTTTCTGTCACTCAAGCTAGTCATCGAGGGGCATGAACCCACAATCGAGCATAACGTTCCCTCTTGGAGTCACTACCTATTACTCGGCCAAAGCAATAAATAACAACGGAGAACCTGCAAGAATTACTTATGAACTAAAATATAAAAGAGGTGAATCAAATATATTACTCAAGATCAATCTGAACATAATCTCATAATCCATCGGATCCCAGCAAACTCAACATAGCAACAGCGATAAGGATTACATAGGTGCCTCGATCATGTAGGGCAGCTCACGAGGACTAATTAGTGAAGCACAAGAACGGGAGGAGAACATCACATAGCTACTGGTCATGGACTCATGGTCCAAGGGAGACTACTCACGAGTCATCCGGGAGGCGTCCATGGTGGTGGAGAAGCTCCCGGTGATGATCCTCCCCTCCGGCAGGGTGCCGGGAAGAGTTCTCCTGGTGCTCCCGATCTTGGAAGCGACGGCGGCGGCGGAACAGAGATGGGATCGCGAAAAGAAGTCCTGTTCTGAGGGTTACAGGGAACCCTTTAAATATATGCCAAAGTAGGGCACCGGGGGAGCCTCGGGGGGCCCAGGCGCCCCCCAGGCGCGGCCTAGGGGGGCGCGCCCACAGGGCGCCTGGAGCCCCTGCCCCCCCCCCCCCAGGCTGCCCTTCGGACGCAGTATTGTTTCCGGTTCGCTGATTTTTTATATAATTTTTCTGGGCAGTTCTCGAAACGTGAAAACCTGAAATACAAAAACAGCCAAAAACAGAAACTGGCACTGGGGTGCACTGGATTAGTAAGTTAGTCCAAATATGATCAAAAGTGTATGGAAGTGTATGAATATCATAGCAATATCACCCAAAAGTGGCATGGAGCAAGCAGAAATTATAGATACGTTTTGGACGTATCAACATCCCCAAGCTTAATTCCTGCTCGTTCTCGAGTAGGTAAATGATAACAAGAATAATTTTTGTGGTGACATGCTATTAACCATATAGGACTTTCTCATAGTCATATGACAAAAGCTTACTGAGACAATGATTCTAAATTAATTAAGTTGCCTCAAGAGAAAATCACAAATGACTGAAAGTTTTACAACATGAAACTGAAACATCAAAAATATTTGCAATAAAAATGATGTGCAAATATGATAAAGTGATATCTAGCTTGCCCCCTTTAGTGATGCAAAACATAAGTGCAGGGGCACCTTCAAGGTTTAAGTGATGACTAGATACAATCATTTCAGAATAAACGATATCACAATTATGCAAAAGACAATGCTACTTTGGGACAATGCACATTACACTCAGAATGACAATCATGCTCTCAGTAGTTGGTGCTTCAACATAAAGGTAAAAGAAAGGTTAAGTGCTAAAGCTTTTTATTTTGAAAACATGGAAGCAATTGTGTCAACGGTAGTAGTACTTCATATGTGTCATGCATAAAACATCCTATAAGTTGCAAGCCTCATGCATCGAATACTAATAGTGCTCGCTCCTTGTCCTAATTAGCTCGGATCCCCATGGGTTATCATTGCATTGCATATGTTTTAACCAAGTGTCACAAAGGGGTACCTCTATGCCACATGTACAAAGGTCCAAGGAGATAGATCGCATTTGATTTCTCATTTTTGATAGATCTCAACTTGAGGACATCCATACCGGGACAACATAGAAAATAGATGATGGACTCTTCTTTAATGCATAAGCATATTCTCATGAGAGATTGAGGATTAAGGTCCAAGCTAAAACTTCCACCATGATGCATGGCTTTGGTTGGCGGCCCAATGTTCTTCTCTAACAATATGCATATTAATTCAACCCACGGTAAATCACCCTTACTTCAGACAAGACGAACATGCATAGCAACTCACATGATATTCAACAAAAGTGTGACAGTTGATGGCGTCCCCAGAAACATGGTTACCGCTCAGCAAGCAACTTATAAGAAATGAGATACATAGGCAACATATTCTTTACCACAATAGTTTTTAGGCTACTTTCCCATGAGCTATGTATTGCATGGTTAGTTTGCTTAGTACAGGTGGAGGTTAGCAAAAGACTGGGAGCGACCAACTAAGAGAGCAATGACGGTCATAATCATGCAGAGCGACAAAGCAATATTGAATCAGGCATGGTAGTTATATCGCTACTCAGAAACAAAAGATCATCAAGGCTTGACAGACTTTCTTTACGGTCTTGAATATGCGTGAGCATACGCCAAGTCAATCAAAATAAATTCTCGAAGGAAGATATTACTAAACCATACCATATCATAGGCAAACAAACCAAGTTGGTACTCCAATAACACATTGGGAACCCCCCCCCAGCTATTTGAGATTAACCAAAAGAAAACCTGAACTACTAAGCACCATCATGAAAGTAGCATATTTATCATAGACACATTAACCCATGCAACGGAAGCAAACTCTCTTAATAAGGTGAGCATGGTAATTAAAGAGAGTTCAAGCAACCAACTAAATAAAAGCTCTTGAAAAGATAAGCATGAATAATAAGAGCAGAGCACGATAGTAGCTATTAAAAGACAAAGAACACACACAGCATAGATAGACATGAAAATTCTATGTAATGTTCTAGGTAGAGGTGGAGCGTGTTTCTCTCCCACATAAAGGAATGCTGGGTTCCGACTCGTTATGGAAAACTAAAAGCAAGACGCTCCAAGCATAGCACATAACACATGAAGTGATAAAAATATAGCAGAACGAAAGACGAACTGATAGTGTTGATGGAGAAGGGGATGCACGGGGGCATCCCCAAGCTTAGCCGCTTGAGTCTCCTTGAATATTTCTTGGGGGTGCACGGGGGCATCCCCAAGCTTGAGCGCTTGACACTCCTGAATCTTTTTATCATCTTCCCTCGCACACTTGAAAACTCCCTTCATACATAACTCATCATAATCTGATTAGCGAGGTTAGTACCCTTAATAAAATAATTATACCTTGCTGTAAATAAGGATATTCTTGAAGTTCTACTGTTTTTCAAGATTGCCAAAAGGTTTTTGCAAAGAAAAAGCAAGTTCTCAATTTGCAAAGTGAAGGTAAGGCAAAACAGGACAGAATCTGTGAAAAACAGAACAGCAGGCAGTAATTGACCTGTTCGGGATACTTCTGCAACTCAAATAAAAAAACTCAGAACTGACGCACGAAAGACAATTATATAGAGAACGCTGTCGAAAAAATTCAGACCAAAAAGATGATCTGGTGATTTTATAAGAATTTTTCTATCCAAGGACAGAATCTGTTTCCTGGACAGCACCTCACAACTTTTGAACTTTTTAGCAATCAGAGGCTATACTTGGCACAAATATGAAAAGAAAAGATACAATGATGATGCTACAGCGGTAAACAACATCAAGACACAACAAAAGCAAAAAATTTATTCATGTGGGCTGCCTCCCAAAAGCGCTTTCTTTTATGCCTTTAAGCTAGGCATAATGCATAGAGGAATCAATAACCATCATAATAATCGGAGTTATAAATTGCTTCAAATGGTTCCTCAATAAGTTCATTCTTGTTCCTTCTAGGAAAGGGGTACACACCTTTTGCCTTCCCGCGTAAGCGGATTTGTCCCTTACCTATATCGATGAAGCCTTTAACTGCTCGGAGGAAGTCCCTTCAAAGCACTATATTTCCTTGGTTTGGCTCCACGATGAAGAAATCAATCATTGCAATCCCTTTAAGGAATTTAACCGGTACGTCTTTTATTTTTCCCTGGATTTCAGAAATATCTCCATTAGTGTGTTCATGATAAGATGGTAATCTATCCATGTTAAATTTCAAAGAATCATGAACAATTTTTGGCATAGTAGAAACCATAGATCCAATATCACAATAAGCAAGGAAGTCTTGATTAGAGATGCTAATCCTAACAAAATGTTCCCAGTCATTATCTATTTCCAAAATATCTCTCTTATTGGGTTTGGGTTTCTCTACCTTCATTAAGTCTAGAGCATCCATTCTTTTCTCAATAGTAGCAAGTCTATCTATGATAGTATCAAAGTTATGATCATAAACAAAGTAACTAGATAGACCATGTATAATCTCAAGAGCTCTAGCTTCATCACATTCTAAGAAATCTCCCTCGGCTATAATGTCAAGGGAGTGTTTACACCATTTAAAAAGACCATGGTAAAAATTCCTAAGCACAATTTTTATAGGTATCCAAGGCATAATTCTCCAATGTGCATCAGAAATTCTGTCCCATGTCTTCTTCATATTTTCTCCATCCCTTTGATGGAAATCTAAAACTTCTGATTCCCTCAAAGCACCAAATCCTAACATGTTTGGCTAAACAGAAAGGACTACTAATGAAAAGACAAATAATTTTTTGTGATTTTTGATAAAAAGGAACTAAAGCAAAAAGCAAAAGGTAAACTAACAAGACTAAAAAGCAAAGGTAAAAGATAGCATGCAACTCCCCTATCCTGAAGAGTGGAGTCCCCGGCAACGGCGCCAGAAAATACTCCTTGATGGGCCTCGAACCCCTCGTTGGTTACCCCAAGTGGAAGGTGTAAGATGCAGTAAGTAGAAGTGTTTTCCCCTAGCAAAGATGCCAAGGATCGAATCCCCAGAGACTCCTAGGTTCAACAGGTAGGTGTCAACTGCTAACGGCGCAATTAGCAATCAACGTGGACCTGCACACAGATACAAATAACTTTGCTCCCAACGAGTACAGAGAGGTTGTCAATCTCTCCGGCCTTGTAGTTCACAAAGGGTTAAAAGCAATATGATAGTAGTGATAGATAGTGTTTTGCAATAGTAAATAAAACAGCAAAAAGTAAATAGTGGATGTGATCAATGATGGTAATATGGACCGGAGTCTCATGATGTTCACTAGTGATGTCTCTCTCCCAAAAGACGATAAAACAACTATGTGAGGTAAACAAATTACAGCTGGGCAATTGACAGGACCACGAACGCAAACCAATGATGACTACATTGCAAGAAAGGTTGAGGTTCAAAGCATGGGCGGTACGCCAAAATAAGTAGACCGAAATCCATCAATATCTACTACTAATCATCCACCTTGAGATATCTATCCAGAACATCTCGCTGGTATTAAGTTGCGAGTCCCACCCATAGTGTAAACTCAATGCAACAGACAACTGCATTAAAAGAACTTTGTGTAAAGTAAACAATCCTTGCACCCGCGGGCACAAGCACCGTTGTTTTCCCCCTTGTGGCAACAGCACATCCCCTAGACTCATGTTTCTGTCACTCAAGCTAGTCATCGAGGGGCATGAACCCACAATCGAGCATAACGTTCCCTCTTGGAGTCACTACCTATTACTCGGCCAAAACAATAAATAACAATGGAGAACATGCAAGAATTACTTATGAACTAAAATATAAAAGAGGTGAATCAAATATATTACTCAAGATCAATCTGAACATAATCTCATAATCCATCGGATCCCAGCAAACTCAACATAGCAACAGCGATAAGGATTACATAGGTGCCTCGATCATGTAGGGCAGCTCACGAGGACTAATTAGTGAAGCACAAGAACGGGAGGAGAACATCACATAGCTACTGGTCATGGACTCATGGTCCAAGGGAGACTACTCACGAGTCATCCGGGAGGCGTCCATGGTGGTGGAGAAGCTCCCGGTGATGATCCTCCCCTCCGGCAGGGTGCCGGGAAGAGTTCTCCTGGTGCTCCCGATCTTGGAAGCGGCGGCGGCGGCAGAACAGAGATGGGATCGCGAAAAGAAGTCCTGTTCTGAGGGTTACGGGGAACCCTTTAAATATATGCCAAAGTAGGGCACCGGGGGAGCCTCGGGGGGGCCAGGCACCCCCCCCCCCGGCGCGACCTAGGGGGGCGCGCCCACAGGGCGCCTGGAGCCCCTGTGGCCCCCCTCCAGGCTGCCCTTCGGACGCAGTGTTGTTTCCGGTTCGCTGATTTTTTATATAATTTTTCTGGATTTTTCTGGGCAGTTCTCGAAACGTGAAAACCTGAAATACAAAAACAGACGAAAACAGAAACTGGCACTGGGGTGCACTGGATTAGTAAGTTAGTCCAAATATGATCAAAAGTGTATGGAAGTGTATGAATATCATAGCAATATCACCCAAAAGTGGCATGGAGCAAGCAGAAATTATAGATACGTTTTGGACGTATCAGTAACCGTGACCGTCTCTTTTCATTTTGAGAAGAGAACACGGTGGGGTTATGCTTGACTCGTAGGTAGTTCATGATCTCTTAGCGATCATTACTAGTTTACGACCGTTTGCGTAGGTGTTCATCTTATTCTTGTACTCGTAAGGTAGCCACCATATTATGCTT
Organism: Secale cereale; assembly: GCA_902687465.1. Taxonomy (NCBI): domain Eukaryota; kingdom Viridiplantae; phylum Streptophyta; class Magnoliopsida; order Poales; family Poaceae; genus Secale; species Secale cereale. The sequence goes on along the minus strand of LR738714.1, from coordinate 103,484,474 downwards.
AGCCGCTGCTGTAACCTCACCACTTAACCTCTCCATACTCATTAAGCTTTGCTAGTCTTAACACCGATGGGTATGGGATTGTTGAGTCCTCGTGGCTCACAGATACTACAACAACAGTTGCAGATGCAGGTTTCCGATGACTTGACGTGAGAGCGATGTTTACTTGTGTTGGAGTCCTTTCTTCTTCTTCTTCAGTCTTGGGATAGGTTCCTGGTCGGCAGCCTGGGATACCAGATGGATGTCATTGTGTTTTTCATGTTTTCCATCCATAGTCGGATGTCTTGTGTATGATGTGTAGTATTCATGTGACTATTGTATGAATTGTATGTACCCCCATCTATTTATGTAATGGTACCATGTAATGATATCCATCTTGCTAAGCGCCTGAAATGCGGTTGTGCCCCAATCACGAAGTCATCACGTGATCGGGATAGAATCACATCTTGGGCGTGGCAATACCTGCCTACAATATATTGATGAACTGGAGCTAGTTCTATGTCGCCCTAGGTTATGACTGTTATGTGATGAATATTATCCAGCGTTATCACCGATCCAATGCCTATGAGCTTTTCACATATTGATCTTTGTTAAGTTACTACTGTTGCTGATACTATCATAATTGCTATAAAATTGTTGCTACTACTATTACCATTACCATTACTATCACTATTATTGCCACTGCTATCAAACTGCCATAGTACTGTGCTACTGATCATGCTACTACATATATTTAGTCTCCAGGTGTGGTTGAATTATTTCTAATACTTACAAGTATTCTTTGGCTCCCCCTGTGTCGAATCAATAAATTTGGGTTGAATACTCTACCCTCAAAACTTGTTGCAATCCCCTATACTTGTGGGTTATGAACGACCACCGATAGTCGCATGACCGGTCGTAGGCTTCTTCGACGCCATATGATACGGCAATAAAGCCAAAGAAGGGGTGTCATGTAACCACCTATGTTCGTATGGGTCAACCACATCAACAGGTTTGAAAAAAATAGAGAAAAGTGCTTTGGCAGCAGGTCATACAACTGGCCATACGAGCGCACCCGCTTGTATGGTAGGCCGTCAAGTGATATGTTGGCACGATTCTTTCCCGATTTTGTTTTGATCCCTTTCTAACTAACTCCTTCGCCTAATATTAAGATTAGCAGGGTTCCAAACCATTGTCAAAGGCTAGGTCACATATGTTAGTCATAAACCAATCTAGTCTCGAGTTCCTTTTTGCTCGCCACTTCCTCCTATAACTTTAGCCATAGATGAAGAATGTGGGCACCGCTATGAACAACAAGCCTTTCTCCTCTATGATTTCCACTTGTTACTCATGTTGTTGTAATCTATTTACTTTAATGTTATTGACGTCCAGTTCACTCTACACAAAATTCACTATTTACTTTTGCCCTCACTCTGTTTGTAGTCTACATTTACTTGCATGGACTAATCCAAATACAAGAGGCAACGCTCAATTCCTATGCTCCCTGTGGGATCGATACTCTTACTTCAGAAAGACTAGAACTAAACCCTATGCACTTGCAGGCCATCACCTAGCATGCGGTGGCTCTATCCAATGTAGTGGCATCGACACATACGACATCCAGCGAGCGGCGACTCTATTGAGCATGACACAACTATGCATTCGCAGTCACTCGACGTGAATCCCAGCGATAAAAAATGCCTCTACCGATGGCTCGTCCGCCTAATGGGACGAGCATGACCTCTCCGCAAGCGCTCCCTTGCACGACAACAACCAAACTATGCGCCACCATAATGTGGGCGCCAAGTCCAAGACTTTCCCGAATCTAGACTTACGGGCTTCAATTAGGGTCGCGGCGACGATGATGTGAAGGTCTCTAGAACCACGAATCAAGTCCTTACCCTCTCCTTGATCTGGGCTCATCATCGAGGGCTTAACATGGAAAAGAAAATCAGTAGTATGGCACTAAGACTTGGAGATGAAATGAACGGGCATTAGGAATAGGAGTCATATTGAATTGAAGTACAAAGATCGTACGGTAGGTCCAAGGTACGCGAGGGACCACATGCGGACTATGTACCAAAGACATCGTCAAAAAATGTTTCTCTAATAAATAATATGGATGGACGGAAAAAATCAAAACATGTTCTTTATTAGTAAGTACAGATATAATTACCATGTTGTATTAGAAAAGATATCAATTGCATCGCACGATTAATATTAGGAAAGATAGTGATTGCACATTGATATTAGGTATGATATAATTGTGTGGTTAGCACTGAAGTTAATATTACGTACTAGTAAATGCATACGTGTAATGCATGTTCATATTTGGTAGAATATACTCCCCTCCTTCTAAAACACCCCGAAGTACTTGTAGTAGTCTATTTTGCGACAGGTAGTTCCGGACGGAGGGAGAATTAACTTTGTACTAAATCACCGACACTTATTTTTAAGCCAAGGGAGTATTTTTGAGGGATATTTGATAGAATATCAATAGTGTGATATTACCGAAAAAGGCTTTCGCCCTGCTTTATATATAAAGCAATGTACCACCACAACCCAAGTACAAACGCACCCTACGACAACACATGCACACATCCAAGACGGGATACATAGGCGCTGAGCGCAGCAACACCACTCCTACCACTACAAGAGCAATCGAGGTCCTCCGTCGTGAACACGCCACCGCGAAGAGATGAAGCCGCACATGACGAACCGTGAGCTCCAAGGCGGCGCCTCCAAGAAGGTTACGACGCCAACTCCCCGCCACCATCCGACCCGGGGGTCAGAGTTTCTTCTGGAGCAACACGAAGACCAATGAGAGCCGCGACGGCGCCTTCAAGAAGGTAACGCGCTACGCCGCCGCCGGTCCATCCGAAGATAGAGCGGGTTTTCACCCCAGCTAACACTCATCGCCACCGAACGCCACACCCCAGCGACCATGCCGCCCATACGGCCATGGTCACTAGGCAGCACCAAGCAACGGGCTCTGCCCAAGAGCACCGCGCTACCACCACCAAGGCCGCCGCCTCGGCATCCAAAACCTAGACACCACCTCACCCGAGACCCGTCGCTACCCCAACCAAAGAGATAAGTGAAAAGGCCGCGCCTTTCACACCCCTGGGCAGCCCCCAGCGCCGAGACCCAAAAGGCCGGCCAAAATTGGCCTCCATCGACCCGTCCTGCTGCACCGGGTGCAAAACGAGTTCGGTCCTGCTGCCGGGCGCGAGACGAGCTCGGTCCTTCTATCGTGCACGAGACAAGCTCGGTCCAGCGACACCGGGCGCGAGACGCGCAATGGACATCAGCTGGGAGCGGGCCAGCCCATCGATGTAAGTAGAGGCCGGCCGACGACGAGAGGAAGCGAAGATCGAAACGGCCCGACCGCAGACGAGCCGACGTCGGAGAAGCCGACCGCCGTCGCGAGCAGAGCCACCAGCTACCATGTAGCCGCCGCACCACCGGGAGGCCACCACCAGGACCTCCCCGCGCCGCCGCCCACGGCCGGAGCAACAACCTCGCCCGACCGCTGCCTCAACCCACGCCGCAAGCCGGAAAAATCGCGTCAGATCCGGCCGACACGCCCCCCACCTCCACCAGCACCAGCCCACCTCCAGCCCCGACCGAGAGGAGAGGGAGGCTGAGCCGAAGCCCGTAGAGAAGGGCCCCGCCAGAACCCGCCCGCTGCAGCCCATGGCCAGATCTGAGCCACCGCCGCCACCACGGGCACGTAGCCGCCGCCACCGCCCACCACGTCGCTGCAAGCACGCCGCCGTCGGGAGCCACCGCCGAGCCCCACGCACGCCCGACGCCGCCGTCAGAGAAGGCCGTCCCGCACCGGCCACCCCCGAGCGAAGGAGAGAGGGGCCCCGCCGCCAGCCACCGCGAGGGGCTTTGCCCCGACGTCTTCGGCCGGCGGCGAGGGCGGGGGAGGGCGGGGGAGGGCAGGGAGGAGGAGAGGAGGGGGGAGGGCGCACCGCCGCCCGAGTCGCTCGCAGGGGGGACGACGCAGGGGCTAGGGTTGAAGTTTAGTTCTCAGGGTGACTTGTTATTGAGAATGGCATAGTGTGATATTAGATAAGATATTAACTATATAATAATCATGTGATTATCGCGAATATAGATATTTGGTATAATATTTACTGCATGCTAAACATGTTGAGCGCTTGTCATTGAATCAATCTAGGTCGTTAGATTGACATGAATTAATTTCCATGATTAGTTTGATCTGCTCCTTTTGGTCTTTTTATATTAATATTATTCTCTTTGTTTCAAAATATAAGTTTTTTTAAATATTTCTCCATGGATTACGTACGGAGCAAAATGAGTGAATCTACACTTTAAATATGTATATATATACATTCGTATGTAGTTTGTAGTGAAATCTGTAAAAAAAGACTTGCATTTAGGAACGGAGGGAGTAGTATAGATGTAAATGATATAAATTACACTTTAAACATGTAAAAAAAAAACATGTTTGTGTCGTTTGTTGTGTCCATCCTGGCCATGTTAGGCTGGTATTGGTACATGGGCTTGGCTTATCATGACCGAGGCAACCACTAAATAAGGTTCATGTTAAAAAAATATTCCCTCCGTCCAAAAATACTTGTCATCAAAATGAACAAAAATGGATGTATCTATAATTAAAATACATCTAGATACATCCCCTTTTATTTATTTTCATGACAAGTATTTCCGGACGAAGGGAGTACTAAAATTGGTTCAATGTGGAAACAAAAGTATAAACGTGAATAGAAATGGGAGAGTGGATCCTTCCAGAGAAACGTTTGGCACCTCTTAATAATTTGCCGCATAAAACTATTTCTTGGCCCATAAGTACTTATTTTGAAGAGATAGTCTTGGCCAACAAGTAGTGGCACAGCACATGCTCATGCCTTAAGTAGCGAGGTCCAACTTTTGGTTAACCAACAGGATGAAAAACAAACCCCGTGGAATCAGCAGTATCTCCATTAACCGCCTATACGTTTCACAGGATAATTTCTGAATTTCTGGCAGGAAGCAAGATCCGACTGGTCGAAGAAGTGAACTGGTCGGTGAGGTTAGTGATGAGCCTGGGCTACCTGAGCAGAGTGTGCGCCAGGGTAGTGCAGGCCGCTGTGCGCGCGGAACAGCCGGCGTCCACGATGTCTAAGCCATCACCGGTGGCGCAAGTCCCTCACCACCGCTCCCGGCTCTCCGGTGGGATGGCTGATCAAACTCCTGTGGCGGCGAAGACGGCGGCAGCGACTACGAGGAAAGCGGAGAAGGATGAGAACGTGATGCACCTCATCTGCTGGGGGCCCGATTAGACAGATCCAACGCAGTGTAATCTCAATTGGTAGTTGTTTGAATAACTAGTCTTTGAAACCATTTTTTTTTTTGGCGAAACCAATTTTAGGAGGATTTAAAAAAAAACATTTCTAAGTTGTTGTCTTCGTTAAAGGCTTACATAATACTTTATTTTTAGAAATTATCTTGTCAATTTCAACATGGACACAAGTGCAACGATTCCTTTTTGATGGCTTTGTCTAGGAGTATCATATTACCGTTCAATCGCATGTAGTAGGGTTTGTGGAGGTCCTGTCACGAGGTAGATTCAATTTGGACGTCGATATTAACCTTTGTCTGCCATCATACAATAATCTCGATGCGGAGGCCGAGGGCATTCCCCTCTTTTCGAAAAAGAAAATCTTTGTTTTGTTGTGATGAGAGTATTAATATATTTTGAGAACACATCAAGCCATCAAGTGAATGGACGACTGTGGCGACCATAGGCACGGCCCGACAGTGGTGGATTCCACCGAGGGCAGAAGCGGCAGCAGGGACGAGTCGACGAGGATGTGACGTTAGTGGCGGAATCCTGCAAGGGTGGCAGTGATAACGTCACTGCAAGGACATCACGGAGATGCCTACCTCGCACAATTGTGTAGCTCTTGCAAGTTTCCCTGGTTTTTCGAATCTTCAACACATTCACAATCTTCTGCTCCTCAACCAATGACGCTCAGATGACCCTCTCATAGACAACATGGGCAAATAAAAAAAACATTGAGTTCAATTTCAGGAAGAAGTGCGCCCAAACTTTGAGTCTAAGACTACTACCGGGAGTACAATCCATAAGAATCGTACATGAGCAGCGGCAATCCTGGCCAGGATCGGCGCTCCACGCTCTGGAGCAGGAGGGCGGGGTGGCCCTCCCCGACGATAGCTTGGTGTGAGCAATGAATCAAGGTCCGACGGGTTTTCAAGGAGGCCTGGTTCTTTCTTGTCAGTCTAAGTCATTTTGTGGTAGGGTGCGACTACAGATCTATTTCTATTTTTTTATCTTTAAACTGCTTTGTAAGAGGGTCTTCTTATTTTCTTGCATCAATTTGGCTATGTTGCTTTATATATGAAACGAGGAGGAAGCCTTTTCTGGTAATGCTAGGAATTGCAAGATTGACCACATGATAAGCAAAAGCAAGGCCGCTGATCCAACTCACCTAGATCTTGAGACTTTATATTAAACTCGGCGCCAAATCAGTTTTGTGTAAACATCAATGGCTAAACAATTATTTGGTTATGCCATTTTGAGCTTTGCTCTCACCGAAGCTATTGCATTGTTTGCCCTGCCTTTCTGAGCTTATTCGTTTCCGATGGCATAAAAAGTCATGTGATCAAAAAAGAAATGTGAAAATGTAGCTTACAAATAAGTTCTTAGTTACTCTCTGAGACCCAGGCCACATGGGCCCAGATTCTCCATAACAAATACCTTACAACCAAGACACTAGCTCAGGTGACAGCTAGACCGACTGACTCACCGTTTTGGAAAGGCCTGATGAAAGTAAAGTCGGCCTTTTTCAACAGAACTCAGTTCTTGGTTGGCAATGGTGGATCCACAAGATTCTGGGAGGATACTTGGTTGGGAGAAACGCCCCTAGCCACCCAATATCCTTCTCTTTACAACATTGCTCAACGTAAAGAAGATTACGTTGCATCAGTGTTACAGTCAACTCCTCTCAATATTCAATTCCGAAGGGCGCTGGTTGGACACCGTTGGGAAGCCTGGCTCCATTTAGTGAGAAGACTGATGGATGTTCAGTTGACTCAACAGGCAGACCGTATTCATTGGAAATTGACTAAGAACGGGATGTTTTCAGTGAAATCGATGTATTTAGATTTAATTAACTCGGTGCCTATCCCTAGGTCTGCTCACATTTGGAAGGTCAAAGTGCCCCTTCGAATTAAAGTGTTTATGTGGTTTGTTCATAAACAAGTAATTCTCACTAAGGATAATCTAGCCAAACGCAACTGGGGTGGGTCTTTGCGATGTAGCTTTTGTGACAAGGATGAATCAATTAAACACCTCTTTCTCGATTGTCCTATGGCTAAAGTTTTATGGCGTTCGGTCCATATAGCCTTTAACATCACTCCACCAACTAGTATCACCACGCTTTTTGGGACGTGGTTGAATGGAATCGCGAAAGAATCAGCGAGCCATATACGTGTGGGTGTTTGTGCATTACTATGGGCTATCTGGAAGTGCAGGAATGATTTGTTTTTTAACAGATCAACAAATGTTCATTTTTTGCAGGTTATTCACAGGGCCACTGCATTGATCTGTATGTGGTCGCTACTCACTCCGATGGATGCCAGGGAGCGTTTGGTTACTGGGTCTATCCGATGGGAGATGGTAGCTCGGGCTATCTTCAGCCGGTTTGGATGACGGTCATGTAATAGGCTAGGAGTCTAGGCTCTGTTTGCATTAACGCATCCGCTTGTGGGGTACCCACGTTTTTTCTAGCTCAGTCTGAGCCTTTTGTACTCTTATTTCGCATACTTTTGGAGACCTTGACCTTTTGTTATTAATAAGATGGCCGTATGCATCAGTTTGATGCAGAGGCCGGGGAATGCCCCTTTTCTAAAAAAAAAAAATAAGTTCTTAGTTGCTACAAGAAAAATCTCAATCACGAAGGTTTAGTTGCATGTTGTAAGAAGCTAGGGGAGTCATCTGAAGGGGAGTTCTAATCCAAACAACCCTTTAGCAAGAAATCATGATGCGTAGAATATCTCTAACAGCTAGCCTAAAAACGAATATGGTTAGTAAATACTACTCCCTTCGTTCCAAAATAAATGTCTCATTTTTGTACTAATAGTACAAAGTTGTACTAAGCTTGACATACTTATTTCAGGACAAAGGGAGTAGAATTTTACACTCAGTGGGCAAATGGGACGTGAATTGCTAAAAAAAATATAGGCCATACCATATATTTGCCACGCGATTAGTAAATATACCAATCCAAATGCACAAAGCCTAAACTAAATCTGCGGTCGTGGTGAAGCCAATTGCTTCAGCCAGGATCTTATTCTGCCCCAACCGCCTGCTCATCGACCTTTGTCCCAGTCGATTCTGACCGACGGACCCCACCATCATCGTACTTGCGGCTGCCCTGAGCCCTACCGCCACCCCGTCACCCATTTTTTGCCGGCTAATCCGTCCACGACGGCCCTCGCCGCCCTCTGCCAAAGCTTGGGATGTTGTCGTCCGATTCTGCCAATTTCGCTCGTTCCCCGCCACCGGGCACCGTCCAAAATGGTTGTAGCTGCACCACTACCGCCTACCAACATCGATTAGCGGATGGGTAGCCCCAACACGACCTTCACAACCATCGCTAGCTATGGCTATGTGTCGAGATCTCGAAGGTCAATCGCCGTGGTGGTTCCACACTTGGCCGCATTCCCCGGCTTCCCTTTGACCCTTTGGTCCCTCCCGATGTCGTTGCTACTCATGCGGCAATCGTCTTGGCCCCGACAAGCTACTCCGACCGAAATGGAGATGCTTTTTGGCATTTGTTGTGAGCTAGGGATTGTCCGGTGACAGACTATAGTATATTGTGTAGATTAGTTGACGTGATTCATTCTAGTAGGATGATTCCTCCTAAAGGGGAATACGAGTGGGATAAATATGATGACATTGTCGTTATCATATGTTGATTGACATGGAGAAGAGCAAGAAACCAAAGCATGGTTGTTTCGTTGTCAGCCATGAGTTAATTTCTAGAAGGAGGCTAGATGGCCCCAATGAGCTCAGGCTTGATTATTTTTGTGCAAATATGGATATATCCAAAGTGGGCAACTTTTGTGGAGCCAATTCCAAGCCCCCAAGGTAAGAAACTACTCGATTTTCATAATGCTCAAGCAACTGCTAGGAAGGATGTGGAGAGACCATTTGGGATTTTGCAAATCCAGTTTACTATTGTACGAGGACCGGCTAGGTTTTGGGACGAGAAATCCTTTGGCACATCATGAATTCCTTCATGATCTTGCCCAACATGATCATTGAGCGTGAGCGTGACCAGTCTTACTCCTACTATGACTTCATAAAAAGGGTGGTGCAACCGCGTAGGAGGGAATGACGCATGACACTTTCTTCAAGTACACCAAGAAATTCAAGCCGTGGATACTCATTAAAGTCTGTAACAAGATAGCAATGAGAAGTGCTGGACATTGGAATGAGCAGCAAGACAATTAGTTCTACTTTTATGTTCCGTGTGTGTTTGTTGTACTTTGTGTTATGTTTGAAGAACAATTGTGTTGAATTTGGGGTTGTGATTGATGAACTATATAATGTATTATCCGTTTTATTATTTGACATGAGTTTCATATTATCTAGAGAATTGCATATGCACAATATACGTGAGGTAGAAGTAGAAGCTGAAATTTAGGAATCCAGTTTTTTTATACCTAAAACCAGTTTTATGTGGCTGAAGGTTTTAGGTAGGCTCTTAGGGCAACTCTAGTATATTTTCCATATGGGTGATCACCGTATGGGTTATGGAGCATGCTCATATTGATATGAAGGCCGCGATGGTTGTGCGCAAACAAAGAGTCACCATATGGCGACCTCCACACATTTTTATTTATTTGATCTTTAAAAAAAAATGCAGGGACAAATTAAGTTGAACCAAATGCAAGAAGCTGAACCAAATGCAAGCTCCAACATGATAAATTATTAGAAACTGTAACAAAACTATAAAAAGTGTCAAAATCCATCGCATTTACATACCATAAAACTATAATAGAGGCCAAATTCATCGCATCCTATATACCTAAGAAAGTACTAACTTATTTATGTCAACATTCAAGAATGCCATATCATCATACAATTATGGATGGGACAAGGCCCACCTCAACATGCAACCATGCATGGAAAAATATGTTTCATTATATTATTATACTTCTATTTAATTAATATTTTATAACTATACATTCTTAGATATAATAAGTCGTATATAATTTAAATTTTGGACAACATGTTACTAATTTAAATATTTATACTTCACACAATCAACTATCACCAAAATATATTGCTGCAGCAACGCGTGGGGTATCCTCTACTCACTATACTTAGCAATTACAAATGTGGTATAACATTTTCAACCTATACTATCTACACTACTAGGCGGCCGACAACTACACTACTAGGTGGCCGACACCGTCTAGTCATCGTCCTCCTCCTCCTCCTTGGCATTGCCATCGTCGTCGTCCTCCTCTTCTGTCAAGGAGATATTCTCGATCTAGGCTTAGGGGGTGAGACTCATCATCGACTGTCACGAGTTGTACTCGTTGATGCATGCGGAGCCGTACTCGTGGATGATTCAAGCCTCGTTGCGAGCTTGAATGTTGGCGACTCCATCACCATGTGGATCGGGTCCTGGGGTTCCGCATCCTGCTCTGGCTGAGCTACGATGAGGACGACATGGTTGACCAGGACGAGGTGCCTGGTGGGGCCCACGTCCCCAGGTCCTCCTTCACCCAGACGATGGGTGTGCCTCCTACACACACGCTAGATCTGCCTCCTCCCTCGCCCGCACGCGTTCCCGCCCCGGCGTCAGCTGCCCGCATTCGTGCCACTATAGCGTGACACTCAACATTGAAGATGGCTCAGGGCGGACGTTACCTCTCATTTGCTTCACCATTGAAGCGGCGTCCCGACCGAGGGCGCCCCCTGCGACGCGTCTTCGGAGATGCGTGACTGGATAGGATGGGAGTACGGGACAAATATCTACCACGTCCGTTCAATGTCGTTGTCCGTCCATATGCTGCCATTAAGCAGGCTCGTCGGTCGAGAAACCAACTCCGACGCCGCGCATTGACGCACCACGAACGCCTAGCCTCACCGGTATCCACTATAAAGGCGGCCACACCCGGCTAACTCCACATCACGACACAAGCACCTCATTATCCTCCTCCCTTGCACTGCATCCACTATGACTGCAGGCGGCCAAGATCTGTAGGAGAGCCTTTCCACGAAGATGAAGCACGAAGCGGCCGCCCTTGCTGCCGCCTGTTAGAGCCGTTGTGCCAGGTGGATCAAGGCCGACCAGCTAGCCCGAGATGTCCGACGACGAGGACGAGACCATGATGGAGACGGGCTCCGACGACACCGTCCCGGCTCCCGCGCCTCTTGTGCATGCCGGCTTCACCATGAGAAAGCGTAGGCTCGCTACAACGCCGTCATGGCGGATGTGCAGCCTATGCTGGCGCCTTTGTCGGTGTTCCAGCACGCGGAAGAGGAACAACGATATACAACATGTTCCTTTTGGAGCAACACCAGCTGGCGAAGGGCCTGATATATGGCGAGTGGGCAAGCGAGGAGGCCGTGGCGGCCATACCCGAGGCGAACCCCAACTTCATTGTGGAGCAGCATCCATCTACAATGTCGTCCATGCTCAAGCCGCGGCTCGCTCGAAAGCGGCTGCCACGGAGGCGGACCTGCAGGCTGCCATAGAGGCGCACCTGCAAGCAACCGCAGACGAGAAGAATGCCAGCTGCACCTCCTACGTGCCACCAACAAAGTACCAGGCGGCCCAGTGGGACGCCGACAGCGTTGGCGCCACCATTTCCAACGTGGACCTCACGTCCACCTGTGACGGACAGGTCGCGGACTCCTTCGAAGATGTGTAGGCCACGGAGGCGATAGTGCTTTGTGTGTCATGTGGGCCGCCCCGTCTCTTGTGTTCTACGGTTCCTCGCCGAAGACCGCACCTTTACTTCATCGGTCTTATCACCGGTGGTTATGAAGACGGCGGATGAAGGATGACACGGGCTTGGACGCCGGGAGCAGCCGCCGTTGGATAGGTTTAGGATCGGGTCATTTTTTCTAGATGTTCGAAATGTAATGAAAATTATCATGTTTGTGTGCAGTCTGTCATGTTTATATGTATCCGGCCGAGTTCGTATGAATTTCATCCGGTTCGTGCGAAAGGAGCAATGAAGACTCGCTCGAAGCCTCGGTGCTGCACTGACCGACTCACTCACTCTGTCACTCCGCTCTCGCCTCCGGCCTCCCCCAAGCTCCAACAGCCTCCGCCTCCATGGATCCCCGCGGCGCCGATTTCCCGTGCATCGTCCAAGCCCTACCCTCTGTGGATCCCAGCGAGGCCGTCTCCGACTCGCCCTGCATCGTCCAGGCCCTAGCGGCGTCCCCCTCGCCGTCCCCTTCCAAAGCCCAGGCCCTCACGCCCGCGGTCAGAGACCAGCCGCCGCCCGCCTTCAAATCCTCCAGGCCCCCGAGCCCCCGCCGCACGCGCTCCGGCCGCGCGCCCGAGTGGACCGCCGCCGAGACCCTCGCGCTCGTCGCCGCCGTCGCCGCCGTGGACGACGACGGCTGGGCCCGCTCCGTCTCCGCCTTCCAGAAGTGGGCCATCGTCGCGGAGAACATCGCCTTCTCCGACGCCGGAGGGGCGCCCTCGAGGCGCAGGGGGAGGGCGGCCGGCGAGTGCAAGCGGAGATGGGAGGCGCTCGTGGCGGAGTACGGGGCGGTGCGGCGCTGGGAGGGGCGGACCGGGGGGAGTTACTGGCGCATGAGCGCCGCGGCCAGGAGGAAGGCCGGGCTCCCCGCGGAGTTCGACGCCGAGGTCTATGGCATCATGGACGCGCTGATCCGGGTCGACGAGGCGCTCCTTGGCGGCGCCGCGGGAGGAGGGGGCGACGAGGTCTTGGCCAGTGCTAATGGTGGTGATGGCGATACTGGTCCTAAGGTTGGAGAGGAAGAGGGTGGCGATGCTGGGGTTGAAGAAGAGGAGGAGGATAGTGCCGCGGAGGAGGCGGATGGTGACGGCAGTGAGGAGGACATGCAGGTGGATGGTGGGAATGCTGCGAATGCTTCTGATGATTTGGGTACAATTCTTCTCTCATTATCCTTTACATGTTCACGCACCTCACCTGATTCGCATGTGGGTATGATTCGGCTAGATGTTTTCAGTTGGGTGATCGTGTGCTCTGATTATGATATGTTGGGGATATTTAATGGTTTGGTTGTAAAGCTTGCAGCGTATGCCATATATTATTGCAAGGTGATCATGTCATATTTGGTAGGAATGATTTCGCCACTGGAGCATTTTGCATCTGTACATGGTTCCACCATCCAAATGTAAGAGCTGCAGTGAAGGTGATCTATAGGTGATGGATGAAGAAATGTCAGCACCAGAGTATTGGTGAACACATGCCTGAAGCCTGCTGTACAGAGGAGGCTTATATCCCCCCGCCCTTTTTGGTGATGTGGTAGAACTGCTTTCACTCTTTCGTTCTGTCCACTCCAATGCCGGTTCTTCATGCTTGGCAGGGCTCGCATATCATGGATTTTGTCTATGACAATCCACAATCCTGTTTTTGTTACTTCAAGTCTGTAGGTTTTCACATATTACCCAGTACATCGAGCGAAAAGGCTGTGCCAAGAGTGTAAGAGGAATGTCATGCCGTTTGATTGACATCTGATACTGATCCAACGGAGAATGGATCCCCGCCACCAATTAACATCTAGGAGTACAGATCTGTGTGTTGGTACACAATAATAAAATTGTATTGCTGGCATGTTGAGCGAAAAGGCTATGCCAAGAGCGGGGTCGGGGGGTGGGGGTGGAAAATTACCAAGGAAGGTGTGGAATCATGTGATTCAGATCCTAAAGAAAGTTGACATGTCCATATTTTAACATATCCTAAAGAAAGAAAAAAGGTTGCCATTTTGCTTATTTACGAATATCAAGCAGTTCTCTTATCATTGTACTACCTCCGTCCCATAATATAAGAGCGTTTTTTACACTAGTGGTGTAAAAAACGCTCTTATATTATGGGATGGAGGGAGTATTATTTCACAATGCTCCCAACGGAATATGCTTTGCTTCGATAAAACATGATATGTGATCTCATTATTAAGAAATGGTAAGCCTGTATTCCGTAATTGGTTCTAGGTTATAAATGCTGTAATTATAGACCGATTCAAATCTACTGTGTTTGTAGCCATCTGTGTGAAGCATTTGATTCAGTATTTGTCGAGATAGAGTTGGGGTAGCACCGATTGAAGAGAAGCTTGTCCAACATCGTCTGAGATGGTTTGGGCATATTTAGCGCAGGCCTCCAGAAGCGCCAGTGCATAGTGGACAGCTAAAGCGTGCTTATAATCTCAAGAGAAGTTGGGGTAGACCGAACTTGACATGGGAGGAGTCCGTAAAGAGAGATCTGAACGACTGGAGTATTACCAGAGAACTAGCCATGGACAAGGGTGCGTGGAAGCTTGCTATCCATGTTCCAGAACCATAAGTCGGTTGCAAGATCTTATGAGTTTCACCTCTAGCCTACCCCAACTTGTTTGGGACTAAAGGTTTTGTTGTTGTTGTTGTTGTTGTATTCGTCGTAGAAATTGTTAGTACGTGGTCTGTTGTCTTGTGTAGGTCATGCAGGTGGATTTGTATTAGTTGCAGCCGATTTTCGACCAACAATGCGTCTTTTTATTGCATTGGCCTTGCTATTAGATCAATAGCTTGCATAAAAACCCGCGTTTGTATTCATGAATCTCCAAAACAGATCCTATGAACACACATGATGATGATACATGTTTAGTTAATCTCGTCTCTAGATGAATTATTACCTAAATCCCAGATCCCTACCATGTGCTACCAGTTAATATGAATGTTTTTGATTCATGTTACATTTTGATTGCGGCTAACTTCATGCCTCTGTGCTCTTTTGTCCACAAGGGTGTGAGATGGAGACCCACAACGAACCAAAGAAAAGCCAAGCCGACGCATGGGAGTTAGCCAACAAGCTAAACGAGAACGCACAGCATATTCATATGATACTAAGCGGAGAGGCTGATGAAGACGGTGGCCACGACAATGCTCCTGCATATGCCGTCTCACCTGATGCAATGGAGACCACTCGGCAGAAAGCCGACGAGCTGATCAAATCGCTAGGTGGGCTCGTGAGCTACTTGAACCAATTCACCGATCTGGTCAAGGAGAACGGGATCGAGGACGTCGTTGGCGTGAACTGACCGATGGCACACGGGTTTCCTTTGAACTCTGAAGGGCCGAATCAAGCAGCCTGATCGTCCGTCTCTGTCTCTGTCCCTCTCCATGTCCCCTCTCTCTCTCTGTAAATATGAGGGCTATGTAGGATGCTTCTAATCAAATGATGTAGGTTTGTACTCCAGCAGACACTGTATGTGCGTTGGCGCCACTATCTGTTTCATCCCCCTGCATGATGCTTACGGACATTGGCTGGATCAGTTTATCTGCTGTTCTGTGTGATTTCTCTTCAGTTGGCCCTAGGATACCATACGAGATAGTTTTCTTCTCTTCAAAATGGAGGCATAAGATTTGCCACATCCATTAAACAAGAAGAAATAGAGTTTTATAAGTGGCCCACAATCACGGCAAGAAAACTACTCGTGCAAAGCAATATGCCCTAGTTTCTTGGCGCCCGTGGTTACCCAGAGATTAGCCTTTTGACAAGGATTGGTGGTGGTGCACTCTGGCGGACCAAAGATTAGCCTTTTGAGAAGGTCTTCCTTGATGCATGGGTTACAAACCCACCCATAGCTTGTTAGACTCCTTCCATTCATACCAAGACCATCTCAGATGTAAGGCATGACCAAATTTGTTGGTGTGGAGGACCCCTAGGCCTCCGTACTCTGGTGATTGTAACCCCTTTTCGACAAAAGTATGTAGAAATGTTCGGCCAAGAGGATTCCAAAATAAAAGTTGTCTCTTTACAATGAACAAGCCAATATCCTGGATGGTTATATGATCATCCCAAATGCTTTCATACAAGGAAGAAATATCCTGGATGGGGTAGTCATTCTTCATGAGAATGTGCACGAGATGCACCGGAATAAACATGAGTGACGCAGTTTTAAAATTGACTTCCAAAATGCATATGACAGTCATTTTTTCCAATGGATCCTTAAGTAGAATGAAAGTTCTCTCTGATCCAAACTTTCATAACTGGAGGCAGTATGTTTAGTAAATTCAATGATGATGTTGGCTATTACTTCCAAACAAAAAAAAGGACTACGTACGAGCATGGTGACCCTTTGTCTCCAATTATGTTGTACATTTTCGCAGACATGTTGGCTATTCTGATTGAACGCGTCAAACATGATGGCCAAATTGCAAGATTAGTGCCACACCTTGTGGATTGGGGCCTCTCAGTTCCGCAACACGCCAATGATACGATTATTGTATGGAACATGATCTTGACAAGGTTAGAAATCTTAAACTTTGTCTTTCATCTTTCGCGAAGATGACAAACCTTAAAATTATTTTCCATAGAAGTGAATAATTCTATTTTATAGAAGCAATGACACGACCACACAATATGTAGATCTATTTGGTCGGGCACAAGGTCAATTCTCCAATTAGATATTTGTGAATTCTGATTCATTATTAGTGCCTCACTAATGCAGAGTGGAACCATGTTGAAGAACACTTAAAGAAACATGTGAGAAGTTGGAAAGACAAGTTCTCACAAACATGGTTATCTATATGCTCTTGATTTTTCAACCTCCTTGTGCCTAAACCCATACCAACAGAAACTAAATAACACAATGAGCCTCCTTGACATAGACATAGTTTCGGTCTCATATGACTTTGTGTTGGCACTGTGTCCTTTTTTATGCAGAGGCCGAATATCAATCATTATTTATTTATTTATTTTATTTTATTTAGAAAAGGGGCTTTATCCCCGGCCTCTGCATCAAAGTGATGCATACGGCCATATTATTAAAAGTCATACATGTCCAACAAAGGTCTTACATACTTCGAATACAACGGGAAACAGGACCGCCACAGCCGGTAGGCAAAAAACAGATAAGCAACTAAACACCTATCCTATTACATGACCGCCATCCAAACCGGTTGTAGATATCCCGAGCTACCGTCTCCCAGCGGATAGACGCAGTAACCAAACGCTCCCTGGCCTCCGTCTGAGTGAGTAGCGACCACATACGGATAAGAGTAGTGGCCCTGAAGATAACCTGCAAGAAATGAAAGTTTGTTGTTCTGTTAAAAACCAAATCATTTCTGCAGTTCCAAATAGCCCATAGTAAAGCGCATACTCCAGCTCGGATATGTTTCGTGGTTACCACATCAGTCCCATGCAACCACGTCCCAAATAGCGTGTGTATGGAGGATGGGAGATTTATATTAAAGGCTATCTGTACCGACCTCCATAAAATCTTGGCCATAGGGCAGTCTAGGAAGAGGTGTCTAATAGATTCATCTTGATGACAAAAACTACATCTTTTAGACCCTGTCCAGTTCCTTTTTGCCAAATTATCTTTAGTTAAGGTGACCTGTTTATGTACAAACTGTTGGGGAACGTAGCTGAATTCAAAAAAATTCTACACTTCACCAAGATCAATCTAAGGAGTCATCTAGCAACGAGGGATAAAGGAGTGCATCTACATACCCTTATAGATCGCGAGCGGAAGCGTTCAAGAGAACGTGGATGATGGAGTCGTACTCGTCGTGATCCAAATCACCGATGATCCCAGCGCCGAACGGACGGCACCTCCGCGTTCAACACACGTACGGTGCAGCGACGTCTCCTCCTTCTTGATCCAGCA
>LR738714.1:103377775-103466452 GCA_902687465.1 Secale cereale | reverse complement strand
GGGGGGGGGGGGGGGGGGGGGGGGGGGAACTTACCCCCCAAGGCACATGGGCGCCCCCACCCCTAGGGTTCCCAACCCTAGGCGAATGGGGGAAGCCCAAGGGGGCCGCACCAGCCCACTATGGGCTGGTTCCCCTCCCCCTTTGGCCCATGGGGCCCTCCGGGATAGGTGGCCCCACCCGATGGACCCCCAGGACCCTTCCGGTGGTCCCAGTACACTACCGGTGACCACCGAAATTCTCCCGATGGCCGAAACAGGACTTCCTATATATAATTCTTTACCTCCGGACCATTCCAGAACTCGTCGTGACGTCCGGGATCTCATCCGGGACTCCGAACAACATTCGGGTTACCGTGTGCATATATCTTTACAACCCTAGCGTCACCGAACCTTAAGTGTGTAGACCCTACGGGTTCGAGAGACACGTAGACATGACCGAGACGACTCTCCGGTCAATAACCAACAGCGGGACCTGGATACCCATGTTAGTTCCTACATGTTCCTCGATGATCTCATCGGATGAACCACGATGTCAAGGATTTACTCAATCCCGTATGCAATTCCCTTTGTCTATCGGTATAGTACTTGCCCGAGATTCGATCGTCGGTATACCGATACCTTGTTCAATCTCGTCATGGCAAGTCTCTTTACTCATTCCGTAATACATCATCACGTGACCAACTCCTTAGTCACATTGAGCTCATTATCATGATGTCTTACTGAGTGGGCCCAGAGATACCTCTCCGTCATACGGAGTGACAAATCTCAGTCTCGGTTCATGCCAACCCAACAGATACATTCGGAGATACCCGTTGCATACCTTTATAGCCACCCAGTTACGTTGTGACGTTTGGCACACCCGAAGTCTTCCTACGGTATCTGGGATTTGCACAACCTCATGGTCTAAGGAAAAGATAATTGACATTGGAAAAGCTTTAGCATTACGAACTACACGATCTTGTGCTAGGCTTAGGATTGGGTCTTGTCCATCACATCATTCTCTTAATGATATGATCCCGTTATCAATGACATCCAATGTCCATGGTTAGGAAACCGTAACCATCTGTTGATCAATGAGCTAGTAACTAGAGGTTTACCAGGGACACGTTGTGGTCTATGTATTCACACATGTATCATGGTTTCCGGATAATACAATTCAAGCATGAATAACAGACAATTATCATGAACAGGGAAATATAATAATAACCATATTATTATTGCCTCTAGGGCATATTTCCAACAGTCTCCCACTTGCACTAGAGTCAATAATCTAGTTACATTGTGATGAATCGAACACCCATAGAGTTCTGGTGTTGATCATGTTTTGCTCGTGGAAGAGGTTTAGTCAACGGATCTGCGACATTCAGATCCGTATGCACTTTACAAATATCTATGTATCCATCTTGAACATAACTCCGGATGGAATTGAAACGGCGTTTGATGTGCTTGGTCTTCTTGTGAAACCTGGGCTCCTTGGCAATAGCAATTGCTCCAGTGTTGTCACAGAAGAGAGTCATCGGGCTCGACGCGCTTGGAATGACTCCTAGGTCGGTGATGAACTCCTTCATCCAGACTCCTTCATGCACTGCTTCGCATGCAGCTATGTACTCCGCTTCACATGTAGAATGCGCCATGACGCTTTGCTTGCAACTGCACCAGCTGACTGCCCCACCATTCAAAATATACACGTATCCGGTTTGTGACTTGGAGTCATCCAGATCTGTGTCGAAGCTAGCATCAACGTAACCCTTTACGACGAGCTCTTCTTCACCTCCATAAACGAGAAACATATCCTTAGTCCTTTTCAGGTACTTCAGGATGTTCTTGACCGCTGTCCAGTGTTCCATACCGGGATCACTTTGGTACCTCCCTACCAAACTTATGACAAGGTTCACATCAGGTCTGGTACACATCATGTCATACATAATAGAATCTATGGCTGAGGCATAGGGGATGACACTCATCTTTTCTCTATCTTCTGTCGTGGTCGGGGATTGAGCCGTGCTCAATCTCATACCTTGTAATACAGGCAAGAACCCTTTCTTGGACTGATCCATATTGAACTTCTTCAATATCTTATCAAGGTATGTGCTTTGTGAAAGACCAATGAGGCGTATCGGTCTATCTCTATAGATCTTGATGCCTAATATGTAAGCAGCTTCTCCAAGGTCCTTCATTGAAAAACTCTTATTCAAGTAGGCCTTTATGCTTTCCAAGAATTCTATATCATTTGCCATCAGCAATATATCATCCACATATAATATGAGAAATGCTACAGAGCTCTCACTCACTTTCTTGTAAATACAGGCTTCTCCCCAAGTCTTTATAAACCCAAATGCTTTGATCACATCATTAAAGCGAATATTCCAACTCCGAGATGCTTGCACCAGCCCATAGATTGAGCGCTGGAGCTTGCATACCTTGTTAGCATTCTTAGGATCGACAAAACCTTCCGGCTGCATCATATACAGTTCTTCCTTGAGGAAGCCATTAAGGAATGTCGTTTTGACGTCCATTTGCCATATCTCATAATCATAGTATGCGGCAATTGCTAACATGATTCGGACGGACTTTAGCATCGCTACGGGAGAGAAAGTCTCGTTGTAGTCAATCCCTTGAACTTGTCGATAACCTTTAGCGACAAGCCGAGCCTTATAGATGGTCACATTACCATCCGCGTCAGTCTTCTTCTTAAATATCCATTTATTTTCTATGGCATGCTGATCATCGGGCAAATCCACCAAAGTCCATACTTTGTTGTCATACATGGATCCTATCTCAGATTTCATGGCTTCAAGCCATTTGTTGGAATCCGGGCCCGCCATCGCTTCTTCATAGTTTGAAGGTTCACCGTTGTCTAACAACATGATTTCCATGACAGGGTTACCGTACCACTCTGGTGCGGAACGTGTCTTTGTGGACCTTCGAAGTTCAGTAGTAACTTGATCTGAAGCTTCATGATCATCATCATTAACTTCATCCCTAGTCGGTGCAGGCACCTCAGGAACAACTTCCTGCGCTGCGCTACTTTCCGGTTCGGAAGGGGTGACTGTCACCTCATCAAGTTCCACTTTCCTCCCACTTACTTCTTTCGAGAGAAACTCTTTCTCCAGAAAGGATCCATTCTTGGCAACGAAGACCTTGCCTTCGGATCTGAGGTAGAAGGTGTACCCAATAGTTTCCTTTGGGTATCCTATGAAGACGCATTTTTTTGATTTGGGTTCGAGCTTTTCAGGTTGAAGTTTCTTGACATAAGCATCGCAACCCCAAACTTTCAGAAACGACAACTTAGGTTTCTTGCCAAACCAAAGTTCATACGGTGTCGTCTCAACGGATTTAGACGGAGCCCTATTTAAAGTGAATGTGGCAGTCTCTAAAGCATAACCCCAAAATGATAGCGGTAAGTCGGTAAGAGACATCATAGATCGCACCATGTCCAACAGAGTACGATTACGACGTTCGGACACACCATTACGCTGAGGTGTTCCGGGCGGTGTCAATTGTGAAACAATTCCACAGTTCCTTAGGTGCGTGCCAAACTCGTGACTTAAATATTCACCCCCACGATCTGATCGTAAGAACTTTATTTTTCTGTCACGTTGATTCTAAACCTCATTCTGAATCTGCTTGAACTTTTCAAAGGTCTCAAACTTGTGTTTCATCAAGTAGACATACCCATATCTACTTAAGTCATCCGTGAGGGTGAGAACATAACGATAGCCTCCGTGAGCTTCAACACTCATCGGACCGCACACATCGGTATGTATGATTTCCAACAAGTTGGTTGCTCGTTCCATTGTTCCGGAGAACGGAGTCTTGGTCATCTTGCCCAAGAGGCATGGTTCACACGTGTCAAATGATTCATAATCAAGAGACTCTAGAAGTCCATCTGCATGGAGCTTCTTCATACGTTTGACACCAATATGACCAA
Source organism: Secale cereale (assembly GCA_902687465.1). Taxonomy (NCBI): domain Eukaryota; kingdom Viridiplantae; phylum Streptophyta; class Magnoliopsida; order Poales; family Poaceae; genus Secale; species Secale cereale. Next base: position 103,462,521 of record LR738714.1, on the reverse strand, counting down.
GGCGGCAATGCCACAAGTATGTGGGACTATCATTATCAACCTTACATCTCTTGGCATTCACACTATGAATATGTGTAACATCATGTTCAAGATTCATTAAAAATAAACCATTGACCAGCGGGGCATGACCATAAAACATTTCTCTCATACAAATAGAACAACCATTATTCTTGGATTTAAATGAGTAGCCATCTCGCATTAAACGAGATCCAGATACAATGTTCATGCTCAAAGCTGGTACTAAATAACAATTATTAAGGTTTAAAACTAATCCCGAGGGTAGATGTAGAGGTAGCGTGCCGACGGCGATCACATCGACCTTGGAACCATTCCCGACACGCATCATCACCTCGTCCTTCGCCAGTCTCCGCTTATTCCGTAGCTCCTACTTTGAGTTACAAATGTGAGCAACTGCACCGGTATCAAATACCCAGGAGCCACTACGAGCGCTGGTAAGGTACACATCAATAACATGTATATCACATATACCTTTGATGTTGCCGGCCTTCTTATCTGCTAAGTATTTGGGGCAGTTCCGCTTCCAGTGACTCGTTCCCTTGCAATAAAAGCACTCAGTCTCAGGCTTGGGTCCATTCTTTGGCTTCTTCCCGCCAACTAGCTTACCGGGCGCGGCAACTCCTTTGCCGTCTTTCTTGAAGTTCTTTTTACCCTTGCCTTTCTTGAACTTAGTGGTTTTATTCACCATCAACACTTGATGCTCTTTCTTGATCTCCACCTTGATAACCCTCAACCGTAAGGGATCGAGATAGTCCTCGCGGGTAAGAATAACCCAATTTATAGATTCGACACACGGGGAGCCAAAGAGTATTTATAAGATTTGACAGTTGAGTTGTCAATTCAACCGCACCTGAAATATACTTACTTGCAACAAAAGATAAGTGGTAACGGTGATATGATAGTGATGGTGGTGACAGCAAAAGTAACAACTAATAACCAGCAGGATTGAAACACTGTAGGCTAGGGAGATGGATGGTTGGGCGCTGCATGGATGAGATACATCATGAATCTAACTTGGGGCAAGGCACACAGAAAAGTAATGATCATCTAGGCAAATATCAAACATTAGGCATGTATCCCACAGGTAGTTGTACGTGCTTGCAATAAGAACTTGCACAACATCTTTTGTCCTACCATCCCGCTACGAACGGGGCCAAAAGGAACTTATGGAGATTAAGGTACTCCTGTTAAAGAGCACCGGAACAAAGCAATAAACTCAATGGATACATGGAATCCTCAAATTATGGACCATCCCCTTTGGTGTCCCAAGCTGTCACCTTTGGGATCGCCGGTTCCAGACCGTAATAGGTTCAAACAACTCATAGATAGGATCAAGAACACAAATATATTCATGCAAACACATAGGGTTCAGATCTGAAAACATGGCACTCGGGCCCAAAGTGACAAGCATTAAGAGCAACAAGTTGAAGCAAAGATGATAAACACCAAAGTAGATGATAGACAACATGCCCCCAACAATCTGATAAACTATTACATGATCTAACTCATCCAATCCCTACCATCCCCTTTGCCTACAGCAGGGAATTACTCACACATGGAAGGAGAAGTCATGGAGGGAGGATGGAGTGCTGATGATGATGACGATGGCGACGATCTCCCCTCTCCGGAGGCCAAATCAGCCTCCAGATTAGCCCTCCCGAAGAAGAACAGAGGGTGGTGGCGGCTCCGCGACGGAAACTGGAAAAACGACTTCTTTTCTGGGGTTTCCTCGCCACGGGAATAAATAGGAGCCAAGGTAGGGCACCAGAGGGGGGAGGACCCTCCCAGGCGGCCTCCTGGCGCGGCCAGGGGTGGGGCCGCGCCAGCAGGGCGCCTGGGGCCCCCCTGGCTGCCCTCTGGCCCCACTTCTGGCACAATGGCCCTTCGGGTGCGTGGATTTTCTGTGATTTTTCTTGGAATTTTCTAAGACACCTAAAAATCCATTTTCCTGCACACAATAAAACCATACAGGCAGCTCTGCTGAAAACAGCATCAGTCCGGGTTAGTTTAGTTCAAATCATGCAAGAATGAGGGCAAAACAATAGCAAAAGTGTTTGGAAAAGTAGATACGTTTGAGACGTATCAACTCCCCCAAGCTTAGCATATTGCTTGTCCTCAAGCAATTCAGTTCAACGAATTGGACGCGACAAAGAAAACTTTGACAAACTCTTTTGCTTCACTAGATGTATATAAGCATGTACTACGAAAAGAGTCTAGCAAGTATTGAAACAATGCTATGAGGACAATGCACGAAGGAATCCTTCTTTCAAGTGACCAATCACAAATAACTAAAAGTAAATAATATGCTACTGAAAATCAAGACAAGATTACATTGCACATAGCTTGAACATACTAGAGTGGTATCTCGCTAGCCTCCATGAGTGAAGCAAAACATAAATGCAGAAACTCCTCCAGAGTTTTAAAGGAGACTAGAACTAAGAATTTCAGAATAAATAATACCACAAGCATGCAGAAGACAATGTAATACTTTGGGACAATGCACATTACACTCAGAATGACAATTATGCTCTCCTAGTTGGTGCTTTCAAGAAAGAAGGTGGAGACTCTCGAACCGTGGAATTTGATGGCGAGGTTGAAAACCCGTGGTTGGAAGCAAAGACTAAACATGTACCAGAGCTCTTGGTTTTGAAAACAGAGGTAAAAATGATTTTGGGAGGTGCATATTTCGTCAACGAATGCTAGTAGACAACCCAATCACTTCTTATGCTAGACATGTTTCAAGGAACGGCTCCCAAGATGGGGACGATCACATCCACTTAATCTCCTTTGTTTATCACTACCAAAGTTTTCTGATTTCTCATAAACAAAGCGTGAAGGAGGGTTTGTTGGTTGTGATTATCTTTTGTGAGCTGGGCGCACTCATGCCAGTCCCTCCTCGTATTAGGGGTTTGCAGATTAGACATGCAATCCCGGGATAAAACATGTCCAACATAAGAAGATCATGAATTACCTACTACTTCCTCATGAGCTAAAACAGAGGCACAAAACAGGAGTAAATTTGAATAATTTCGAGATGGTACAAGAAAGTATTTGTTAGGATGGCCGGTAAATACCACATAGGAAGGTATGGTGGACTCATATGGAATAACTGGTTTGAAAGGATTTGGATGCACAAGCAGAATTCCGCTTAGTGCGAGCAAAGGCTAGCAAGAGACTGGGAAGCGACCAACTAGAGAGCAATAACGGTCATAATCATGCAGAGCGACAAAGCAACATTGAATTGGGCATGAAAGTGATATAACTATTCTGAAACTCAAAGATCATCAAGGCAAAGCAGACTTTTTAGTCTTAAACATGTGTAAACATGTGCCAAGTCAATCCAAGAATTCTCCAAAGGGAAATACCACCTTAGTATACCAAACTATGAACAATGCAATGCATGTAAATCATTTCAATAACACATTATATACTCTAGCTATTTGAGATTAGCCACAAGGAAAGCATGAACCACTGGGAAAGCATTGTAAACATAGCACTATGTCGCTACAAGCTGGTCTCTAGATCATAAGTACAGGCATATGTACAAAAGTAGAAACAAGAAGAGTTCATACCGGTTTTCCTTGTTGCTTCCCTTCCGTCGATCTTCGTCATTACTGCCTTGTCACTTGCATGATCGAACGTAGGAAATATAATTAAATGCCATCACGGACTCGAGCTGAACTCTGAAAACAAAGCAAACTAAAGAGAGAAAGGAAATCTTTTTGGGTTTTTTCAAAGCTTGAACGAAAGCAAAAGAAAGAGAAAATCTTTTTGTTGTTTTTGCAAAGAAAGAAACAAAGAAGAACGGGCAAAAACTTCGAAAAGATCAAAGCGAAAAAAAATAAAACGGATAATACAATGGAAAAGTGAGAAGGGCACGTACTCCCCCAAGCTTAGGCTTTTGGCCTAAGTTGGTAGTAGCTACTGCCCCTAGGAGCCTCCTGCTCCGGGGTGGTACAGGTGGGTCCAAGGGTCGTATAAGGATTCCAGCGCGTACACCGAAGTCCTCGGATCCTCCCACGAAGAAGGGTCCGCACTCCAAGCAGAGGAAGACCCTTCACCAAACTGGGTGACGGTCCCCCCCCCTGAAAAGGTGGTAACTCACCATGCTCCTCCTCGTCGGGCACAACCCCCTCCATGGGGTTATGAAACTGATGCTGGACCATGAACTCATCGAACTGGATAACATCAAAGGACCATCCGTTCCTGCGAGAAAAATCAAACAAAAGAGGTGCAGGTAGACGGATCTTGTGTTCCGCGGTAGTTCCGAAACGCAAGATATAAACAAGGTTACCAAACTCAGAAGTCATGGTAACAAACTTATGCCTTTTCATAGCAGCAAGATCAAAACTTAAATAAGTAAAAGGCTTATCATCAGGGTGTGGGGTGCCTTTAAGATACTCTAAGATAAGTGTGGCATAAACGCCACCAAATAAATCTCCCTTGTTACCGTTCATAGCAAGGCATCGAGCAATTAAGGCACCCACATTATAATCAAACCTCCCTGAGAGGGCGGTTGCCAGGATAGCAATATCCGGCGCAGAAATGCTGCTCGTGTTGTCACGAGCTAACACCCCTCTAGCAACATAATACGCAAAATACCTAAGGTGAGGGAATAAGATGTTGGAGATTTTTGGCCGATGAATATCCCTCGTATCCATGCTGGAGAGAGAGTTGAAGACGGTTCTCAGCTCGGAGGGCTGAGAGGTCATCTTCGCCGTCCGCCCAACGTTTGGCACACCTATTATTTCACAAAACTTTTCCAAGGGCATGGTCAAAAGATTATTGTAAATTTTAAACTCAATAGAACTAGTATCAAGGTTATATCTAAAACTGTTAATGAAACCGGAGGTGAGTTTTTGATACTGAGCAACACGACACGTGACGAGCCGTGTCAGACCTGCATTAGCACAAAGGTTATAAAACTCATCCTTAATTCCTGCAGCTTCAAGGAATTCATCACATGGGAACATCATCGCACATGCTGGATTTGTGTCTTCCAACAACTCTAGGGGCACATGATCTTCATTGTAGCTCACCCTAGCAGTCGAGGGTGAAGCTGCGGCTCTAGTAACTCGATTGGAGCGCGCGGGCTTCTTCTTCTCAAGCCACCCCTTTGCCCTTCCTAACAAACTCATTTCTGAAATTTTTGGCAAATTACAAAAACAAGGATTTAAACAAAGTGGGTTAAGGCAAACTACTCAACTCACTTACCTAAGGCATAAACTTGCATCAAAACTTGGAAAATAAATTTCTACACATGCATGCAAGCTCATCTACACAGCACCAAGAACTACTAAATACTCACAAATGAAGCCACCAACCAAAAATCTAATTGGAGGGGTGGAGGAGTTACATACCAGGGAGTATTTGTTCAAAATCTCAGCTCGAATGATAGGCTGTAGAGAGAGATCGAAAATTGCCTCCAAGAACAGCAAGAGCGCAAGAACATGTGCAGAACTCGTGTTTTCGGAGAGAAAGAGAGAGAGAGGAAGAAGACTCACCTGGAGGCGGGACCTGTGGGCCCCAGGCGCCCTATGGGCGCGGCCAGGGGCAGGCCGCGCCAGCTGGCCGCCTGGGCCACTGGTGGCCCCCCTGGTCAGCCCCAGGTGCCTCTGGGTCACTCCCGGCATGGAAATTTTAATTTTAATTTTTCTGGATTTTTTCTGAAAACTTCACTGTTGAAATTTTTTCGAAGTTCAAAAAGCTGCAAAACTTTCTGAAAACTTAAAGCAGTGATTAGTATTGTGAAGCTTCAAAAACACAAACACTTGGTACAACAAGGAGAACAAAAGCTAAAACAAATGAAAACATAACAAGCTCAACTTTTTACCTATATAAAACATGCTCACTAGTAAGGTTGATCAAGTCTTACCAACAAACCGGCGATATATAGAGCAAAAAGTCCCACCTCTTATGAAGTGATCATTGCACCTTTACTTTAATGGACATTGTCCCCACCATAATAGTTTTGTATTTGTGGTGCACATGTAGTGGACAGTCCCATTCTCCAATCTTCACGGTCTCGATATTTTCTATAGAGTTGAGGCCATGCCTCTTGTCGGTCTTCTTTGGAAAATACACCGTGTGTTCTTTATCATTCACATTGAAGGTAACCTTTCCTTTATTGCAATCAATAATAGCACCTGCGGTGTTAAGAAAAGGTCTACCAAGAATAATGGACATGCTCCCATCCTCGGGCATGTCAAGCACGACAAAATCAGTAAGGATCAAACAATTAGCAACTTCTACGAGAACATCCTCACAAATACCTATCGGGACGGCTGTTGACTTGTCAGCCATCTGAAGAGAGATATCTGTAGGAATTAGTTTCTCTAAACAAAGCCTCTTGTAAAGAGAGAAAGGCATAACACTCACTCCTGCTCCAAGATCACATAAAGCAGTTTTGACATAATTATTCTTTATGGAGCAAGGAATGGTGGGTATACCTGGATCACCAAGCTTCTCAGGAATCTTGCCACTGAAAGAGTAGTTAGCAAGCATAGTAGATATTGCTTCATTAGGAACTTTTCTTTTATTAGTAACAATATCTTTCATATGTTTTGAATAGGGAGGTAACTTAATAGCATCAGTCAAAGGGATTTGAAGAAAAAGAGGTTTCATCCACTCACAAAACTTATTGTAATGCTCTTCTTCTTTAGATTTGAGAGACTTACCTGGAAAGGGCATGGATTTCTGTATCCATGGTTCTCTTTCCTTCCCATGTCTTCTTGCGACGAAGTCTTCTCTAGTGTACTTCTTGCGTTTGTCAGGTGCTTCTTCTTCTCAAACTTCAGGCGGATCATTCTTCTCCTTATCCTTATCTTCAGGTTCGGCACCGTCTTCAGTCTCAGCATCGGAGGTAGATATACTGTTGGGATCAACAGCTGGCTCTTCACTTGTAATAGGATCATTGGAATTGTCAGTCTCCTTGTGTTTCTTCTTCTTCTTCTTTGGAGAGCCAACAATTTCTTCTTCCTGCATTTGAGAATCTTGCTCGATTCTCCTCGGATGCCCCTTTGGATAGAGAGGATCTTGAGTGCTAGTTCCTCCTAGGGTCTTAATCCCGAAGGCCTGTAAATCATCTTGTTTGGTATTGTTAGCAAGCAAATCTTTTTGCCCATTAGAAATTTGTTCAAGCTGAGTTTGAACCATATGAAAATGCTTCACAAGACATTTAACATCATTAACTGTTCTACCTAGAACATCAAGCAAACTTTTGATAGCAAGGGAATTATCATGCAATTGACTTTGTATCCTCTCATTAAAATGACTTTGCTTCATAATAAAATTATCAAGCTCATCTAAACATTGATCAGGAGGCTTACCATGAGGGATGTCACTTGCGTTGAAATCTAAAAGAGAGTGTACCTCTACCATAGGAGGGTGAGTGGTAGGCTCACACAACTTCTCAATAGGGGGTAGATTCTTCACGTCTTCAGTTTTAATACCCTTCTCTTTAATAGATTTTTTTGCTTCTTGCATATCTTCGGGGCTTAGAACAAGCATGCCCCTTTTCTTTGGTGGTGGAGGTGGTTCAGGGACGGACCAATCTTCATGGTTTTTGGCAATCCTGCCCATCAATTCTTCTGCATCGTCCGGTGTTCTTTTCCTGAAAACACAACCAACACAACTATCCAAATAGGACCTGGATTCATCAGTTAGACCAACATAAAATATATCGATTAATTCATTCTTAGGGACTCCATGTCCTGGTCTAGCCTGGATCAGACTACAGTACCTCCCCCAAGCTTTAGGGAGGTGCTCATCCTGCAACTGTTTAAAGTTATCAATTCTTTGTAAAGCAGCATGTTGCATATGAGCAGGAAAGTACTTATCAACAAAAGAGTGAGCTAAGTCTTGATGACTCTTAATGGAACCACATGGTAGTGCATCATGCCATGTTTTAGCACCTTCCTTCAAAGAGAAAGGAAGAAGCTTAGTCACATAAAAGTTTCGTATCTTTTCATTCGTGGTAAACAAGCCACCCAACTCAGTGAGTTTGGTCAGGTGTGCAATAGAATCATCATTTTCTCTGCCATAAAAGGGGTCAGCTTCAACCATAGATATAATTGAAAGATCAACAGAGAAATCATAATCAGGATCATTGATGCATATAGGAGATGTAGAAAATTCAGGATCAGGAACAGTCTTGTTCTTCAAGGAGTGTTTTTCAAGCAGCTTCTTAATAGCTTCAGGGTCAGAGTCGGCAAACTCTGTCAGTTCCCTGCATAAATCATCATCAAGCATAATGTAATCATCATCAAGGAGTCTCTCCTTGAGTTTACTCAAATCAGGATAATCATAAGTTCCACCAATAGGGTAGCGAGTAACAGGAATTTCAATTCCAGATTTTTTTGTAGCAGCAACGATCTATTTCTCAAGAGCATAACCAAGTGAACCAATATCATCAAGAGTAGTATAAGCATCATCAAAAGTATCGGACATAGTAACAGATTTAGTAGAAGCATCATGTGGTGGTGGTGAGGCAAACTTACTCATAACAGAAGGTGTATCAAGTGTAGCACTAGTGTTCAGAACAGTACCTCTTCTTGTAGTGGATAGTAAGATCGGAACCTTGGGGTCTCCTTTCTTACCCATAGCGGATGAAGTGCAGCAGGTAGGATACTTCAAGTAGACTTGTAAATATTGCTATGCTCCCCGGCAACGGCGCCAGAAAACGGTACTTGATAACCCTCAACCGTAAGGGATCGAGATAGTCTTCGCGGGTAAGAATAACCCAATTTATAGATTCGACACACGGGGAGCCAAATAGTATTTATAAGCTTTGACAGTTGAGTTGTCAGTTCAACCGCACCTGAAATATACTTACTTGCAACAAAAGATAAGTGGTAACGGTGATATGATAGTGATGGTGGTGACAGCAAAAGTGAACAACAAAAGTAACAACTAATAACCAGCAGGATTGAAACACTGTAGGCTAGGGAGATGGATGGTTGGGTGCTGTATGGATGAGATACATCATGAATCTAACTTGGGGCAAGGCACACAGAAAAGTAATGATCATCTAGGAAAATATCAAACATTAGGCATGTATCCCATAGGTAGTTGTACGTGCTTGCAATAAGAACTTGCACAACATCTTTGTCCTACCATCCCGCTACGAACGGGGCCAAAAGGAACTTATGGAGATTAAGGTACTCCTATCAAAGAGCACCGGAACAAAGCAATAAACTCAATGGATACATGGAATCCTCAAATTATGGACCATCCCCTTTGGTGTCCCAAGCTGTCACCTTTGGGATCGCCGGTTCCGGACCATAGTAGGTGCAAACAACTCATAGATAGGATCAAGAACACAAATATATTCATGCAAACACATAGGGTTCAGATCTGAAAACATGGCACTCGGGCCCAAAGTGACAAGCATTAAGAGCAACAAGTTGAAGCAAAGATGATAAACACCAAAGTAGATGATAGGCAACATGCCCCCAACAATCTGATAAACTATTACATGATCTAACTCATCCAATCCCTACCATCCCCTTTGCCTACAGCAGGGAATTACTCACACATGGAAGGAGAAGTCATGGAGGGAGGATGGAGTGGTGATGATGATGACGATGGCAACGATCTCCCCTCTCCGGAGGCCAAATCAGCCTCCAGATTAGCCCTCCCGAAGAAGAACAGAGGGTGGCGGCGGCTCCGCGACGGAAACTGGAAAAACGACTTCTCTTCTGGGATTTCCTCGCCACGGGAATAAATAGGAGCCAAGGTAGGGCACTAGACGGGGGAGGACCCTCCCAGGCGGCCTCCTGGCGCGGCCAGGGGTGGGGCCGCGCCAGCAGGGCGCCTGGGGCCCCCTGGCTGCCCTCTAGCCCCACTTCTGGCACAATGGCCCTTCGGGTGCGTGGATTTTCTGTGATTTTTCTTGGAATTTTTTGAGACACCTAAAAATCCATTTTCCTGCACGCAATAAAACCATACAGGCAGCTCTGCTGAAAACAGCGTCAGTCTGGGTTAGTTTAGTTCAAATCATGCAAGAATGAGGGCAAAACAATAGCAAAAGTGTTTGGAAAAGTAGATACGTTTGAGACGTATCACACCTCCGCTGATTTCAGCATTGAATACACTTCGGGAATGGACTTCTCCATCCCTTGCATATTGAAGTTTATCACGAAGCTCTTGTAGCTAGGTGGGAGCGACTGAAGGATTCTGTCAACGACCGCTTCGTCTGGGAGATTCATTCCCAATTGAGACAAGCGATTGTGCAACCCAGACAATTTGAGTATGTGCTCGCTGACAGAACTATTCTCCTCCATCTTACAACTGTAGGATGCATCGGAGACGTCATATCTCTCGACTCGGGCATGAGCGTGGAAAACCATTTTCAGCTCTTGGAACATCTCATATGCTCCGTGGTGCTCAAAACGCTTTTGGAGCCCCGATTCTAAGCTGTAGAGCATGCCACACTGAACCAGGGAGTAATCATCACAACGCGACTGCCAAGCGTTCATAACATCTTGGTTTGCCGGGGCGGGAGCGTCACCTAGCGGTGCTTCTAGGACATATGTTTTCTTGGCAGCTATTAGGATGATCCTCAGGTTACGGACCCAATCCGTATAGTTGCTACCATCATCTTTCAGCTTGGATTTCTCTAGGAACGTGTTGAAGTTGAGGGTGACATGAGCGTGGGCCATTTGATCTACAAGACATATTGTAAATAATTTAGACTAAGTTCATGACAATTAAGTTCATCTAATCAAATTTAAGGAACTCCCACTCAGATAGACATCTCTCTAGTCATCTAAGTGAAACATGATCCGAATCGACTAGGCCGCGTCCGATCATCACGTGAGACGGACTAGTCATCAACGGTGAACATCTTCATGTTGATCGTATCTTCTATACGACTCATGTTCGACCTTGTAACATCCCAAAATTCTAAATTTTGGAATGTTATAATTAATAGATAGATTTGATTGTTGTTTGATGTGCTGTGTGAAATTGAGTGAAATTTGAAACTTTTGAAAGTTAAATAAGAGGTAATAAAATGACTTTCCCAAAACTTTCACTTTGCTTCTTGATCTCCGAGGGAATTCAAATTTCTTTTCAACACAAAACCCTAGAGTGAAGATAATATGACTTCTTCCATTTATTTTAAATGATAAAGGGCTTTGAAAGGATTTTGAATTTCACCCTCGAAATATTTTCAATTCAGAAACTTTAAGCAACTCAATTATTTTCCCGAGAGAAGATAAAATGACTTCTTCAAATTATAGGAAATATGAGTTGGAAGTTTTTTGAAATTTTCTGGAACTCAATTTCAAATATTGAGTTATTTGGTTTTTATTCAAATTATTTTTCTCCAAAAATAAATTACATGGAAAATAGGGTAACATGATTCCCTACAACAGAAAATTGGAGAGAAATAAATTTGAATTCTTTTTGGTATTTTAAAAATGATCTTTATTGAATTTTATTGCATCAGTAGCACCTTTTGATTTATTCGAATTTGTGGGCATTTTATTTGACAGTAGGAAAATGTCCATCTTGTAGGATTTCTTTTTCTGCAAATTTTGATATATTATATGCCTATAGGATATTTTTATTTATTTTGCTTTTATTCGTTTTCTATGTCTGTTAAAAAAATGTTTTAAAAAAAAGTCTTCTCAGCTGAACTGGGCCGGCCCAGCCGCTGCCAGGCCAAGGCCCAGCCCAGCTCGCCCGTCACCGAGCTCCCGACGGAGACCGCAGCCAGTACGCCGCGCCGCCGCCGTACCTTGGCCGGACTCCGCTCCGCCCTTGCCCCTCCCGCACGCAAAGCCGACCCCCTCTCCTCCATAAATACCGCCACCGCCGCCCGTTTCTCTCCTCGCGTCGCCGCCGCCGTCTCGCCCTCGCTTCGCGACCGCCGCCGCCGCAGCTGCATCACCGTCGCCGCCGCTGCTTTGCTTCCCCGCCGCCGCTGCTGCCTGCCCGCGCCGCCGCCGCTGCCCCACCACCGCGCCGCCCGCAATGCCGCTGCTCACGCCGCATCCGCCGCCCCGCGCTGCGCCCGACGCCGGAGCTCGCAGCCGGCCGGCGCACTTCCGATCCGGTCCACGGCCAAACCGCCGCCGAGATCCAAACCGCTCGAACCGCCCCGGTTTTCCCCGCCCAAACCGCCTAGGTAATAAAAACTGCTTCGGTTTCTGTTTAGCTAGGTTTTTTTGTTTTAGATCAGTTTTTTTAGATCTAACTATCTAGTGAACGTTCACCGATTAGGCCTATAAAACGAACGTTCACTCGTTAACTTTTTCTTTTCTGTTTAGTTTTCGGCCAGGGACCTCTCTGTAAATATTTTATTTGTAGTTTAGTCCCTAAACTTCAAACGGCCTTAACTTTTTGCTCGTTGGTCCAAATCCAACGAAACCAACGCCCACGTCTTAGTTACGATCCCCTCTTTCCAGTAATATAACTTAAACATGTTTAGGAAAATTTTAAAATTTGAATTCAACTAGTTTTAGATTCAAATTTGTTTTGATCATAACTTGAGTTTCGTAACTCCGTTTCAGTTGATTCTTTTTGCAAATCGAAGCTCTTGACTTAAACTTTCTGATAAGGCCAAATTCACATAATATTGGTACTGTTGGAAATTGTTTTATGTTTCAAGAGTCATTCGTTTGTCTTCAAAGTTTTCCGAGGTGTTTTATTCGTTCTGTCCGATCTTTTTGAGTGATTGCTTATGTGTGGTTACCATTGCTTGCTTATGATAGATTGACCGGAGTGTGATGAGTAGATCTATCACGAGTTCTGAGTGCAAATCTTCTACATCATCAGTACAAGGCAAGTTCACACTTTGATCATACTTTCCAATACCCAGTTTTCATTGCATTAGTTCTATCCTCAAACACTTGCATGAGTAGGACTGGTTACATAATATGATGCTTTGTAGTTCATGAGGTAGGAAACTAATGACTTGAGATCAACCAAAGGGGGTATACGCTTTGTTACTTATTGCTTAGCCATGCTTGTAGACGTGGATTGGTATGAGAGTTTCATGAAAGATGTGAGTGATATTTAAGGGGAACTTTAAGGTGGAAATTTAATACACATCTGGGTGGATTGGTTGGGGCACCCCGGGAGTGAATCAGTGGATTTGCCCGGACACCTGGTGATGCCAGTGTTGTCCTAGGGGATCCCGGAGGAACCGTGTGATCACCCTATTGGAATGCCACCCAGGCTCAAAGGGATCATATGATATTTTCATGCCTAGAAACCTCCATGTGCAGCCACAAGCCATTATGGGCTCTGGCATGGTATGAGTAAGTTGTGTGACCTCTTTCAGTGGTGGACTAGCAGGTGTAGCGGATGTAGGTGCACCGGTTCACCCGGGGTAAAGAGTTAATACTTCTGAAAGACTATGTCTCGGTCATCCGCTTCTCAAACACCATGCAGTGCGAGAAACCAAATGGAGGCGATCGAGTCTTGTGGGAAAAGTGCACAAACGTCTACAGAGTGTACAAACTATTCACGAGTAGCCGTGTCCCCGGTTATGGACATCTTTGAGTATCTAGAAGTGGATTATTTGTTGATCTCAACACTCTATTTAATTAACTTGTTGGGTTAATAATGACTTTGGTTTGGGATTGAGATGGAGGAACCATTCTCAATTGTTCATGATTTAAATTTAACAAAGTAGTTAAATAAAATGCATTCTTTATGGTAGGGAAAAATCAGCTTTATGCAAAAACAGCCTTACAGCCTCCACCAGCCAAATATGCATGTAGTTGTAGGCATTGTTCATCATTCCCATTACAGTGTGAAATTGCCAGTACATTCAATGTACTGACCCTTGTGGCTGCAACTTCTCATGTTGCGGGAATTATTCGACGAGTAAGTGTTACATTAGGGTTGCGCTGTCTACACTCAACTTTGCCGTTGGTGTTGATGGGAATCCACAACCTTTGTTGCTTCCGCTATGATCGATTGAGGTAATAGTATTTACGTTACTTACTACATGTGATTTACCTCTGTTATAAATCCTCGAGTACTGTGTGTGTCAGCATACCGATCCAGGGATGACACTTAAGCACAGAGACTTGATCCATTTGGGTCGGGTCGCTACAAGATGGTATCAGAGCACATGTTAACTGTAGGACATGACCCTAGAAACTGGCAAGACCATAGGAAAAGTTTTCTCTAAAACTATCTTTTTCAAAAGACTCTTATCTCTCTTCTTTTCTGAGCTTTGTCAAATTTTCCCTTTGACCTTAAATAGTTAGACAATACCCTTTACCCTTTGGACCACTTCGGAGTAAAGATGATTTCACCATGCCTTGGAAGTGTTGAAGCTACACCAATGGATACTCCGAAGATTTGAAGAGTTGACAACTTTGAAGAGATAATGACCTTTAGAAGACCAACCCCCTGTTATGTACTTACGTTAGATGCAACGACTGTGAGACGTCATTTGTTTGATGTTTTCTGACGGCCACAAACTAAAACCGTCTTTTCAAAACCATTGTTTGTATTGAATGTATATCTCTCCATCTCCCAACTCTCATCCCAAAACCCTTGGACCCAATAGAGGATGACTGAAGATAGACTTGAAGTCTCTGGACCAATGACCCAACCGGAGGCCGAACTATGGATACAAAGCATGGAGGACCACTTCAGGGAAATTTTAGTTGAAAGGAAGTATGAGGTTCAATACGCTCTTCAGTACTTCACAAAAAAGTGCTGCAACATGGCGGAAGATGCATCAAGCCCTACAAGGATGTAGTGGAGCAGAAAGATGGGAGGAATTCTAGAAAACTCTGTTGAGATCGCATCTCATCCGAGAGCGTGGTGACAACCCGAAGAAGAAACTTTGTGCCTGTAGGATTTGTGGAGAAATAGGACACACCCAGGAGGAGCACAAGGATGAATGCCCTAATTGTGAAGGAAGTCACCTAGCTGAAGAATGCCCAACTAGGAAGATTACTTGTTTCTTGTGTGAAGGGAATACCCACTACCCTGCTAAGTGTCACATTTACCCCATGGTGCAACGAACTGTCCAGCAGAAGAAAGAAGCAATGAAAGAAGTCCTCAAGGAAACCTTAAAGGAATCCACGATGGAGGAAGATACTCACGACCATGATGGAGAAGGACTAGACAGATATTACTCACGTGCTTGCTACTCATGTGGAAAAGAAGGACACTTTTCACAGCATTGCACGAAGGAAAGCCATGCGTATCTGGGAGACTTCCCGACAGAAGAAGTGGAGTTTGATCCACAAAAGATAGAAGAATTGATAGGAACGAAGAAGTCGAGGAAGAGAAACATCATGTGTCCCCATAACGACCCAATTTCTGCGGAAAAGGACCTAAGTCACATCACATGTTATCGGTGCAAGGATTTAGGTCATTATGCTATCAACTGCCCAACCAGGAAGCGGAGAATCCAGTGAACCAGGATAGTCACCATGAAGCCCTAGATCTGTATTATGGCATTAGTTTACACTACAAGGAAGAAGAGCATTTCGCCAAGAGAATGTTCAGAGCAGAGGAAAAATGGAGTAGAGTAGTTGAGATCGTAATATTGGAATGAAGCACGTAGCTAAACATGGAATACACCCTTTTTACAATGTTGAGTTGAGTTATGGAAATAACATTGTAATAGTTCGTGAAGCAAAAGAAGTTGATATTGTTGGAAGGTAGAAAGGAAGTGTTATGAGTTGCTGGATGATTGTGAGTGCCTCTCTTGCTATCTCACCCTGACCAAAACCTAGAACCCATGGACCAGTTGACCCCAAACCTTTCTCGGACAAAAGACCCCGTTTTACCCAAGGATGTCCGTATGTTGTCCTGAGAACCCCTTTTGTCTTATACCCACAGATGACAACCCTATACGAGTCTTTTCTTAAAGGCCCAGAAACGATGATGACCCTGACTAGCGACCAGGATTACCCAAAGATCCTGAAGGACATGATGAAGCATATTCACCTGGAAGGAGATCCAGTTTATAAGGGTTATCCCTTCATGGAGAATGGAGTTGAACTTTGGTACGTGGAGGTCCACCTCCATCGTGTGAAAGGAGTTTGCCCGAATACTATGGGTCAATACTTTTTCATCTCCCGAGTACCGCAAACAGCGTTCTTCGATTCTGTTCGTGAAGCTGCTATGGAGGCCATACGTCAGATTGGAGAAATACTCGAAGCAAGACTTCGTTATACCCAAGAAAGCCTGAGTAAGGTGCAGGCAGAGATGATGGAGATGAAGCACACAACCAATAGGATGAATCAAAGATTGATGATTTTAAGAATCACATTGCACAATTCCCTCGGGACTGAAGCATCCTTAGCAAAGACAAAGGAATAAAGATGGAAGGAATGTTGACCATACCCGACTATGTGGATAGTAGCAATTGTAGTGATGCACCCTTGGAAATTGGAGTATTGAATATTGGTTCAAGAAGTAATAAAAGATTTGATGTGAGGAGAATATGGATTATGGATGAAACAGTGCATTCTGTTTAGTTGAACCTTACTGAGTGAACCCTGGACCAATAGAAAGGAAAGTGTCGCTCCAAGGAGTAGAGTTCGTACAAATAAGTTGGAGTTTATTTTGATATGAGGCTTACCTCAAGAGTATGAAGGAAAGAAGTACAATTGGATTTTTATAGAGGGTGTAAGGCTGGAGTATGGAACTATAGTGACCCCAAGGATTGAGTTATGGATATAAAAGTTCTGACGTGGACCCTTTAGCCGAGGACCTAAGGAGGCTACATAATCACAAGGGAACCACGAGACTTGTCAATAGTTATGTGTGTCTGCGGTAGTAAAGCAGTGCATTTTGCTATAGGTTGTACCATGAAGAAGGAGTTTTGTGCTAAGTATTGGAATTGAAGCAAGAAAATGGAAGTGTAGTAGATCGTAGTAAGTTGAGAATCAATACAGTGGCATCAGGGTATTGATTTGGATTCTATGAATTGCTACTACATAAGTGAAGGGTGAAGACAGGATACATGGAATAAGATTTTGAAGAAACTAGTGTTATTCATTTTAAGTGTGGTAGAATCCAACACCGTTACCCGAATACACTAGCTAGTAATTAGATACGTCCGACTTGGAAAGGACTACCCAAGGATGAGTGTGAGTAATTACGCTCAGATTGGTACCCAGAGAAAAAGGGATACCAAACGAAATTGGATGTATTTAAGAGAGCCAATGAAGTGGATGTTGGAAAAATGACCAGTTGCAACCCGATGATGAGACCAAGTGTTACTAGTGGTGAGATGAGCCATAACCCACAGGCCCCAGGACCTGTCAGGAAAGCAAGCACACTCTTGCTGAAGGAAAACCCCTAGTAGAAGTTACGACCTTGCCAACAGACGATCTTATAGGTGGTTACGTTAAACCCGAGGGTTGTGAAACACGATAGATGGTTGTTTGGCTTGCAGAATCAATGGATTTCTCCGAACTCAGTTCGTCGATAAGAGAAATTCTGCAATGCGTGTGAGAATGACCGAGTGTTAGAATGCGAGATTCACTAAACCATATACAAGGTAATGATTTGGGTGAGGGATGGATTGATCACCATACCGACTTACTCTTATTATTCGCCTCTGTTATACGGGATGGTAAATCTGAGTGACTTTCCTATAGTAGAGAGACGACGATGTCAAAACCTTGTTTAAACCCTAGAATGGTATGGAAATTTTTCCCTTGTACACGGCATGCTGTTGCCAACCGTAGGATATACGGTGAGGATGAAGCCCAGACCCGTTTTCTGCAGGGACCCAATAAATTGTCCGATGACCACCATGAGATATCGATACTAGTTTAGTATTGGCGCCAGACCTGTCAGCTGAGAAGAACCAAGGTTTCGAGCGAAGCTTATCAAGATGAAAGGATACAAGGATTGAGGACAAAGATTTTCCACTACCGGAAGAGCCCCAGAGAAGGAAATACCCTGAAGATTTGAGAAGACCGACGCCGTCAACCCAAAGGATGGAGAACCTGAGTTTTGATGGAACCGTATCCATGTTCCTAAGTGTGGTAGCACACTAGGCCACAGCAATCAGTGGATTTGTTAGAAGACCCCCAAACCCTAACCTATTTCTTGCTAGCCTCTCCGAATCTCGAGGACGAGATTCATTTTAAGTGTGGTAGGTTTGTAACATCCCAAAATTCTAAATTTTGGAATGTTATAATAAATAGATAGATTTGATTGTTGTTTGATGTGCTGTGTGAAATTGAGTGAAATTTGAAACTTTTGAAAGTTAAATAAGAGGGAATAAAATGACTTTCCCAAAACTTTCACTTTGCTTCTTGATCTCCGAGGGAATTCAAATTTCTTTTCAACACAAAACCCTAGAGTGATGATAATATGACTTCTTCCATTTATTTTAAATGATAAAGGGCTTTGAAAGGATTTTGAATTTCACCCTCGAAATATTTTCAATTCGGAAACTTTAAGCAACTCAATGATTTTCCCGAGAGAAGATAAAATGACTTCTTCAAATTATAGGAAATATGAGTTGGAAGTTTTCTGAAATTTTCTCGAACTCAATTTCAAATATTGAGTTATTTGGTTTTTATTCAAATTATTTTTCTCCAAAAATACATTACATGGAAAATAGGGTAACTTGATTCCCTACAGCAGAAAATTGGAGAGAAATAATTTTGAATTCTTTTTGGTATTTTAAAAATCATCTTTATTGAATTTTATTGCATCAGTAGCACCTTTTGATTTATTAGAATTTGTGGGCATTTATTTGACA
Organism: Secale cereale; assembly: GCA_902687465.1. Classification (NCBI taxonomy): domain Eukaryota; kingdom Viridiplantae; phylum Streptophyta; class Magnoliopsida; order Poales; family Poaceae; genus Secale; species Secale cereale. Next base: position 103,443,794 of record LR738714.1, on the reverse strand, counting down.
GTAGGAAAATGTCCATCTTGTAAGATTTCCTTTTCTGCAAATTTTGATATAAAATATGCCTATAGGATATTTTTATTTATTTTGCTTTTATTCGTTTTCTATGTTTGTTAAGAAAAAAAAGTTAAAAAAAAAGTCTTCTCAGCCGAACTGGGCCGGCCCAGCCGCTGCCAGGCCAAGGTCCAGCCCAGCTCGCCCGTCCCCGAGCTCCCGATGGAGACCGCAGCCAATACGCCGCGTCGCCGCCGTACCTTGGCCGGACTCCACGCCGCCCTTGCCCCTCCCGCACGCAAAGCCGACCCCCTCTCCTCCATAAATACCGCCACCGCCGCCCGTTTCTCTCCTCGCATCGCCGCCGCCGTCTCGCCCTCGCTTCGCGACCACCGCCGCCGCCGCTGCTTTGCTTCACTGCCGCCGCTGCTGCCTGCCCGCGCCGTCGCCACTGCCCCGCCACCGCGCCGCCCGCAACGCCGCTGCTCACGCCGCATCCGCCGCCCCGCGCTGCGCCCGACGCCGGAGCTCGCCGCCGGCCGGCGCACTTCCGATCCGGTCCGCGACCAAACCGCCGGCGGGATCCAAACTGAAGGAAATATGCCCTAGAGGCAATAATAAAGATGTTATTTGTATTTCCTTATATCATGATAAATGTCTTTTATTCATGCTAGAATTGTATTAACCGGAAACTTAGTACATGTGTGGATACATAGACAAAACAGTATGTCCCTAGTATGCCTCTACCAGACTAGCTCATTGATCAAAGATGGTTATGTTTCCTAGCCATAGACATGAGTTGTCATTTGATCAACGGGATCACATCATTATGAGAATGATGTGATGGACAAGACCCATCCGTTAGCATAGCACTATGATCGTTTAGTTTTACTGCTATTGCTTTCTTCATGACTTATACATGTTCCTATGACTATGAGATTATGCAACTCCCGAATACCGTAGGAACACCTTGTGTGCTATCAAACGTCACAACGTAACTGGGTGATCATAAAGATACTCTACAGGTGTCTCCGAAAGTATTCGTGGTGTTGGCATAGATCAAGATTAGGATTTGTCACTCCGAGTGTCGGAGAGGTATCTCTGGGCCCTCTCGGTAACACACATCACAATAAGCCTTGCAAGCAAAAGACTAATGAGTTAGTCACGAGATGATGTGTTGCGGAACGAGTAAAGAGACTTGCCGATAACGAGATTGAACTAGGTATGGAGATACCGACGATCGAATCTCGGGCAAGTAACATACCAATGACAAAAGGAACAACGTATGTTGTTATGCGGTTTTGACCGATAAAAGATCTTCGTAGAATATGTAGGAGCCAATATGAACATCCAGGTTCCGCTATTGGTTATTGACCAGAGATGAGTCTCGGTCATGTCTACATAGTTCTCGAACCCGTAGGGTCCGCACGCTTAACGTTTGATGACGATCGGTATTATGAGTTTATGAGTTTTGATGTACCGAAGGTAGTTCGGAGTCCCGGATGAGATCACGAACATGACGAGGAGTCTCGGAATGTCCGAGACATAAAGATTGATATATTGGACGACTATATTCGGACACCGGAAGTGTTCCGGAAAAGTTTCGGATTTAACTGGATTGCCGGAGGGGGTTACCGGAACCCCCTACGAAGGGGGATGGTCCATAGTGGGCCTTCAGGAAAGGAGAGAGGCAGCCCATAGAGGCTGGCCGGCGCCCCACCTAGGGATCCTAGTTGAACTAGGATTGGGGGGGCGCCACCTCTCCCTCTTTTTCCTTTCCCTCTCTTCCTTCTTTGGTAGTTCCTACTAGGAATAGGATTGCAATCCTATTCCTAGTAGGATTGCACCCTAGCCGCACCATAGAGGGGCCGGCCGGCCTCCTCCCTTGCTCCTTTATATACGGGGGCAGGGGGGCACCCAAAGACACACAAGTTGAATTGTTCCAGCCATGTGCGGTGCCCCCCTCCACAGAAACACACCTCGGTCATACCATCGCAGTGCTTAGGCGAAGCCCTGCGCCGGTGAATACATCATATCCGTCACCACGCCGTTGTGCTGACGAAACTCTCCCGTGAAGCTCAACTGGATCAAGAGCTCGTGGGATGTCATCAAGCTGAACGTGTGCTGAACGCGGAGGTGCCGTACGTTCGGTGCTTGATCGGTTGAATCACGAAGAAGTTCGACTACATCAACCGCGTCACTTGACGCTTCCGCTTCCGGTCTACGAGGGTACGTAGACACACTCTTCCCTCTCGTTGCTATGCATCTGGTAGATAGATCTTGCGTGATCGTAGGAAAATTTTAAAATACTACGTTCCCCAACAGTGGCATCATGAGCCAGATCTATGCGTAGATGATATGCACGAGTAGAACACAATGAGTTGTGGGCGATACTAGTCATACTGCTTACCAGCATGTCATACTTTGCTTCGGCGGTATTGTGAGATGAAGCGGCCCGGACCGACATTACGCGTACGCTTACGCGAGACTGGTTTCACCGTTACGAGCACTCGTTGCTTAAAGGTGACTGGCGGGTGTCTGTCTCTTTCACTTTAGCTGAATCAAGTGTGGCTACGCCCGGTCCTTGTGAAGGTTAAAACAGCACATACTTGACGAAACATCGTTGTGGTTTTGTATGCGTAGGTAAGAACGATTCTTGCTAAGCCCGTAGCAGCCACGTAAAACTTGCAACAACAAAGTAGAGGACGTCTAACTTGTTTTTGCAGGGCATGTTGTGATGTGATATGGTCAAGACATGATGAGTTATACGGTTTTGTATGAGATGATCATGTTTTGTAATGTTATCGGCAACTGGCAGGAGCCATATGGTTGTCGCTTTATTGTATGAAATGCAATTGCCATGTAATTGCTTTACTTTATCACTAAGCGGTAGCGATAGTCGTAGAAGCAATAGTTGGCGAGACGACAACGATGCTACGATGGAGATCAAGGTGTCGCGCCGGTGACGAAGGTGATCATGAAGGTGCTTTGGAGATGGAGATCAAAAGCACAAGATGATGATGGCCATATCATGTCACATATTTTGATTACATGTGATGTTTATCTTATTATGCTTCTTATTTTGCTTAGAACGACGGTAGCATTATAAGATGATCCCTTACTAAATTTCAAGGTATAAGTGTTCTCCCTGAGTATGCACCATTGTGAAAGTTCGTCGTGCCGAGACACCACATGATGATCAGGTGTGATAAGCTCTATGTTCAGATACAACGGGTGTAAGCCAGTTTTGCACACGTAGAATACTCGGGTTAAACTTGACGAGCCTAGCATATGCAGATATGGCCTCGGAACACTGGAAACCGAAAGGTCGAGCGTGAATCATATAGTAGATATGATCAACATAAGATGTTCACCATTGAAACTACTCCATCTCACGTGATGATCGGACATGGTTTAGTTGATTTGGATCACGTGATCATTTAGATGACTAGAGGGATGTCTATCTAAGTGGGAGTTCTTAAGTAATATGATTAAATTGAACTTTAATTTATCATGAACTTAGTCCTCGTGGTATTAGCATATCTATGTTGTAGATCAATAGCTCACGATGTTGCTCCCCGTTTATTTTTTATATGTTCCTAGAGAAAACTAAGTTGAAAGATGTTAGTAGCAATGATGCGGAATTGTTCCGTGATCTGAGGATTATCCTCATTGCTGCACAGAGAAATATGTCCTTGATGCACCGCTAGGTGACAGACCTATTGCAGGAGCAGATGTGGATGTTATGAACGTTTTGACAAAAGCTCGGTATGATGACTACTTGATAGTTTAGTGCACCATGCTTTACGGCTTATAACCGGGACTTCAAAAACGTTTTGAACGCCACGGAGCATATGAGATGTTCCAAGAGTTGAAATTAGTATTTCATACTCATGGCCGTGTCGAGAGGTATAAGACTTCTGACAGTACTTTGCCTACAAGATGGAGGAGAATAGCTCAACCAGTGAGCATGTGCTCAGATTGTCTGGGTACTACACTTACTTGAATCAAGTGGGAGTTAATCTTCCAGATAAGATAGTAATTGACAAAGTTCTCTAGTCACTATCACCAAGTTAGTAGAACTTCGTGATGAACTATAATATGCAAGGGATGACGAAGGTAATTCCCGAGCTCTTCGCAATGCTGAAATCGGCGAAGGTAGAAATCAAGAAAGATCATCTAGTGTTGATGGTTAATAAGACCACTTGTTTCAAGTAAAGGGCAAAGGGATAGAAGGGGAACTTCAAGAAGAATGACAAGCAAGTTGTCACTCCCATGAAGAAACCCAAAGCTAAACTCAAGCCTGAAACTAAGTGCTTCTACTGCAAAGGAAATGGTCACCGGAAGTGGAACTGCCCTAGATACTTGGCGGATAAGAAGGATGGCAAAGTGAACAAAGGTATATTTGATATACAGATTATTGATGTGTATTTTACTAGTGTTCATAGCAACCCCTCGGTATTTGATACTGGTTCAGTTGCTAAAGAGTAGTAACTCGAAATGGGAGTTGCATAATGAACAGAAACTAGTTAAAGGATGAAGTGACGATGTGTATTGGAAGCAGTTCCAAGATTGATATGATCATCATCGCACACTCCCTATACTTTCGGGATTAGTGTTGAACCTAAATAAGTGTTATTTGGTGTTTGTGTTGAGCATGAATATGATTTGATCATGTTTATTGCAATACGGTTATTCATGTAAGTTAGAGAATAATTGTTGTTCCGTTTACATGAATAAAACCTTCTATGGTCATACACCCAATGAAAATAGTTTGTTGGATCTCGATCGTAGTGATACACATATTCATAATATTGAAGCCAAAAGATGCAAGGTTAATAATGATAGTGCAACTTATTTGTGGCACTGCCGTTTAGGTCATATTGGTGTAAAGCGCATGAAGAAACTCCATAGTGATGGACTTTTTGGAATCACTTGATTATGAATCACTTGGTGCTTGCGAACCATGCCTCATGGGCAAGATGACTAAAACTCCGTTCTCCGGAACTGTGGAGCGAGCAACATAATTGTTGAAAATCATACATAGTGATGTATGCAGACCAATGAGTGTTGAAGCTCACGGCGGGAATCGTTATTTTCTGACCTTCACTGATGATTTGAGCAGATATGGGTATATCTACTTAATGAAGCACAAGTCTGAAACATTTGAAAAGTTCAAAGAATTTCAGAGTGAAGTGGAGAATCATCGTAACAAGAAAAATAAGAGTTTCTACGATATGATCGTAGAGGTAAAATATTTGAGTTAGCGAGTTTGGCCTTCAGTAAAAACAATGTGAAATAGTTTCACTACTCACGCCACCTGGAACACCACAGTGTAATGGTGTGTCCGAACGTCATAACCGTACTTTATTAGATATGGTGCGATCGATGATGTCTCTTACCGATCTAACACTATTGCTTTTGGGGTTATGCATTAGAGACAACTACATTCACGTTAAATAGGGCACCATCTAAATCCGTGGAGATGACACCGTATGAACTGTGGTTTGACGAGAAACCTAAGCTGTCATTTTTTTAAGTTTGGGACTGCGATGCTTATGTGAAAAAGTTTCAACATGATAAGCTCGAACCCAAATCGGAGAAGTAAATCTTCATAGGATACCCAAAAGAAATTGTTGGGTACACCTTCTATCACAGATCCGAAGGCAAGGTCTTTGTTGCTAAGAGTGGATCCTTTCTAGGGAAGGAGTTTCTCTCGAAAGAAGTGAGTGGGAGGAAAGTAGAACTTGATGAGGTAATTGTACCTTCTCCCGAATTGGAAAGTGGAACATCACAGAAACTAGTTCCAGTGATTCCTACACCAATTAGCGAGGAAGCTAATGATGATGATCATGAAACTTCAGATCAAGTTTCTGCTGAACGTTGTAGATCAACCAGAGTACGTTCCGCACCAGAGTGGTACGGCAACCCAGTTCTGGAAGTCATGTTACTAGACCATGATGAACCTGCAAACTATGAGGAAGCGATGATGAGCCCAGATTCCGCAAAATGGCTTGAGGCCATGAAATCTGAGATGGGATCCATGTATGAGAACAAAGTGTGGACTTTGGTTGACTTGCCCGATGATCGGCAAGCCATCGAAAATAAATGGATCTTCAAGAGGAAGACCGACGCTGACGGTAATGTTACTGTTTACAAAGCTCGACTTGTTGCGAAAGGTTTTCGACAAGTTCAAGGAGTTGACTACGATGAGACTTTCTCACCCGTAGCGATGCTTAAATCTGTCCGAATCATGTTAGCAATTGTCGCATTTTATGAAATCTGGCAAATGGATAACAAAACTGCATTCTTTAATGGATTTATTAAAGACAAATTGTATATGATGCAACCCGAAGGTTTTGTCAATCCTAAAGGTGCTAACAAAATGTGCAAGCTCCAGCGATCCATCTATGGACTGGTGCAAGCATCTCGGAGTTGGAATATACGCTTTGATAAGTTGATCAAAGCATATAGATTTATACAGACTTACGGTGAAGCCTGTATTTACAAGAAGTGAGTGGGAGCACTACAACCTTTCTGATAAGTATATGTGAATGACATATTGTCGATCGAAAATGATGTAGAATTTTCTGGAAAGCATAAAGGAGTGTTTGAAAGGAGTTTTTCAAAGAAAGACCTTGGTGAAGCTGCTTACATATTGGGCATCAAGATCTATAGAGATAGATCAAGACGCTTGATAAGACTTTCGATAAGTACATACCTTGATAAGGTTTTGAAGTAGTTCAAAATGGATCAGTCAAAGAAGGAGTTCTTGCCTGACTTGTAAGGTGTGAAGTTGAGTAAGACTCAAAGCCAGACCACGGCAGAAAAATATAGAGAGAATGAAAGTCATTCCCTATGCCTCAGCCATAGGTTCTATAAAGTATGCCATGCTGTGTACCAAACATGTTGTGTACCTTGCCACGAGTTTGTCAAGGGGGTACAATAGTGATCCAGGAGTAGATCACTGTACAGCGGTCAAAATTATCTTTAGTAATTGGATGACTAAGGAAATGTTTCTCGATTATGGAGGTGATAAAGAGTTCGTTGTAAAGGTTTACGCCGATGCAAGCTTTGACACTAAATCCAGATGACTCTAAGTATCAATCTGGATGCGTATTGAAAGTGGGAGCAATTAGCTAGAGTAGCTCTATGCAGAGCATTGTAGACATAGAAATTTGCAAAATACATACGGATCTGAATGTGACAGACCCGTTGACTAAACTTCTCTCACAAGCAAAACATGATCACACCTTATTACTCTTGGGTATTAATCACATAGCGATGTGAACTAGATTATTGACTCTAGTAAACCCTTTGGGTGTTGGTCACATGGCGATGTGAACTATGGGTGTTATTCACATAACGATGTGAACTATCGGTATTAAATCACCTGGCGATGTGAGCTAGATTATTGACTCTAGTTCAAGTGGGAGACTGAAGGAAATATGCCCTAGAGGCAATAATAAAGATGTTATTTGTATTTCCTTATATCATGATAAATGTCTTTTATTCATGCTAGAATTGTATTAACAGGAAACTTTGTACATGTGTGGATACATAGACAAAACAGTATGTCCCTAGTATGCCTCTACTAGACTAGCTCATTGATCAAAGATGGTTATGTTTCCTAGCCATAGACATGAGTTGTCATTTGATCAACGGGATCACATCATTATGAGAATGATGTGATGGACAAGACCCATCCGTTAGCATAGCACTATGATCGTTTAGTTTTACTGCTATTGCTTTCTTCATGACTTATACATGTTCCTATGACTATGAGATTATGCAACTCCCGAATACCGTAGGAACACCTTGTGTGCTATCAAACGTCACAACGTAACTGGGTGATCATAAAGATACTCTACAGGTGTCTCCGAAAGTATTCGTGGTGTTGGCATAGATCAAGATTAGGATTTGTCACTCCGAGTGTCGGAGAGGTATCTCTGGGCCCTCTCGGTAACACACATCACAATAAGCCTTGCAAGCAAAAGACTAATGAGTTAGTCACGAGATGATGTGTTAAGGAACGAGTAAAGAGACTTGCCGATAATGAGATTGAACTAGGTATGGAGATACCGACGATCGAATCTCGGGCAAGTAACATACCGATGACAAAAGGAACAACGTATGTTGTTATGCGGTTTTGACCGATAAAAGATCTTCGTAGAATATGTAGGAGCCAATATGAACATCCAGGTTCCGCTATTGGTTATTGACCGGAGATGAGTTTCGGTCATGTCTACATAGTTCTCGAACCCGTAGGGTCCGCACGCTTAACGTTTGATGACGATTGGTATTATGAGTTTATGAGTTTTGATGTACCGAAGATAGTTCGGAGTCCCGGATGAGATCACGGACATGACGAGGAGTCTCGGAATGTCCGAGACATAAAGATTGATATATTGGACGACTATATTCGGACACCGGAAGTGTTCCGGAAAAGTTTCGGATTTAACTGGATTGCCGGAGGGGGTTACCGGAACCCCCTACGAAGGGGGATGGTCCATAGTGGGCCTTCAGGAAAGGAGAGAGGCAGCCCATAGAGGCTGGCCGGCGCCCCACCTAGGGATCCTAGTTGAACTAGGATTGGGGGGGCGCCACCTCTCCCTCTTTTTCCTTTCCCTCTCTTCCTTCTTTGGTAGTTCCTACTAGGAATAGGATTGCAATCCTATTCCTAGTAGGATTGCACCCTAGCCGCACCATAGAGGGGCCGGCCGGCCTCCTCCCTTGCTCCTTTATATACGGGGGCAGGGGGGAACCCAAAGACACACAAGTTGAATTGTTCCAGCCGTGTGCGGTGCCCCCCTCCACAGAAACACACCTCGGTCATACCATCGCAGTGCTTAGGCGAAGCCCTGCGCCGGTGAATACATCATATCCGTCACCACGCCGTTGTGCTGACGAAACTCTCCCGTGAAGCTCAACTGGATCAAGAGCTCGTGGGACGTCATCAAGCTGAACATGTGCTGAACGCGGAGGTGCCGTACGTTCGGTGCTTGATCGGTTGAATCGCGAAGAAGTTCGACTACATCAACCGCGTCACTTGACGCTTCCGCTTCCGGTCTACGAGGGTACGTAGACACACTCTTCCCTCTCGTTGCTATGCATCTGGTAGATAGATCTTGCGTGATCGTAGGAAAATTTTAAAATACTACATTCCCCAACACAAACCGCTCGAACCGCCCCGGTTTTCCCCGCCCAAACCGCCTAGGTAATAAAAACCTCTTCGGTTCCTGTTTAGATAGGTTTTTTTGTTTTAGATCGGTTTTATTTTTTTAGATCTAACTATTTAGTGAACGTTCACCGGTTAGGCCTATAAAACGAACGTTCGTTCGTTAACTTTTTCTTTTCTGTTTAGTTTTCGGCCAGGGACCTCTCTATAAATATTTTATTTGCAGTTTAGCCCCTAAACTTCGAACGGCCTTAACTTTTTGCTCGTTGGTCCAAATCCAACGAAACCAACGCCCACGTCTTCGTTACGATCCCCTCTTTCCAGTAATACAACTTAAACATGTTTTTGAAATTTTTAAAATTTGAATTCAACTAGTTTTAGATTCAAATTTGTTTTGATCAAAACTTTAGTTTCGTAACTCCGTTTCAGTTGATTCTTTTTGCAAATCGAAGCTCTTGACCTAAACTTTCTGATAAGGCCAAATTCACATAATATTGGTACTGTTGGAAATTGTTTTATGTTTCAAGAGTCATTCGTTTGTCTTCGAATTTTTTCGAGGTGTTTTACTCGTTCTGTCCGATCTTTTTGAGTGATTGCTTATGTGTGGTTACCATTGCTTGCTTATGACAGATTGACCGGAGTGTGACGAGTAGATCTATCACAAGTTCTGAGTGCGAATCTTCTACATCGTCAGTACAAGGCAAGTTCACACTTTGATCATACTTTCCAATACCCAGTTTTCATTGCATTAGTTCTATCCTCAAACACTTGCATGAGTAGGACTGGTTACATAATATGATGCTTTGTAGTTCATGAGGTAGGAAACCAATGACTTGAGATCAACCAAAGGGGGTATACGCTTTGTTACTTATTGCTTTGCCATGCTTGTAGACGTGGATTGGTATGGGAGTTTCATGAAAGATGTGAGTGATATTTAAGGGAAACTTTAAGGTGGAAATTTAATACACATCTGGGTGGATTGGTTGGGGCACCCTGGGAGTGAACTAGTGGATTTGCCCGGACACCTGGTGATGCCAGTGTTGTCCTAGGGGATCTCAGAGGAACCGTGTGATCACCCTATTGGAATGCCACCCAGGCTCAAAGGGATCATATGATATTTTCATGCCTAGAAACTTCCATGTGCAGCCACAAGCCATTATGGGCTCTGGCATAGTATGAGTAAGTTGTGTGACCTCTTTCAGTGCTGGACTAGCAGATGTAGCGGATGTAGGTGTACCGGTCCACCCGGGGTAAAGAGTTAATACTTCTGAAAGACTGTGTCTCGGTCATCCGTTTCTCAAACACCATGCAGTGCGAGAAACCAAACATAGGCGATCGAGTCTTGTGGGAAAAGTGCACAAACCTCTGTAGAGTGTACAAACTATTCATGAGTAGCCGTGTCCCCGGTTATGGACATCTTTGAGTATCTAGAAGTGGATTATTTGTTGATCTCAACACTCTATTTAATTAACTTGTTGGGTTAATAATGACTTTGGTTTGGGATTGAGATGGAGGAACCATCTCAATTGTTCATGATTTAAATTTAACAAAGTAGTTAAATAAAATGCATTCTTCGTGGTAGGGAAAAATCAGCTTTATGCAAAAACAGCCTTACAGCCTCCACCAGCCAAATATGCATGCAGTTGTAGGCATTGTTCATCATTCCCATTACAGTGTGAAATTGCCAGTACATTCAATGTACTGACCCTTGTGGCTGCAACGTCTCATGTTGTAGGAATTATTCGACGAGTAAGTGTTACGTTAGGGTTGCGCTGTCTACACTCAACTTTGCCGTTGGTGTTGATGGGAATCCACAACCTTTGTTGCTTCCGCTATGATCGATTGAGGTAATAGTATTTACGTTACTTACTACATGTAATTTACCTCTGTTATAAATCCTTGAGTACTGTGTATGTCAGCATACCGATCCAGGGATGACACTTAAGCACAGAGACTTGATCCATTCGAGTCGGGTCGCTACAGACCTTTCGGTCTTCCGTGTTCCGAGGCCATGTCTGTACATGCTAGGCTCGTCAAGTGAACCCTAAGTGTATTGTGTGTGTAAATCTGGCTTACACCCGTTGTATGCGAACGTTAGAGCCTATCACACCCGGTTATCATGTGGTGCTTCGGAACAGCGATCCTTAGCAATGGTGCACAGTTAGGGGGAACACAATTCTTGAAATTTTAGTGAGAGATCATCTTATTTACTACCGTCGTTCTAAGCAAATAAGATGTAATAAACATGATAAACATCAGATGTAATCAAATAGTGACATGATATGGCCAATATCATCTTGCTCCTTTGATCTTCATCTTCGGGGCTCCATGATCATCATCGTCACCGGCATGACACCATGATCTCCATCATCATGATCTTCATCATCGTGTCTTCATGAAGTCGTCTCGCCAAACATTACTTCTACTACTATGGCTAACGTTTAGCAATGAAGTAAAGTAATCACATGGCGTTATTCAGTGACACACATGTCATACAAAAAATAAGACAACTCCTATGGCTCCTGCCGGTTGTCATACTCATCGACATCCAAGTAGTGATTCCTATTACAAGAACATGATCAATCTCATACATCACATATATCATTCATCACATCTTTTGGCCATATCACATCACACAACACATGCTGCAAAAACAAGTTAGACGTCTTCTAATTGTTGTTGCAAGTTTTTACGTGGCTGCTATAGGTTTCTAGCAAGAACGTTTCTTACGTACGCCAAAACCACAGTGATATGCCAATTTTTATTTACCCTTCATAAGGACCCTTTTCATTGAATCCGATCCAACTAAAGTGGGAGAGACTGTCACCCGCTAGCCACCTTATGCAACTAGTGCATGTCAGTCGGTGGAACCTCTCTCACGTAAGCGTACATGTAAGGTCGGTCCGGGCCGCTTCATCTCACGATGCCGCCGAATCAAGATAAGACTAGTAGCGGCAAGAGAATTGAACAAATCTACACCCACAACTGCTTTGTGTTCTACTCGTGCAAGATACTACACATAGACCTAGCTCAGATGCCGCTGTTGGGGAACGTAGCAGAATTCAAAAAAATTCTACGCTTCACCAAGATCAATCTAAGGAGTCATCTAGCAACGAGGGATAAATGAGTGCATCTACATACCCTTGTAGACCGCAATCGGAAGCGTTCAAGAGAACATGGATGATGGAGTCGTACTCGTCGTGATCCAAATCACCGATGATCCCAGCGCCGAACGGACGGCACCTCCGCGTTCAACACACGTACGGTGCAGCGACGTCTCCTCCTTCTTGATCCAGCAAGGGGGGAGGAGAGGTTGATGGAGATCCAGCAGCACGACGGCGTGGTGGTGGATGCAACGAAATTTCTGCAGGGCTTCGCCAAGCACCGCGGGAGGAGGGAGAGGTGTAACGGGAGGGAGAGGGAGGCGCCAGGGGCAAGGGTGCGGCTGCCCTCCCTCCCCCACTATATATAGGGGCCCAGGGGGGCGCCGACCCTAGGAGATCCAATCTCCTAGGGGGCGGCGGCCGGGGGGGGGGGGGGGGACTTACCCCCAAGGCACATGGGCACCCTACCCCTAGGGTTCCCAACCCTAGGCGCAGGGGGAAGCCCAAGGGGGGCGCACTGGCCCACTATGGGCTGGTTCCCCTCCCCCTTCGGCCCATGGGGCCCTCCGGGATAGGTGGCCCCACCCGGTGGACCCCCGGGACCCTTCCGGTGGTCCCGGTACATTACCGGTGACCCCCGAAATTCTCCCGATGGCCGAAGCTGGACTTCCTATATATAATTCTTTACCTCCGGACCATTCCGGAACTCCTCGTGACGTCCGGGATCTCATCCGGGACGTCGAACAACATTCGGGTTACCGTGTGCATATATCTTTACAACCCTAGCGTCACCGAACCTTAAGTGCGTAGACCCTACGGGTTTGGAAGACACGTAGACATGACCGAGACGACTCTCCGGTCAATAACCAACAGCGGGACCTGGATACCCATGTTGGTTCCTACATGTTCCTCGATGATCTCATTGGATGAACCACGATGTCAAGGATTCACTCAATCCCGTATGCAATTCCCTTTGTCTATTGGTATAGTACTTGTCCGAGATTCGATCGTCGGTATACCGATACCTTGTTCAATCTCGTCATGGCAAGTCTCTTTACTCGTTCCGTAATACATCATCCCGTGACCAACTCCTTAGTCACATTGAGCTCATTATGATGATGTCTTGCCGAGTGAGCCCAGAGATACCTCTCTATCATACGGAGTGACAAATCCTAGTCTTGGTTCATGCCAACCCAACAGATACTTTCGGAGATACCAGTTGCGTATCTTTATAGCCACCCAGTTACGTTGTGACATTTGGCACACCCAAAGTATTCCTACGGTATTCGGGAGTTGCACAACCTCATGGTCTAAGGAAAAGATACTTGACATTGGAAAAGCTTTAGCATTACGAACTACACGATCTTGTGCTAGGCTTAGGATTGGGTCTTGTTCATCACATCATTCTCTTAATGATGTGATCCCATTATCAATGACATCCAATGTCCATGGTTAGGAAACCGTAACCATCTGTTGATCAACGAGCTAGTAACTAGAGGTTTACCAGGGACACGTTGTGGTCTATGTATTCACACATGTATCACTGTTTCCGGATAATACAATTCAAGCATGAATAACAGACAATTGTCATGAACAAGGAAATATAATAATAACCATATTATTATTGTCTCTAGGGCATATTTCCAACACAAATCACATAAACACTTTGATTTTTAGAGGTACTTTTACTTTCCACACATGTTTCGAGTTAGGAACCACACTAGTGTTAATAATATCCAGATACATGGACTTCACTAAAAACACCCCATTCTTAGCTAGTTTCCAGTGTAACTGATCTGGACGTTGATAAAGTTGGACATCCATCAGTCGCCTCACAAGATGGAGCCAAACTTCCCAACGGTTTCCCACTAACGTCCTCCTAAACTGAATATTAAGGGGAGTTGAATGTAATACCGTTGCAACGTAAGCCTCTCAATCATTGTGCTTCGTATTAGTTTCGTGCTATCTTATGAGTTAATTAAGCACACTCATAGAAAGGTAAGACGCAAGAGAAAGCTAATGTTTCATCTTCATCCCAAACTAACAGATGGTCGTCTCCTCTCCAGTTCAACCCGGCCAACCCACAAGGCCCGCAAATGGCAGCAACAAATCATTTCAGTTGGAAGAATCGCTCTTCTCCCGCCTATTCTTAGGCCCTCAGGCGCCGCGACCTCATCGGGCCCCTTTTCTCCCGACCACCTCCTTCCTCCCTCCCCCTGGGCCATGCGCATGCAAACCGCCGTAGCCGCCCAGCCCGACCCCTTCTCCCCCGCCACACGTACGTGCGGTCCTGACCCGCGTCACCGCCGTACCCGCGCGCACGCGCAAGAAGCCCGGCCGTCGACCGGACGAACGGACGAACGAGCCGGGTGCGGCAAGCCTGCGCACGCCCGTCGATCGCCGCTGGCGCCATGGCGCGGCTGCGGCCGCCCGGACACCTCCGCCTCGCCTTCTACGTCGCCGTCGTCGTCGGTGTCGGCCTCTGCGCCCCCGCCGCTGTCCTCGTCGCGGCGATCAACGGGGACAAGACGGAAGGGGAGGTGCTGGTGGCGTTCCGCGACAAGCTGCGCGCTTCGGACGGCTCGCCGCCGGGGCCGCTGCGGTCGTGGGGCACGCCGGGCCCGTGCCACGGCAACCACTCCTCCTGGTACGGCGTCTCCTGCCACGGCAACGGCAGCGTGCAGGGCCTGCAGCTGGAGCGCCTCGGCCTGGCCGGCGGCGCGCCGGACGTCGGCTCGCTGGCCGTGCTCCCGGGCCTCCGCGTCATCAGCCTGTCCGACAACGCGCTCACGGGCCCCTTCCCCAACGTGTCGACGCTGGGCGTGCTCAAGATGCTCTACCTCTCCCGGAACCGCTTCTCCGGCGAGATCCCGGCCGACACGTTCCGGCCCATGCGGGGGCTCCGGAAGCTGCACCTCCACAAGAACGACTTCTCCGGCCGCGTCCCCAGCTCCATCACGTCGCCGCGGCTGCTGGAGCTGACCCTCGCCAACAACCACTTCGACGGCCCGCTCCCGGACTTCTCCCAGCCGGAGCTCAGGTTCGTCGACGTCTCAAACAACAACCTCTCCGGCCCCATCCCCGCCGGCCTCGGCCGCTTCAATGCCACCATGTTCCGAGGTATTTATTTACTCAAATCAGAATTTTGAACAATTTTTAGTGCCGATCGTGCGTGTAAATGGAGGGCCCGACTGAATAATTCTTGTTTATTAACTGCGTGGCATACGTTCTTGATCGTGAATTGATTTGGGAAAAGTGTGCGTTTATCTGCAGGCAACAAGTTCCTGTGTGGCAAGCCAACGGACGTGGTCTGCGAGCCCGGGTTGTCGCCCGCCGGCGGCATGTCCACCTTCATGACCATTGTCATTTTGCTCATCATTCTCGGCGTGCTGCTCGCCGCCGCGGGCATTGCCATGGGCGTCCTGGGCCGCCGGCGTCGTCGGCGGCGACGCGCGAAGCGGACTGACGGCTGCGTGACCCTCCCCAATGGCGAGGTGACGCCGTCCAACCCGGTCCTGGACACCGCGCCAGCCGTCTCCATCAGCCAGGCTACCGTCGTCGGCCCCGCGGCCGCCGGCGGCCCGGCAAAGCGTGGGACGCGGCGCGACGAGCATGGGCGGCTGGTGTTCATCCAGGAGAGCCGCGTGAGGTTCGAGATCGAGGACCTGCTCCGGGCGTCGGCGGAGGTGCTGGGCAGCGGCAACTTCGGCTCGTCGTACAAGGCGACGCTGCAGGAAGGCCCCGAGGTGGTGGTGAAGCGGTTCAAGGACATGAACGGCGTTGGCCGCGAGGACTTCTCGGAGCACATGCGCCGCCTCGGCCGCCTCTCCCACCCCAACCTCGTCCCCCTCGTCGCCTACCTCTACAAGAAAGAGGAGAAGCTCCTCATCACCGATTTCGTGATCAATGGCAGCCTCGCCCAGCTCCTCCACGGTACGCAACAAAATCAAATCTTCGCTTTCTGCAACATCATCACCATACAGATCATGAACAATGGAGGAAGCTGATTGAGATTTGTTATGATTGATACAGGGAATCGTGGATCGATGTTGGACTGGAGGAAGAGGCTTCGGATCATCAAGGGGGCGGCGCGTGGGCTGTCGCACTTGTACGACGAGCTGCCGATGCTGACGGTGCCGCACGGGCACCTCAAGTCGTCCAACGTGCTGCTCGACGGCACGTTCCAGCCGGCGCTCTCCGACTACGCGCTGGTCCCGGTGCTGACGGCGACGCACGCGGCGCAGGTGATGATGGCGTACAAGGCGCCCGAGTGCGTGGGGTCGCACGGGAAGCCGTGCAGGAAGAGCGACGTGTGGAGCCTCGGGATCCTCACCCTCGAGGTGCTCACAGGCAAGTTCCCGGCCTGTCGGCAGGGGCGGCAGGGCACCAGCGACCTCGCCGGGTGGGTGAACTCCGTCATCACGGAGGAGCGCACCGGCGAGGTGTTCGACAAGGACATGTCCGGCGGCAAGGGCAACGAGGAGGAGATGCTCAAGCTGCTCCAGGTGGCACTCTCCTGCTGCGAGGCGGACATCGACAAGAGGTTGGACCTCAAGACGGCCCTCGCGGGCATCGAGGAGATCAGGGAGCCGGAGCCTGAATCCTCGTCGACGTTGACGGGCGAAGGAGAATCGAAATCCTAACTACGATCGGGCAAACGAAGTTCAAAACAACCCACACACTGATCCGTAATATCAAATCAACCGAAACGATCCAGGAACGATCGATCGATCGATCGCATGCACTGAATTGCATGGCATGGTGGAACTCTGTGGCACGGGCGGGATCGACGGTTCGTGATGAGCTCAGTTCATGGGTTGACCATCCATCTGATGAAGAACATATGTGTACATTTGAGCCGGGGTGGTTGATGGAATCCATGACTAATTTTGAACGTGTAAATTAAATCCATTTAGCATAATTTGATGTTAAAGAGAACAAGAAGGAAAAAGGATGCGGCGTAGTGTGTAACAGAGTACATTGATTCCTGTTCGCTTTTCCATCTTCTTCTTTTCTTCGCGAATACGCATATATGGCGTATCATTCATTCATAGAAGGAGTTTGAAGGAGTACATGTAGGACACATCACACAACACGAACACAATGAGGCGTGTACATGACATCCAAAGTAGAGAGATATGGGATGCTCGGCCAAGCAGATGAAACTACACAGCTAACCCACAAAGGCCCGAACAAGAGAAGCAGATCGAACCAATAAGACGTCCAACATCGTCAAAGCCAGCACCGGGGACGCCTCAAGCGACAAGATAGCGCCTTCAAGAACGAAAGCGACGCCATGACACCGCCGCCATCCGGTCCGGAGAACTGGACCTAGGGTTTCCCCTGAGCTCGAAGAGGGGCGCAGATGAAGGGCATGGCAACACCTCCAAGGAGGAAAATGACACCCACGAGCGTCACCGCTGCTAGCTCCAGCAAGTTGAGCAGATATTTCTCCCTCGCTTGATACTGAGCTATCCTAGAGCTGTCGGATCTGAAATCTGTGATGAGGAAGCTGCAGTTGGATGAAGCCGCCAAGTCTGTAGGGGATTGGCCGCTGGAAGGTGGCACCTGACCACTGGAAACATGTCATACATCTGGCAGCAGGCAAGGCATGAAGGCATACGAGGGTCGGGTGCGGTGAGGAAGAGAGAACCGATGCAGGGGAAGCGACGGCGACTAGCGATGCGGCAAGCTAGGACTGGAGAGAGATCGCATATCCGAGTTGCCGGGGCAGAAGCTGTCAACGCGCCGGCGAGCCCAGATGGCTGGAAGGGACGCAACTACTAGGTAGCGGGGGCCAGGGCTGGATCTGCATTGGGAGAGGATGTCGGCAAGCCACGGACAATGGAGAACGCGGGTCTAGAGGCCTCCGGGGCCAGAGCAGCGCGAGCAATGCCCCACTGCAAGGCGCCACACAAACACCACATTAACCACCGTAGCCGCCACCGCAGAGCGAGGGAGGTGGGCGCCGCCGGAGACGAGGGCTACTTGCGCGAGGCTAGCCCACGACCGGCTGTAGCATCCCTGTCCACACCCTAGCAAGCCACATCACTAGCAGCAAGGCTAGTTGCGTCCACACGGAGGGAGGGGGCTGCAGAGGTGAGTTTCCAAGTGGAAGCGCCGGCCGGACCGTCGATGGGAGGGGCTGCCGAAGGGGGGCACCACGAGCACGAGATACAATCTTGGGGAGGGGCAACCGTAGGGGGCACCGCAGGCACGAGATCCAATCTTGGGGAGGAGGGGGAGGGTGCAGTGCATGGAGGTGGAAACAGCGCCGCCACCACCATGCCTAACACCAGGCTGCGTTGGGCCATGCCTGTAGGAAGGAGGGTGCGCCGGAGGGTACCACGCCACTTGAGGACGGATCTCGATGATGAGGGGGTCGCAGGACGCATGGGGTTGGGGGTGTTGGTGTCAAAATCGGCAGGTCTCGGGTAGGGGTCCGAGCTGCTAGATCGGATCGATGGGTAACAAGAGAGACCACCCACAAAGTTTACCCAGGTTCGAGCCCTCTCTATGGAGGTAAAACCCTAAGTCATGCTCTTGCTTATATTATGGATGTATCGAAGTAGAGAGTTGATCTACCTCGAGACCGTGAGTTGTGGTCTAAACCCTAGGGGCATGATGATGAATGTATGAATGAGTGTATGGATGCCTCTGCGAACAAAACCCTCTGGTTTATATAGGCACGAGGGGTATCTAGGGTTACACATGGTCGGTTGCCATCTAAGAATTTACATACCAAATCTAATCAGATATGCTTGAAGTACACACGAAGTCTTCGGTTGCTGCATGTTGAAAGCCTCGAGAGTCCTCCTTCCTTAATGGGCTAGTGGTCCGGCCCACTCATTAGTCTGGCTGGGCTAGGACCCCCTAGTCTTGGACACCACCAGTAGTCCCCGAACTTTTCTTCGAAGCTGAGGTTGACAGCCTTCCTTAGATAATGTCTTCGGCTGGGCAATCCTCGGCTTGGCAGGCAAGTTCCCATTTCCTCTTGGAGTTTTCATTTCGAATTTCCGAGCTCTTCTTTGGCTCAGGGGCCACCTTACGGCACCTCACACGTTGTGCCATCTAGGGAATCATGTTGCCTTTATGGCTAGACGTTGAAGCATCACTTTGCGGGCTCTATTTAACCCACACCGGGCTCACTTTTATGACCAAGCACGTCTTGGACCACCTCTCCTTTCGTTGTTCCATACCATTCCCCATTCTCAAAGTTGATCTTGAGAAGTTCCATCAATGGCGAACGATGCTGGCTCTTCCAAGCGCCCACATCGTCCCCTCAAGGGTGATAGGGGAAGCTATTCAGTCACGTGACTCCAGCTGAATCAGCGCTCTACTCAAGGGTACTTGTCAGATCCAGATTTGGCCTCAACTCGCCCGGGCCTAATATCCATCGATAGGCAACCACATGCCGACAGTTATCCCACCCCTCATGGGGATTAGCGGGTATCCTTCGTTCCTTTCCTCCTCCGTGGGCTAGGATTGCCAATCCTTTGCGGTCTGCTTGAGTTCTATGGGATTCAACTCCATGATGTCTACTACGCAACTTTATTCTTGTAGACACGTGTTGGGTCTCCAAGCACAGAGTTTTGTAGGACAGTAGCAATTTTCCCTCAAATGGATGACCTAAGGTTTATCAATCCGTAGGAGGTGTAGGATGAAGATGGTCTCTCTCAAACAACCTGCAACCAAATAATAAAAACACTCTTGTGTCCCCAACACACCCAATACAATGGAAAATTGTATAGGTGCACTAGTTCGACGAAGAGATGATGATACAAGTGTAATATGGATAGTAGATATGAGTTTTTGTAGTGCGAACATTAAAAAACAGCGAGGTAGCAAGTGATAAAATGGAGCACAAACGATATTGCAATGCTTGAAAACAAGGCCTAGGGTCCGTACTTTTGGTACTGCAATCTCTCAATGATGCTAATATAATTGAATCACATAACCACCCCTCAATGAAACCACCTCAAAGTTATTCTTTCCATTCAATCTATCAAGAGTTCGTACTAAAACAACATAAAGTTATCCTTTCCGATCTATCTATCTATCAAGAGTCTGTACTAATCATAACCCCAAGACAAATTCAAATTCATAATACTCAAAGAGTGCCCCAAGATTTCTACCGGAGAAACAAAGACAAGAACGTGCATCAACCCCTATGCATATATTACCCCAATGTCACCTCGGGAATCCGCAAGTTGAGTGCCAACACATATATCAAGTGAATGAATACGATACCCCATTGTCACCACGAGTATTAAATTGCAAGAACTATATCAAGTGTTCTCAAATCCATAAAAGTATTCAATCCAAAGAAATCTCAAAGTGAAAACTCAATTCATCACAAGATAGAGAGGGGAAAACACCATATGATCCAACTATATTAACAAAGCCCCCGATACATCAAGATCGTGCCATAAAGAACATGAGAGAGAGAGAGAGAGAGATACAACACATAGCTACTGGTACATACCCTCATCCCCGAGGGTGGACTACTCCCTCCTCATCATGGTGGCCGCCAGGATGATGAAGATGGCCACCGGTGATGATTTCCCCCTCCGGCGGAGTGCCGGAAAGGGCTCTAGGTTGGATCTCGTGGAGTACAGAGCCTTGCTACGGCAAAACTTCTGATCTAGGTCTACCACCAAGGGTTTAGGAATATTTGTGAATTTATAGGGTAAAGAGGCGGTGCGGGAGGCCACTTAGGTGGGCACAACCCACCTAGGCGCGCCAGGAGGGCCTGGCGCGCCCTGGTGGGTTGTGCCCCCCATGGGGCACCCCCTAGGTGCTGCTTCAGCCCATTGGGTGTCTTCTGGCCCATAAAAGATATCCAAAAAGTTTTGCGGTGTTTGGACTCCGTTTGATATTGATTTCCTGCGATGTAAACAACTTGCAGAAAACAGCAACTGGCACTTGGCACTATGTCAATAGGTTAGTACCAAAAAATGATATAAAATGATTGTAAAACATCCAAGAATGATAATATAACAACATGGAACAATAAAAAATTATAGATACGTTGGAGACGTATCAACATCCCCAAGCTTAATTCCTGCTTGTCCTCGAGTAGGTAATGATAAAAACAGAATTTTTGATGTGGAATGTTGCCTATCATGTTCATCACATATTCTTTTCTTTATAGCATTGACAATTGGACGTTTATATGGTTCAAAGCAATAGTCTAGTTTTGACATGAGATTTAAATACGCAAACATATCAACAAGCAACCATGTCTTTCAAAATATCAATGCTAAAATAAGTTATCCCTAGCCCATCATGCTCAACCATTGATTCATTCATGAAACACACTCGCATATTAGTTACACCCAATGCTCAAGTACGATCATAGTGTTTCGTAGTTGGTGCTTTACAAGAGAAGATGGAGACTCAAATTCAAAAAAATAAAAATTGCAAAGTAAAAGAAAGGCCCTTCGCAGAGGGAAGTAGGGATTTGTAGAGGTGCCATGGCTCAAAGCTTAAATTGAGAGATAAAAATACTTTGGGAGGTATACTTTTCCCACCAACGGAAACGACTCAAGATTCCCAACACTTTCCATGCTAAATATATCATAGGCGGTTCCCAAACATAAAATAAAGTTTACTCCTTTTCCACCAAACTTTCACAAGCCAAGGCTAGCTGAATCCACAGTTGCCTTCCATACCAACACTTTCCAAGGAATTTATTATTTGACAACAAAACGTAAATTTGTTTTTCATTTCTGGAGTGGGCATCCCTAATACCTTTGCCTTACTCTCATGCAATGACAAGTGAATAAACACTCATCGTGAGAATAACACATCTAGCATGGAAAATATTGGCCACCCCTCACCGCCTCACGAGCGGTACGGGCACACAAAAGGGAAATTTATTTTGAAAATTAGAGATGGCACATACAAATTTACTTAGAGCGGCAAGGGAATACCACATATAGGTAGGTATGGTGGCTGTTTTGAGGAAGGTATAATACATTTTATGCACCGGCAAAAATTGCGCGGTACAAGAGAGGCTAGCAATTATGAAAGGGTGAGAGTGCGTATAATCCATGGACTCACATTAGTCATAAATAACTCATATACTTATTGAAAATTTTTATTAGCCCTCGAAGCAAAATCATACTACGCATGCTCCAAGGGGGGGGGGGGGTGGTAGGAGTTAACCATCGTGCGCCCCCGACCTTCACACAAAGATATGACAATCAATGATAAATAGTGCTCCAACTTCCCAGCATAACGAGAGACTATACGTGCATGCTTCGGGAATCACAAACCTTAACACCAATATCTTACTAAAGAACAATTACTCATCAACATGACTCACATATAACATCATCATGTCTCAAAACTATTACAAGGAATCAAGTTTATTTTGTCCAATGATCTTCATGAAAGTTTTTATTATATCCTTCTTGGATATCTATCACTTTGGGACTAATTTTATGTGTTGCTTTTGATAAGCTCAAACAAATATAAGTGAAGATCATGAGCATAATTTCTTTCTCTCAAAATAATTTAAGTGAAGCAAGAGAGAATTTCTTTTAAAAACAACTAAAGCACACCGTTCTCAAAAGGATATAAGTGAAGCACTTAGAGCAATTCCATAGAAAAGAGCTTCGTTGACGGGATATGAATGCCGCTTACTTAGCCTCCATGGCAACTATTTGGGGCTCTATTTTATTTAAAAACTTTAGATCTAAGTATTTTATTAAAACAACAAGCAAACAAAATAAAATGACATTTCAAGAATATCACATCTCATGTGAAGAAGCAAAAACTTAGGATCAACAGACACTAACTGATAATTGTTGATGAAGAAAGGTGGGATGCCTATCAGGGCATCCCCAAGCTTAGATGCTTGAGACATCTTGAAATATTATCTTGGGGTGCCTTGGTCATCCCCCAGATTGAGCTTTTGTGTCTCCTTAATTCTTCTCATATCACGGTTTCCCTAAATCTCAAAAGCTTCATCCACACAAAACTCAACAAGAACTCGTGAGATAAGTTAGTATAAATCAATGCAAAACCTTATCATCCTCTACTGTAGAAAATCACTAAAATTATTATTCAACATTGCATACTAAATGCCTCTGCATATTTAATACTCCTATCCTCAAATAGAATCATTAAACACACAAACATATGCAAACATAACATCAATATGTCAAAACAGTACAGTCTGTAAAAAGTGGAATTGTTCTCATACTTCCCTAGCTCTAAAAATCCTGAAAAATTATCACGTTACAGAGAAAGTATTGATGCTAACTTTGTAAATCTTTCATGATTTTAGCATGTACTGGCTATCCAGAAGAATTCAGACAATGATAGAAAACTTCCTGTTTTCAAATAACATCATATATACTTGCAAAATAAGCATGGTAAAGGCTGTCCTTGACGTTTTTATCGAAATAAAAGATACAAAACATTATTATAAATACCATCAAGAAAATCCTAATAAAATAAAATGACGCTCCAAGGAAAACACATATCATGTGACGAATGAATACATAGCTCCAAGTGAGGTTACCGATAATGTTGGAGACAAAAGTGGGGACGTCTTCCGGGGCATCCCCAAGCTTAGTTGCTAGGATATTCCTTGAATATTACTTTGGGGTGCCTTGGGCATCCCCAAGCTTAGGGTATTTTCACTCCTTATTCTCCACATATCGACATCTCACCCAAAACTTGAAAACTTCAATCACACAAAACTTAACAAAACTTTGTGAGATGGGTTAGTATGATAAAACAAATCATTCACTTTGGGTTCTGTCAAAGACAAGTTTCATAATTGTTCTCGCACAATTCTTACTGTAGCGTATCATATCTACAATTTATATTGATCAATATAAGCCGTAGAAACTAGAAAACAAGCAAACTATGCATTGAAAACAGAATCTGTCAAAAACAGAACAATCTTTAATGACATGAACATTCACCATGCTTATGCAACTCCAAAAATCTTGAAAAAAGTATTACCACGTGGGAAATTT
This sequence comes from Secale cereale, assembly GCA_902687465.1. Lineage (NCBI taxonomy): Eukaryota > Viridiplantae > Streptophyta > Magnoliopsida > Poales > Poaceae > Secale > Secale cereale. The sequence continues at coordinate 103,419,528 of LR738714.1, read as the reverse complement.
GTATATTAAACTTCTACAGAAAAGAATCAACTCAAAAGATCTCTTCTGTTAAAAATGAGATTTTTTCTCGTTAGCGCAAAAGTTTCTGTTTTTCAGCAAGATCAAATCTACTAACACCCAACATGATGCTAAGGCTTTGCTTGGCCCTTTATTGAAACAAAAGCTATAAAACATTACTACAGTAGCTTAACCATGTTAACACACAAAAACAGTAGGTATAAGTGTTGGGTTGTCTCCCAACAAGCGTTTTTCTTTAATGCCTTTCAGCTAGGCATGATGATTTCAATGATGCTCACATGAAATATATGAATTGAAACACAAAGAGAGCATCATGAAGCATATGACTATCAAATTTAAGCCTAAACCACTTCCTATGCATGGGGATTTTGTGAGCAAAGAACTTTTGGGATCAAGAATCAACTAGCATAGGAAGGCAAAACAAGCAAAACTTCCAAACTTTCGACACATAGAGAGGAAACTTGATATTATTGCAATACCTACAAGCATATGTCCCTCTCTCATAATAATATTCAGTAGCATCATGAATGAATTCAAAAATATAGCCATCACATAAAACATTCTTTTCATGATGCAAAAGCATATAAATTTTGCTACTCTCCACATAAGCAAATTTATTGTCATGAATAGTGGTGGGAGAAAACTCAACAAAATAACTATCATGGGATTGAAAATTAAAATCATGAAGACAAGTTTCATGGTTATTATTGAAAATTAAAACTATGATAACAATGTCTCCAACATATCTATAATTTTTTATCGTTCAATGCTGTTATATTATCATTCCTGGATGTTTTACAATCATTTTGTAGCAACTTTATATAATTTTTTGGGACTAACCTATTGACACAGTGCCCAGTGCCAGTTGATATTTTTTGCTTGCTTTTTACATCACAGCAAAATCAATACCAAACGCAGTCCACAACGTAACTTTTTGGAGAATTTTTCTGGGCCAGAAGACACCCAATGGGCCAATGAAGCACCTCGGGGGTGCTCCGAGTGGAGCACAACCCACCAGGGCGCGCCCTGGTGCATTGTGCCCACCTCGGTGGCCTCCCGCACCGCCTCTTCGCTCTATAAATACCCCAATATTCTAGAAACCCTAGGGGAGTCGACAAAATTTTATTCCAGCCACCACAAGTTCCAGAACCACTAGATCCAATCTAGAGCCCTTTTCCGGCACTCCGCCAGAGGGGAACACGATCACAGAGGGGTTCATCATCCTCATTGGTGCCTCTTTGATGATGCGTGAGTAGTTCACCTCAGACCTACGGGTCCGTAGGCAGTAGCTAGATGGCTTCTTCTCTCTTTGCTTCTCAATACAAAGTTCTCTTCGAGATCTATTTGATGTAATGACTTTATGCGGTGTGTTTGTTGGGATCCGATGAATTGTGAGTTTATGATCAGAGTTGCTTTGGTTTAATGTCCATACTTGATTATTATAGCCTCGTATTTCTTCTGCAATATTTGGGTTTTGTTTGGCCTACTTGATCTATTTATCTTCCAATGTGAAGAGGTCCTTTGTGATGGGTTCGATCTTGCGGTGTCCTTTACCAGTGACAGTAGGGGCAGCAAGGCACACATGTATCGTTGCTATTAAGGATAAAAATATGGGGCTCTATTCCTACATGAATAAATCTTGTCTACATCATGTCATCGTTCTTATTGCATTACTCCGATTTTCCATGAACTTAATACACTAGATGCATACTGGATAGCGGTCGATGTGTCGAGTAATAGTAGTAGATGCAGACAGGAGTCGGTCTACTAATCTTGTACATGATGCCTATATACATGATCATTGTCTTGGATATTGTCATAACTATTCGTTTTTCTATCAATTGCCTAATAGTAATTTGTTGCCCACCGTTTGCTATTTCTTGAGAGAAGCCACTAGTGAAATCTACGGCCCTGGGTCTATTTTCCTATCATATACTTTCAGATCTATATTGCCATTTGCCTTTTCCTTTATTTCCAACTTTTATTTTCAGATCTATATTATCAAAAACCCAAAAATACATCGCTGAATTTTATTTGTTGTTGTTCCATTTGCCACCACTCATCTATCCTTTTACCAATAAATTACCCGGGAGGGATTGACAACCCCTCTTACACGTCGGGTTGCAAGTATTTGTTGTTTGTGTGCAGGTACCGTTTACATAGTGTTGCTTGGTCCTCCTACTAGTTCGATAACCTTAGTCTCATCACCGAGGGAAATACCTAATGTAGTTGTGCTGCATCATCCCTTCCTCTTTAGGGAAATATTGACGTAGTTCAAGCGACATCAATGTACCATTACATGAGCCAGCTTGGCCTGGGCTTCCGCCCTTCTCATTGGATCCTCCAAAGAACCTCTATAGCGAGAGGCCACAGAGCAATGCTGAAAATGATGATGATGACGTGGCTTGTCTCCCAGCAAAGGTGAGGCATCCGAAAAATACGAACCTCACCATTATAGATATGGTGGAAGCGGCCATCAAGCGAAGAGTCCAAACTCTTCCGCAAAGGCAACATTTGTTGTGCATGTAGAATGGCACTGATGACGCCACCCGATCAATTCGGAGAGGTTTCAATAATGATGTAGCATTTGGCGCAGCCATAGCTAGCATATACAAAGGCGAAGCCGCCAACATCGCCAAGAGGAAGTTTATAGATGATTTGTCTTACTACAATCCCGACGATAGGATAAGTCTCCTCCAACCCTTTGTTTTGTCGATCCATACGCCTCAATCTTTTTAAACATCCAATGTATTTTACCAGCAATGGAGACTCTAGGTCAGGGAGTTGAAGTGCCCTGCGCCTGAGCCAGGGACCTATCACAGAGACGCCGACCCCGTCTTTCATGAAGACAGGGAGCTATCCATAATATACAAGGAAGGGACATTCTTCCAAGAGAGCCTTGATGGATCCAAAGTAGCCATCACTATGGACCTTCCGGGGACACGGCTATCCTCCTTGGTAAAACATATTCATGTTTCATCTAGAAAGAGAACTTTGGCCCCGAGCACCCTGAACACTCTTCCAAAAAGTCAACACTCAAAGCGTTCCTGTAGAAGTACGACTACTTGAGGAGGCCCTTCAATTGCTACATAGGGTACTCCTCAATAGGATGCCACCACGGATGCGGAGCATAACACTCCTCCCTCAAACAGGTAATCTTATCAATACCACACTTGTCAAGGAGGCTAAGTATTTTCACACCTGACCATTTGGCTTCTTGCACAAGCGGTCCACCGAGACGCCATTACTGAATGGGCGGGCAATTCGGCCCCGAAACCAGGCGGGGAACCGATCTTTACTTGGGAGATGCCCCTGAAGCACCTCAAACAACCACTTCGGGAGCCTGCTTGGCCACTACCCCCGAGGTTGAAAGCCTAATGAACCATCAATGTCAAAAGGCCGTGCTACTTGTGAGATGCGTTGTGATTTCCTCGAAGAGGAGGGGATGATGCAGTGCAATAGGGATAAGTATTTCCCTCGGTTATGAAACCAAGGTTATCAATCCAGTAGGAGAACCAAGCAACATTATGTAAACAAGACATGCACACAAACAACAAATACTTGCAACCCAACGCGTAGAGGGGTTGTCAATCCCTCAATGGTTATGAGCAAAATTGTAAGGGATTTGATAAATAAATAACTAAAATATGAAATAAAATAAATAAAAGAAAATTTCAGCAAGGTATTTTTGGTTTTAATATGATAGAAAATAGACCCGGGGGCCATAGATTTCACTAGAGGCTTCTCTCAAGAAAATAGCATACTGTGGGTAAACAAATTACTGTTGGGCAATTGATAGAAAAGCAAATAATTATGACGATATCCAAGGCAATGATTCGACATATAGGTATCACGTCCAAGATTAGTAGACCGACTCCTGCCTGCGTGATGCGACCTTCGATAGTGAATCGATGGTGGAAATAACTATGCCAATCTTTCACGGTACGGAGTTGCCTGGAACGACGTGGCGCTCGCGATCTTGTAGATGCAATCACCACGAAAACACCATGCACACCTTGATGAAGAAGTACGTGGATGATCCTCCAAGAATCGTCACCAAATTAAAGACGGTGTGTCTGACCCCTCGCCCAAACACAAAGCAATAATAAAAGCTTCTCAACAAGTACTCATGAAATAACTCACGAAGGGTAGATACCCCGCCTTTTTGGTCCGGCCAAAGTCTTTACCTAATAATAAAGAAAGTTGGGTTTCAGCCCGTCCGTCGTGCCACTTTGCAGAAAAGCCCCTCTGTTTTCTGTAAATTAACCCGCACTACACGTTTAAGTCATACCGAACCGTTATTTGGCATTTTCGCATAAAAGCCCCTCAGGTTTCATGTAATCAACCCGCCATCCATATTTAATTCAGCCGAATCGTTTTTTTGTGTTTTAACAGAAAAACCCCTAACCGTTTGGTTAATTAATCTGCAGTTTATCTAAAACAAAAATATCCTTATCTTTTAAACCGTAACTCCGATTTTAACATATTATATATGAAATTTGATTAGAAAAATGTGTAGAATCTAAATAAACTGTTACTTTTAGCTGTTAAATATTTCTAAACTATTAATTTGGGTGCAAACTTAATCTATAGTGCACGGTCCATTTTTCTTTCGCACTGGTGGCGATCCAAATTGCAAATAAACACACATTAAAACCAGATTGAGAGGAAAAAAACATTGATAACCATGCACGCACAACTCTGAAAAACCTCACGGGAAAAAAATAACATATTTCTCATCTTATTCTGAGCGATTGTGTGCGTGCGAGTGCGCGTACGTGTGTGTGAGAGAGATACGCCTTAGGACTGACCATATTCAAATACGTTTGAAACCACCATCGGGAACACAAATGTGATGCCATTTTAAAATAAAGAACATCTACCTACCAGGGTCTCGAGTCGTGGTTATTGGGTTAAGAACGTGTGTTCTTTTCTATCCCGTTGCAACGCACGGGCTCTTGTAATGCCCAGGATGGAGTTATACCTCCTACGGGTCGAGGCCCGACTTAAAGGCATAAGTCCATCCTAGAATGATCTCAAGTTTGGTAATCTTTGCACAACTCATGTAAAAGAGGGATGGTAAACTTAAAAATAGTTGGCTTACAATCGCCACGTCACAGAATAACAGAACAAGTCTCAAACATCATACAAAAGATCACTTCAACCCTCTAAGGGCAAATCCAAATGTCAAAGTACCAAACTCAGATAAATAAACACCCACAGGCGGATCGAATCCTAGTAAGAGTCTCCACTACTGATCGTCCGGATAGCGCACGTAGTAACGACTACGCTCCTCGTCGTACTCCCAATCCAGCTCGGTGCCATCTCCTGGATAGCTCACGGTTGGACCTGCATCTGGTGTGTGAAGTAACTGTGAGCCACAGAGGACTCAGCAATCCCGTTCCCGGGTAACAGAACTATCAAAGCCTTTAGGTGAGGGAAAAGGCTGAAGAAAGAAATGAGGTGAAGGATCAACAAAGAGTCTGCAGCAGCAACTAGCACTAACTACGCAAGAGAGAGCGAGAAGAGAAGGCAAAACGAGAAGTGATCACTAAGTGATCCTAGCTACAAGCTCACAAACATAACCCCTCCGTGTTCAACTCCCGAATCCCGATTCGGAAATTGACAGTCACGGAACACACGCTGGTAGTGTATTAGTATCATTGTGTCAAGTTTTCTACAACCGGAATTAACAAGCTCCCATCTGCCACATAACCGCGGGCACGGCTTTCGAAAGTTCAAACCCTGCAGGGGTGTTCCAACTTGACCCATTACAAGCCCACGATCCGCGGAGTCGCAACTCCAAAGTGGGAAGACCCGAGTATCCTCGGAATCCCGTGCTCACGTTAAACCGAACTAAGGTAAGGCTAATCCAGCAAATCCTCCCGGCGTGTCGTCACCCTGATCGTAGCCGCGCGTATCTAGGTCTCAGGACACGACCGGATGAGACGTCCTACAGGTGTATGCCAAATACCTCAGGTTGCCCCAAGGCGGCCCCGCAGTCCGCTCGTTTCGGACCAACACTCATGTGGAGCACTGGCCCGGGGTTGTTGATTGGTGCTTGTGTGTTTGTCTTGTTTAGAGCACGAAGTTGAGCACGAGTTTTCCAACGAGGTTGAGCACGAGGTTTCCAACGAGTTTGAGCAAGAGGACCCGTCTTTTGATCCGAATTTCTTCTCTTCAGGCAAGATGACCGAACCCCGATAACATTTCTATCTTTGTCTATTGCTAGTAGTCTCGATCTATAGTTTTGCCTCGATGCCCATGTTCTTCTTGTCGGCCTCCTACTTGTAACCAATTGCCATGTTTAACCTCCCTACCTACGCAAACCGTTGCTTGGCTAAGTACGCTTCGCTCAGCCCTTCTTATAGCGTTGCTAGTTGCAGGTGAAGTGAAGATGCTTGCTCCATGATGAAGTTTGGTTGGGTTATATCACACTATATAAATGCTTTAATTGAAATCACCTATATATTGGCAAGGGTGGAAGGCTAAGCCTTTTGCTTGGTGTTTTGTTCCACTCATGCCGTTAGGATCCGTATAAGCCGGTTTTATGTTCCTTGATTATGCGTTCCTAACACGGTTGGGGTGTATGGGACCTAAAAAACTCCCATGATGCTACGACGCAAAACATATAAATAATTCTCTGGCCGGTTCCAAGCCAAATCGAACCCCACTAGTACTCCCAAGAATCCTAACCGAACTCTACTTTTATATAATTAATAACAACCGGCCGATTAGGCACGGTGATTAGGCACACGACCCTCTAGTCTTCCTACCCAACATGTGTATGTGTTGGAATTTTTACTTGCATGCACTGTGCACCATACCTTCATCGATTGAAATCAGCATGTTTTGTAGGTGGAGAAGACATGCGCACACATCCCTGGTAGTTCGAGCTCCCCTTCGGTTCTGCATGTTCTTTGACAACGTAGCCGAACTGTGCAGCAGGCATCTTGTACCTCTTTTTCTGAATAATATTTTCATGCCGTCGCACAGACAGTGCAGGCACAATATACTTGGCGTTTCTTCCTTGGTTGACCTTTTTAATAAGATCGGTACCTGATACGTCTCCATTATATCTACTTTTTCAAACTCTTTTGCCCTTGTTTTGGACTCTAATTTGCATACTTTGAATGAAACTAATCCGGACTGACGTTATTTTTGTGCAGAAATCAAAGTTTTCGGCTTGACGTGAAAATTTATGGAGGATTTTTGTGGAATATATAAAAAATACTGGCGCAAGAATTAACCAGAGGGGGGCCACCCAGAGGCCACAAGCCCTGGGGGCGCGCCCCTAGCTTGTGGGCCCCCCGAGCTCCTCCGACCCTAACTCCAACTCTATATATTCACTTTCGGGGAGAAAAAAAATCAGGGAGAAGGATTCATTGCGTTTTACGATATGAAGCCGCCGCCGCATTTTGTTCTTCATCGGGAGGGCTAATCTGGAGTCCGTTCGGGGCTCCGGAGAGAGGAATTTGTCACCGTTATCATCATCAACCTTCCCCCATCACAAATTTCATGTTGCTCACCGCCGTGTGTGAGTAATTCCATCGTAGGCTTGCTGGACGGTGATGGGTTGGATGAGATTTATCATGTAATCGAGTTAGTTTTGTTAGGGTTTGATGCCTAGTATCCACTATGTTTTGAGATTGATGTTGCTATGACTTTGCTATGCTTAATGCTTGTCACTAGGGCCCAAGTGCCATGATTTCAGATCTGAACCTATTATGTTTTCATGAATATATATGTGTTCTTGATCCGATCTTGCAAGTTGTAGACACCTATTACGTGTTATGATCCGCATACCCCAAGGTGACAATAACTGGGATTCTTTTCTGTGATTGCCGTAGTTTGAGGAGTTTATGTATTCACTAAGTGCTAATGCTTTGTTCCGGTTCTCTATTAAAAGGAGGCCTTAATATCCCTTAGTATCCGTTAGGACCCCACTGCCACGGGAGGGTAGGACAAAAGATGACATGCAAGTTCTTTTCCATAAGCACGTGTGACTATATACGGAATACATGCCTACATTACAATGATAAAGTGGAGCTAGTTTATCGTTGCCCTAGGTTATAGATTCTACATGATGAACATCTGACACATATCATCCATTGCCTACGAGCTCGTTTCATATTAATCTTTTCTAAGTTACTTTCGTTGCTACTGCACAATCACTACAAAAATGCTACTGTTACTTTTCCACTGTTACCGCTACTATCATACTACTTTGATACTAAATACTTTGCTGTAGATATTATGTCTTTCGGGTGTGGTTGAATTGACAACTCAACTACTAATACTCATGAATATTCTTTGGCTCCCCTTGTGTCGAATCAATAAATTTGTGTTGAATATTCTACCCTCAAAACCGTTGTGATCCCCTATACTTGTGGGTTATCAAGACCTTTTTCTGGCACCGTTGCCCGGGAGCATAGCTATATTTGCTTAGTCACTTGGGATTTATATTTGTTGATCACTGTGAGGAATCTGAAGGATGATAGAACCGAGATCGTTCCCTTTAAGACGAGGGGAGGTAAGGAACTGCCATCTAGCTCTGCACTTGATTCACCTTCTATTTTGAGTAAGCTTGCAACACCAGCACCTGCTATTAATCCTGATAAGTCACAAGTAATTGATGATGCTACTTCCGCTATGAATGATACTTATGATGATGCAAGTACTTTGCTTGATGTGCCACCGGGTGAATTTCTTGATGAACAACTTGCTAGAGTTCAAAATATTGAGCATGCTGAAACTAATGAATTCTTTGAAACTGAAAATTATGATACACCTATTAGATCTAGCACTCCTAGCTATGAATCACATGATATACTGGAAGGTTATGTTATGTTATGGAGGGAGAGGTTGCTAGAGACTTACTCGCTTGTAAGGATAGAGATGATCTAAAAAAAATTGTTATGCAAGTGGAAGGAAAAGTCTTTAAATGCTAGTATGAAATATAATCCCGAGTTTTCTACTTCACCTATCCGTGTTACTGATAAGGATTATGAGTTTTTTGTTGATCCTGAGATAATTACTTTGGTCGAATCTGATCCTTTCATGGTGATGAAACTAAAACTATTGTGGCACATCTTACTAAAATAAATGATATAGCCACCCTATTTATTCATGAGGAAAATATTCCCTACTATTATATCCTTAAGTTGTTTCCTTTCTCGCTAAAGGGTGATGCTAAGATATGGTTTAATTCTCTAGCTCCTGGTTGTGTGCGTAGTCCCCAGGATACGATTTACTACTTCTCTGAAAAATATTTTCCTGCTCATAAGAAACAAGCTACCTTACAGGAAATATTTAACTTTGTGCAAATTGAAGAAGAGAGTCTCCCCCAAGCTTGGGGGAGGCTTATCCAATTACTTAATGCTTTGCCCGATCATCCTCTCAAGAAAAATGAATTACTTGATATCATTTAAAATGGACTAACCGATGCTTCTAGGGACCACCTAGATAGTTGTGCTGCGTGTGTTTTCAGGGAACAAACTATTGAACAAGCTAAATAATTATTGAATAATATACCGAGAAATGATAATGAGTGGAATCTTCTTGAACCTCCCAAGCCAACTCCGAAGAAGAGAGGAATTCTATTTTTAAGTCCTGAAGATATGTAAGAAGCAAAGAAATCAATGAAATAAAAAGGTATTAAAGCTGAAGATGTTAAGAATTTACCACCTATAGAAGAAATACATGGTCTCAATACCCCGAAATAGGTAGTAAAGGTAAATTATCTTTATAGGTTTGATGAAGGTGATATTCCTCATAATAAATCTGCTAGCCAATGCATGGATGAATTTGATAACTTTATTGTGAAACAAGAAAACTTCAATGCATATGTTAGTAGACAATTGAAACGATATGCTTATATGGTTGAACACTTGAGTGACTATATGTTTGGAGTTAAAGATGATCTAAAGCTTGTTAGTAAACATACTTCCATGGTAAAAACTCAAGTAGAACAAGTTCTCAAAGCACAAAATGATTTGATTAATGAGATGAACAATAAGAAAAATGATCATTCTGTTAGAGTTATGAGTAGAACTGCTAAACTGACCCAGGAACCTTTGTCTCCTAAAGGTCATCCTAAAAGGGTTGAACAAGACTCTCAAAGAATTAATATTGATGCACCTAGTTCATCTAGAAAGAAAAATGATAAGACTTTGCATGCTTCTAGTGAACCTACCTTAGACACACCTGAAAATCCCAATGATATTTCTATTTCTGATGCTAAAACACAATCTGGCAATGAACATGAACCTAGTGATAATAAAAATGATGAGGTTCATTATGATGCTCAACATAGTAATGATAATGATGTGGATATAGAACCTGCTATTGATCTTGATAACCCACAACCCAAGAACAAAATATATGAGAAAAGAGACTTCATTGCTAGGAAACATGGTGAAGAAAGAGAACCATGGGTTAAGAAACCCATGCCTTTTCCTCCTAAAGCTTCAAAGAGTAAAGGTGATGAAGAATTTGAGCGCTTTTGTGAAATGCTTAGATCTGTCTATTTGCTCTTACGTTTGACTGATATTTTGAAGATGTCTCCCTATGCTAAGTATATGAAAGATATTGTTACAAATAAAAGAAAGATACCGGAAGCTGAAATTTCCACCATGCTTGCAAATTATACATTTAAGGTTGGAATACCCGAGAAACTAGGAGATCCAGGAATACCAACTATACCACGCTCTATTAAAAGAAACTATGTTAAAACTGCTTTGTGTGATTTAGGAGCTGGTGTTAGTGTTATGCCTTTCTCTTTGTATCGAAGACTTGATTTGAATAAGTTGACACCAACTGAAATCTCCTTGCAAATGGCCGATAAATCAACCGCGATACCCATTGGTATTTATGAGGATGTGCCTGTTGTAGTTGCAAACGTTACTATCTTAACAAACTTTGTTATTCTTGATATATCGGAGGACGACAGTATGTCGATCATCCTTGGTAGACCCTTTTTGAATACTGTAGGGGATGTTATTGATTGCAATAAAGGCAATGCCAATTTACATGTTAATAGTAATGAGCATACGGTACACTTTTCGAAGAAACAACCTCAAGTGAATAGCATTAATACTACTGGAAAAAATTCAACAATTGCTATTGGAGGTTTTGAATTCCCTATTCCTAGTGTCAAAAATAAATATGATATTCTTATTATTGGGGACATATATATCCCCATTGAGGTAACCTAGTGTTATACGAAGATTCTCCAATTTCATGTCATTCAGAAGAAGTTTGTTAATAAGACTTGATCAACCTTATTAATGGATTCCTTTTGACGGGCATGAGATGGATGAATTTAGTAAACACAACTTTCTGTGCCCACCTTTTATTCTCTGTTACTTAGAATTAATAAAGTAGAAATACTTTTTTTCTATTTTCTGATTTATCCATGCAATAAAAAATGACTAGAAAATAAAAGTTCTCCAAATGCCCTGAAAATTTAGTATGATTTGTTCCAGAATATTTAAGAATTTTTGTTACTGAAAACACCACAGGGCGCACCCACCCCCCAGGGCGCGCCCCCATGGCATGTGGGTCCCACGTGGGTCCTCCTCACTTATTCCAGCACCCATCCACTTTGTCTTCCTCCAGAAAAAATCACTCCATTGTTCAAACCCGTGTTCTTGCTCATCTTGCTGCCATTTTCGATCTCCTTGTTCAATGACTCGTTTCCAAAACTGTTTTGGGAGATTGTTCATTGGTATGTGACTCCTCCCATTGGTCCAACTAGTTTTTTTCTCTAGTGTTTTATTTATTGCAAATTTGTGCTGCTATGGTGACCATGTTCTTGAGCTTGCATGTCAAATTTATATGGTCCAGAGTGGTTTTGTTGCATGATATAGCCTCTAGACACTTATAGGAGTAGTTGCTAATACTTTTGTTGAGTTTTTTGTTCACTTTTATTTTGAGTCACTAAAACTCTCAGAAATTTTCATAGGAAGGAAATGACGAGGAAAATATTCCAAGGTGGTTCCTCAAAGAAGAACAAATCCCCAGACTCGCTATTCGTGAGCCAGATCTTGATCCACCGTCGGATGATCTAGTACGACCGTGTGAATGGCCGTCGGATAATTTCATGACTCTTGCAGGTTTCAAGGAAGAATTTGATGTGTACGTGAATAACGCCGGCCTAGCAGACTTCTTGTCAGATAAGTGCCTACAACATTGCAACCTCACCGACTCTTTTGTACGGAGATTTAAGTATTCAGAACGATGAGGTACACAATCTGTTTTATTTGATCTTTATGATAAATTTTATAGCATGGATCTTGAGGAGTTTAATGAAGCATGTAAAATTATGCATTGGGGCAGTTGTGCTGAGTTCCTTGCTAGAATTACATTAGGAGAAACTAGAATTATAACACAAGCTAGTATGGGGAGCATTCACTTTCCTGCCTTACATTATTTTGCTCTCTTCATAGGCAGATGTATTGATGGTAAACATGATCATAGCCACCTTTGCACTTATGATTTGAGTGTTCTTAAGAGCGCAATAACGAATGACAGACAATATAACCTAGGGGCTATTATCGCACGTCGACTACATAAAAATGCTTTAGAGGGAGATTTCTTTGGAGGAATTTATGCCACTCATTTAGCTGACTATCTTGGGGTACCTATATGAAATGATGACACTCAATTACCCCTTGCTTTCCTTGATTATGCCGCTATGGAGCGATTCCAGTTTCTTGAGAGCGGTGATGTGCCCTACCAATACAGACTAATCTTTGACATGAGCCGTGTCGTCTATGTTACGCTCCCTACCCCTATTTTCTTTGACTTTCAGGCAAAAGAAAGATATTTTATTCGCAGGGAAGAGGCTGAGTACGAGAGGGCGAGGGAGACAACTCACCACCACAAGGCAGCTCGCCAGGCGATGGCAGCTGCAATCGAGTACAACCCCAACTACGACTATGGATTTCATCCAGGCTAGACGTGGCCATAGACAAACTTAGGCCAAAAGACTAAGCTTGGGGGAGTAAGTATTTCTCACCAACATTACATTCATGTTCACACACTCATTCCAGTTGTTGGTATTCATACTTTTTTCATTGTATCATTCATGTTAGTTTATTTTTCTCGCTTTCTTCTTGTGTGTTTGAAATAATTTTGAAAAAACGAAAAATATTTCTCGCTTCTTTTTTTTCTTTTCTTTCTTGATTATTTTTCTAGTAGTTTTAGTATTAAAAAGAAAACCCAATAGATTTCTCATTCTTCTTTTGCTTCTTGGGAGCTTTCCCGTGTAAATAGTTTTTCTCGTTCTTGGATTTGCTTTCTTTAGAATAACAAAAACTCCAAAAATATTTCAGTGTGTTTCTCTAAGATTCTTTTTCTTTCCTTTGGGTCGTAAGGAGAAGACCACGATGACAATGTGGAGTGGCTCTCATATGCATTATTGTTGATCTCACAAAGATACCATATTACCTTGTCTTCTCCTTTGAATAATGTTTACAAATTCCATCTTAGTCCAATGCACATACACTCTTATTATTATTCACATCATTTGGTCATGCAAGTGAAAGGCAATAATGATGAAATTTGATGAAATGATTGAGATGAAGAAAAGATGGTACAAACTCGACTTATTTTGTTTTTTTAATATGATTAGCTCATCGGTCTTGATTCAACCTATTATGAATGAAACATGTTTGCAATGACAATTAACGATCATAGTTATTCATGCCATGTTTAATTAGCTAGGAGTTGATAATGGTATGTCTTGTGTGCCAACATGCATTTAAAATGGTTATGATGTGGTATGATAGGATGGTATCCTCCTTTGAATGTTTTGAGTGACTTAACTTGGCACATGTTCACACATGTAGTTGAATCAAAATCAACATTGCCTCCACGATATTTATGTTCATGTTGTTTTAGATCCTACTCATGCTTGCATTGAATGTTGGTTAACCTCAATGCATGTTTATGACCGTTGTCGCTCTCTAGTTGGTCGCTTTTCAATCTATTTGCTAGCCTTCACTTGTACTAAGCGGGAATACTGCTTGTGCATCCACTTCCATAAACCCCAAAGTTGTTCCATATGAGTCCACCACACCTACCTATATAAATTTGCATGTGCGAAGCTTAAAACCTTCAAATAATAATTTGTTTTGTATGCCTGAATTGCTCATGTGGCGACTGGGGGCTGTCTGTATCTTCCATGCTAGGTGGGTTATTCTCACGATGACTGTTTCTTCACTTGTCATTCACAAGAAAGTGGCAGGTAATTGGGATGCCCAGTCCCATGCTCAAAATCAAACCAAAATATAATTGAACAAAACTCCCCCAGGATTGTTGTTGGTATGGACGATACCCGTCGATTCGGTTAGCCGTGGACTGTGCTTGTTGGTGGAGGGGGAGTAAAACTTTACCATTCTGTTTGGGAACCGCCTATAATGTACGTAGCAGGGAAGATGGTGAAAACTCTTGGTTGTAGCATTTACAATGAAAGGATATCTCTCGAAATTACATTCATCTCCGTTTTAAAATCTTCGAGCTCGAGCACCTCTGCAAATCCCTGCTTCCCTCTGCGAAGGGCCCATGTATTTACTTTTATTGCCGAGTCATCATATTCTCATTATGCACCAGTTGGAGAGCATCGATGTCATTTATATGCCTTATTTAATTTATGTTGAATATGAGTGTGACTGGATCTCTTTTACTATGAATTACAATGTCCAGTCAGTCCTTGATCTTCAAAGGTGCTCTGCCTTTATGTTTTGCGGTCTCAGAAAGGGCTAGCGAGATACCATCACATCATATTGTATCATGATTGTTTCGAAAAATTGTTGTCATCCGAGATATTTTATTATTGCTCGCTAGTTTGTTATGCCATTGATATGAGTAAATGTGAGACCTAAATGTTATTGTAAGTATGGTTAGTTTATAATCTTTGCTGAAAACTTGAACCTTGGCTAGAAATTTTTGCAGCAACAAGATCAAATAGAGTTTGTAGAAGTTTTTTTTATCACTTTCAGTTTGTCAACTGAATTGCTTGAGGACAAGCAATGGGTTAAGCTTGGGGGAGTTGATACGTCTCCATAGTATCTACTTTTCCAAACTCTTTTGCCCTTGTTTTGGACTCTAATTTGCATGATTTGAATGGAACTAACCCAGACTAACGCTGTTTTTTAGCAGAATTGCCATGGTGTTATTTTTGTGCGGAAATCAAAGTTCTCGAATTGACCTGAAACTTTATGGAGAATTTTTGTGGAATATATAAAAAATACTGGCGCAAGAATTAACCAGAGGGGGACTCCTAGAGGCTACAAGCCCTGGGGGCGGGCCCCCCCCTAGGGCGCGGCCTCCTGGCTTTTGGGCCCCCGTGAGCTCCTCCGACCCTAACTCCAACTCTATATATTCACTTTCGGGGAGAAAAAAAATCAAGGAGAAGGATTCATCACGTTTTACGATTCGGAGCCGCCACCGCCTCCTATTCTTCATCAGGAGGGCTGATTTGGAGTCCGTTCGGGGCTCCGAAGAGTCGAATCCATCGCTGTCATCACCATCAACCTTCCTCCATAACCAATTTCATGATGCTCACCGCCGTGCGTGATTAATTCCATCGTAGGCTTGCTGGACGATGATGGGTTGGATGATATTTATCAGGTAATCGAGTTAGTTTTGTTAGGGTTTGATGCCTAGTATCCACTATGTTCTGAGATTGATGTTGTTATGACTTTGCTATGCTTAATGCTTTTCACTAAGGCCCGAGTGCCATGATTTCAGATCTGAACCTATTATGCTTTCAGAAATATATATGTGTTCTTGATCCAATCTTGCAAGTTGTAGATGATACGTCTCCAACGTATCTATAATTTTTGATTGTTCCATGCTATTATATTAGTTGTTTTGGATGTTTAGTGGGCTTTAATATGCACTTTTATATTATTTTTGGGACTAACCTACTAACCAAAGGCCCAGTGCAAATTGTGTTTTTTTGCCTATTTTAGTGTTTTGCAGAAAAGGAATATCAAACAGAGTCCAATTGATTTGAAATTGCACGGAGGTTGTTTTTGGACCAGAAGAAGCCCACTGAGTACCGGAGATGGACCAGAAGAGTTCTGAGGCCACCACGAGGGTGGGGGGCGCACCCTACCCCCCGGGCGCGCCCCTATCTCGTGGCCGCCTCGGGGATCCCCCTGACTTGTTCCCAACTCCAACACCACTTATATATATACCCAAACCTCAAGAAAATAACCTAGATCGGGAGTTCCGTCGCCGCAAGCCTCTATAGCCACCGAAAACCAATCTAGACCCGTTTCGACACCTGCCGAGGGGGGGAATCCCTCTCCGGTGGCCATCTTCATCATCCCGATGCTCTCCATGACGAGGAGGGAGTAGTTCACCCTTGGGTCTGAGGGTATGTACTAGTAGCTATGTGTTTGATCTCTCTCTCGTGTTCTTGAGATGGCACAATCTTGATGTATCGCGAGCTTTGCTACTATAGTTGGATCTTATGATGTTTCTTCCCCTCTACTTTCTTGTAATGGATTGAGTTTTCCCTTTGAAGTTATCTTATCGGATTGAGTCTTTAAGGATTTGAGAACACTTGATGTATGTCTTGCATGTGCTTATCTGTGGTGACAATGGGATATCACGTGATCTACTCAATGTATGTTTTTGTGATCAACTTGCGGGTTCAGTGACCTTTTGAACTTATGCATAGGGGTTGGCACACGTTTTTGTCTTGACTCTCTGGTAGAAACTTTGGGGCACTCTTTGAAGTACTTTGTGTTGGTTGAATAGATGAATCTGAGATTGTGTGATGCATATCGTATAATCATGCCCACGGATACTTGAGGTGACAATGGAGTATCTAAGTGGCATTAGGGTTTTGGTTTATGTGTGTCTTAAGGTGTTATTCTAGTACGAACTCTAGGATAGATCGAATGGAAAGAATAGCTTCGTGTTATTTTACTACGGACTCTTGAATAGATCGATCAGAAAGAATAACTTTGAGGTAGTTTCATACCCTATAATAATCTCTTTGTTTGTTCTCCGCTATTAGTGACTTTGGAGTGACTCTTTGTTGCATGTTGAGGGATAGTTCTATGATCCAGTTATGTTATTATTGTTGAGAGAACTTGCACTAGTGAAAGTATGAACCCTAGGCCTTGTTTCCTAGCATTGCAATACCATTTACGCTCACTTTTATCATTAGTTACCTTGCTGTTTTTATATTTTCAGATTACAAAAACCTATATCTACCATCCATATTGCACTTGTATCACCATCTCTTCGCCAAACTAGTGCACCTATTCAATTTACCATTGTATCGGGTGTATTGGGGACACAAGAGACTCTTTGTTATTTTGTTGCAGGGTTGTTTGAGAGAGACCATCTTCAACCTACGCCTCCCACGGATTGATAAACTTTAGGTCATCCACTTGAGCGAAATTTGCTACTGTCCTACAAACCTCTGCACTTGGAGGCCCAACAACGTCTATAAGAAGTATGTTACGTAGTAGACATCAAGCTCTTTTCTGGTGCCGTTGCCGGGGAGGTGAGTGCTTGAAGGTATATCTTTAGATCTTGCAATCGAATCTTTTTAGTTTCTTGTTTTACCACTAGTTTAGTTTATAAAAGAAAACTACAAAAAAATGGAATTGATGTTGCCTCATATGCTTCATCTTTTTAATATCTTTCTTGAAAATGATGGAAAGGAAAATTGCGCCCAAGTACTAGAAGAAGAATGCATTAAAATGTTTGACACTAAATCTCTGAATGATGATCGTGATTGCAATGTTGTTAGTACGAACTCTTTGAATATCCATAGTACTAATGATGATTGCACTAGTCATGATGAAAATATCTCGTATAAGCATGTCACTTTTTGTGGAGTGCATAGAGTTTGCAAGTACACACCAAATAGGTAATATAGATTCTGCAAGAGGCATAAGTATTTAGAAACTAAATGGTTGCAAGAAAGGCTAGATGTTTCTGTTGAAAATTTAAATTTTTTAGCCATCCTTGTGAACTTTGCAATGAACGTGGTCATTTAAATATCCAATGCAAATTGTTTCATGATCGAATCGTGTCCAAAAATTGTGATGACTTGATTTCCCTTGCACATCATAATGAACTTAGTTTGCTTTTGGGTTATGAAGAAATGAAACGTATAACTAAGAATATTCCAGAATTTGCCCTTGAGAGAGTTCTTGATTTAGATCTAGAAGAAATATTTATGTATTGTGCGGTGAATTGCATTGAAAATCCTTATATTGCCAATTACATAAAGACAAGTAAACAAATAGAAGATGAAGAAAATACTAATGAAAGGGAAGAGGTTTCCCCGTATCCTCCTATTCTTTCTTATGATGAATCAGGTAACGAGGATGAGACTTCTATTCATTTAATCTCATTAATAAGGAGCTCCAAAAAGAGGATTAAACCAACACAGTGAAGCAAAGGTAAAAAAGTATCCCTTCCAAATGATGTTGCTCCTATTACTCATTATGATGATGATAATTGCTATACTATCGGTGCTATCCATACTATTAATGATGAGAGTGATTATGCTTATGATATGAAAAGGCCCAAGCTTGGGAATGCTATGTTTGATGAGAATGACAAGCCTGAGAATTTATGTGCTGCAATTAATATTTGCCCCAAGCTTGGGGATACTATGTTTGATCAAGATGATATTTTTAGCCTCCCAAGTTTTGATATGCAAATTTATTATGATAATAGCGTGCCTCCTATTTATGATGATTATATTGATGAAAGTGAATTTGGAGAGGTCATGATTTTATTTAGTAATGATTCCACTATCTTGGAAGAGGTTTCAATTGATTATGATGAGAACAAAGTTGCTACTTATGATGATTATTGTGATCAAACTTATGCTTTAAAAAGTAGTGATGATCATATTTATAAAACTTGTCATGATTATGATTACCCTTTTTCGGAACATTACTCTTTTAATGTGGAAACAATCTATAGTATTCAAGTTTCTTATGATACTCCCACTATTCTGAATGAGAAGAATTTTTCTTATGTGGAGAGTAGTAAATTTTCTATGCTTGTAGATCATGAAAAGAATGCTTTATGTGATGGTTATATTGTTGAATTCATTCATGATGATACTGAAAATTATTATGAGGGAGGAATATATTCTTGTCGGAGTTGCAATAATATCAAGTTTCCTCTCTATGTTCTTAAAATCTTGAAGTTATGCTTGTTTTGCTTTCCTATGCTAGTTGATTATTGTTCCCATAAGTTGTTTGCTCAAAAAATCCCTATGCATAGGAAGTGGGTTAGGATTAAATGTGCTATTCATATGCTTCACAATGCTCCCGCTATGTTTCAATTCTTATCTTTTATGTGAGCATCATTGTTATCATCATGCCTAGCTAGAAAGGCATTAAAGGAAAGCGCTTGTTGGGAGATAACCCAATATTTACCCCTACTGTTTTTGTGTGTTCACATGATTAAGCTACTGTAATAATCATTTTTATAGCTTTGGTTTCAATAAAGTGCCAATTAGAACCTTTGGGAAGACTTGGGTGAAAGTCTTTGCGATCTTGCTGTAAAAAACAGAAACCTTTACGCTCACGAGATTAGCTGCCTTTTTTTTACTGCAGAGTGCTTTTAAGTTGATTCTTTTTGCAGAAGATTAATAGACAATTTACTCACGTCCACCAATTTATTTAAGAATTGTTTGAGTTACAAAAGTATTCGAAAGTTACAGATCGCTACAGACTGTTCTGTTTTTGACAAATGCTGTTTTCTATGTGTTGTTTGCTTGTTTTGATGAATCTATGAGTAGTATCGGAGGGTATGAACCATAGAGAAGTTGGAATACAGTAGATATAACACCAATATGAATTTAGAATGAGTTCACAACAGTACCTAAGTGGTGGTTTTATTTTCTTATACGAACGGAGCTTACGAGTTTTCTGTTGAGTTTTGTGTTGTGAAGTTTTCATGTTTTGGGAAAAGATTTGATGGACTATGGAATAAGGAGTGGCAAGAGCCTAAGCTTGGGGATGCCCAAGGCACCCCAAGGTAATATTCAAGGACAACCAAAATCCTAAGCTTGGGGATGCCCCGGGAAGGCATCCCCTCTTTCGTCTTCGTTCATCGGTAACTTTACTTGAGGCTATATTTTTATTCACCACATGGTATGTGTTTTTCTTGGAGCGTCATTCTGTTTTGCTTGCTATTTGAATAATATCCCAAGATCTGAAATTCTTAAATGTTAGAGAGTCTTCACATAGGTACATAATTATTCAACTACTCATTGATCTCCAGTTATATCTTTTGGAGTAGTTTGTCGTTTGCTCTAGTGCTTCACTTATATCTTTTTAGAGCATGGCGGTGGTTTTACTTTGAAGAAATAGATGAACTCTCGTGCTTCACTTATATTATTTTGAGAGTCTTTTAGAACAGCATGGTAATTTGCTTAGGTTATGAATTTATTCCTGATATGATGGGCATCCAAGAGGGATATAATAAAAACTTTCTTATAAAGTGCATTGAATACTATGAGAAGTTTGATGCTTGATGATTGTTTTGAGATATGAGGATGGCGATATTAGAGCCATTCTAGTAGAGTAGTTATGAATTTGAGAAATACTTGTGTTGAGGTTTGCAAGTCCCGTAGCATGCACGTATGGTAACCGTTGTGTTACAAATTTGAAGCATGAGGTATTTCCTTGATTGTCATCCTTTGTGTGGAGGTCGGGATCGCGCGATGGTTAACTCGTACCAACCCTTACCCTAGGAGCATGCGTGTAGTGCTTGGTTTTTGATGACTTGTAGATTTTTGCAAAAAGTATGTGAGTTCTTCATGACTAATGTTGAGTCCATGGATTATGCGCACGCTCACCCTTCCACCATTGCTAGTCTCTCTAGTACCGCGCAACTTTTGCCGGTACCATAAACCCTCCATATGTCTTCCTCAAAACAGCCACCATACCTACCTATTATGGCATTTCCATAGCCATTCCGAGATATATTGCCATGCACATTTCCACCATTCCGTTTATTGTGACACATTTCATCATTGTCATATTTCCATGCATGATCATGTAGTTGATATCGTATTTGTGGGAAGGGCGCCATGCATAATTTTTCATACATGTCACTCTTGATTCATTGCACATCCCGGTACACCGCCGGAGGCATTCATATAGAGTCATATTTTGTTCTAGTATCGAGTTGTAATCTTTGAGTTGTAAATAAATAGAAGTGTGATGATTATCATTATTAGAGCATTGTCCCAAAAAAATGAAAAAAAATGAAAGGACAAATAAAAAAAGAAAGGCAAAAAGGAAAAGAAAAGAAAGCCCAAATAAAAAAAGGAAAAAAGGGGGACAATGCTACTATATTTTTCCACATTTGAGCTTCAAAGTAGCACCATGATCTTCATGATAGAGAGTCTCCTGTTTAGTCACTTTCATATACTAGTGGGAATTTTCATTATATAACTTGGCTTGTATATTCCAACGATGGGCTTCCTCAAATGCCCTAGGTCTTCGTGAGCAAGCAAGTTGGATGCACACGCACTTAGTTTCTTATGTTGAGCTTTCATACATTTATAGCTCTAGTGCATCCGTTGCATGGCAATCCCTACTCACTCGCATTGATATCTATTGATGGGAATCTCCATAGCCCATTGATACGCCTAGTTGATGTGAGACTATCTTCCTCTTTTTTGTCTTCTCCACAACCACCATTCTATTCCACCTATAGTGCTATATCCATGGCTCACGCTCATGTATTGCGTGAAAGTTGAAAAAAGTTTGAGAATACTAAAACATGAAACCATTGCTTGGCTGAAACCGGGGTTGTGCATGATTTGGGTATTTTGTGTGACGAAGATGGGGCATAACCAAACTATATGATTTTGTAGGGATGAACTTTCTTTGGCCATGTTATTTTGAGAAGACATAATTGCTTTGTTAGTATGCTTGAAGTATTATTATTCTTATGTCAATATTAAACTTTTGTCTTGAATCTTTTGGATCTGAACATTCATGCCACAATAAAGAGAATTACATTGAGAATTATGTTAGGTAGCATTCCACATCAAAAATTCTGTTTTTATCATTTACCTACTCGAGGACGAGCATGAATTAAGTTTGGGGATGCTTGATACGTCTCCAACGTATCTATAATTTTGATTGTTCCATGCTATTATATTATTTGTTTTGGATGTTTAGTGGGCTTTAATATGCACTTTTATATTATTTTTGGGACAAACCTACTAACCAAAGGCCCAATGCAAATTGCTGTTTTTTTTGCCTATTTTAGTGTTTCGCACAAGAGGAATATCAAACCGAGTCCAATTGATCTGAAATTGCACGGAGGTTGTTTTTGGACCAGAAGAAGCCCATGGAGTACCAGAGATGCCCTACCCCCCTGGGCGCCCCCCCTATCTCATGGCTGCCTCGGGGACGCCCCTGACTTGTTCCCGACTCCAACACCTATTACATATACCCAAACCTCCAGAAAATAACCTAGATCCGGAGTTCCGCCGCCGTAAGCCTCTGTAGCCACCGAAAACCAATCTAGACCCGTTCTGGCACCTGTCGGAGGGGGAGAATCCCTCTCCGGTGGCCATCTTCATCATCCCGGCGCTCTCCATGACGAGGAGGGAGTAGTTCACCCTCGGGGCTGAGGGTATGTACCAGTAGCTATGTGTTTGATCTCTCTCTCTCGTGTTCTTGAGATGGCACGATCTTGATGTATCGCGAGCTTTGCTACTATAGTTGGATCTTATGATGTTTCTCCCCCTCTACTTTCTTGCAATGGATTGAGTTTTCCCTTTGAAGTTATCTTATCGGATTGAGTCTTTAAGGATTTGAGAACACTTGATGTATGCCTTGCATGTGCTTATCTGTGGTGACAATGGGATATCACGTGATCTACTCGATGTATGTTTTGATGATCAACTTGCGGGTTCAGTGACCTGTGAACTTATACATAGGGGTTGGCACCACGTTTTCGTCTTGAATCTCCGTTAGAAACTTCGGGGCACTCTTTGAAGTACTTTGTGTTGGTTGAATAAATTTGAGATTGTGTGATGCATATCGTATAATCATGCCCACAGATACTTGAGGTGCCAATGGAGTATCTAGGTGACATTAGGGTTTTGGTTGATGTGTGTCTTAAGGTGTTATTATAGTACGAACTCTAGGATAGATCGAACGGAAATAATAGCTTCGTGTTATTTTACTACGGACTCTTGAATAGATCGATCAGAAAGAATAACTTTGAGGTGGTTTCGTACCGTACAATAATCTCTTCGTTTGCTCTCCTCTATTGGTGACTTTGGAGTGACTCTTTGTTGCATGTTGAGGGATAGTTATATGATCCAGTTATGTTATTATTGTTGAGAGAACTTGCACTAGTGAAAGTATAAACCCTATGCCTTGTTTCCTAGCATTGCAATACCGTTTACGCTCACTTTTATCATTAGTTACCTTGCTGTTTTTATATTTTCAGGTTACAAAAACTTATATCTACCATCCATATTGCACTTGTATCACCATCTCTTCACTGAACTAGTGCACCTATACAATTTACCATTGTATTGGGTGTGTTGGGGACACAAGAAACTCTTTGTTATTTGGTTGCAGGGTTGTTTGAGAGAGACCATCTTCATCCTACGCCTGCCACAGATTGATAAACCTTAGGTCATCAACTTGAAGGAAATTTGCTACTGTCGTACAAACCTCTGCACTTGGAGGCCCAACAACGTCTACAAGAAGAAGGTTGCGTAGTATACATCAGTAGACAGCTATTACATGTTAAGATCCGCATACCCCGAGGTGACAATAATTGGGATTCTTTCCGGTGATTGCCGTAGTTTGAGGAGTTTATGTATTTACTAAATGCTAATGCTTTGTTCCGGTTCTCTTTAAAAGGAGGCCTTAATATCCCTTAGTATCTGTTAGGACCCCGCTGCCATGGAAGGGTAGGACAAAAGATGCCATGCAAGTTCTTTTCCATAAGCACGTGTGACTATATATGGAATACATGCCTACATTACATTGATGAATTTGAGCTAGTTTGTCGTTGTCCTAGGTTATAGATTCTACATGATGAATACCATCTGACACATATCATCACCGATCCATTGCCCGTGAGCTCATCTCATATTGATCTTTGCTAAGTTACATTCGTTGCTACTGCTATTACAATCACTACAAAACTGCTACTGTTACTTTTACCATTGTTACCGCTACTATCATAATACTTTCCTACTAAATACTTTGCTGCAGATATTAAGTCTTTCAGGTGTGGTTGAATTGAAAACTCAACTACTAATACTAGTGAATATTCTTTGTCTCCCCTTGTGTCGAATCAATAAATTTGGGTTGAATACTCTATCCTCGAAAATTGTTGTGATCCCCTATACTTGTGGGTTATCAGTATCGATGGCACATAGGGTTGCATCATCCTTACTCCCTTGAAAGGAAACTGTCCTCGGTTTTGCCTTATACCTTGCAGTTTTCTTCTTGAACACTTCAATGGTACAACTTATATCTTTTGCATCTTTGGTAAGAATAGCATAGAACTCACCCTTATGCATAAATGTGTACCTATTTGTTCGCCCATGATGAAGAGCGTTAATAGCATGCTGCCACGGACGCGTCAAAATAAGATGACAAACATGTAGTGGCAAACATCGCATTCCATTTTATCAACATAGCCATCAACACAAAAAGGGACCTTCACCCTATGAGTAACCTTCACTTTTCCCACATCATTGATCTACTTCATATAGTATGGTTTTGGGTGCTCCCATGTTGGCAAAGAAAGAGACTTCACCACATCTTTGCTAATCATGTTTCTAGCACTTCCACCATCAATTATTGGCCTGCAAACTTCTCCCTTGATGGTACATGTAGTTTGAAAAATACTCCACATTGTCCTTGTTCAAAAATGGTCTTGTCATCTCACTGGACCTTATGTGCTAGCAAACTCTCCATATTAGGATCATGTTGAGGATAACATAGTATGGTATCACCGTGACCTCTTTCGATTCCATCCTCTAACTTAGGTGTCTCATCTTCAGATTCTTAAATATATTCCTCATCAATAGGTAGAACCCTTCGTTGATTGGAACATTCATGCTTCATGTGTCCACGTCCTCCACACTTGTGGCAAATAATATTACAATGGTGAGATGACGTCGCACTAGATGAAACTTGAGAAACCTCCTTTGGCGCATCAACCACTTTGGTTTGTTAATGCTTCCCGGCTTATAGAAGTAGTCGGTTTAGCACTAAACCCACCCTCAATAGGATAAGAACCACGTCGCCCACTGTTGTAAGTTGGACGAGTCTTTGAAGTTTGCTTCTCCGATACCCAATGTTCAGCACACTCCGCCTGATGAAGTAGCTCATGAATATCATTATATGGCATTAAATCAACAATCATAAATCTTTTCCTCAAACCCCTCAAAGAAACATACCATGGCCGCCTCCGCAGACTCACGCACGGCTGTACGGATCATCAAAACTTGCATCTCTTTATAGTACTCACAAACTGATTTTGTACCTTGCACTAGACGATGCAGTCTACTATGAAGCTCGTGAGTGTAATAACCAGACACAAAGCATTCCCTCATGATTAGCTTCATGTCAGTCCATGTCGCTGGTCGCTCGTGAGTACGGTTCTTATTATCCCACCATACAAGAGCATACTCTGTAATTTCCATTGATGCAACACGAACCTTTGTCGGTGTACTAAAGTAGGGGTACCTTAGTATCCCGACTTGTGCACGGGCAGTAGCAGCGTCCCGTGGCAGGGCTTGCCACGCGCCCGCCAAGGCCCGCTATGGATCCTTTAAGAGCCATTCAAGAACAAAGTCTTTAAGTTAAAAAGACAAGACCCCGGCTAGAGGAGCTTGCCGGGAAGGCCGTACCAGGCTCAAGACCACCCCTTTGGCACAAGGCCCTGGCAAGAGGAGCTTGTCAGGAAGGCCAAACATGGCATTTCAGGAGACTTGCCGTGGCGCATCGCGCGCCCCGGCAAGGCCCGGAGAGCGACAAGCTTCCGGGCGCGGCAA
Source organism: Secale cereale (assembly GCA_902687465.1). Taxonomy (NCBI): domain Eukaryota; kingdom Viridiplantae; phylum Streptophyta; class Magnoliopsida; order Poales; family Poaceae; genus Secale; species Secale cereale. The sequence goes on along the minus strand of LR738714.1, from coordinate 103,393,457 downwards.
GGTAGCGACCGCGGCAAGGCGCTTGCCGCGGCAAGGCGCTTGCCGCGGCAAGCTCCCACTACGTGCCCGCGCTCCAGCTCATCCGGCCACGCGTCGCCCTGGGGCCCTCCCAGGTGCACGTGGCGGAAGGCTGTGCAGCCTGGGGTACACGGTGGCAAGCCACGATGACGAGGCTACCGTCGTGGCGAACGGAGACGCTCGGACGGACGCTTTTTGCACTGTTTGGGGGCGACGGCGACGGGCATTCAATACCCTTGTCCCCTGCCGTCAGGGTTAGGTATAGACCACTGTACATATACTGTACATACACTGTTCCAACTACCACTATTTTTACACTTTTACCCTCATCTACGTTGCCACCTGTCGGTGACCCCTTTGACCTATAAAAGGAGGCCCATGCGCAACGTAGAGGAGGTTCCGATCGCTGATCACTCTCACGCTCGGTGTAGTTAGCAACCAGCACTGTAGCTCTTCGTGCTCCCGAGCCAAGAACACAATACAACCAAGGCAGGAGTAGGGTTTTACGCATCCGTGCGGCCCGAACCTGGGTAAACTGCTCGCGTGCTCGCCTCGATCCGCTCTTCGTGCTCCCTCCGCTCCCTTGCTGTACCGAAAAGGGGCTCCGGTCCCATAGGTGTTCGTGGGCGATCAATTTCCCCGACATTTTTGGCGCGCCGGGTAGGGGGCGTCGAGGTTGTGCGAACCTGATCCGGTGTTCACGCGGGCGAAATCTCCAGCAACTTCATCAACTTCGTTAAACTTCATCGACATGCCGCCGAAGAAGAAAGCTTCGGACGTAGGAGGCCCGTCCGCGTCGATCCCACCACCGCCAGAACCAACGGTTGGTGGGGTAGACGCTGGCGGAAGGACGGACGCCGGCGAGGAAACTCACGGCGCCGCCAAATCCAAGGACAAGACGGACGACCGGGCGCATTCCAAGGCCTCGGCATCCGTACACGCGCCACGCCCCTCTTAGGAGGTGCCGGAACGGCAGCGGCGTGGTACGCAGGGTACCATCCGCTTGCTGGGTCAAGGACAAGTTGGCGGGTCGCGGGATGCTCAAGGCCAACGCGCTGGCACGAGCAAGGCACGGTCGCCGGGACGAGACCCTGCTCCTTCTAACGCTGTTAGAAGTCCGAGCATATCTCGCTCCTCGCACCGCTCGCCACCGCTCCCCTCCACTCCGGCAGAAGCTCTAGCTAGAGCTCAGCTGCTACTCGATTTCCCTCCAACGGCAGACAAGGCCGAAGACTGGAGGGCCACCATCCAAGGCCTCATCGCCTTCACCAACAACGACACGCCGCAGCAGCTGACGACGTCGCGGCCGCGGCAAGTCAGCCAGGCGCGGGCTGATGGAGACAAGACCGCCGGGGACAAGACCGCCGGGGGTGCGACTACCGTGCACTCCCCGCCCGGAAGGCCAAAGTCGCTGACTCGCCGGATCAACGTCGACGACGACTCCACGGCGTCGTCGGATCCACGAGCTCGCCGCGATCAACGCCAAGTCCTCAACGACAGACGACAAGAAGACGCTCGAACCCGCATCGAGCGTCGAAGAGAAGCTCGACGACAGTCCGACCAGCGCGCTGGGACCGCTGTCGACATGCACGCGCCTGGAGAACCAGGCGACTTGCCGTACGCGGCAGGTTGCCCTGCGTTCACCCGTGAGCTGCGGCAAGTCCAGTGGCCCAGCATGAAGAACTTCAAGCCTGACGTACCCGAGAAGTACGACGGCAAGACCCATCCCTCAGAGTTCCTCAGCATCTACACCATCGCGGTGCAGGCTGCCGGGGGACGCGACGAGAAGATACTAGCGAACTACTTCCCACTCGTGCTCAAGCCAAACGTCAGGTCTTGGCTCATGCACTTGCCGGAGAACTCCATCTCTTCTTGGGCCGACCTATGCCATCAGTTTGTCGGCGCCTTTACGGGCGGCCACAAGCCCCATGGCCAGGAGAGCGACCTGCATATACTTGCCTAGAAGGAAGGAGAGTCCCTGCGAAAATACATCCAGAGATTCAGCCGCATCCAGCACAACATCCCAGATGTCCACCCTGTCGCGGTTATTAGCGCGTTCCACCAGAACGTGCGTAACCGCCGCATGAGGGAGGAAATGGCGATGTGTAAGATACGAGACGTCAGCGAGCTTTATGCCCTGGCCGTCAAGTGCGCGCGCGTTGAAGAAGGGAGGAGACTCCTCGGAGACGATGCTGGAGCAGGAGGAACGGACAGTGAGGATGCCGCCCCGGCAAGGAAGAACCGGCGGCGGAACAACAAGAAAAAGAAGAACAAGGAGGTACTGGCCATCGAGAAGTCCGGCAAGGAGGCTGGCGCCAAGAAAGCTCAAGCTGGTGGCTCCGGCAAGGAAACTGCCACTGTAGCCGCCGCCGACAAGCAGGACGGCTCCGACAAGCAGTACTGCAAGATCCACCGCACCAAGGGCCACGATCTCCAGAACTGCAAGAGGGTCGAGTACCTCGTCGAACAGCAGAAGGCTGAGTACGAGCGACGCGACAAAGAGAAGGCCTAGGGAGGCGGAGGAGAGTCCGGCAAGAAGCGTCCATTCAATGGCCGGGGAGGACGCCGCGGCAAGGCCAAGCAGCGGCAAGGAGATAGACCTCCCCACGGCCGCGACAAGGACGAAGACGAAGACGACGACGAGGACATGGATGACGGAGACAACAGCGAGCAGGAGTTCCAGAAGGCCACAGAAGTTCTGTGCGTTGATGGAGGTGCCTCTCTGCATACTTCCCACCGCCAACTCAAGCAATGGGTACGGGAAGTTAATGCAGCAGAGCCACCCGTCGAGTCGCGCAAACTCCTGAAGTGGTCCAGCACGCCCATCATCTTCGACATTGAGGATCACCCTGACCGCACGACTGCGGTCGGGTGCTTGCCGATGTTGGTTTCACCCACCATCCGCAACCTCAAGGTCACCAAGATGCTGGTTGACGGCGGGGCCGGCCTGAACCTGATCTCCTCTGCTGTAGTCCGAAAGCTACAGATCCCCGAAAGGGAGCTCGAGGAAACCGGAACTTTCCAAGGAATTAACCCGGGAAGGAGCAAGCCGAAGGGGAAGATCACACTGCCAGTGACCTTTGGCGGAGAGCTGAATTTCAGAACTGAGAGGATCACCTTCGACGTTGCCGATATCCCATTGCCATACAATGGGATACTTGGCCGTCCGGCGCTCGCCAAGTTCATGGCAGCCTCTCATTACGCTTACAACATGCTCAAGATGCCGGGCCCGATAAGCGTCATCTCTGTTCCCGGCGACAAGAAGGACGCGCTTATCTGCGCCGACAAGATCTACCGGGATGCAGCAGCCGCAACAGACAGCAAAACACTTGCCGCTGAAGCTCCCGGGAGGAAGAACAAGACCAAGTCCGGCAAGAGCTCTGGGGCCCACTCCGGCAAACACACCTCTTCGGAGTGCTGCGCTGCCGTCGAGGACGCACCATCGAGCTCCACCGGCAAGTGCAAGAAAGGAATGGCAGCTCCGCCTGCAACCAAGAAGGTGTCCGCCAAGGAGGACGGCACTGGTGGTACTTTCACCATCAGTGCCACGCTCGATCCTAAATAGGAAAGCGCGCTCGTTGCTTTCCTGCGGGCGAATGTCGACGTGTTTGCATGGCAACCGTCTGACATCCCCGGTGTTCCCAGGAAAGTGATTGAGCACAAGCTTGCCGTTTGTCCTCACGCGTGGCCCGTCAAGCAGAAGGTCAAAAAGAAAGCGGTGGAGCGTCAAGAGTTTATCGCGGAGGAAATCAAGAAGCTGGAAGCAGCAGGCCTTGTCAGAGGTGTACTTCATCCCACGTGGTTGGCCAACCCTGTTGTAGTGCGCAAGGCTAATGGGAAGTGGAGGCTTTGTATAGACTTCACTGATGTGAATAAAGCTTGTCCCAAAGATCCATTTCCCTTGCCGCGCATTGAACAGATCGTTGACTCCACGGCTGGGTGTGAGTTGCTTTCATTCCTTGATGCATACTCCGGGTACCACCAGATATTTATGGCTGAAGAGGATGAAGAAAAGACCACGTTCATTACTCCATGTGGCACTTACTGGTTTATACGCATGCCCTTTGGACTGAAGAATGCGGGTTCAACATTTGCAAGGGTGGTCCACACTGCTTTTGAGCCACAGATACACAGGAATGTGGAAGCATACATGGATGATATAGTGGTCAAGAGCAAGGACAAGGATACCCTGATTCAAGACCTAGATGAAACTTTTGCGAATCTGCGCAAGATACAGCTCAAGCTTAACCCCGAGAAGTGCGTGTTCGGAGTCCCCTCCGGCAAGCTTCTCGGGTTCTTTGTGTCTCAGAGGGGGATTGAAGCCAATCCCAACAAGATCAAAGCCATCGAGCAGATCGAAGCTCCAAAGCGCGTCAAGGATGTACGGAGGCTTGCCAGCTGCGTGGCTGCCCTCAGCAGATTCATTTCTAAGTCCGCAGAACGCGCCCTGCCGTTTTTCAAAATCTTGAAAAAGGCGGGTCCAATGAGATGGACTCCGGAAGCGGAGGCAGCGCTGCAGGACTTGAAAGGATACCTGTCCTCCACTCCAATACTTGTCGCACCTAGGCCACAAGAGAAGTTGCTGCTGTACTTAGCAGCAACCTATCAAGTGGTTAGTGCTGCGTTAGTAGCGGAAAGGGAGGCAGATGAGGAGCCCACAATCCCGACAAGCACATCCAGCGACAAGCAGGGGGCTTCCCCGACAAGCTCTGGCCCCGACAAGGATGAGTCTGCGCAGATGCAAGAAGAAGTGCGGAAAAAGATGGTGCAGCGACCAGTCTATTTTGTCAGTTCCCTCTTGCAGGGGGCTAGGTCAAGATACTCTGGGGTGCAGAAGCTGCTTTTCGGCCTCCTCATGGCCTCGAGAAAGCTGCGCCACTACTTCCAAGCACATGAGATAACAGTGGTCACTCACTTTCCGCTGAAGAGGATATTGCAAAATCCAGAAGCAACAGGTAGGATTGTCGAGTGGGCACTGGAGCTGTCAAGCTTTGGTCTTAAGTTTGAAAGTACTTCAACTATCCAGAGCAGAGCGTTGGCAGAGTTCATAGCAGAATGGACACCAACGCCGGACGAAGAAATTCCAGAGACAAGCGTCCCCGTCAAAGAAGCGAGCAAAGAATGGGTAATGTACTTCGATGGAGCGTTCTCGCTGCAAGGCGCCGGTGCTGGTGTGTTGCTTGTCGCACCCACCGAAGAACACCTCAAGTACGTTGTCCAAATGCACTTTCCCAAGGAGCAACTGACAAACAACACTGCAGAGTATGAAGGTTTGCTTGCTGGCCTCAGAATTGCAGCAGAACTTGGGATCAAGAAGCTGATTGTGCGGGGGGATTCACAGTTGGTTGTCCGACAAGTAAACAAGAGCTACCAGAGCCCATTGACGGAAGCTTACGTCGACGAAGTGAGAAAGCTTGAAGAGCACTTTGAAGGCATACAGATGGAGCACGTTCTAAGAGCTCAGAATGACATCGCAGACGGTCTGTCAAAGTGTGCTGCACTAAAGCTACCTGTGGAACCAGGGATCTTCGTGGTCAAGCTAACTCAACCATCCGTTACACCATCAGTTGGGCAAAGTAAGAAGAGAAAGTTGGTCTCCGGTGACTACTTGCCAGCGGACCTTCCTGGAGTCGCCGCCAAGGTCCCCAAGATCAACGGCCGAGTTGCTGAGAAACAGTCTGCTCCTGCGGACCCTAGGGTTCGTGCAGTTGAAGCAGGCGTTCCCGACAAGTCTTGCCCCGGCAAGCTTGCCGAGGAACGTCCAGCTCCGGCAGAGCCACACGTTCTTGCCGTAGAGACTGACGTTCCCGCAGCAGCAATGATGCCTTTAGTCCTTGTTGTTGAGCCTCAGGCTCCAGCATGGGCGCAGCAAATTGTCCATTTCATTCAGACTGGAGAACTTCCCGAAGAGCCAGAAGAGGCAGAGAGAATAACCAGGCAGTCAAGTATGTAGCAGTTCGTCGGCAATGAACTGTACAGAAGGAGACTCAATGGTGTTAGATTGAAGTGCATTCCCCGGGAAGATGGGCAGAAGCTGTTGGCAGAGATACATGGAGGCATATGTGGCCACCACATTGGCGCAAGAGCACTTGCCGGTAAGGCGTTCCGGCAAGGTTTCTTTTGGCCAGAATCCCTCCAAGATGCAACTGCACAAGTAACCAAGTGTGAATTGTGTCAGTTCCATGCCAAGCAAATACATCAGCCAGCTCAAGCTCTCCAGACGATCCCTTTGTCCTGGCCTTTTTCGGTCCGGGGGCTCGATATCCTCGGCCCCTTTCCCCGCGCAGTCGGGGGCTTTGAGTACTTGTACGTCGCCATCGACAAGTTCACAAAGTGGCCAGAAGTGGAGCCAGTGAGGAAGGTGACCGCGCAGTCAGCAGTCAAGTTCTTCAGGTCAATTGTTTGCCGTTTTGGAATCCCTAACAGGATCATCACCGACAACGGCACACAATTCACAAGTCGCACCTTCATGCAATACGTCCAAGACCTTGGCGCCAAGGTCTGCTTCGCTTCTGTTGCTCACCCGAGGAGCAATGGTCAAGCAGAGAGGGCAAACGCTGAAGTGCTACGCGGGCTCAAGACAAGAACTTTCGACAGGCTGCACAAATGCGGAAGAAACTGGATTGAAGAGTTGCCGACGGCTCTTTGGTCAATCAGAACGACACCAAATCGAGCCACCGGACAGACACCCTTTGCTCTTGTCTATGGAGCAGAGGCAGTTCTCCCCACAGAACTCGTATACGGGTCGCCTCGAGTGCTCGCTTACGATTAGCTCGAGCAAGAGCAGCTGCGGCAAGATGATGCACTGCTCCTCGAGGAGGACCGTCTTCAGGCTGCTGTACGAGCTGCTCGATACCAGCAAGCTTTGCGCCGCTATCATAGCTGCAAAGTCAAGGCCAGAAGTCTCGAGGAAGGCGACCTTGTTCTTCGGCGTGTTCAGTCCGCCAAGAATTCCATCAAGTTGACGCCAAAGTGGGAAGGCCCTTATCGGGTGAGACAAGTCACAAGGCCCGGCGCTGTCCGCCTTGAGACCGAAGAGGGCTTACCAGTGAGCAACTCCTGGAACATTGAGCGCCTTCGCAAGTTTCACCCATAAGGCGCGGTTGCCGTGATCCGCTCCGGCAACCACCTTTTGTACAAGTCTTGCCGCCGTTGCATGTAAACCTTTGTACAAAGCCGGGCGCAGACCCCGTGCATCAGTAAAGCTTTTGTGCCTTGCACAACTTGTCGTTTCATACATTTTTCTCCTTTGCTTGCATGTATTATATGATGCCTCGTGCAGCACACACCTCCGGTAAGCAATAAACGAGCCGCAAGGCCCCATATCTATGTTTCCTCCTTTTCTTTTTTTCTCTCAAGCAGAAGAAGGATTCCTCGCGCACAAGTTTGCCGGGGGGGAAGGAGACAGTGGTATGGACGAAGTGCCGTTCAAGAAAGCCTCACCTTGCCGGGAAGCAGACTATACACAAAAGCTAAGTTACCAAAGTTTGAGCATTCAAATTTTTAAATTTCAAGGTTATCTTCCTTGAACGATCACACCTTGTATGGAAAACCTGTGCGCGGAGGAACCCACCCGTGGCTAGCCGCGCCCTTACTTTGTTTCGAGCACGCTCAACGGCTTAAGTGTGCTGCGACAAGTGTCGTGCCCTTACTTCGTTTTCGAGCATGCTCAGCAACCTAAGTGTGCTGCAACTAGCTGCGGCAAGGTTTCTTGCCGGTAGAGGCGTTGCTAGCAGGCTGCTGAAGTTCCGCACTCAGCGCTTGCGGCAAGGGCCCCTTCGCCAGCAAGATCCCTAAAAGCGTAGGGTAAAAGCATACAAGGCAAAGAAGTCAAGTAAAGGAAATAACGCTGCATTAACTACCCAAAATAAAGTTATATTACAAGATGACTTGTCGCTGTTCTAACAAACTACTGTCCATAACGTGAATGGCAGCGACAAGAGAAGCAGAAAGGAAGACAGCCTAGTCTGCACGGTCCCCGTCGACTCTTCTCATCTTGCCCACCTTGGCCACGATGGGGGCGACAAGGGCCTTCAGCGCTTCCTGGTCGGCGTCGGGCGGCAAGGTCCTGAGGACGTTCTCAAGATTGATCCCGGGGATGCGGTAGACTATCTTCGTCAGCACTCTCTCCACAACTCCCGTGCAAAGCCTGCGCGCCTCGTTCGCCAGCTGTGTGGGGATCCTCTCACGGAGCTGCTCAAGGGCCGGCGCCACTCCCCTGAAGAATGAGCTTAGCTTGGCGCTGTGAGGGAGGTTCGCGTCGGGGGAGTACCCGAGGTGCTCTGTCCCCAGCCCCGCCAACTCTCTGTCGATGTCAGCGGCAGCGGTGACAAGCTCCTCGGTCCACTGCTCCACCGTCTGCCTGAAGTTGTTCTGCGTGAGGGCGGCGCTGTCCAGTAGTGCCCTCTCAGCCCGGAGGTCCTCCTTCAGCTTCGTCTCCCGGTTCCTGGCGCTGTCAAGTGATGCAGTGAGGGTGAACAGCTTCAATTCCAAGTCCGCAACAGAGTCCTTGGCGACGGCGAGCTCCTTGCCCTTGTCGGAGAGACGGACCTGCAGCTCCGAGTGGCTATGGGCGTCTTTCTCCCTCTCCAACGTGAGCGCGGCAACCTTCTCCTCGCTCGTCTTCAAGTTGATCTCCAACTGTGCCACCCTCGCCTCCAAGTCTCTCTTGGCGGTCTCTGCAGCTGCAGTGGCGTCCCTCGCTTCCTGCAGAGCCCCGCCAATGGACTGCTCGCACGCGGCAAGGTCGTCCTCGTGGCTGTCGAGGTCGACCTTCCGCTGCGTTAGCTCCCCTTCCCGCCGGGACAGCTCCTCGACGGCGAGTCGTTGCTGCTCCTCCGCTTCAGCCTTCTCGAGGATGAACGCTTGGTGCGCCTCGGCGAGCTCTTCCCGCTCCTCCGCCAAGGACCGGAGGGCCGCCTGGTTGGCGGCGCGGAGCTCCTAGGCGCGCTTCTCCAAATCGACGCCTACCTTGGCAACCAGAGCCTCTCGGGACTCCACCTTGGCCTGCCTGGCACGGTACAGGGCCAGAAGCCGGCGCAGGAGCTGCTCCTCCTCGGGCTCGTTGCTGCTGCCGGGCGCGTCGACGAACTTCAGCCCCGCGGAGGCAAGGACTTCCCCATCGAAGACCTCCCCCTCCGCGGGCGCCCTTGACGAAGAAGCCCACGGAAGTTGGATGAAAACCCCGTTTCCGGCCTCCAAGTAGGCGCCAGTTCCGGCCGTGGCGGCGGCAGGGTCGGCGGTCGGCGCAGCATCAAATGCTCATGCGGCCTCAGGGCCGTCAGTACGACCGCCGGTCCCCTCCTCAGCCGCCGCGTCGGCGTCCCTGGTTGCCTCTTCGACGGCGGGCTCCTCGGTTCCGACCACCTCTTCGGTAGCCGCGGCATCGCCAGCGTTGCCGCGCGCGGGCTCCTCGGTGGTGGCCTCCGTCTCCATAGGCTCTGGAGCGGACGAGTCTGAAGACAAGAAGAAGAAAGAAGAAAATCATTGGCAAGCAAATATCCAAAAAGAGAAGTTCAAGAGAAGAAAACTACAAGGGTTACCTGCGCGGGCCTCTTCTTTGATGAGGTCCCTCGCCGGGGATTTCTCCCTCGGCGGCGTGGTAGTACCCTCCGCCGGCGGAGGGCCGCTGGCGCCTTCCCTTGGCGGGGTGCTCGCCCTTGGCGGGGTACTCACCCTTGGCGGAGTATCCTCCCTCGCCGGGGAGCTCCTCCTTGGCGGGGAGGTTGAGACGAGCGGCTCGTCGGGAGCAGTCTCTGGGCGCTCCTAAGGCTACGGCCCTTCTTCTGCACAAATCAACAAACAAACAAGACAATTAACAAGGATGAGAAGCCCACGCGCGCCCGACAAGCGAAGAAGTAAACAGCAGACTTACGCTGGGGGCTGCGCTGGGGGCTGCTCTGCGGGGCAGCCGGCTGGTCCAGCAAGCTCGTCGCTGGCGCATCCCCCGCTGCTGCGACGGGCTCGTCCTCGAGGTCCACCACCGGGATCTTGGCCCTCTTCACAACCCTTTGGGCCAGGGTCCTGAAAGGCGGACATCAAACAGAATCAGACAAAGAAGATTCAAGACAAGAACAGCAAATTGAAGAAAACAAGAGTTGCAAGTACTTACTCTTCCTCCTCCTCGTCGGAACTGAGGACGGAGAAGTCGAAGTCTGCCTCGCGCAGTCCGGCGCGAGGAGCTAGAGGAGTAGGCGCCCTCGGCCGCTTGCCGGGAGCGGGGTCGGTGGTCTGCGAAGACCCCGCTCCGGTCGTCTCCGGGGCCCGAGGAGCGGTGGAGCCCGTGCGGGAAGATCCTCCTCCAGCCGCTGCTGAGGCGCGAGGCGCCCCCCTGTCGGCCTTGCTCGTCGTGGTGGCGCGCGTCGAGCGGCGCTGCGGCTGCTGGCCCGCCGGCTGCCTCGCCGCGTCTGCGGCCTTGCGGAGACGCTTCTTTGGTTGAGGCGGAGGACTTGGCTGCGGCGGTGAACTTCCCGAGGATGAAGAAGAGTCAAGGTTCAGAGACCCGCCCGAGTCTTCGGTAGAATCGCTTGATTCATCGCCCTGCTCGGCGGGCTCGCTCGACTCCGTCCCTTGCCCGGTGGCCTCGCTCGTCTCGGCAGGCTGCCCGGCAGGCCTCAACAGTTTGAGGATCTCTTCCTCCTCGGCCCGACTCACTGCCTCCGCTGCGTCTGCCTCCTCCATGGTATACCCAAATTCACCCGCGGCCGCAGCTGCGGCTGCCTCCTCCAATCTGGTGGCTATATAGGCCATCTCCCGGTCGGTGGTGTCGCGGGTGAGGCCTTTCTTCTCGTCGGGATCAATTAGCAGCTCCACCAAGTTATCAAAGAATGTCTGCACGGCTTCGTCAGAGGGCGCCAGCCAAGTGGGGTCAATCCCATGGGAGTCGCACCACGACATTGCCGCGCGGATAGCACTGAGCGACGAATTGTTGCATAGTGGAACTAGCCCCCGCGGCAAGGTGAACCACTCCGGGTGCTTGGTGTCGTGCTTGAACAGCTCGCGGAGCATCCCTTTGAGCTCCAGAACAGTAAAGTTATAGTTGAGGCCTGGGCGCAGCCTCATACAGTCTGCCGCGTTGCCAAATTCCCAAGCAGGCCTCTTCCTCTCCTGCAAGGGGGCGATGCGACGGCGAAGGAAATCAGCCCCGACAGCCCCTACGGTGAGCTTGGCTTGCCGGAGGCGAAGGATCCTAGTGATGGCTATCTTCAGCTTGTCGTCCTCCAGGGCCAGGCCGCTCCAGTCCTTGCCGCGCACTATTGCGACTCAGCGCGGGGAAGTGAACTGCTGGGGTCTATCCTCCATAACCCAGCACCAGTTGGCCCTCCACTCCTCCCACTTGCCGCGGAGCTCCCCAGTCAAGTATGCCTCTTTCTTATTGAGTCTAAAGATCCAGGAGATCCCGCAGGATAAAGGAGAACCTGACTCTACTCGAGGTGTATAATAATGGCGGAAGAGGGCTACATTGGGATACACCCCAACAAAGTTTTCGCACAGATGTGCGAAAACGGCCATGGTCAAGACTGCGTTCGGGGTGAAATCAAGAAGATGAAATAGGTGTTCATAACGTCGCAGAAGAATTCGGAGTATGGAGGGCAGAGTCCGCAATGGAAGAACAAGGCGAAATAGGCATACCCTCCCTGAAACATGTCGCAGGCTTCGGCGGGGAGTACCCTGGTGCGCGGGTGAGCTTTTGTCTCCCTTGACCAGAAGAGGTAGAACTTGTCCTTCAGCTCCCTCGTGCCGAGCCTCGGCGGGAAGACCACCATCTTCTTCCGCATTGCTGCTAGTTTCTGCGCCCGGTCGGTCTTCGCGGCTTTCGCCTTGTCGCCCTTCGGGGCCATGGCGGGGACGGCGAGGGAGGTCGACGGCGCTGGAGAGACTGGCGGCGGCGGAGGAAGGGCGGAGCACGGCTCTCTTTCGACCTTTGGGGAGGAGGAGAGCGGCGGGGGTTTCTTGAGGTTGAAGAAGCAATGAAGCGAATGGGGGGAACTGCCCCTGTTTCCCCTGCTTTTAAGGGGGGAAGGGGGGCGTTCCGCATTTCCCCCATTAAAGAAACAGGCCACGATCTCTCCCACGACGCCGCAATCAACGCGTGCCGTTAGGGAGGGATGCGGCGGATACAGAGTGGGATACGACGCGCCGTGGGCCGCGTGTGCCCGTGCACTGTTTTGGGCCTGGCCCAACAGCGCTCGGCACCGTGTGTGGCCCAGGCCCGGGGGCTCCTGTCGGTGTACTAAAGTAGGGGTACCTTAGTATCCCGACTTGTGCACGAGCAGTAGCAGCGTCCCGGGGCAGGGCTTGCCACGCGCCCGCCAAGGCCCGCTCTGGATCCTTTAAGAGCCATTCAAGAACAAAGTATTTAAGTTAAAAAGACAAGACCCCGGCAAGAGGAGCTTGCCGGGAAGGCCGTACCAGGCTCAAGACCACCCCTTTGGCACAAGGCCCTGGCAAGAGGAGCTTGTCAGGAAGGCCAAACATGGCATTTCAGGAGACTTGCCGTGGCGCATCGCGCGCCCCGGCAAGGCCCGGAGAGCGACAAGCTTCCGGGCGCGGCAAGGTAGCGACCGCGGCAAGGCGCTTGCCGCGGCAAGCTCCCACTACGTGCCCGCGCTCCAACTCATCCGGCCACGCGTCGCCCAGGGGTCCTCCCAGGTGCACGTGGCGGAAGGCTGTGCAGCCTGGGGTACACGGTGGCAAGCCACGATGACGAGGCTACCGTCGTGGCGAACGGAGACGCTCGGACGGACGCTTTTTGCACTGTTTGGGGGCGACGGCGACGGGCATTCAATACCCTTGTCCCCTGCCGTCAGGGTTAGGTATAGACCACTGTACATATACTGTACATACACTGTTCCAACTACCACCATTTTTACACTTTTACCCTCATCTACGTTGCCACCTGTCGGTGACCCCTTTGACCTATAGAAGGAGGCCCATGCGCAACATAGAGGAGGTTCCGATCGCTGATCACTCTCACGCTCGGTGTAGTTAGCAACCAGCACTGTAGCTCTTCGTGCTCCCGAGCCAAGAACACAATACAACCAAGGCAGGAGTAGGGTTTTACGCATCCATGCGGCCTGAACCTGGGTAAACTGCTCGCGTGCTCGCCTCGATCCGCTCTTCGTGCTCCCTCCGCTCCCTTGCCGTACCGAAAAGGGGCTCCGGTCCCATAGGTGTTCGTGGGCGATCAGTTTCCCCGACAACCTTTTTCTCTTCACAGTAGTTGTGACCATCAAAAATCTGATTTACGCACATCTCCCACTCCAAATATTTCTCCGGGTCAGCACAACGTCCTGAGAATTCATCTATGGTTATATTGATTCGACCCAAACCATCATCCTCTTGTGCACAATTGCCGCCGTGGTCACAGCGCCGCCCAACATGGCGGTGAGCCCCAGCCTCATGCCGTGGTCACTGGGGTAACCCTCCACGGGCATCAGAGTCCTCAGAAAAATTACCATCATCATCGTTGTCGTGGTCACGACGTTGTCGTGGTGAACGGGACTGTCGAGGTGCCAGATCTGTTGCCTGAAGGCATTGAATTGCTCCGATGAGCCGATTAAGACTCTCAGTCATCACCTATAGACTATCAGTGTGCTGTCGGTCGCTGGCAGTCAAACGCTCGTTCAACCTGTCCTCGACGCCTACAATATTTGCAGACAGCTCCTCAACCCTTGTACCAAGCTTCTTGTTGGCTCCCTTGATCGACATCAGATGGATACGCAAATCATGACTTATCTCCAAATCCTTCGGAAGTTCATCATTGTCCTCATGATTAGATTTCTCATGCTGCGAGTTCACCATCTTTCAAACAATTGAATCAAATAGCAGAAAAAATTGTACCGTGATCAACCTTGCTCTGAATACCACTTGATACGACCTTCGATAATGAATCGATGGTGCGAATAACTATCCCAATATTTCACGGTACGGAGTTGCCTGGAACTACGTGTCTCTTGCGATCTTGTAGATGCAATCGCCACGAAAACAACACGCAAGCCTTGACGAAGAAGTATGTAGATGATCCTCCAAGAATCAACAGCAAATTAGAGACGGTGTCTCCAATCCCTCGCCCAAACAAAAAGCAATAATAAAAGCTTCTCAACAAGTACTCACGAAATAACTCGCCAAGGGAAGATACCCCAACTTGCTAGTCTGTTGGTCCAACCAAAGAAATAAGGTCAAACCTAAAAAAATTCCCATAGACGGTTCGACGCAAAAGATATAAATAATTCTCTGGCCGGTTCCAAGCCAAATCGTACCCGATTAGTACTCTCAAAAATCCTAACTGAACTCTACTTTTATTTAATTAATAACAACCGGCCGATTAGGCACGGCGATTAGGCACACATGCCTCTAGTCTTCCTACCCAACATGTGTACGTGTTGGAATTTTTACTTGCATGCACTGTGCACCATACCTCCATCGATTAAAATCAGCACGTCCATTTGTAGCTGGAGCAGACGTATGAACACAGCCCTGGTAGTTCGAGCTCCCCTTCGGTTCTGCATGTTCTTTGACAACGTAGCAGAACTATGCAGCAGGCATCTTGTACCTCTTTTTCTGAACAATATTTTTGTGACACCTCAAAATCGATGCGCTAGATGCCTTCCTCTTATTCGTTATCGATTGCCATGTCACTCGCTTGCGTGTTGCACTTTGCCATGTCATCATGTGCAGTTCATCTACATGTTTTCAAAACTTGCATCCGTCCGTAGTTGTCGGGTCTCTTCGTTGTCCGTTCTGAGCCCAGACACACTCGCCCGCGCCCGCGGCATCTCCGAAATATTATTTTATAAGTGTCATAAAAATGTTCTCGGAATGGGTTGACAGTTGGCGTGTGGTCTTATTATAGTGTAGGTAGACCGCCTGTCCAATTTCTTCGCATTCGGAGTCCGTTTGATAGCCCAGCCGTTAAACATATAGCGGCACCGCTTGTAATGACCAGGATGGGACTATACCTCCTACGTGTCGAGGCACGACTTAAAGGTATAAGCCCATCCTAGAATGATCTCAAGTTTGGTATCTTTGCACAACTCATGTAAAAGAGGGATTAAAAATGCAAAAAGGAGATAGTTGGCTTACACTCGCCACTTCACACAATACAATACATAAGCAATCATCATTCAGAACATCACAACCCGACTACGGGTGAAGATCCAAAAGAAAGATACCAAAACAATAACATAAAGCCACAGGTCAGGATCTAATCCTAGTAGAAACCACTACTGAACATCGAAACGTCACAAGCAAACGGCCACACTCTTCAACGAGCTCCCGGGTGAAGAACTGATCCAACTCCTGCATCAAACTCGCCTGAACCTGCATCTGGTGTGGTGAAGTAACTGTGAGCCACAGAGGACTCAGCAATCCCGTTCCCGGGTAACATGACTATTTAAGCCTAGGGTGAGGATAGGGCTGAAGAAAGAATATGAGGTGAAGGGGAAAACAAGAGTCTGCAGCAGCAACTAGCACTAACTTACGTAAACGAGAGCGAGAAGAGAAGGTGCCTCGGTCGAGAGATGATCACGAAGTGATCCTAACTAAAGCCGGTCAAACATAACCCCTCCGTGTTCAACTCCCGAATCCCTATTCGGAAATTGACAGTCACGGTACACACGCTGGTAGTGTATTGAAACATTGTGTCAAGTTATCTACAACCGGA
>LR738714.1:103262744-103377765 GCA_902687465.1 Secale cereale | reverse complement strand
GACCGGATGAGCACAGCGTACAGCAACCGAAGACCCCAGGTGACTGGGTGGCACCGCACACGACTCTATTTGGGACCAACACCATCGGCACTGGCCCCCCCTGCTATGTAGAATTAAGAATCCTCGGGGACGCGACCCCCTATGCAAATTTAATTATTTAATTAAGTTGTTATTATGGGCAAATTAAAACCAATGTTGGGCCTTGCTGGAGGAGTTTTATTCAAAGTCGAACTGTCAAGGGGTCCCCATTACACCCATCGTGTTAGGAACGCAAAATCAAGGAACATAATGCCGGTTTATCGGCGCCTAAGGTGGCATGAGTGGAACAAAACACCGAGCAAAAGGCCAAGCCTTCCACCCATGCCCAGTATATAAGGTGTGTTAATAATAATTATCGATATTGTGATATATCCAACAACAAGTTCCCTCCTGGAACGAACTTCATCTTGACCTGCAACTAACAACGCTATAAGAGGGACTGAGCAAGCGAGGCTGAGCAAGCGGGTAACATAGCCAAACAGTGGTTTTGCTAGGCAGGTTTCAAATGTTAGAGGTTTCATGGCAACAAGGAGAGGCTGACATAAAAGATGGGTCGCGCGACATGTAACGATAGCATCGAGACAACTAAGCATGGCAATGGTAGTAAAGGTATCCAAGGGTATGATCATCTTGCCTGGGAATTCCACGAGGGAGAAGAACAAGTCCAGCAAGTAGACGGAGCAACAGTCGAGCGAATCCTCACAACTCCGGAACGAAACCGAAGCTAACAAGAGAAGCAACCGGAAAGAAGAAAAACAACTCGGTAAACACACAAGCATCAACATGGCATACGATGCACAAGCAAGCATGATGCATGTCCGGTTTAAAAATGCATGGCATGGCAAAGTGCACAAACAAATACTACAAGTTAAGTGGAGATCAATATGCAACGAGTTGCATATTGACGAAACACCACATTTAATTATTTAGTTGACTCTCATTTAATTACAAGACAAGATTAATTGTTTTTAACATAGCAAGTGGTGAAGCATAAATAAACTACACTAATAAGGCAATTTAAATGAGGCCGGAGAATAACAACAACATATCCGGAAAATCCCCATGAGCATGTTTAGTAATTATAAACAAACAACAATTAACATTTATAATGTTGTTAAATGATGCGGATGACATGATCAATTTTATGCAAGTTTTATTAAAAGATTAACAAGAAGAAGATAAGAAGCATCGTCACTGTGGTGGAATGAAAAGGTGCCACGCAATGATCCGAAATGATGCAACACAACACCTCGGTTCCGGTTTCTTGTTGAGAGACCGGTGCAAAAGGAAAGGTGGCGTGAGCGAGTCAAACGAGAAAGGTGGGACGATCCCGTTACCGGGTTTCCACGAGTCGGTGACGAGGCAACCGAGGAACATGACAACGGACGAAACGGACACGGAGCACACACGGGAGACATTTCATACAACCACAACAAGCATTCACGGGTCATCCACGGGGTCGTCTCGTTATACCTTTGAAGCGTGCGTTTCGGGGCGGTTCGAGACGTCGAGGGACGTAGTGGAAGTAGAGGGAGTACTCGTTCACGTTTCCGAAGAGGAAGTAGCCGTTTCACGAGGTCGCCAACGAGTAGTCGTTCCGTAGAGGTACTTGGCGCCTCGGTAGTCGTTCACGGGGCGACGGTAGTGGTACACATGTTGTCGGGGTACTTGTCGTTCTCGAGTGCTCCGGGCGTCGAGGTACATGTACATGTAGTGGTACTTGTCGGGTCATGTAGTTGTTCACGTCATCGTGTCGTGGTACTTGGGGTTCTCGTTTGCGACGGTAGTGGTACTTGGCGCATCACACATGTAGTCGTACACGTTCGTAGATGTTCAGGTGCGTCTGTAGGTGTACTCGCGGTCTCGGCGACGGTTCCCTGACAAGCTCACAGTACAAGGCAACACAACAACAACCAAAACACAGGAGCAAAACAAAGGCTGCACGGAGACGAGGCCACGGCAGCAGCAGTACAAACAAAACACGGCGGTGGATTCGGGCCGAAGGGTGCAGTGGCTCGGCGCACACTGGTCGGAGGGAGGCAGAGCCTTGCTGGGAGGAAGGAGGGAGCGGGTCGCCGCTGGAGTTGTAGACGGAGGGCGCGGCTCCTGGCGCTGGACGACGAGGCCACCGAGGAGACCTGGAGGAGGGCGCCGGCGCTGGCCTTGGCCGCTGGAAGGAAGGGCGTCGGGAGGCCGCGGCCTTGCTGGCATCGCTCGGGACGGACGAGCGCGGCCGGCCTCCTGGCGCTGGCCGGCGGGGCGGAAGGGCGCCGGGGGCAGCGCCGGCCTGCTGGAAACGGGCGCTCGGGGCCTGGGGCGCCGAGGAGAAGGCCTACGGCCGGTGGCGCTCGTGGCCGAGGCAAGCGCGTCGGGCGCTACCTGTCGCAGAAGATGGCGCGGGGCTCCGTCGCTGGGGAGGATCGATCGAAGGCAGAGGGGAAAACGGGCAGAGGCGACCGAAAGGAGAGAGCGATGGGGAAGGGAGCGGTCGGCTCGGTGCTTGGGGAAAAATCGGGGCGAGGGGAAAGCGGGATTGAGGGAACGAGGTGGCGGCGGGCAGGGAATGAGAGGGAGAGAGCGTCGCTGAGGGACGGGCTACGGTTCGGTCATCTTGCGGCTGGGCCAAAGACAGATGGGCCGGAGGGAGGAGAGAAGGGCGGCTGGGCCAGCTTCGGCTTGGGCCTGGGGAGGCCTTAGGCGGCTGGGATCTTAGGGAGAGGAGAAGGAGGCTGTGGGGAAAGTGGGCCTAGAGGCTGAGATGAGGCCTCTTCTTTTTTTATTTCCCTTTTAGCATAAACAAGAGAGAGAATAAAAGAAAGAAGAGGGAGGTTAGGGCAAAACTAGCACATGGAACTATTTTTCTCGGGCATCATAAAATGAGCAAAGTCCGAGAAAAATAGAAAAGGCATGATCGGAAAATAATTCAAACATATTTGAATTTAATTCAAATAGTTTTGAACCAAGACTTGATTATTGAGGTGTCCAAAAATGTTCGAATTTTCGGAGGAACCTCGAAACAACGGAAAAGAATTATTGGCAAGATTTTGAAGGTGAAACTCGAAGTGAAAAGACATGGGGAAATTATGCACGTGTGTTGCGGGTAATTCCAAAGACTGGAATAATTAATATAGCTCCCTATCTATTGAGAGGCTTTTATATGTTTTAAAGAGAAGACATTCTTCCCTCGATTTAAATGGACCGAAGGTCCACACGATTTATTTAGGTTGAGATGCAAAAGAAAATATGACATGATGGCATGATGACATGATGCAATGCAAAAAAAAATAACACAAGCTCAAAAGAACACACGGGCAACCCGAAACATCTGGAATCTTCTGGAATCTTCTGGGACGTCGGTCTTCGGGCGTCACAACTCTCCCACACTAACAGAGGATCTCGACCCGAGATCCTAGAGATATCACCGGGTAAAAACGGAAGAGGGAGAGGTAAAACAAAGTTGCTTCTTTGCAGACGAGTGAAACCAAAGAACCTTGAGAGGTTGAACAATTTGAAAGAAGAATACAACGGAGAAGAACGAAGATGAAAAACACTCCGTTAGAAAAGAGGAACCAGGAGCATTATGAGAACCTTGAAGGTTGAAAGACATGAAACAAGAGCTTAGGAACCAAAAGAATATGAAACCAGAACGGTATAGCCAAGGAATAAGAATGACAGAATTTGGGCAGCACTCCGTCTGAAAATGGAAGGAATTGAAGATGAACTTGCCAAGTTGGGAAGATACTTGATGAAATGAACAACATATAGCTTCTGAAACAATTGAAAGAATGGCCCAAGGGGTAAGAAAGACTCAGACAGCACTCCGGTTAAAAGACAGGCAAAACTTGATAAGGCGAGAGAACTTGAATGAAGAATACAACGCTTCGGTTAAATGATAAGCAAGGGAAAGAACATGGTCTCGATAAAACGAGATGATGGTTTGGATAGACCAATATCACAAAGCCTCCGAAACGAAAGAATAGAGAATATAGTTCAATGAAAGAAATGAACGGAGAAAAGTATGACAACTTCTCTCAAAGTTAAATTTGAAAGAGCATCCTTACAAAGAAGGGTTGAACGTGGTTGATGGAAAAAATCAACACGAAATGAATAAGCTTGATGTGGGCTTATGGAAAACATCTCAACATTAAGAGGTGACAATTCTGCCACTAACTTAAACAATTGATTGGATTGAGATCAACAAGGAGACGAAAATCTTAATTCACCGGAATGAAAAATGAAGAACTTGGGTCATTTATAAGCACCATAATTAGCAACAATCCTTAGGGAAAACTTTTAGGTGAATTATAACCCAAGATAACTCCAACAAATAAATTGAATGGTTGGAAAGATCTCCTGAACAAAGAAAATGATGGGTTTAATTATCTCATTCTTAATAACTCGTGAATCATGAAACATGAAGGAATTGACAAGAATGACATAACACCATCTGAAAAGATAAGGTAGAAAGAATTGCACTTCAAAATGCAAGAAGAAGAATGCTTGAGCTCCAACAAGAATCTTGAAGAAGACTTCGAGGATGAATTAAATGATGATGAACCACCATGAAGAAGTCCGGTAATGAAAGCATGAGAAGTGAAAGATGAAAAGAATAAGATTCAAGGCCTGTGATGAATTAGGTGGAGCTTTGAAAAGATATAATTGAAATAACTTGGAGCTCCGGAAAACAAGATGAACAACTAGGACCCAGAATATGATATGATGAACAATCTCCGAAGGAAGGGATTAATCACCTTGAAGGAAATAAGAATAAGAATTATGTCATGCATCTCCTTCACCAATTTAAATTGATGACAACCAAAGGATTTGGCATACTACTTATTCTCGTTGGAAAGAATTAAAGAGAGATCTATCACAAGCTCGGATTATGAAAGAACAAATGAATTAAACGATAACAATGGAATGGAAAACTTGAAAGAACCACCGTAAGAATTAGGAGACGAACGAAGAGACATCAATGAAGAATATTTGGAGGACGAAGTTGAAAACTGAGAACGAAGAATCTTCTGAAATGATGGCCTTCGGAGGATCACAAAGAAAAGAATTCAAGAATTGCTCTGAAGGGGCATGAAAACAATTCCCACAATCGAAAACAATTATGAGGATGGCATGAAGCTAGAACCATGAATCTTCACGAGAACGGGTCAAAATTTAAGAGAAACTCTTCTCCGATCTTGAAATGTTGAGAGTGAAGACGGGAAATGCCATGAAGAATTTCGAGATACTCCGGAAGAATAAAAAGATGGAAGGTGGAGCTAAAGATGGAAATAATTGAAAACAAGCTTGGAGAAGGCATGTGACTGATGGAGATCATTCTTACGTCACAATTTGAAAAGAATTTTAGAATACTCCGGAAAAGAAGAGTCAGGTAAGATCCTGGGAAAAGACCTGTGGGTTAGGGCCCACTCAAAGAAATCACCGTTGAAAAGATTGCTTAAGAGATATTGCACCGGTTGAATTAAATGGCTTGAATAAGATAGCAATCTCAAAATAGCTTGAACTGATTAAGAATGGAATTATGAATCTTCTGATATATCTTCAACACTCCGGATATGAATAACAAGAGGAGAATGATTAAGATAGCCTTTGGATAATAAATTTCAACATGGAAAAACATGTTAAACAAAAAGGAAGAGATATGATCATGACCGAAGCTTGAATTTATACCACCGGAGAAGAATATTGAAGGAAAAGAATGAAGAAATATCACATGAATAAAATGGATATTTCATTTAAGAATTTCTTGCTTCGAGAAGAAGAAGGGTGGGAGGGCGGGAAAAAGCAAAGACAACTTGGGATGAATGAAACAGACAATCGTCAGATTTCTCAACGGCGTCCGTATGGAATAACTAGAAGAGAAGGCACACCGGTTGGAAAGAATTTAACATGACCATCTTGATGGTCAAGAAGAATTTGCACTCCCATAGGAATATGAGAACACCGATTAGGAAAGGTATGGAATCAACATTTGACATCGAAGCAACTCAAATACCAGAATCAAAACGAAACAAAGGATAGATGTGTAGCAGCCTAATCTTCACAATATCATCCGAGCAAAGAATTGAACGACTGAATTTTGCAGGTACATCAACTAGACGAGAAGCCACTTAGGAGAAGGAAAAGGTAAATAAAAGGAACAATGATCAGATAGAACAAATACAAGATAGAAGCTTCGTTTCGACATATTCGTGCTGAAAGCTCATGGAACGTGTTACAAAAGGGTTTTGCAATCCCCGGATCAGCATAGCCAAGGACCCTTTAAGATGCAACTCCCGATCAGAACAAGTCCATAAAACCACTTCACTCAATGTAGAACCCCGAACTTCATATCGTGCATCCGTTGGAAGAATGCCTAGAACTACTAGATGAACCCACCTATAGATTTCCGAAAGTTTCCAGTTATGCAATCAGGTGTTGGGGATACACGGGAAGCACCGCGCAATCAACTCTAAACCTACATCCAGGTGTATCCATCCTTCAACACATAACCAGTCTTTCTCGGAAACTGTTTACCTCGGACCTTCGAAACGCATCCACTATACAAGCTATGGCAATACTCTCGAACTACCTCCCCAGTACTGGGTGATGTCGGGGTTATCTTGCCACTGGCCGTATAGGAGAGATTTTCGATGTCGGCCGTCTTAAGTATTTAGTACTGCCGCGATATGCTTGTGACAACAATACCCCAAAGCTCAACTCCCCGGGAACAGGAGGCATCGAGAACAATATCCTTGTCACAAGAACATCGAAACAATCCCAGAATACTCGCGGGATCCTAAAAAAAAATTGGTGCAATTTTTGAAAGTAGAAGAGATAAGAGTAATCGTCAGGAGTCCTAACCAGAGTGAAAAGAGAAGACGAGCAAAAGAAATCCTACTCTCCGATATATATATATAGGACTCAAAACATTTTCAGTGTGTGTCTAGACTCAACCGTTAACGATTCGATCAATCAGTGGGGGCTTCTAGGTCGGAGAAGGCTCTGAATACCAACTTGTAATGCCCAGGATGGGACTATACCTCCTACGTGTCGAGGCACGACTTAAAGGTATAAGCCCATCCTAGAATGATCTCAAGTTTGGTATCTTTGCACAACTCATGTAAAAGAGGGATTAAAATGCAAAAAGGAGATAGTTGGCTTACACTCGCCACTTCACACAATACAATACATAAGCAATCATCATTCAGAACATCACAACCCGACTACGGGTGAAGATCCAAAAGAAAGATACCAAAACAATAACATAAAGCCACAGGTCAGGATCTAATCCTAGTAGAAACCACTACTGAACATCGAAACGTCACAAGCAAACGGCCACACTCTTCAACGAGCTCCCGGGTGAAGAACTGATCCAACTCCTGCATCAAACTCGCCTGAACCTGCATCTGGTGTGGTGAAGTAACTGTGAGCCACAGAGGACTCAGCAATCCCGTTCCCGGGTAACATGACTATTTAAGCCTAGGGTGAGGATAGGGCTGAAGAAAGAATATGAGGTGAAGGGGAAAACAAGAGTCTGCAGCAGCAACTAGCACTAACTTACGTAAACGAGAGCGAGAAGAGAAGGTGCCTCGGTCGAGAGATGATCACGAAGTGATCCTAACTAAAGCCGGTCAAACATAACCCCTCCGTGTTCAACTCCCGAATCCCTATTCGGAAATTGACAGTCACGGTACACACGCTGGTAGTGTATTGAAACATTGTGTCAAGTTATCTACAACCGGAATTAACAAGCTCCCATCTGCCACATAACCGCGGGCACGGCTTTCGAAAGATCATAACCCTGTAGGGGTGTCCCAACTTAGCCCATCACAAGCTCTCACGATTAGCTGAAGTGATAAATATAATATCATCACCCCTTATCTTAGGGAAAAACCGATCAGGCTCGGAATCCCTGTAGCACAAGTCATTTCGACAATGGTAAAACAAGTCCAGCAAGACCTCCCGGCGTGCCGACACCCTGATAGTAGTCGCGCGTATCTCGTCTCAGGCCACGACCGGATGAGCACAGCGTACAGCAACCGAAGACCCCAGGTGACTGGGTGGCACCGCACACGACTCTATTTGGGACCAACACCATCGGCACTGGCCCCCCCTGCTATGTAGAATTAAGAATCCTCGGGGACGCGACCCCCTATGCAAATTTAATTATTTAATTAAGTTGTTATTATGGGCAAATTAAAACCAATGTTGGGCCTTGCTGGAGGAGTTTTATTCAAAGTCGAACTGTCAAGGGGTCCCCATTACACCCATCGTGTTAGGAACGCAAAATCAAGGAACATAATGCCGGTTTATCGGCGCCTAAGGTGGCATGAGTGGAACAAAACACCGAGCAAAAGGCCAAGCCTTCCACCCATGCCCAGTATATAAGGTGTGTTAATAATAATTATCGATATTGTGATATATCCAACAACAAGTTCCCTCCTGGAACGAACTTCATCTTGACCTGCAACTAACAACGCTATAAGAGGGACTGAGCAAGCGAGGCTGAGCAAGCGGGTAACATAGCCAAACAGTGGTTTTGCTAGGCAGGTTTCAAATGTTAGAGGTTTCATGGCAACAAGGAGAGGCTGACAGAAAAGATGGGTCGCGCGACATGTAACGATAGCATCGAGACAACTAAGCATGGCAATGGTAGTAAAGGTATCCAAGGGTATGATCATCTTGCCTGGGAATTCCACGAGGGAGAAGAACAAGTCCAGCAAGTAGACGGAGCAACAGTCGAGCGAATCCTCACAACTCCGGAACGAAACCGAAACTAACAAGAGAAGCAACCGGAAAGAAGAAAAACAACTCGGTAAACACACAAGCATCAACATGGCATACGATGCACAAGCAAGCATGATGCATGTCCGGTTTAAAAATGCATGGCATGGCAAAGTGCACAAACAAATACTACAAGTTAAGTGGAGATCAATATGCAACGAGTTGCATATTGACGAAACACCACATTTAATTATTTAGTTGACTCTCATTTAATTAAAAGACAAGATTAATTGTTTTTAACATAGCAAGTGTTGAAGCATAAATAAACTACACTAATAAGGCAATTTAAATGAGGCCGGAGAATAACAACAACATATCCGGAAAATCCCCATGAGCATGTTTAGTAATTATAAACAAACAACAATTAACATTTATAATGTTGTTAAATGATGCGGATGACATGATCAATTTTATGCAAGTTTTATTAAAAGATTAACAAGAAGAAGATAAGAAGCATCGTCACCGTGGTGGAATGAAAAGGTGCCACGCAATGATCCGAAATGATGCAACGCAACACCTCGGTTCCGGTTTCTCGTTGAGAGACCGGTGCAAAAGGAAAGGTGGCGTGAGCGAGTCAAACGAGAAAGGTGGGACGATCCTGTTACCGGGTTTCCACGAGTCGGTGACGAGGCAACCGAGGAACATGACAACGGACGAAACGGACACGGAGCACACACGGGAGACATTTCATACAACCACAACAAGCATTCACGGGTCATCCACGGGGTCGTCTCGTTATACCTTTGAAGCGTGCGTTTCGGGGCGGTTCGAGACGTCGAGGGACGTAGTGGAAGTAGAGGGAGTAGTCGTTCACGTTTCCGAAGAGGAAGTAGCCGTTTCACGAGGTCGCCAACGAGTAGTCGTTCCGTAGAGGTACTTGGCGCCTCGGTAGTCGTTCACGGGGCGACGGTAGTGGTACACATGTTGTCGGGGTACTTGTCGTTCTCGAGTGCTCCGGGCGTCGAGGTACTTGTACATGTAGTGGTACTTGTCGGGTCATGTAGTTGTTCACGTCATCGTGTCGTGGTACTTGGGGTTCTCGTTTGCGACGGTAGTGGTACTTGGCGCATCACACATGTAGTCGTACACGTTCGTAGATGTTCAGGTGCGTCTGTAGGTGTACTCGCGGTCTCGGCGACGGTTCCCTGACAAGCTCACAGTACAAGGCAACACAACAACAACCAAAACACAGGAGCAAAACAAAGGCTGCACGGAGACGAGGCCACGGCAGCAGCAGTACAAACAAAACACGGCGGTGGATCCGGGCCGAAGGGTGCAGTGGCTCGGCGCGCACTGGTCGGAGGGAGGCAGAGCCTTGCTGGGAGGAAGGAGGGAGCGGGTCGCCGCTGGAGTTGTAGACGGAGGGCGCGGCTCCTGGCGCTGGACGATGAGGCCACCGAGGAGACCTGGAGGAGGGCGCCGGCGCTGGCCTTGGCCGCTGGAAGGAAGGGCGTCGGGAGGCCGCGGCCTTGCTGGCATCGCTCGGGACGGACGAGCGCGGCCGGCCTCCTGGCGCTGGCCGGCGGGGCGGAAGGGCGCCGGGGGCAGCGCCGGCCTGCTGGAAACGGGCGCTCGGGGCCTGGGGCGCGGAGGAGAAGGCCTACGGCCGGTGGCGCTCGTGGCCGAGGCGGGCGCGTCGGGCGCTACCTGGGCTCCGTCGCTGGGGAGGATCGATCGAAGGCAGAGGGGAAAACGGGCAGAGGCGACCGAAAGGAGAGAACGATGGGGAAGGGAGCGGTCGGCTCGGTGCTTGGGGAAAAATCGGGGCGAGGGGAAAGCGGGACTGAGGGAACGAGGTGGCGGCGGGCAGGGAATGAGAGGGAGAGAGCGTCGCTGAGGGACGGGCTAGGGTTCGGTCATCTTGCGGCTGGGCCAAAGACAGATGGGCCGGAGGGAGGAGAGAAGGGCGGCTGGGCCAGCTTCGGCTTGGGCCTGGGGAGGCCTTAGGCGGCTAGGATCTTAGGGAGAGGAGAAGGAGGCTGTGGGGAAAGTGGGCCTAGAGGCTGAGATGAGGCCTCTTCTTTTTTTATTTCCCTTTTAGCATAAACAAGAGAGAGAATAAAAGAAAGAAGAGGGAGGTTAGGGCAAAACTAGCACATGGAACTATTTTTCTCGGGCATCATAAAATGAGCAAAGTCCGGGAAAAATAGAAAAGGCATGATCGGAAAATAATTCAAACATATTTGAATTTAATTCAAATAGTTTTGAACCAAGACTTGATTATTGAGGTGTCCAAAAATGTTCGAATTTTCGGAGGAACCTCGAAACAACGGAAAAGAATTATTGGCAAGATTTTGAAGGTGAAACTCGAAGTGAAAAGACATGGGGAAATTATGCACGTGTGTTGCGGGTAATTCCAAAGACTGGAATAATTAATATAGCTCCCTATCTATTGAGAGGCTTTTATATGTTTTAAAGAGAAGACATTCTTCCCTCGATTTAAATGGACCGAAGGTCCACACGATTTATTTAGGTTGAGATGCAAAAGAAAATATGACATGATGGCATGATGACATGATGCAATGCAAAAAAATAAATAACACAAGCTCAAAAGAACACACGGGCAACCCGAAACATCTGGAATCTTCTGGAATCTTCTGGGACGTCGGTCTTCGGGCGTCACACTGCTGCCGGTTTATTCGTCGGACATTTCGGTCTCCGAAATGTTGTGTCGTGTTGCACTTTTCTCCTCTCCTCTCAGCCCTTGGCTTCTCTAGCACAGCCCACCAGCCCACTAGGCCCAGCCTAACCCCTGTTGGGGATCGTTGCAGAAATTCAAAAAAAAAAATCTACGAATCACAAAGATTAATCTATGAAGTGACTAGCAACGAGAGAGGGGAGTGCATATTGATACCTTTGAAGATCGCAATGTGGAAGCGTTGCAAGAACATGGTTGGTGGAGTCGTACACGTAGCGATTATCGCGGCCGAATCCGATCTAAGAGCCGAACAACGGCGCACAACGGCGCCTCCGCGTTCAACACACGTGCAGCCCGGAGACGTCTCCCACGCCTTAATCCAGCAAGGAGAGAGGGAGAGGTTGGGGGACGACTCCGTCCAGCAGCAGCACGACGTCGTGGTGATGGTGGAGGAGTGTGGTTCTCCAGTAGGGCTTCGCCAAGCGCCATGCGAGACGAGGATGGGGAGAGGTAGGACTGCACCGAGAGCGAGCGGAACTCGTGTGTCTGGCAGCCCCAAATACCCCCACTATATATAGGGGAAGGGGAGGGGGTGCGCCCCCTCTAGGGTTCCTACCCTAGGGTGGCGGCAGCCCTAGATGCGTTTGGGGGAGGGGGCGGCCAGGAGGGGGAGAGAGGAGGGGCGCATCCTAGGGTGGGCCTTAGGCCCACCTGCGCCTAGGGTTTCCCCCTCTTCTCCTCCTTGCGCCTTGGGCCCTGGTGGGAGGCGCACAAGCCCACCTAGGGGCTGGTCCCTTCGCACTCTTGGCCCACGCGAGCCTCCGGGGCCGGTGGACCCCCGGAACCCATCCGGTGGTCCCGGTACATTACCAGTGATGCCCGGAACACTTTCGGTGGCCAAATCCTCACTTCCTATATATAAATATTTACCTCTGGACCATTCCGGAACTCCTCGTGATGCCTGGGATCTCATCTGGGACTCCGAACAACATTTGGTAACCACGTACATATATTCCCTATGAACTTAGCGTCATCGAACCTTAAGTGTGGAGACCCAACGGGTTCGGGAACCATGCAGAAATGACCGAGACATCTCTCCGGCCAATAACCAACAACGGGATCTGGATACCCATGTTGGCTCCCACATGTTCCACGATGATCTCATTAGATGAACCACGATGTCGGGGATTCAAACAACCCCGTATGCAATTCCCTTTGTCTACCGGTATGATACTTGCCCGAGATTCGATCGTCGGTATCCCGATACCTTGTTCAATTTCGTTACCGGCAAGTCTCTTTACTCGTTCCGTAACACATCATCCCGTGACCAACTCCGTAGTCACATTGATCTCATCTTGATGATGTCTTACCGAGTGGGCCCAGAGATACCTCTCCGTCATACGGAGTGACAAATCCCAGTCTCGATTCATGCCAAACCAACAGATACTTATGGGGATACCTGTAGTGTGGCTTTATAGCCACCCAGTTACGTTGTGACGTTTGGCACACCCAAAGCACTCCTACGGTATCCAGGAGTTGAACAATCTCATGGTCTAAGGAAAAGATACTTGACATTAGAAAAGCTTTAGCAGACGAACTACACTATCTAGTGCTATGCTTAGGATTGGGTCTTGTCCATCACATCATTCTCCTAATGATGTGATCCCGTTATCAATGACATCCAATGTCCATGGTCAAGAAACCATAACCATCTATTGATTAACGAGCTAGTCAACTAGAGGCTCACAAGGGACATGTTGTGGTCTATGTATTCACACATGTATTACGATTTCCGGATAATACAATTATAGCATGAACAATAGACAATTATCATGAACAAGGAAATATAATAATAACCATTTTATTATTGCCTCTAGGGCATATTTCCAATAGTCTCCCACTTGCACTAGAGTCAATAATCTAGTTACATTGTGATGAATCGAACACCCATAGAGTTCTGGCGCTGATCATATTTTGCTCGTGGAAGAGGTTTAGTCAACAGATCTGCGACATTCAGATCCGTATGCACTTTACAAATATCTATGTCTCCATCTTGAATATAACCACGAATGGAGTTGAAACGGCGCTTGATGTGCTTGGTCTTCTTGTGAAACCTGGGCTCCTTGGCAATGGCAATGGCTCCAGTGTTGTCACAGAAGAGAGTCATCGGGCCCGACGTGCTTGGAATAACTCCTAGGTCGGTGATGAACTCCTTCATCCAGACTCCTTCCTATGCTGTTTTGGAAGCAACTATTACTCCGCTTCACATGTAGATGCTGCCACGACGCTTTGCTTGCAACTGCACCAGTTGACTGCCCCACCATTCAAAATATACATGTATCTGGTTTGTGACTTGGAGTCATTCGGATCTGTGTCGAAACTAGCATCGACGTAACCCTTTACGACGAGCTCTTCATCACCTCCATAAATGAGAAACATATCCTTAGTCCTTTTCAGGTACTTCAGGATGTTCTTGACCGCTGTCCAGTGTTCCATTCCGGGATCACTTTGGTAGCTCCCCACCAAACTTATGGCAAGGTTCACATCAGGTCTGGTACACAGCATGGCATACATAATAGAACCAATGGCTGAGGCATAGGGGATGACACTCATCTTTTCTCTATCTTCTGCCGAGGTCAGGCATTGAGCTCTCACACCTTGCATTACAGGCAAGAACCCTTTCTTGGACTGATCCATATTTAACTTCTTCAATATCTTATCAAGGCATGTGCTTTGTTAGAGACCAATGAGGCGTCTTGATCTATCTCTATAGATCTTGATGCCTAATATGTAAGCAGCTTCTCCAAGGACCTTCATTGAAAAACACTTTTTCAAGTAGGCCTTTACGCTTTCCAAGATTTCTATATCATTTCCCATCAACAAGATGTCATCCACATATAATATGAGAAATGCTACAGATCTCCCACTCACTTTCTTGTAAATGCAGGCTTCTCCATAAGTCTGTATGAACCCAAACGCTTTGATTACTTCATCAAAGCGAATGTTCCAACTCTGAGATGCTTGCACCAACCCATAGATGGAGCGCTAGAGCTTGCATACCTTGTTAGCATTCTTAGGATCGACAAAACCTTCCGGCTGCATCATATACAATTATTCCTTAAGGAAACCGTCAAGGAATGTCGTTTTGACGTCCATTTGCCAGATCTCATAATCATAGAACGTGGAAATTTCTAACATGATTCGGACGGACTTCAGCATTTATACGGGAGAGAAAGTCTCATCGTAGTCAATTCCTTGAACTTGTCAATAACCCTTAGCGACAAGCCGAGCCTTATAGATGGTCACATTTCCATCCACGCCAGTCTTATTCTTGAAGATCCATTTATTTTCTATGGCTTGCTCATCATCAGGCAAGTCAACCAAAGTCCATACTTTGTTATCATACATGGATCCTATCTCGGATTTCATGGCTTCAAGCCATTTGTTGGAGTCCGGGCCCACCATTGCTTCTTCATAGTTCAATGGTTCATCGTTGTCTAACAACATGATTTCCAGGACAGGGTTGCCATACCACTCTGGTGCGGAACGTGTTCTCATGGACCTACGAAGTTCATTAGTAACTTGATCCGAAGTTTCATGATCATTATCATTAACTTCCTCTCCAGTCGGTGCAGGCACCACAGAAACATCTTCCTGTGCTACGCTACTTTCTGGTTCAAGAGGGGTTACAACCACCTCGTCAAGTTCTACTTTCCTCCCACTTACTTCTTTCGAGAGAAACTCTTTCTCCAGAATGGATCCATTCTTGGCAACGAAGACCTTGCATTCGGATATGAGGTAGAAGGTATACCCAATAGTTTCCTTAGGGTATCCTATGAAGACACATTTTTTCGATTTGGGTTCGAGCTTTTCAGGTTGAAGTTTCTTGACATAAGCATCGCATCCCCAAACTTTCAGAAATGACAACTTAGGTTTCTTCCCAAACCATAATTCATACGGTGTCGTCTCAATGGATTGAGACGGTGCCCTATTTAAAGTGAATGCGGCAGTCTCTTAAGCATAACCCCAAAATGATAGCGGTAAATCGGTAAGAGACATCATAGATCGCACCATGCACAATAGAATATGATTACGACGTTCAGACACACCATTACGTTGAGGTGTTTCGGGCGGCGTTAGTTGTGAAACAATTCCACATTTCCTTAGGTGCGTGCCAAATTCATGACTTAAATATTCTGCTCCACGTTCTTATCGTCAGAACTTTATTTTTCTGTCACATTGATTCTCAACCTCATTCTGAAATTCCTTGAACTTTTCAAAGGTCTCAGACTTGTGTTTCATCAGTGAGGGTGAGAACATAACGATAACCACCGCGAGCCTCAATGCTCATTGGACCGCACACATCAGTATGTATGATTTCCAACAAGTTGGTTGCCCGCTCCATTGTTCCGAAGAACGGAGTCTTGGTCATCTTGCCCAAGAGGCATGGTTCGTACGTGTCAAATGATTCATAATCAAGAGACTCCAAAAGTCCTTTTGCATGGAGTTTCTTCATGCGTTTGACACCAATATGACCAAGGTGGCAGTGCCACAAGTATGTGGGACTATCATTATCAACCTTACATCTTTTGGCATTCACACTATGAATATGTGCAGCATCACGTTCGAGATTCAATAAAAATAAACCATTGACCAGCGGGGCATGACCATAAAACATTTCTCTCATATAAATAGAACAACCATTATTCTCAGATTTAAATGAGTAGCCATCTCGCATTAAACGAGATTTAGATACAATGTTCATGCTCAAAGCTGGTACTAAATAACAATTATTGAGGGTTAAAACTAATATCGAAGGTAGATGCAGAGGCAGCGTGCCGACGGCGATCACATTGACCTTGGAACCATTCCCGATGCACATCGTCACCTCGTCCTTCGCCAGTCTCTACTTATTCCACAGCTCCTGCTTTGAGTTACAAATGTGAGCAACTGCACCGGTATCAAATACCCATGAGCTACTATGAGCGCTGGTAAGGTACACATCAATAACATGTATATCACATATACCTTTGACGTTTCCGGCCTTCTTATCCGCTAAGTATTTGGGGCAATTCCGCTTCTAGTGACCCGTTCCCTTGCAATAAAAGCACTCAGTCTCAGGCTTGGGTCCATTCTTTGGCTTCTTCCTGGCAACTGGCTTACCAGGCGCGGCAACTCCCTTGCCTTCCTTCTTGAAGTTCTTCTTATCCTTGCCTTTCTTGAACTTAGTGGTTTTATTCACCATCAACACTTGATGTTCCTTTTTCATTTCCACCTCCGCTGATTTCAGCATTGAATATAACTCGGGAATGGCCTTCTCCATCCCTTGCATATTGTAGTTCATCACAAAGCTCTTGTAGCTAGGTGGGAGTGACAGAAGGATTCTTTCAACAACTACGTCATCTGGGAGATTAACTGCCAGCCGAGACAAGCGGTTGTGCAACCCAGACATTCTGAGTATATGCTCGCTGACAGAACTGTTTTCCTCCATCTTACAACTGTAGAACTTGTCGGAGACTTCATATCTCTCGACCCGGGCATGAGCTTAGAAACCCATTTTCAGCTCTTGGAACATCTCATATGCTCTGTGTTGCTCAAAGCGCTTTTGGAGCCCCGAATCTAAGCTGCAAAGCATGCCGCACTAAACCAGGGAGTAATCATCACTACGCGACTGCCAGGCGTTCATAACGTCTTGAGTTGCTGGAAAAATGGGTGCGTCACCTAGCGGTGCTTCAAGGACATATGCTTTCTTGGCAGCTATGAGGATGATCCTCAAGTTACGGACCCAGTCTGTATAGTTGCTACCATCCTCTTTCAGCTTGGTTTTCTCTAGGAACGCGTTGAAGTTGAGGGCAACATTAGCGTGGGCCATTTGATCTACAAGACATATTGTAAAGATTTTAGACTATGTTCGTGATAATTAAGTTCATCTAATCAAATTTAGTGAACTCCCACCTAGATAGACATCTCTCTAGTCATCTAAGTGATACATGATCCGAATCGACTAGGCCGTGTCCGATCATCAAGTGAGACGGACTAGTCATGAACGGTGAACATCTCCACGTTGATCGCATCTTCTATATGACTCATGTTCAACCTTTCGGTATTCCGTGTTCCGAGGCCATGTCTGTACATGCTAGGCTCATCAAGTCAACCTAAGTGTATTGCGTGTGTAAATCTGGCTTACACCCATTGTATGCGAATATTAGAGCCTATCACACCCGATCATCATGTGGTGCTTCGGAACAACAAACTTTAGCAACGGTGCATAGTTAGGGGGAACACAATTCTTGAAATTTTAGTGAGAGATCATCTTATTTAAGCTACCGTCGTTCTAAGCAAATAAGATGTAAAACATGATAAACATCACATGCAATCAAATAGTGACATGATATGGCCAATATCATTTTGCTCCTTTTGATCTCCATATTTGGGGCTCCATGATCATCATCGTCACCGGCATGACACCATGATCTCCATCATCGTGTCTTCATGAAGTTGTCTCTCCAACTGTTACTTCTACTACTATGGCTAATGGTTAGCAATAAAGTAAAGTAATTACATGGCGTTTTCATTGGCACGCAGGTCATACAATAAAATAAGACAAATCCTATGGCTCCTGCCGGTTGTCATAATAATCGACATGCAAGTCGTGATTCCTATTACAAGAACATGATCAATCTCATACGTCACATATATCATTCATCACAACCTTTTGGCCATATCACATCACACGGCATATGCTGCAAGAACAAGTTAGATGTCCTCTAATTGTTGTTGAAATTTTTTACGTGGCTGCTATAGGTTTCTAGCAAGAACATTTCTTACCTACTCCAAAACCACAACATGATATGCCAATTACTATTTACCCTTCATAAGGACCCTGTTCATCTAATCCGATCCGACTAAAGTGGGAGAGACAGACACCCACTAGCCACCTTATGCAACTAGTGCATGTCAGTCGGTGGAACCTGTCTCACGTAAGCGTACGAGTAAGGTTGGTCTGGGCCGCTTCATCCCACGATGCCACCGAATCAAGATAGGACTAGTAACATCGAGTAAATTGACAAAATGGATGCCCACAACAACTTGTGTTCTACTCGTGCATAGAAACTACGCATAGACCTAGCTCATGATGCCACTATTGGGGATCGTTGCAGAAATTCAAAAAAATTCTACGCATCACCAAGATCAATCTATGGATTGACTAGAAATGAGAGAGGGGAGTGCATCTTCATACCTTTGAAGATCGCGATGCGGAAGCGTTGTGATGCGGAGCATCCCAAGGTCATCCCCATGGACTTACCATCGCCTCACCAAGTACCTCAAGGACCAATGACTCGTGCCCGTGCAAGAGCTCTCGAGACCGAGGTGACATCTCTCCTAGTCCAACTTCCATATGAATCATGTGAGACATGGCTACTACCTCAGGCGGATGTGTTTAGTGTGCTCATGTATCAAGAAGACCCCATCGGAGAGGCTCATGAAGATGGACAAGTCACCAAGTTCACGGATGAAGCATTGCATCGAATGAAGCTGGAGAAGGTCCCAGGACCCGGACATCCGGCACCATGGCCCGGACATCCGGCCCCTGGACCAGCATCTACAGAAGAGCCCACGCAGCCGAAGCTACAGGGCCCAGACATCCGGCCTTGAGCCCGGAAATCCCGTGCCACCTCCACAGAAGCATACCCGTGGCGTGCCCCGCTAGCCCGGACATCCGGCGCCAAGCCCGGACATCCAGCGCCTCCGACAGCCCGGACATCCAGCCCGACGCCCGGACATCCGGCTCCTGAATGCATGTGTGCATTTCATCTGGGCCGTGGCCCATGTATCCCCTCGCCCTCTAGACTATATATACTCCTTCACCTACCTCTTTCTAGGGTTAGCATTGTGATAGCTCAAAAACCTAGAGCCTTTCTCATCCACTAGTGGTTCATCTCCTCGAGAGTGACTGCGGCCCCTCTTCGGAGAAGATCCACACGGATTCAAGACCTCCGCTACGGAGAAGATCCTACGGGATACCCTCAATACCTCCTTTCGGAGAAGACTACCTTGTATAGTCCATTGTTGACCGTGGATCGTGTATCTTGTTATGTATCATGGATCTAGCACTTGTGTGACCATGTTCATGTTGATTTGAGTGTTCCTCTTGTGTTTTTCCCCGTGTTTCCCTTTGTGATCTTCGTGTTCATCGTGGATTTCCCTCCTCTTCATGAAAGATCAGCCTAGATCGGGTTGACCCCGCATCTTATGGTATCATGAGCCACGGTTTCTCACGAATTTGGAGCCTCCCCACTGTTTTCTAGCTTGTTTTTGTTGTGTTCATCCCAATTTCAAAAATTCCCCACCAAAAATAGCCCCAATTTTTTTCGTGATCTATTGATTTGAAGAGATTTTGTTGAATTTGTTCCATGGATTTGCTGTGCCACGAGTGGATCTAGCTTTCCCCCACATTTTCCCCAATTTTGATCCGCAAAATCCGACAAATTTGGCCCCGAAAGCCATCTGGTCCTCGGAGTTCATCATGGCCTTGGGCACCCCGGCATCCGGCCTCTGGCCCGGACATCCGGCCTACCGCAGCCAAAACCCTCCCCATCCGCACCACTTGGCACTTAGTCCCCTCCATTTTCGTTCGGTATCCCACCAAACCTTCCGCATACCACCACCTTTCCGCAACCACCATAGCTTAACCGCTACAATTTTGACAATTTTGTTTCACTTTGCCTTGGATACTTGAGTTGTGGTTTCACCATTTCCTTGGATGTCTAGGCTACCTTGGAACGGACCGACTTCGACAACAGCACTGCTCATCCTCGGCAAGGATGGTAACATCGACGACACCTTGTTCACCCCACCTTGCAATTACATTGTCGCCCTATAGACCATTTTGCGTAGCTTTCCCATCGAGACTAGCCATTTGAGTATTGCCGGGCCACGACACTTGTGCACATTAGTGATAGTCATAGATATTGCATACTGCATCACCATATCTACATGTGACACAAGAGTGTCCCGCACACACAATAGCTACCTTGATACGAGAAGCATGCATAAGTGGCCAAAGAAAGAGCTCACAAGCTTTTAAGCAACAAGAAGCATCAAAAGCTTATAAGAATAAGGATAATAGCATCATACGCCTTGCATCAAAAGAGATCATATGAGATAGCAATACCTCGTCTTGTGCTCAAGCATCGGCACATCATACACTCATAGTATACTTGTGATAGGAAGTCGTTACGTTTTGCCTCTTATAGCTCGTGCACAAGTGCGTATCCGCCTATTAAGCAATCAGTTAGCGTCTCTATAGTGTTGTGCAACAAGAGCATTTTCCGTGGATTCCACATTTTCGCTCACTCTTGGTTGCACAAGCACATTTATCTATCCGTGGGTGTGTTCCATGTGCTACCCATTGTTTGTGATTGTCAGTGTACTAAAGTAGGGGTACCTTAGTATCCCGACTTATGCACGGGCAGTAGCAGCGTCCCGTGGTCTGGCTCACCACGCGCCCGCCAAAGCCCACTCTAGACCCTTTTAAGCCATTCAAGAACAAAGTATTCAAGATTAAGAGACAAGACCCCGGCAAGAGGAGCTTGCCGGGAAGGCAGCACCAGGCTCAAAGCTATCATTCCAGCACAAGACCCTGGCAAGGGAAGCTTGCCAGGAAGGCCGAAAGAACGGCACTTCAAGGAGGAATATCGCGGCGCATCATGCGCCCCGGCAGGATCCGGAGAGCGACAAGCTTCCGGGCCCGGCAAGGTTGCGACCCCGGCAAGGCGCTTGCCGGGGAATCCTATGTTGTGTCCTCCGCTCCAGCTCATCTGGCCACGCGTCGCCCTGGGGCCCTTCCAGGGGCACGTGGCAGATGGCTGTGCAGCCTGGGGTACACGGTGGCAAGCCGCGGTGACGAGGATATCGTCGTGGCGAACGGAGACGCATGGACGGACACTTTTTGGGGCGACGGCGATGGGCATTCAATGCCTTTGTCCCCCACCATCAAGATTAGGTGAAGACCACTGTTCATCCACTATTTACACACTATTCATGCACTGTTGCAACTATCACCGATTTTACATTTTTACCCTCCTCTACGTTGACACCTGTCGGAGACCCCTTTGAGCTATAAAAGGAGGCCCATGCACAACGTAGAGAGGGTTCGATCCCAGAAACTTGCTCACTCCCACGCTCGGTGTAGCTAGTACTGTAGATCTTCAAGCTCCCGAGCCCAAGAACTCAATACAACCAAAGCAGGAGTAGGGTTTTTACGCGTCATCGCGGCCCGAACCTGGGTAAACTGCCCGCGTGTGCTCCTCGATCTGCTCTCCGTGCTCCCTCCGCTCCCTTACCGCAACGTAGAAGGGGCTCCGGTCCCATAGGTGTTCGTGGGCGTCCAGTTTCCCCGACATCTTTGGCGCGCCAGGTAGGGGGCGTCGAGGTTGTGCGAACCTGATCCGGCGCTCACGCGGGCGCAACCTTCAGCAACTTCACCAGCTCCATCAACCTCATCGACTACATCAACATGCCTCCGAAGAAGAAGGCTTCGGAGGTCGGAGGCCCGTCCGCGTCGATCCCACCACCACCAGAGCCGACGGTTGGTGGGGGAGACGCCGGCGGAAGGGTAGACGCCGGTGGGGAGACTCACGGCGCCACCAAGTCTAAGGACAAGACGGACGACCGGGCAAACTCCAAGGCCTTGGTGTCCGTGCATGCACCACGTCCCTCTCAGGAGGTGCTAGATCAGCAGCGACGCGATACCGGAGGTACCATACGCTTGCTGGGACGTGGCCAGGCCGGCAGGTCACGGGACGCTCAAGGCCAACGTCCTGGCACGAGCAAGGCGCGGTCGCCAGGACGGGAACATGCTCCTTCTAACGCGGTTAGAAGTCCGAGCGTGTCCCGCTCCTCGCACCGTTCGCCACCGTTTCCCTCCTCTCCAGCAGAAGCCCTGGCCAGGGCTCAGCTGCTCCTCGACTTCCCTCCAGCGGCGGACAAGGCCGAAGACTGGAGGGCGATGATCCAGAGCCTCATCGTCTTCGCCAACAACGACGCGCCGCAGCAGCCGGCAACTTCACGGCTGCGGCAAGTCGACCAAGCGAAGGCCGACGGAGACAAGACTGCCGGGGGTGCAACTACCGTGCACTCCCCGCCGCGGAAGCAGAAAACGCCGCCCCGCCGGATCAACGTCGACGACGACTCCACGGCGTCGTCGGATCCGCGGGCTCGCCGCGATCAGCGCCAGGTCCTCGACGACAGGCGACAAGAGGACGCTCGAACCCGCATCGAGCGTCGACAAGAAGCCCGAAGACAGTCCGACCAGCGCGCTGGGACCGCTGTCGACATGCACGCGCACGGCGAACCAGTCGACTTGCCGTACGCGGCAGGCTGCCCTGCGTTCACCCGAGAGCTGCGGCAAGTCCAGTGGCCCAGCATGAAGAATTTTAAGCCCGACGTACCCGAGAAGTACGACGGCAAGACACACCCCTCGGAGTTCCTCAGCATTTACACCATTGCGGTGCAGGCTGCCGGGGGACGCGACGAGAAGATCCTAGCCAACTACTTCCCGCTCGTGCTTAAGCCAAACGTCAGGTCTTGGCTTATGCACTTGCCGGAGAACTCCATCTCTTCATGGGCGGAT
The DNA here is from genome assembly GCA_902687465.1 of Secale cereale. Taxonomy (NCBI): domain Eukaryota; kingdom Viridiplantae; phylum Streptophyta; class Magnoliopsida; order Poales; family Poaceae; genus Secale; species Secale cereale. Next base: position 103,354,672 of record LR738714.1, on the reverse strand, counting down.
TTGTGCCACCAGTTTGTTGGCGCCTTCACGGGCGGCCACAAACCCCACGGCCAGGAGAGTGATCTCCATATCCTTGCCTAGAAGGAGGGAGAGTCCCTGCGCAAATACATCCAAAGATTCAGCCGTGTTCAACACAATATTCCCGATGTTCACCCTACCGCGGTTATCAGCGCGTTCCACCAGAACGTGCGTAACCGCCGGATGAGGGAGGAGATGGCGATGACTAAGATCCGGGACGTCAGCGAGCTTTACGCTCTGGCTGACAAATGTGCACGTGCTGATGAGGGGAGGAGACTCCCCGGAGAGGATACCGGCGCGGGAGGAAGTGCCAGCGAAGATGCCGCCCCGGCAAGGAAAGGCCGGCGGCGGAATAACAGGAAGAAGAAGAACAAGGAGGTACTGGTTGTCGAGCAGTCCGGCAAGGAGGCTCCCGCCAAGAAGACACAGGATGGTGGCTCCGGCAAGGAGGCCGCCCCTGTAGCGGCAGCCGACAAGCAGGACGGCTCCGACAAGCAGTACTGCAAGATCCACCGCACCAAGGGCCACGATCTCCAAAACTGCAAGAGGGTAGAGTACCTCGTAGAGCAGCAGAAGGCTGAATACGAGCGTCGCGACAAGGAGAAGGCCCAAGGAGGCGGAGGAGAGCCCAGCAAGAAGCGGTCGTTCAATGGCCGGGGAGGACGCCGCGGCAAGGCCAAGCAGCGGCAAGGAGACAGACCTCCCCGGGGCCGCGACAAGGACGAAGGCGAAGACGATGACGAGGATATGGATGAAGGAGACAACAGCGAGCAGGAATTCCAGAAGGCCACAGAAGTTCTGTGCGTCGATGGAGGTGCCTCTCTGCACACTTCCCACCGCCAGCTCAAACAATGGGTGCGGGAAGTGAATGCAGCTGAGCCACCCGTCGAGTCGTGTAGGCTTCTGAAATGGTCCGGCACGCCCATCATCTTCGACCTCGAGGACCACCCTGACCGCACAACCGCGGTCGGGTGCTTGCCGATGTTGGTCTCACCAACTATCCGCAACCTCAAGGTCACCAAGATGTTGGTTGACGGCGGGGCCGGCCTCAACTTGATCTCCTCCGCTGTGATCAAGAAACTGCAGATCCCCGACAGCGAGCTCGAGGAAACCGGGACTTTCCAAGGAATCAACTCGGGAAGAAGCAAGCCGAAGGGGAAGATTACGCTGCCAGTGACCTTTGGTGGAGATCTCAACTTCAGGACGGAGAGGATCACGTTCGACGTTGCCGATATCCCATTGCCATACAATGGCATACTTGGCCGTCCTGCGCTCGCCAAGTTCATGGCAGCTTCCCACTACGCATACAACATGCTCAAGATGCCAGGGCCAATAAGCGTCATCTCTGTCCCCGGCGACAAGAAGGATGCGCTTATTTGCGCCGACAAGATCTACCGGGATGCAGCAGCCGCGGCAGACAGCAAAACACTTACCGCTGAAGCTCCCGGGGGGAAGACCAAGACCAAGTCCGGCAAGAGTTCTGGAGCCCACTCCGGCAAACGCACCTCTTCGGAGTGTTGCGCTACCGTCGAGGACGCACCATCGAGCTCCACCGGCAAGTGCAAGAAGGGAATGGCAGCTCCACCGGGAACCAAGAAGGTGTCCGCCAAGGAGGACGGCACTGGTGGTACCTTCACCATCAGTGCTGCACTCGACCCCAAATAGGAAAGCACGCTCGTTGCCTTCCTGCGGGCGAATGTGGACGTGTTTGCGTGGCAACCGTCTGACATCCCCGGCGTTCCCAGGAAGGTAATTGAGCACAAGCTTGCTGTTTGTCCTCATGCGCGGCCCGTCAAGCAGAAGGTCAGAAAGCAAGCGGTGGAGCGCCAAGAGTTCATCGCCGAAGAAATCAAGAAGTTGGAAGCAGCAGGCCTTGTTAGAGGCGTACTCCATCCTACGTGGTTGGCCAATCCAGTTGTCATGCGCAAGGCTAATGGGAAGTGGAGACTTTGTATAGACTTCACTGATGTGAATAAAACTTGTCCTAAGGATCCATTTCCCTTGCCGCGCATTGACCAGATTGTGGACTCCACGGCTGGATGTGAGTTGCTTTCATTTCTCGATGCATACTCAGGTTACCACCAGATATTCATGGCTGAGGAAGATGAAGAGAAGACAGCATTCATTACTCCATGTGGCACATATTGCTTCATACGCATGCCCTTTGGATTGAAGAATGCAGGCTCAACATTTGCAAGGGTGGTACACACTGCTTTTGAGCCACAGATACACAAGAATGTAGAAGCCTACATGGATGATATAGTGGTCAAGAGCAAGAGCAAGGATACCCTGATCCAAGACTTAGAAGAAACCTTTGAGAATCTGCGCAAGATACAACTCAAGTTGAACCCCGAGAAGTGCGTTTTCGGAGTCCCCTCCGGCAAGCTTCTCGGGTTCTTCGTGTCCCAGAGGGGGATTGAAGCCAATCCCGACAAGATTAAAGCCATCGAGCAGATTGAAGCCCCGAAGCGCGTCAAGGACGTAAGAAGACTTGCTGGTTGTGTGGCTGCCCTCAGCAGGTTCATTTCAAAGTCTGCAGAACGCGCCCTGCCTTTCTTCAAAATCTTGAAAAAGGCAGGTCCTATGAAATGGACTCCGGAAGCGGAGGCTGCGCTGCAAGATTTGAAAGGATACCTATCCTCCACTCCAATACTTGTCGCACCTAAACCACAAGAGAAGTTGCTGCTGTACTTAGCAGCGACCAATCAAGTGGTTAGTGTTGCGTTAGTAGCGGAGAGGGAGGCGGATGACGAACCCACATCCCCGGCAAGCGCATCCAGCGGCAAGCAGGGGACTTCCCCGACAAGCTCTGGCCCAGACAAGGACAAGTCTGCGCAAGAACAAGGAGAAGTGCGGAAGAAGATGGTGCAGCGCCCAGTTTATTTTGTAAGTTCCCTCTTGCAGGGGGCTAGATCAAGATACTCTAGAGTGCAGAAGTTACTTTTCGGCCTCCTCATGGCCTCAAGAAAGCTGCGCCATTACTTCCAGGCACATGAGATAACAGTGGTCACTCGCTTTCCATTGAAGAGGATATTGCAAAATCCAGAAGCAACAGGCAGGATCGTCGAGTGGGCACTGGAGCTGTCAAGCTTTGGTCTCAAGTTTGAGAGTACTTCAACTATACAGAGCAGAGCTTTGGCAGAGTTCATAGCGGAATGGACCCCAACACCAGATGAAGAAGTTCCAGAGACAAGCATCCCCGTCCAAGAAGCAAGCAAGGAGTGGATAATGTACTTCGATGGTGCCTTCTCGCTGCAAGGCGCCGGCGCTGGCATGTTTCTCATAGCGCCCACCGGAGAGCACCTCAAGTATGTTGTTCAAATGCACTTTCCCAAGGAGCAAGCGACAAACAATACTCCCGAGTATGAAGGTCTGCTTGCCAGTCTCAGAATTGCGGCCGAACTTGGGATCAAGAAGCTGATTGTGCGGGGAGACTCACAGTTGGTGGTCCGACAAGTAAACAAGAGTTACCAGAGCCCTCTGATGGAAGCTTATGTCGATGAAGTGAGGAAGCTTGAAGAACACTTTGAAGGCCTACAGATGGAGCACGTTCCAAGAGCTCAGAATGACATTGCAGATGGTCTTTCAAAGTGTGCTGCAATGAAGTTACCTGTGGAACCAGGGGTCTTCGTGCTCAAGCTAACTCAGCCATCCGTTACACCATCAGTTGGGCAGAGCAAGAAGAGGAAGTTGGTCTCCAGCGACTACTTGCCGGCGGATCTTCCCGAAGCCGCCGCTAAGATCCCTAAGATCAGCAACCAAAATGCTGAGGAACAGTCTGCTCCTGCGGACCCAAGGGTCTGTACAGTTGAAGTAGGCGTTCCCGACAAGCCTTGCCCCGGCAGGCTTGCCGGGGAACCCTCAGCTCTGACAGAGCCGCAGGTTCTTGCCGTAGAAGCTGAGGTTCCTGCAGCAGCCCTGATGCCTTTAGTCCTTGTTGCTGAGCCCCAAGCTCCAGCATGGGCACAACAAATCGTCCGTTTTCTTCAGACTGGAGAACTTCCCGAAGAACCAGAAGAGATAGAGAGGATAACCAGGCAGTCAAGTATGTACCAGTTCGTTGGCAACGAACTGTACAGAAGAAGACTCAATGGTGTCAGATTGAAGTGCATTTCCCGGGAAGATGGACAGAAGCTGTTGGCAGAGATACACGAAGGCATATGTGGTCACCACATTGCCGCAAGAGCACTTGCCGGAAAGGCATTCCGGCAAGGTTTCTTTTGGCCAGAAGCCCTCCAAGATGCAACTGCACAAGTAACCAAGTGTGAAGCGTGTCAGTTCCATGCCAAGCAAATTCACCAGCCAGCTCAAGCTCTCCAGACGATCCCTTTGTCCTGGCCCTTCTCGGTCTGGGGGCTCGACATCCTCGGCCCCTTTCCCCGCGCTGTCGGGGGCTTTGAGTACTTGTACGTTGCAATCGACAAGTTCACAAAGTGGCCAGAAGTGGAACCAGTGAGAAAGGTGACAGCACAGTCAGCAGTCAGGTTCTTCAGATCAATAGTTTGCCGTTTCGGGATCCCGAACAGGATCATCACCGACAACGGCACATAGTTCACAAGCCGCACCTTCATGCAATACGTCCAAGACCTTGGCGCCAAGGTCTGCTTCGCTTCTGTTGCTCACCCAAGGAGCAATGGTCAAGCGGAGAGGGCAAACGCTGAAGTGCTGCGCGGACTAAAGACAAGGACCTTTGACAGGCTGCACAAGTGTGGAAGAAACTGGATAGAGGAGTTGCCGGCAGCTCTTTGGTCAATCAAGATGACACCAAATCGAGCCACCGGACAGACACCCTTTGCTCTCGTCTATGGAGCGGAGGCAGTTCTCCCCACGGAACTCGTATACGGGTCTCATCGAGTGCTCGCTTATGACGAGCTCGAGCAAGAGCAACTACGACAAGACGATGCATTGCTCCTTGAGGAGGAACGTCTCCAGGCTGCTGTACGAGCTGCTCGATACCAGCAAGCCTTGCGTCGCTATCATAGCCGCAAGGTCAAGGCCAGGAGTGTGGAAGCACCGGCGGCGAACTGTGGAAACATTAGGGTTTCTGGACGCAAAATTTGGGGGAGGTGGACGTTTATATAGGCACAAGGAGCTAGGGTTGTCCAAATGAGGGGAGGTTTTTGGCCACGAGATCACAATTGGATGGCCTAGATGAAGGGAGGGGTTTGAGTTGGGTTGGTGGGCTGATGGAGGGGTTTCTTGGGCCTCTAAGGTGGCGTTTGGTTCACTGGCTATCCCTCGGTGGGATAGGGATAGCCAGATTTTCCAGGGATACCACTCGTTTGGTTTGAGAGTGGGAAAGGATAGGGATAACCAGATGCTAGGGAATATTCCAACAAAAACTGGTTGCCGATAGCCGCGAGATTCTGGCGGACGAGCTCAGCCACCCTCGCGGGCGAAACGTTTTCTCCTGCCCTCCCCGAGCGAACAGTCCTCATGTGTCGCTCGCGACACCAAAATCAGCGGCGGCGGCGGCGATTTTGGATCGGTGCTGAGCAAGGGCCACGGCTGGGTTGAGGTATGGGTCCGATCCACGCCCCACCCCCACCTCCTCTCTCTGGTCTCCTCCCTGCCTCCTATTTGTTTCCCGGTGGCGCGTGTGGGGAGCGGGGAGCTCCAGCGGCGGCGAACGCGGCGCTTCGGCGGCGTGGAAAGCGGGGCTCCGGCGGCGGAACTGTGCGCGACGGCGGCAGCTAGGGCGCGCGAGGCCTGGGCCACGGTGGGCGCGCGGGCCTACGTCAGCGGCGGTAGAGGGCGCTCGGGCCCTGGGCGCGCGTCGACGGCAGAGCTTACGAGGCAGTGCAGAGGCGCAAGTCGCCGGTACGCCTGGTGTGTGCGTCAAACTGTTATCCCTCCAACCAAACAGAAAAAGGAGGCTATCCTATTGATCTCTAATCCTTACAACCAAACAAGAATCAAAGCATATCCCCAACCAGGTGGTTAAGGGTATCCCCAGCCAATCCCTCGCCGCCCTCAAACCAAACGCCACCTAAGAGGAGGTACTTTCAGCCCACGAGAATAATTGTTGGAGCATCAAACGAACTCCAAACGCGACGAGATTTGACAGGCGGGTTACACACACCAAAACAACATCGCACGACAAGTCTCACGTCAAACCGGAAACATTACACGGCCAAACACCAAAGTAGGCCTCGGGGATGCCACGGACACGTGAGAGAGCTCCGGAACTCGAAACGAACAACGGGAAGGAACGAGTGGGACCGGATGCAAACGACAACACAAATGCAATGCACACGCACACGACAAAAAGGACGAAAAACCCGAAAGCCGAAGAACCCGAAATGGAATTGATGAAGCCAGAGATATATATATATTGCCCAAAAGGGAAAGTATTACATCCGGAGCATTACAAACTCTCCTCTACTACAAAAAGATCTCGTCCCGAGATCTAGGACTGGAAGAAGGAAGGGTACTCGGAACGAAGGTGATCTTCTCGTTCCCACGTAGCTTCTCGGTCGGTATGGTGTGACCACTTGACTTTCAAGAATTTGATGGACTTGTTGCGGGTCTTGTGCTCAGTTTCTTCGAGAATAGCAACTGGGTGCTCTCGGTAAGACAAGTCTTGTTGAAGATCAATCTCCTCAAACGGAATTGTGCGTTCAGGTGTCTTGAAGCACTTGCGGAGTTGAGACACATGAAACACATCATGAACATTGGCGAAGTTGGAAGGGAGCTCAAGTTGGTAGGCTAGATCGCCTCTTTTGCCAAGGATCTTGAAAGGCCCGACGTATCTAGGAGTAAGCTTTCCTTTGATACCGAATCTTTGGGTTCCTTTCATCGGAGAAACACGGAGATAGACATGATCCCCAATGTTGAAAGCCAAATCAAGATGCTTGCCGTCATAGTAGCTCTTCTGACGCGACTGAGCGGCCTTGATATTCTCACGTATGACTTTGCACATTTCTTCGGCTTCTGAGATCAAGTCATTGCCAAGAAGTTGACGTTCACCCGTCTCGGACCAGTTGAGAGGGGTACGACACTTTCTGCCATAGAGGATTTCAAACGAAGCTTTGTCGGCACTTGCTTGGAAGCTGTTGTTGTAAGAGAACTCGGCAAACGGAAGGCAATCTTCCCATTTCATGACAAAAGATATGACACAGGCTCTGAGCATGTCTTCTAGAATCTGATTCACTCTCTCGACTTGACCACTAGTCTGAGGGTGGAATGCAGTGCTGAAACGAATCTTAGTGCACATGGCAGACTGAAAGGAGTCCCAGAACTTGGAAGTGAACAAACTTCCACGGTCTGAGGAGATAACTTGAGGAATGCCATGTAAGGACACAATTCTGGAAGTGTACAATTCTGCCAGTTGAGCTGCATTGATGGATTCTTTGACTGGAAGGAAGTGAGCGACTTTGGTAAGCTTGTCAATCACCACAAAGATAGAATCATTCCCTCTCTTGGACTTAGGAAAGCCAGTGACGAAATCCATTTCAATGTGGTCGAATTTCCACTCGGGAATAGGAAGAGGTTGGAGAAGACCGGCTGGACGTTGATGCTCTGCCTTCACTCTTCTACAGACATCACATTCATTCACGAATTGGGCAATCTCCCTTTTCATCCGAGTCCACCAGTAAGATTGCTTGAGGTCTTGGTACATCTTGGAACTACCAGGATGAATGGAAAGGAGGGAATCATGTGCTTCTTCCATTATGAGCTTCCTGAGATCACCTTTGGGAACCACGAGTCTGTCCTCAAAGAACAAGGTATCTCTCTCATCAATGCGATAGCACTTGCATTTGGGAGTACCCTTTGCAATACCATGTTTCACTTTCTGCACCATAGCATCACTGAGTTGGGCCTCACGGATCTGATCTTCCAAGGTAGGAGCAACTTGAAGATTTGCAAGAAAACCTTGCGGAACAACTTGGAGGTTGAGCTTCCTGAATGCTTCACAAAGCTCAGGCTGAAACGGCTTGATAATGAGACTGTTGCAATATGCCTTTCTGCTCAAGGCATCTGCAATCACATTCGCCTTGCCAGGCGTGTATTCGATGCTTGGATCATACTCTTGGATCATCTCGACCCAACGAGTCTGGCGGAGGTTCAGATTCGGCTGTGTGAAGACGTACTTCAAGCTATTGTGATCGGTGAAGATGTCGACTTTTCTGCCCAACAGAAGGTGTCTCCACGTAATCAAAGCATGTACCACAGCTGCTAGTTCGAGATCATGTGTGGGGTAGTTCTTCTCACTTGGATTCAGTTGACGAGAAGTGTATGCCACAATTCTCTTGTCCTGCATAAGCACACCACCAAGTCCTTGAAGAGAAGCATCACAGAATACTTCATAGGGCTTGGACTCATCTGGAGGAGTAAGAAGTGGAGCAGAGATGAGCTTTTCTTTGAGAGTTTTGAATGCCACTTCACAATCTCGAGACCAGTTGTACTTGACATTCTTCTGCAGCAAGTTGGAAAGAGGCTTGGCAATCTTGGAGAAGTTCTCAACGAACCTTCTGCAATAGCTAGCAAGACCAAGGAAGCTTCGGAGTTGCTTGACGTTCTGAGGAGGTTCCCAGTTGACAATTGCTTCAACTTTCTCAGGGTTCACAGCAATACCGTCAGCGGAGATATTATGGCCCAGATACAAGACCTTATCGAGCCAAAATTTGCACTTGGAGAACTTGGCATAGAACTTATGTTCACGGAGTCTGTCGAGAACCAGACGGAGGTGCTTTTCGTGATCCTCTTCATTCTTGGAGAATACCAAAATATCATCCACATACACAAGCACAAACTCGCCGGTGTAGGGGTTGAAAATGTAGTGCATCATTCTCGAGAAGGTAGGTGGAGCATTGGCGAGACCAAAAGACATGACTGTATACTCATAGGAGCCGTAGCTCGTTCTGAAGGCAGTCTTGGGGATATCTTCTTCACGAATGCAAATTTGGTGATAGCCCATTCGGAGATCGAGCTTTGAGAACACTTTAGCTCCTTTGAGCTGCTCGAACAATTCATTGATGTTGGGGAGCGGATACTTGTTCTTTATTGTCTTCTTGTTCAATGGCCGGTAATCGACGCAAAGGCGCTCCGTACCATCCTTCTTCTTGAAAAATAAGACACCACAACCCCAAGGAGACGTACTAGGCCTGATCAGACCCATACGCTCCTGTTCATCAAGATGTTTCTTCAACTCCTTCAACTCTTTAGGAGAGAGCTTGTACGGACGCCGGCATGCTGGCTCAGTACCAGGCTCGAGTTCAATGAAGAATTCCACTTGACGATGTGGAGGCATGCCTGGAAGTTCTTCAGGAAAGACGTCTTCGTATTCGTTAACCACCGGAATTTGAGAGATGGCATTAATCTCGCCCTTGTCATTGAGAGAGAATAGCCTAATTGGGTTATCCCGAGATGCGAAGATAATCACGTCTTCATTAGGATGAGTAATCTTGACTTCCTTATTTGCACAATCAATTTGAGCATCATGCTGAGAAAGCCAATCCATCCCGAGGATGAGGTCAATGTCGGAATTGCCGAGAACCACCGGATTAGCCAGAAAGCGATAATCACCCATGCGAATAGATACATTCGGAGAAACTGAGTTGGAAGTCATTTGCAAACCCGGAGAAATAATCTTCAAATGTCTAGGGATGCTCTCCGAAGCCAATTCATGCTTAGAAACAAAAGGTCTTGGTCTGAAGGACAACGATGCACCCGAATCAAACAATACTTTTGCAGGAAAAGAGTTAACTGGGAGGTTACCCAATATCACATCAGAAGAATTCTCCGCTTGCACTGCATTCATCAGATTCACCCTTGAAGACTTTGGATTATGCTTGAGAATAGTTGTGCTGACAGGTGGAGGAGGCGGAAGGCGCCTTGGGTTGGGGCACTTGTTAGCATAATGACCCTTCTGGCCACACTTGTTGCAGACCACTTCTGAGAGAGGACGGTAATGAGGAGCACTTGACTTGGAACCTTGAGACTGATGCTTTGACTGGTTGCTTGGGTTGGGTGGGTGGGAGAAACCACGGCCACCAGAGTTCTTGTTGTTGTTGTACGGAGCTCGAATCACTGGAGGAGGTGGAAGCCAAAACTTATGTTGCTTCGCGACCACTTGAGAAGATGAGGAGGAGTGAACAGCATCTCGGATCCTCTTTTTGGAAGCTTCCATCTTGAGCTGGGCTGCCTCTTGCTTAAGCGCCATGTTATAGAATTTGTCAAACTCATCAGGCTTGAACAAGGAGAGAGCAAGTTGAAGTTCATCCTTCAGACCACCACGGAACTGATAGATCTTGCTCTTGGCATCTGGGATGTCTTGCTTAGCATAGCGGGCAAGGTTCTGGAACTTGACATTATATTGGTAGACAGTCATAGAGCCTTGCTTCATGTTGCGGAATTGCTCACGCATACCCTCGATGACACTTGTTGGAATGTGGTGAGAGCAAAAGTCCTTGCAGAAATCATCCCAAAAGATCACACGCCCTTCTCTAGAGTCTTTGTACTGCTGCCACCAATCAATTGCTTGGTCCTTGAGTTGGAAGGCTGCAAACTTCACATAGTCCTCGGGCCTAACATTACTGCACTCAAAATGCTTCTTGATATCAGTAATCCAATCTTCAGCATTGAGAGGGTCGACACAGTAACTGAAAGCCTTTGGTTGATTGGCCAAGAACTGGTTGAGCGTAGCATGGTGCTGTTGGTTGAAGAAATTGCCTGGGTTCCCTGGAGCACCCTGATTTGCTTGATTTGCTTGCATTTGCTGCATCATCTGCATAAGCATTTGGGTGTTCTGGTTTGTAGTCTGCATAATTGCTCTCCAGGCCTCAGACGGAGGAGGAGGGGAAGGAGGACGGTCAAGAACCTCTTCACCCTCTAGGTTAGCGTTGGGAACCCATTTCGGAGCCATCCTGAAAGAGATGACCACCAATCAGCAATTGATTGCAAGAAGATATAAGCTGAAACAACAGATAGGAATGCAACATAGTCTTCACAAGAATCATTCGAACAAGAGAAACGAATGAAATTCTCAGTTAAATGATAACAACAATATTCACGAGAAGCCACTTAGGGGACAAAAGGTAAATAAGAAAAACAACAAGGTACAGATGGAACAAACACAAGATAGGAGCTTCGTTCGACATCTTTGTGCTGAAAGCTTATGGAACGTGTTACGAAAGGGTTTTGCAATCCCCGGATCAGCATAGCCAAGGATCCTTTAAGATGCAACTCCCGATCGGAACATCGGCCACAAAACCACTTCACTCAATGTAGAACCCCGAACTCCATAACCTGCATTCGTTGGAAGAATGCCTACGAGCTACTGGATAAACCCACCTATTAATTTCCGAAAGTTTCCAGTTATGCAATTAGGTGTTGGGGATACAGGGGAAGCATCGCGCACACAACTCTAATCCTACATCCAGCTGTATCCATCCTTCAACACATAACCAGTTGTTCTCAGAAACCGTCTACCTCGGACCTTCGAAACGCATCTACTATACAAGCTATGGCAATACTCCCGAACTACCTCCCCAGTACTGGGTGATGTCGGGGTTATCTTGCCACTAACCGCATAGGAGAGTTTTCGATGTCGGCCGTCTTAAGTATTCTAGAACTGCCACGATATGTTTGTGACGACAATACTCCGAAGCTCAACTCCCCGGGACACTGCCACAACCCCTAATGTCAGGAGGCATCGAGAACAATATTCTCGTCACAAAGACATCGAAACAATCCAAACAATACTCGCGAGATTCCTAAAAAAAATTGTGCAATTTTGAGAGTAGAAGAGGCAAGAGTAATCATCAGGAGTCCTCACCAGAATGAACAGAGATGAGGAGCAAAAGAATTCCTACTCTCCGATATAAATATAGGACTCAAAACATTTTAAAAGTGTGCCTAGACTCGACCGTCAACGATTTGATCAATCAGTGGGGGCTTCTAGGTCGGAGAAGGCTCTGAATACCAACTTGTAATGCCCAGGATGGGGCTATATCTCCTACGTGTCGAGGCACGACTTAAAGATATAAGCCCATTCTGGAATGATCGCAAGTTTGGTATCTTTGCACATCTCATGTAAAAATAGGGATGAAAACGAAAAAGGTAGTTGGCTTACACTCGCCACGTCACACAAATACATTACATGTCCAAACATCATTCAAATAAACATCACAGCCCGTCTACGGGTAAAATCCAAATGAAAGATACCAAACAAAACATTAAACCACAGGTCTGAATCGCCCCTAGTAGAAACCTCTACTGATCGTCGGGATAGTGAACGTAGTAACGGCTACGGTCCTCGTCGTACTCCCAGTACAGTTCGGTGCCGTCACTTGCGTAGATCGCCTGAGTACCTGCATCTGGTGTGGTGTAGAGTCTGTGAGCCACAGAGGACTCAGCAATCCCGTTCCCGGGTAACACAACTATCCAAGCCTTGGATGTGGAACAAGGCTGAAGAAAGAACAAGAGGTTGCAGCAGCACTAGCACTAGCTTACGTAAAAGAGAGCGAGAAGAGAAGTGCCTCGGACGAGAGATGATCACGAAGTGATCCTAACTAGCAAGTCAAACATAACCCCACCGTGTTCACTTCCCGAATCCCTTTCGGAAAATGACCGTCACGGTACTCACGCTGGTAGTGTATTCGAGCATGGTGTCAAGTTTTCTACAACCGGATATTAACAAATTCCCATATGCCACATAACCGCGGGCACGGCTTTCGAAAGTTCATAACCCTGCAGGGGTGTTCCAACTTGGCCCATGACAAGCCCACGATCCGCGGAGTCGCAACTCCAAGGTGGGAAGGCCCGAGTATCCTCGGAATCCCGTGCTCAAGATACTCCGACTAAGGTAAGGCTAATCCAGCAAATCCTCCCGGCGTGCCGACACCCTGATAGTAGCCGCGCGTATCTAGTCTCAGGCCACGACCGGATGAGCGCTACGTACAGATACCGAAGACCCCAGCGAACTGGGTGGCACCGCAAGTGGCTCTAGTTTGGACCAACACTCAAATCGAGCACTGGCCCAGGGGGGTTGATTAATTAATCCTCGGGTTAATTACTCCCTTGGCAAGTTTTTAGTTGTTTAGGCAAATAGTACCAATGTTGGGACTTGCTGGAAAAGACTTAGCACTTAGCGGTTTATCGAGGGGGTCCCATAACCCCAACCGTGTGAGGAACGCATAATCAAGGAATATAACACCGGTTTATACGGTTCCTAGGGTGGCATGAGTGGAATAAAACACCAAGCAAAAGACTTAGCCTTCCACCCATTACCAATATATAGATGATTTCGTTTAATAATTAATATAGTGTGATATCCCAACAAGCTTCAACAAGAAGCAAGGATCTTCAATCTTCTCCTGCAACTAACAATGCTATAAGAGGGGCTGAGCGAAGCGTACTTAGCCAATCAAAGGTTTGCATAGGTAGGGTGGTTAAACAGGTTCACGGTTACAATAGGAGGCTGACAGGAAAAACATGGGCATCGAGGCAAAACTATAGAGCGAGACTTCTAGCAATAGGCAAAGATAGTAATGTTATCGGGGTCAGGTCATCTTGCCTGAAGAGTCGTCGATGGGATCATAAGTGGGCTCCTCGTTCTCAACCTCGGTAGTAACTTCGTTCTCGTACTCGGTCTTAGCTTCCGGCTCTACTCAACACGAACACACAAGGCACGAAATCAACAAGATACAATGCACAAAATTACTGGATGCATGGCTGATGCACTATGGAAGCACTACAGATGCACTTAGGAAGCACAGAAAGTCAACATAGAAAGCACAGGGTTACAGCACAAGGAGCATGACAATGTGCAACAAGCAAAATGCTTCAAAACATGATAACATGAGGATATTATGAAACTACATGCAAAAACACACAAGTTTCATATAGGACTTGCTCAAAACGGAGCAACGGGCTAAAAGATACACCCAAAACAATAAACATGGCAAGCTGAAATTAACAGCCACATAGCAACTTCGGGGCAAGAGATAAATAGGCTACAGCACTCAAACATCATGACAAGGAGCATGGACATAAAGTATACATCTCCTACAGCAAACAATTCCATTGGAGCATCTCCAAAGGAGGCATGGATCAATAGCAACAAGCTATGACATTTTGAACTTGACAACAAAATCCTGGCAGCAGTATTTTATAGCAACTTGGGAGCAAGAAGTAAATATGCTACAGCCACCCAAATAAGCATGTGAGAGCATGAATGGATAGCCAACAACATATACAACAAGGAATCATCAAGAGTCACTCCAAAACTATCATGGATTTGCCTAGAACAACAAGCAAACATGGCATCTGGAAATTACAGATTCCAGACTTAGTGGAATTTCACTAAGTGTTAAAACAGAAGTTTTATCATGGCATCTTTGTGAGCAAGTTTAAGTCACCTCAAAACTAAACAAGACAAGTGGTTTGCACCACAGCAAAGTACACATGATGGTGAATCCAAAACATCTAAGCATGCATCAAGGGGACATCCACATCAATAGCAACGAGCTCCTCAACTAGGCATCTCGTAACAAGGTTAACAACATAACAGCCACTAGCACCTTCGCAACGGAGATAAACATGGCAAGATGAAATCTATCATGCAAGCTAAAGCAACCAGCATGTAGAGCTTCTCATGATGAACATGTGGACATATCATTTGCTTCATTTGGATAAACATGCACCAAGATATCACATTGCAAACATGGCATGAAAACAACTACTAACAGCAGTTTATAACAAGTAGCACTCTTCTCATGAAGATTAAGACATCTAGAAGACCTCAAACATGCATGGCTCAATGGAACAAAACGTAGTACAAGTCACCACGACCATTTTGACATATCATTTGCTCAAATCGGACCAACACACAAAAAGTTATCATCAATGCAAAACTGCATCAGAAACTAAAACTACCAGGGACTTAGTGAAAAAAAAGGAGACAACCTCAGGTCAACGCAGTCAAACGGGCCGGATCCGCAGGCGGATCGGCTAACGGGCTTCGGCCCGTTTAGGGTTTGGCCCAGGGGCGCTGGATCCCGATCGGATCTGGCCTGGGCGCTGGCACCTCGAGGGGCTGGCTCCTCCCTCGATGGCACGGGGCGGCGGCCTCGGCTCGAGCGGCCGACGGGGCGAGGTGGCCGGCGGGAGGCCTGACCGGCGGGAGGAGGGCGGCCGGCGGCGGCCTGGCCAGACCGGCGGCTCGGGGAGGCGGCGGCCGGGGAGGCCGGGCGGGGTGGCGGCGGCGCGGCCGAAGTCCGGGCGGCGAGGTGGGGGCGCCGGCGGCGGTGAAGACGAACGGCGGCGGCGGTGAGGTGGTGCGGTGGATCTCCGGCGGCGGCGGAAGGTTGAAGATGACCTCGGGCCCCACGGGCCCGCGCGTCGGGGTGGAAGCAACGGCAACGAACTGTGGAAGCACGGCCCGCTGAGGAAGGAAACACAGTCACTGCACGTCGGAAGCACGGCGGCTCAACGGTGGAAGCACCGCGGGTCAACGGTGGAAGCACCGGCGGCGAACTGTGGAAACATTAGGGTTTCTGGACGCAAAATTTGGGGGAGGTGGACGTTTATATAGGCACAAGGATCTAGGGTTGTCCAAATGAGGGGAGGTTTTCGGCCACGAGATCACAATTGGATGGCCTAGATGAAGGGAGGGGTTTGAGTTGGGTTGGTGGGCTGATGGAGGGGTTTCTTGGGCCTCAAAGAGGATGTACTTTCAGCCCACGAGAATAATTGTTGAAGCATCAAACGAACTCCAAACGCGAAGAGATTTGACAGGCGGGTTACACACACCAAAACAACATCGCACGACAAGTCTCACGTCAAACCGAAAACGTTACACGGCCAAACACCAAAGTAGGCCTCGGGGATGCCACGGACACGTGAGAGAGCTCCGGAACTTGAAACGAACAACGGGAAGGAACGAGTGGGACCGGATGCAAACGACAACACAAATGCAATGCAATGCCCATGACAACATGATATGGATGAATGCACACACACACGACAAAAAGGACGAAAAACCCGAAAGCCGAAGAACCCGGAATGGAATTGATGAAGCCAGTGATATATATATTACCCAAAAGGGAAAGTATTACATCCGGGGCATTACACCAGGGTCCGGTCGGAGCCCCCGAGGCGCGATGCTTAGGAGGTCCCTCTTGGCGTGCAGGCAGCCGCCCACCGGTCCATCGGGAAGGGTTTTCATGCCTTAGCGGGTCCGTGATTGTAGTAGATGGTGGTGTAGGTATGCGAGTAGGTGCGGCGTTGAAAACTTATCTTAGCAGTTCCTGTGGTCAGGTGGTGGTGATACTTGATTTCCTGTTGCCCTTCCCTTGAGGCAAGGTTTTGCGCCCAGGTGCCCTCATGAGGAGGCGGCGATGATCACTCCCGAGGCCCTGGGGACAAAGGTCACGGGGTCGGTGGAGACGTTTCTCCGGGCCGCTACCATCACAACCGAAGAGGAGGAGCCCGGTAATGCTGCGCTCGGCAATGCCTAGTCCTTTCCTGTTCAGAGAGAGAAGTGCGAGTGCCTCGAGGAGGCGTAAGAACTTTGCTTGAATTTGAAAAACTTGGCATTATTGTAATAGCTAGATGATTTCCATGCTTGCTTCCTTTCATGTTTTCTTAGGTGCTCTGCGTCGACAGGGCCCAACCCCGCGCGTACCTCGGCCGCCATTGAGCCCTCTGGATGACCGGGGTTACCGCAGTAACTAGACTCACCATTGAGCCCTCCGGATGACCGGGGTTACCGTAGTAACTAGACTCGCCATTGAGCCCTCGGGACGACCAGGGTTACCGTAGTAACTAGACTCAAGGGATGAGGGGCTACGTGGCTAGTGAGGCCCTTAGGTCACGATGCCCAAGGGTCCCCCTTGACGTTCAAGCGGTCCCATTTTCGTTCTACGTTGGCAGGGCCCAACACCGCACATACCTCGATCGCCATTGAGCCATCCGGATGACTGGGGTTATCTTCATAACTAGACTCAAGGGATGAGGGGCTACGTGGCCAGTTAGGACCCTGGGTCGTGATGCCCAGGGGTCCCCCTTGACGTACGAACGTCTCTCATGAAGGAAAACAAGTACCATACCTTGCCCACGAGCCTTCACCTGGGATGGGGGCACGAGAAGGCCAGGTGTCTGGGCACCTGGTAGGGTGGCGTCTGCCAGGCGTGACCTGAGCATAGCCCCCGTGCCTAGCCCCCCTCGCGACACCCATCCAAGGAGAAGCTGTGATCGTCATGAGCTGAAAAGCTCCCTGAGGTTGGTGCGACTACTGGGGGCCACCCTCAGTTGTTTATAACTAGCGCGGAGCGTAGAGCTACCACACTTGCGCGAAGTGTGGGCATAACCGCGCCTCGGTCGTAGCGGCCAGTGCGGAGCTTGGTGCTTCCTCTGGTTCGTGGGCATAACCACTCCTCGGTTGGATCTGCCAGCGCGGAGCTTGGTACCTCCACTGGACCGTGGGAGGGAGCCTCCCACCGGGAGAGACTCCGGGGCGTGTACAGCCCCGCCCTGACACGTGGCTTGCACGGTAGGACAGCCAAGGTGTATATGGGCCCTTCTCGGGACGAGGTGAACGACTCTGAGGAAGTTCTCGTGAGCTTATGCATCACTCACGAGACCCTACCCTGAGGGGGGTTGCGCCTGAGTCTTCTTCTGCAAAATGTGAAAAGAGAGGTGTTGGGTCGACCTGTGCCGAGTGCATCTCTAGAGGGTATCGCATGAGAAGGCCGCAGCACCAGCGACGCCAGGAGGTGACGTCATGGGAATGGCTCGCGAGACAGAGCTCAGCCACTAGATTTGTTGACGCTGCAGGGACGGACCCGAGCACAGACGTCGTGCCTAGTCTTCTCATGCAACGATCCAAAAGAAAACAGCCGGCGCGCGGTTCCCGCGTGAGCGAGGCACCTGCCACGGGGCCCTACTTACCCATCCACGATTAGCCCATGCGAAAACAAGGCACCAACGACCCTGGGAGGTGACGTCACGGGAATGACTCGCGAGATAGAGCTCAGCCCTTGAGTTTATCGACACTACAGGGACGGATCCGAGCACAGACGTCGTGCCAGTCCTTAATCATGGGGCAGTTGCGAGTGGGCTCACAAGAGCTCATGACCTTAGTGGCGGTGAGGACGCCGAGCATGTAGATAATGCGAATGGAAAGAAATATCTAGCCTTGATCCGAGGATGATGCAGCCCGAAAGGCCCCCGGCGGTCTGAGGATGATGCAGCCCAAAAGGCGCCCTCGTTTGGATACTGAAGTGTCACCTGATACTTGTCGAGGAAGAGTTGGGGTAGCTGAAGACGCGAGCCATGCGGGTCGCTCCCGAGGATCATCGGGCTCCTGAGGCCCAGGGGCTCCGGAGGCTCTCAGTGGTCGCGCGGGTCCGGCTCTCGCTCCGTCCGACCGCCTGCCAGTGAGCCTCCCGAGCCCCCAAGGCCTGCTGCGCGAGATGCTGGAACGTGGCAGCTGCGTTGCGGAAGCCGAAGAGTGCGCGGACGTAGCTGCAGGGGAGGGCCCTCCTCCAGCCGACCGCCGTCGGCCAGAAGGGCTACTGAGAGGCGGCTCGGTTGCGGCCCGCGATGTCGATGCAAACGCGGAAGCAGTCGCTTGGGCTGCGAGCAGGTGAACTTGGGGTTGTGCGGTTACGCCCACCGCGGATGAGTCTTGCGTACTGAAGTTCCTCGGTAACTTGGTCCATGAAGTCCTGAGCCCCCAGCGCTGAATGGCTCACGCTGGGCTCACAAAAACGCGCATCAAGATATGCTTGCAGGTGGTGCTTGAACACCTCCCTCGAGACGCTGGTCAGCCCGGAGACACCCCAGAGGAGAGCCCCTGAGCCCGTCATGAGAGGGGCGTCGAGTGCATCCCCCTATGCAAGGGTGGAGGGCGCCTCATCAGCAGGCGCAGGTCCTGAGGCCAGGCCGTCGGGAGCCCCTGCGTCCTGAGGTCCGTCGACGGGTAGGTTCTTCTTCTTCTTGGGGGCAGTCTGCAGGGCGAGGACGGCTCCATCCTCATCGGAGCACTCGACCGCCGCGGTCTGGTAGGCGCGCTCCAGGGAACGCACTGCTTGCTTCTCGTCGGAGGCGATCGTGATGACTCCGCCGCTCCCGGGCATCTTGAGGATGTTGTAGCCGTGATGGGTCGCCGCCATGAACTTGGCGAGGGCAGGATACCCAAGGATGGCATTGTATGGCAGGTGAATGTTGGCGACGTCGAAGTCAATGAGCTCTGTGTGGTAGTTGTCGCGGTCACCAAAGGTGACGGGGAGGCGGACCTGCCCCATCGGGAGAGTGGAGCCATCTGTGACCCCATAGAAGGGCTTGGTCGGGTGGAGCTGATCGTAGGGAACCTGGAGCGTCTCGAAGGTCTGGACGGAGAGGACGTTGAGCCCTGCTCCGCCATCAATGAGGGTCTTGGTCACGAGGACGTTGCTGATGGTCGGGGTGCAGAGCATCGGGAGGGCACCTGGGGCCGCAGTGCACTTGAGCTGGTACTTGGGGTTGAAGGTGAAGACTTGCTTGGTCCACCTGAGGTTGCGCGTGGCATCAGGCCTGGGAAGCACCGCATTCACCTCACGAGCAAACTGCTTGAAGATGCGGTGGGAAGCTGGGGCATGGGCTACTCCCAAGATGCATGCAACTGCACGCGGCTCCTGGAAGCCCCCTGCCCCGTCTCCCTGGCGGTCGTCGTCGTTCCTCCTTGGCGGTGGTGGCAGCGGAGGCAGGCCTCCATTGCCCTGAGGGCGACCCTCACGAGGCTGGTCGCGCCAGGGGGCGTCACGAGGCTGCTCCTGCCAGTGGTCTTCACGACGCTGCTCACACCACCCTTGGCGCGAGTTCCTGCCATCCCAACGTCCTCCTCCTCGTCCTCCTCCACGGCCGTAGCTGCGGTTGTCGCGCTCACGGCGCTGCCCGACGCGCCCGCCGCGCATCGCCCTGAGCTCCCCCTGCGTCCTGAGGTCCGTTGACGGGTAGGTTCTTCTTCTTCTTGGGGGCAGTCTGCAGGGCGAGGACGGCTCCATCCTCATCGGAGCACTCGACCGCCGCGGTCTGGTAGGCACGCTCCAGGGAACGCACTGCTTCCTTCTCGTCGGAGGCGATCGTGATGACTCCGCCGCTCCTGGGCATCTTGAGGACGTTGTAGCCGTGATGGGTCGCCACCATGAACTTGGCGAGGGAGGGATACCCAAGGATGGCATTGTACGGGAGGTGAATGTTGGCAACGTCGAATTCAATGAGCTTTGTGTGGTAGTTGTCACGGTCACCAAAGGTGACGGGGAGGCGGACCTGCCCCATCGGGAGAGTGGAGCCATCCGTGACCCCATAGAAGGGCTTGGTCGGGTGGAGCTGATCATAGGGAACCTGGAGCGTCTCGAAGGTCTGGACGGAGAGGACATTGAGCCATGCTCTGCCATCAATGAGGGTCTTGGTCACGAGGACGTTGCTGATGGTCGGGGTGCAGAGCATCGGGAGGGCACCTGGGGCCGCAGTGCACTTGAGCTGGTCCTTGGGGTCGAAGGTGAAGACTTGCTTGGTCCACCTGAGGTTGCGCGTGGCGTCAAGCCTGGGAAGCGCCGCATTCACCTCACAGGCAAACTGCTTGAAGATGCGGTGGGAAGCTGGGGCATGGGCTCCTCCCAAGATGCATGCAACTGCACGCGGCTCCTGGAAGCCCCCTGCCCCGTCTCCCTGGCGGTCGTCGTCGTTCCTCATTGGCGGTGATGGCAGCGGAGGCAGGCCTCCATTGCCCTGAGGGCGGCCCTCACGAGGCTGGTCGCGCCAGGGGGCGTCACGAGGCTGCTCCTGCCAGTGGTCTTCACGATGTTGCTCACGCCACCCTTGGCGCGAGATCCTTCCATCCCAACTTCCTCCTCATCGGCCTCCTCCGCAGCCGTAGCTGCGGTTGTCGCGCTCACGGCGCTGCCCGACGTGTTGGAAATATGCCCTAGAGGCAATAATAAATTGGTTATTATTATATTTCCTTGTTCACGATAATCGTTTATTATCCATGCTAGAATTGTATTGATAGGAAACTCAGATACATGTATGGATACAAACACCATGTCCCTAGTGAGCCTCTAGACGACTAGCTCGTTGATCAATAGATGGTTACGGTTTCCTAACCATGGACATTGGATGTCGTTGATAACGGGATCACATCATTAGGAGAATGATGTGATGGACAAGACCCAATCCTAAGCCTAGCACAGATCATGTAGTTCGTATGCTAAAGCTTTTCTATATGTCAAGTATCTTTTCCTTAGACCATGAGATTGTGCAACTCCCAGATACCGTAGGAATGCTTTGGGTGTACCAAACGTCACAACGTAACTGGGTGGCTATAAAGGTGCACAACAGGTATCTCCGAAAGTGTCTGTTGGGTTGGCACGAATCGAGACTGGGATTTGTCACTCCGTATGACGGAGAGGTATCTCTGGGCCCACTCGGTAGGACATCATCATAATGTGCACAATATGTGATCAAGGAGTTGATCACGGGATGATGTGTTACGGAACGAGTAAAGAGACTTGCCGGCAACGAGATTGAGCAAGGTATCGGTATACCGACGATCGAATCTCGGGCAAGTGCTGTACCGATAGACAAAGGGAATCGTATACGGGATTGATTGAATCCTTGACATCATGGTTCATCCGATGAGATCATCGTGGAACATGTGGGAGCTAACATGGGTATCCAGATCCCGCTGTTGGTTATTGGCCGGAGAGTTGTCTCGGTCATGTCTACATGGTTCCCGAACCCGTAGGGTCTACACACTTAAGGTTCGATGACGCTAGGGTTATAGGGAAAGTATGTACGCGGTTACCGAATGTTGTTCGGAGTCCCGGATGAGATCCCGGACGTCACGAGGAGTTCCGGAATGGTCCGGAGGTAAAGATTCATATATGGGAAGTCCTGTTTTGGTCACCGGAAAAGTTTTGGGCGATATCGGTAATGTACCGGGACCACCGGGAGGGTCCCGGGGGTCCACCAGGTGGGGCCACCAGCCCCAGAAGGCTGCGTGGGCTAAGTGTGGGAGGGGACCAGCCCCAAGGGGGCTGGTGCGCCCCCCCACCAAGTCCCTAGGCGCATGGAGGGTGGAGGGGGGCAAACCCTAGGTCCAGATGGGCCTTAAGGCCCATCCTAGGGCGCCCCCTCTCTCTCCCCCCCTTGGCCGCACCCTAGATGGGTTCTGGGGGGCTGCCGCCACCCCTAGGGAGGAAACCCTAGATGGGGGCGCAGCCCCTACCTCCCCCCTATATATATGTGAAGTTTAGGGCTGCCCAGAACAAGTTTTGACCTCGGTCGATTGGCGCAGCCCTACCTCTCTCCCTCCTCGTCTCCCGCAGCGCTTGGCGAAGCCCTGCTGGAGTCCCGCGCTCCTCCATCACCACCACGCCGTTGTGCTGCTGTTGGATGGAGTCTTCCCCAACCTCTCCCTCTCTCCTTGCTGGATCAAGGCGTGGGAGACGTCACCGGGCTGCACGTGTGTTGAACGCGGAGGCACCGTTGCTTCGGTGCTAGGATCTTCGGCGATCTGAATCGCGGCGAGTACGACTCCATCAACCGCGTTCTTGAACGCTTCCGCTTAGCGATCTACAAGGGTATGTGGATCCAACTCTCCTCTCGTAGATGCATCTCCTAGATTGATCTTGGTGAACGTAGGAAAATTTTTGTTTCCCATGCGACGTTCCCCAACAGTGGCATCATGAGCTAGGTTCTTGCGTGGATGTTTTCTCGAGTAGAACACAAAAGGGTTTGTGGGCGTTGATGTTTAAATTGCTGCCCTCCTTAGTCTTTCTTGATTCAGCGGTATTATGGGATGAAGCGGCCCGGACCAACTTTACATGTCCACGTACATGAGACCGGTTCCATCGACAGACATGTGACTTTTGTTGCATAAGATGGCTGGCGGGTGTCTGTCTCTCCTATCTTAGTTGAATCGGAATAGAACAAGGCGGTCCTTGTAGAAGGTTAAATAGCAACTTGAATATCACCGTTGTGGCTTTGCGTAGGTAAGAAGCGTTCTTGCTAGATACCCATAGCAGCCACGTAAAACATGCAACAACAAATTAGAGGACGTCTAACTTGTTTTTGCAGGGTATGTATGTGATATGATATGGCCAATGACATGATGAGATATATTTGATGTATAAGATGATCATGTTGTAATAGTTAATATCGACTTGCATGTCGATGCATACGGCAACCGGCAGGAGCCATAGGGTTGTCTTTAATTTTTGTATGACCTGCGTGTCAATCATTAAGCGCTTTGTAATGCTTTACTTTATCGATAAACGGTAGCAATAGTAGTAAGAGCATGGTGGGCGCGCGACAACCCCGATGGCGACACGATGATGGAGATCATGATGATGGAGATCATGGTGTGGCGCCGGTGACGATGGAGATCATGCCGGTGCTTTGGAGATGGAGATCAAAAGCACGAGTTGATGGCCATATCATGTCACTTATGATTTGCATGTGATGTTAATCCTTTTATGCATCTTATTTTGCTTAGGACGGCGGTAGCATTATAAGATGATCCCTCACTAAAATTTGAAGATGAAATTGTGTTCCCCCCGAGTGTGCGCCGTTGCGAAGGTTCGTCGTTTCGAAGCACCACGTGATGATCGGGTGTGATAGACTCTACGTTCGCATACAACGGGTGCAAGCCAGTTTTGCACATGCAGAACACTCGGGTTAGACTTGACGAGCCTAGCATGTACAGACATGGCCTCGGAACACGGAAGACCGAAAGGTCGAGCATGAGTCATATAGTAGATATGATCAACATGAAGATGTTCACCATTGACACCACCTCATCTCACGTGATGATCGGACTTGGGTTGGTGGATTTGGATCATGTCACGCTCGGATGACCAGAGGGATGTCAATTTGAGTGGGAGTTATAAGTAATTTGATTAGTTAAACTCACTTATCATGAACAATAGTCTAAGTTGACTTTGCAAATTATGTTGTAGACCAATAACTGCGTTGTAGCTCCCTGTTTAATACGATCCTAGAGAAAGACTAAGTTGAAAGATAATGTAAGCAAGGATGCGGACTGGGTCCGTAGTCCGAGGAGTGTCCTCACTGCTGCACAGAAAGCTTACGTCTTTGATGCACCGCTCGATGTGCAAACCCCTACAACGTTGTCTGTGGATGTTGTGAACACCTGACAGAGACGTCCTGATGACTACTTGATAGTTTAGTGCACCATACTTTACGGCTTAGAATCGGGATTCCAATGACGTTTTGAACGCCATAGAACATATGAGATGTTCTAAGAGCTGAAATTGGGATTTCAGGCTCATGCCCGTGTTGAGAGGTATGAGACCTCTGACAAGTTCTTTTGCCAAAAAGATGGAGGAGAATGGCTCAACTAATGAGCATGTGCTCAGAATGTCTGGGTGCTGAAATCACTTGAACCAAGTGGGAGTTAATCTTCCAGGTGAGATAGTGGTTGACGGAATTCTCTAGACACTATCACCAAGCTACTAGAACTTCGTGATGAACTATGACATGCAAAGGATGGTGATAATCCCGATGCTGTCAGCGGTTCTTAGTACCGCAAAAGTAGAGATCAAGAAGGAGCATCAAGTGTTGATGGTTTAACAAGACCACTGGTTTCAAAAGGGTAAGGGCTAGAAGGGAAACTTCATGAATGGCAAACCTGTTGTCGCTCTGATGAAGGAACCCATGGTTGAACCCAAACCTTGAGACTAAGTGCTTCTATTGTAAGGGGAACGGTCACATGGTAGCGGAACCACCCCAAATACATGGTAGATATGATAGCTGGCAACTTCAACAAAGTATATTTGATATACGTGTTATTGATGTGTACCTTAGTAGTACTCCTTGTAGCACCTGGGTATTGGATACCGGTTCAGTTGCTATTATTAGTGACTTGAAGCAAAAGCTACGGACTGAACGGAGACTAGCTAAGGGCGAGGTGACGATGTGTGTTGGAAGTGTTTCCAAGGTTGATGAGATCACCATCGCACACTTCCCCTATTTTTCGAGATTAGTGTTGAACCTAGATAAATGTTATCAGGTGTCTACGTTGAGCATGAAAATGATTAGATCATGTTCATCGCAATACGGTTATTCATTTAAGTTAGAGAATAATGGTTATTCTGTTTACATGAATAATACCTTTATGGTCATGCACCCAATGGTTCGTTGAATCTCGATCATGGTAATACACATAATGATAATATTAATGCCAAAAGATGTAGAGTTAATAATGATAGTACCACTTTCTTGTGGCACTGCCGCTTAGGTCATTTTGGCATAAAATGCATGAAGAAACTCCATGCTGATGGACGTTTGGAGTAACTTGATTTTGAATCGCTTGACACATGCGAGCCATGCCTCATGGGCAGGATGACTGAGATCTCGTTTTCAGGTACAATGAAACGGGTAAGTGACTTATTGGAAATCATACATGCTGATGTATGTGATCCAATGAGAATTAAGGCGTGTGGTGGATATCGTTATTTTCTCATCTTCACTGACGATTTGAGTAGATATGGTATATTTACTTAATGAAGCAAAAATCTGAAACGTTTGAAAGGTTCAAAAATTTCAGAGTGAAGATTAAGAATCATCATAACAAGAAGATCATGTTCCTACGATCTGATCAAGGGGATATTATCTTAATTATGAGTTTGGCAATCACTTAAGACATTGTGGAATTGTTTCGCAGTTGAAGTCCCCTGGAACACCACAGCGTAATGGTGTGTCCGGACATCGTAATCGAACCTTATGAGATATGGTGCGATCTATGGTGTGTCTTACCGATCTACCGCTATTATTTTGAGGTTATGCATTAGAGACGGCTGCATTCACTTTATATAGGGCACCATCTAAGTCCGTTGAGACGACGTCGTATGGTTTGGCAAGAAACCAAAGTTGTCGTTTTCTTAAATGTTTGGGGCTGCGATGCTTATGGCTTCAGCCAGGAAAAGCTCGAACCCAAAGCGGACAAATACATCTTCATGGAATACCCACTGGTAGCGGTTGGGTATACCTTCTATCTCAGATCCAAAGACAAAATGTTTGTCGCTAAGAATGGGTCCTTTCTCGAGAAGGAGTTTCTCTCGAAAGAATTGAGTGGGAGGAAGATAGAACTTGATGAGGTTGTCGAACCCTCACTTCAACCGGAGAGTAGTGCAACACAGAAAGATGTTTCTGTGGAATCTACGACAGTTGAAGAGGAAACTAATGATAGTGATCATGAAGCTCCAGATCAAGTTGCTATCGAACCTCGTAGGTTGACAAGGATATGTACTACTCCTGAGTGGTACGTTGATCCTGTCTTAGAGGTCATGTTGTTGGACAACGATGAACCTACGAACTATGAAGAAGCGATGGTGGGCCCATATTCCGACAAATGGTTAGAAGCCGATAAATCCGAGATAGGATCCATGTATCAAAACAAAGTATGGACTTTGGTGGACTTGCCCTATGATCGGCAAGCCATTGAGACAAATGGATCTTTAAGACTAAGACGGACGTGGACGGTAATGTCACCGTCCATGAAGCTCGACTTGTGGCGAAGAGTTTTCCACAAGTTCAAGGAGTTGACTACGATGAGATTTTCTCACCCGTAGCGATGCTCAAGTCCGTCGGAATCATGATTAGCATTAGCTGCATTTATGAAATCTGGCAGATGGATGACAAAACAAGTTTCCTTACCAAGTTTTCGTAAGGAAAGGTTGTATGTGATACAATCAGAAAGGTTTTGTCGACCCTAAGGATGCTAAAAGATATGCTAGCTCCAGCGATCCTTCCATGGACTAGAGCAAGCATCTCGGAGTCGGAATATACACTTTGATGGAGTGATCAAAGTTTTTGGATATAAAAAGTTTGTTGGAAACTTGTATTTGCAATAAAGTGAGTGGGAGCACTACAACATTTCTGATAAGTATATGTGAATGACATATTGTTGATCCGAAATGATGTAGAATTTCTGGAAAGCATAAAGGGTTGTTTGAAAGGAGTTTTTCAAAGGAAGACCTGGATAAAGCTGCTTATATAATTGGGCATCAAGATCTATAGAGATAGATCAAGACGCCTGATGATACTTTCAAAGAGCACACACCTTGTCATATTTTTGAAGGAGTTCAAAATAGATCAGTCAAAGAAGGAGTTCTTACCTGAGTTGTAAGGTGTGAAGTTGAGTAAGACTCAAAACTTGACCACGGCAGAAGGAAGAGGAAGGACGAAGGTCGTCCCCTATGCTTTTGTCATAGGCTCTGTACGGTATGCCATGCTAAGTACCGCACCTGATGTGTGCCTTGCCACATGTCTGGCAAGAGGGTACAATGGTGATCCAGGAGTGGATTACTAGATAGTGGTCAAAATTATCCTTAGAGGAATAAGGAAATGTTTCTCGGTTATGGAGGTGATAAAGAGTTCGACGTAAAGAGTTACGTCGATGCAAGCTTAACACCTATCCGGATAACTCTAAGTGGAGATACCGGATACGTATAATGGAGCAACAGTTTGGAATAGCTCCAAGTGGAACGTGGTAGCAGCATCTACGATATGACATAAAGTTTTGCGAAGTACATAGGGATCTGAATGTTGCAGACCCGTTGACTACAACCTCTCTCACAAGCATAACATGATCAAACACAGAACTCATTGAGTGTTAATCACATATTGATGTGAACTAGATTACTGACTCTAGTGAACTCTTTGGATGTTGGTCACATGGCGATGTGACCTGTGAGTGTTAATCACATGGTGATGTGAACTAGATTATTGACTCTAGTGCAAGTGGGAGACTGTTGGAAATATGCCCTAGAGGCAATAATAAATTGGTTATTATTATATTTCCTTGTTCACGATAATCGTTTATTATCCATGCTAGAATTGTATTGATAGGAAACTCAGATACATGTATGGATACAAACACCATGTCCCTAGTGAGCCTCTAGACGACTAGCTCGTTGATCAATAGATGGTTACGGTTTCCTAACCATGGACATTGGATGTCGTTGATAACGGGATCACATCATTAGGAGAATGATGTGATGGACAAGACCCAATCCTAAGCCTAGCACAGATCATGTAGTTCGTATGCTAAAGCTTTTCTATATGTCAAGTATCTTTTCCTTAGACCATGAGATTGTGCAACTCCCAGATACCGTAGGAATGCTTTGGGTGTACCAAACGTCACAACGTAACTGGGTGGCTATAAAGGTGCACAACAGGTATCTCCGAAAGTGTCTGTTGGGTTGGCACGAATCGAGACTGGGATTTGTCACTCCGTATGACGGAGAGGTATCTCTGGGCCCACTCGGTAGGACATCATCATAATGTGCACAATATGTGATCAAGGAGTTGATCACGGGATGATGTGTTACGGAACGATTAAAGAGACTTGCCGGCAACGAGATTGAGCAAGGTATCGGTATACCGACGATCGAATCTCGGGCAAGTGCTGTACCGATAGACAAAGGGAATCGTATACGGGATTGATTGAATCCTTGACATCATGGTTCATCCGATGAGATCATCGTGGAACATGTGGGAGCTAACATGGGTATCCAGATCCCGCTGTTGGTTATTGGCCGGAGAGTTGTCTCGGTCATGTCTACATGGTTCCCGAACCCGTAGGGTCTACACACTTAAGGTTCGATGACGCTAGGGTTATAGGGAAAGTATGTACGCGGTTACCGAATGTTGTTCGGAGTCCCGGATGAGATCCCGGACGTCACGAGGAGTTCCGGAATGGTCCGGAGGTAAAGATTCATATATGGGAAGTCCTGTTTTGGTCACCGGAAAAGTTTTGGGCGATATCGGTAATGTACCGGGACCACCGGGAGGGTCCCGGGGGTCCACCAGGTGGGGCCACCAGCCCCAGAAGGCTGCGTGGGCTAAGTGTGGGAGGGGACCAGCCCCAAGGGGGCTGGTGCGCCCCCCCACCAAGTCCCTAGGCGCATGGAGGGTGGAGGGGGGCAAACCCTAGGTCCAGATGGGCCTTAAGGCCCATCCTAGGGCGCCCCCTCTCTCTCCCCCCCTTGGCCGCACCCTAGATGGGTTCTGGGGGGCTGCCGCCACCCCTAGGGAGGAAACCCTAGATGGGGGCGCAGCCCCTACCTCCCCCCTATATATATGTGAAGTTTAGGGCTGCCCAGAACAAGTTTTGACCTCGGTCGATTGGCGCAGCCCTACCTCTCTCCCTCCTCGTCTCCCGCAGCGCTTGGCGAAGCCCTGCTGGAGTCCCGCGCTCCTCCATCACCACCACGCCGTTGTGCTGCTGTTGGATGGAGTCTTCCCCAACCTCTCCCTCTCTCCTTGCTGGATCAAGGCGTGGGAGACGTCACCGGGCTGCACGTGTGTTGAACGCGGAGGCACCGTTGCTTCGGTGCTAGGATCTTCGGCGATCTGAATCGCGGCGAGTACGACTCCATCAACCGCGTTCTTGAACGCTTCCGCTTAGCGATCTACAAGGGTATGTGGATC
Source organism: Secale cereale (assembly GCA_902687465.1). NCBI lineage: Eukaryota > Viridiplantae > Streptophyta > Magnoliopsida > Poales > Poaceae > Secale > Secale cereale. The sequence continues at coordinate 103,325,209 of LR738714.1, read as the reverse complement.
CAACTCTCCTCTCGTAGATGCATCTCCTAGATTGATCTTGGTGAACGTAGGAAAATTTTTGTTTCCCATGCGACGTTCCCCAACACGACGCGCCCGCCGCGCATCGCCCTGAGCTCCCCCTGCGTCCTGAGGTCCGTCGACGGGTAGGTTCTTCTTCTTCTTGGGGGCAGTCTGCAGGGCGAGGACGGATCCATCCTCATCGGAGCACTCGACCGCCGCGGTCTAGTAGGCGCGCTCCAGGGAACGCACTGCTTCCTTCTCGTCGGAGGCGATCGTGATGACTCCGCCGCTCCCGGGCATCTTGAGGACGTTGTAGCCATGATGGGTCGCCACCATGAACTTGGCGAGGGCAGGATACCCAAGGATGGCATTGTACGGGAGGTGAATGTTGGCGACCTCGAAGTCAATGAGCTCTGTGTGGTAGTTGTCGCGGTCACCAAAGGTGACGGGGAGGCGGACCTGCCCCGTCGGGAGAGTGGAGCCATCCGTGACCCCATAGAATGGCTTGGTCGGGTGGAGCTGATTGTAGGGAACCTAGAGCGTCTCGAAGGTCTAGACGGAGAGGACGTTGAGCCCTGCTCCGCCATCAATGAGGGTCTTGGTCACGAGGACGTTGCTGATGGTCGGGGTGCAGAGCATCGGGAGGGCACCTGGGGCCGCAGTGCACTTGAGCTGGTCCTTGGGGTCGAAGGTGAAGACTTGCTTGGTCCACCTGAGGTTGCGCGTGGCGTCAGGCCTGGGAAGCGCCGCATTCACCTCACGGGCAAACTGCTTGAAGATGCGGTGGGAAGCTGGGGCATGGGCTCCTCCCAAGATGCATGCACCTGCACGCGGCTCCTGGAAGCCCCCTGTCCCGTCTCCCTGGCGGTCGTCGTTGTTCCTCCTTGGCGGTGGTGGCAGCGGAGGCAGGCCTCCATTGCCCTGAGGGCGACCCTCACGAGGCTGGTCGCGCCAGGGGGCGTCATGAGGCTGCTCCTGCCAGTGGTCTTCACGAGGCTGCTCACGGCACCCTTGGCGCGAGTTCCTGCCATCCCAACGTCCTCCTCCTCGGCCTCCTCCACGGCCGTAGCTTCGGTTGTCGCGCTCACGGCGCTGCCCAACGCGCCCGCCGCGCATCGCCCTGAACTCCTGGCAGTCATTGGTGTTGTGGTTGTGGACGTTGTGGAAGACGCAGTATGGTCGGTTGTCTCTGGGGAGGTCATCGTAACCGCAGCCACGCTTCACTTCTGGCTCCGCAGCCAGCATGGCGGGCCCCTTGCGCTTTGACTCCTTAGCTTGGTCTTCTTGTCGTCCGCCTCCGCCTCAGGCAGCTTCTGGAGGGAGAGGCGTCCTTCCTCCGCCCTGGCACACTTTGCCGCGAGCTGGAACATCTCGACGACTGTGCACAGGTCTTCTTGAATGGTGAGCTCCTCCCTCATCCTGACGTCACGGACGCCGTCGGAGAACGCGGAGATGGATGCCTCGTCCGAGACCCTGGGGATCCGGAGGCGCATGGTGTTGAAGCGTTGGATGTACTTTTGCAGGGTTACTCCCGGCTGTTGCCTCACGCGGCGCAGATCAGCAGCTGTCGGGGCTCGGTCGCGGGTGCCTTGGAAGTTGGCGATGAAACCCTCCCGAAGCTCTTCCCAGGAGGAGATGGACCCCACAGGGAGGTTCAGGAGCCATGAGCGTGCGCCGTCCTTCAGAGCCATGGGGAACCAGTTCGCCATGACCTGCTCGGTGCCGTTGGACGCCTCCATGCTCAGCTCGTAGAGTTGGAGGAATTCCATGGGGTCGGTGGTGCCGTCGTAGCATGGAGGCAGGTCTGGCTTGAACTTTTCGGGCCAGACGAGGCGCCGTAGCTCAGGAGCTAGGGCGCGACACCCAGCCACACTCATGATCGCAGGCGCCCCCTGCGCCTGTGGTGCTGATTCTTGAGGTGCTGGCGCCACCACCTCCTGTGGCACGTGGTCTGGGCGCTACGGGCCAGGGGGCCCGCGAGCCCCTGCATGAGGGTGCGGAATCACCTGGCAGCTCTCCTTGTCGCGCGCGCGTGGGCTCTGCGGGGTTGCTCACGTCGAAGGGCCTCGCGCCGGGCCTCCTGGCCGGCGTGGTGGAGTGGAGGCGGGGCCGAGACCCCGTGGCCTTCGTTCCCCGCCGGGGGTGACGGAGGACGTGAGGAGTGCATCGGTGCGAGTGCTTCTCCAGCGGCATTGACGAGCTCGGTGATGCGGTGGAGCCACTCGTCGTAGAGGTCATCTGCTGGGCGGTAGTGCAAGAGCTCCCGCGCCATCAGCAGCGCAGGCTGCTGGTAGACCAGCCTCCTTGTCGTCCTTGCGGTGTTCGGTCTTGTTGCACCAAAGGGGAAACCTTTGCCCCACTCCTTGGGAACAAACAGCTGCGCTGCCCCCCTTTGCACCGAAATGGCAACTGCGCCGCTGGCGGACGCTGGCACTCGCTGGCGCGGTGCATCACTGCTGACATCACTGCCTCCTCCTGAGGCAGGCTTGGCGCTGGATTCTCCGCCCCTCCGGAGCGCCTTGCTGAGGCCGCTCCCGAGGAGGTCTTGACGTCGTTCTCCTTGCGAGGCTTGGCCCCCTCGCGAGGGTCTTGGACAGCTGGTCGATCAGCTGGGCCATACCAGGCCGCTTGTACGACTGCGTCGCGGCCCGCAGACAGGCAAGTCTGGGTACCCTGGTTCCCAGGACGCCGACATATGCCAACATCACAAACACCTTCGGAGACACCTGTAGAGCATCTTTATAATCACCCAGTTACGTTGTGACGTTTGATAATACACAAGGTGTTCCTACGGTATTCGGGAGTTGCATAATCTCATAGTCATAGGAACATGTATAAGTCATGAAGAAAGCAATAGCAGTAAAACTAAACGATCAAGTTGCTAAGCTAATGGATGGGTCTTGTCCATCACATCATTCTCCTAATGATGTGAGCTCGTTGATCAAATTACAACACATGTCTATGGTCAGGAAACATAACCATCTTTGATTAACGAGCTAGTCAAGTAGAGGCATACTAGGGACACTCTGTTTTGTCTATGTATTCACACATGTACTAAGTTTCTAGTTAATACAATTCTAGCATGAATAATAAACATTTATCATGATATAAGGAAATATAAATAACAACTTTATTATTGCCTCTAGGGCATATTTCCTTCAGTCTCCCACTTGCACTAGAGTCAATATTCTAGTTCACATCGCCATGTGATTTAATACCGATAATTCACATCGTTATGTGAATAACACCCATAGTTCACATCGCCATGTGACCAACACCCAAAGGGTTTACTAGATTCAATAATCTAGTTCACATCGCCATGTGATTAACACCCAAAGAGTGCTAAGATGTGATCATGTTTTACTTTGTGAGAGAAGTTTAGTCAGCGGGTCTGTTACATTCAGATCCGTATGTATTTTGCAAATAACTATGTCTACAATGCTCTGCATGGAGCTACTCTAGCTAATTGCTCCCACTTTCAATACGTATCCTAATTGATACTTAGAGTCATCTGGATTAGTGTCAAAGCTTGCATCTGCGTAACTCTTTACGACGAACTCTTTATCACCTCCATAATCAAGAAACATTTCCTTAGTCATCGAGTGACTAAGGATAATTTTGGCCCCTGTCTAGTGATCTACTCCTGGATCACTATTGTACCTCCTTGCCAAACTCATGGCAAGGTGCACAACATGTTTGGCACACAACATGGCATACTTTATATAACCTATGGCTGAGGCATAGGGAATGACTTTCATTCTTTCTCTATCTTCTGCCGTGGTCGGGTTTTGAGTCTTACTCAACTTCATACCTTATAACTCAGGCAAGACCTCCTTCTCGAACTCATCCATTTTGAACTACTTCAAAAAAAATATCAAGGTATGTACTAATCGAAAGTCTTATCAAGTGTCATGATCTATCTCTATAGATCTAGGTGCCTAATATGTAAGCAGCTTCACCGAGGTCCTTTATTGAAAAAACTCCTTTTAAACAATCCTTTATGCTTTCCAGAAAATTCTACATCATTTCCGATCAATAATATGCCATTCACATATACTTATCAGAAAGGATGCAGTGCTCCCACTCACGTTCTTGTAAATAAATGCTTCTCCAAAAGTTTGTATAAAACCATATGCTTTGATAACCTTATCAAAGCATATATTCCAACTCCGAGATGCTTGCACCAGTCCATAGATGGATCGCTGGAGCTTGCACACTTTGTTAGCACCTTTAGGATCGACAAAACCTTCTGGTTGTATCATATACAACTCCTCTTTGAGGTATTCATTAAGGAATGTAGTTTTGACATCCACTTGCCAGATTTCATAATCATAAAATGCGGCGATCGCTAACATGATTCAGACATATTTAAGCATCACTACGGGTGAGAAAGTCTCATCGTAGTCAACTCCTTGAACTTGTCAAAAATCTTTCGCAACAAGTCGAGCTTTATAGATAGTAACATTACCATTGGCATCTGTCTTCCTCTTGAAGAACCATTTATTTTCAATGGCTTGATGATCATTGGGCAAGTCAACCAAAGTCCACACTTTGTTCTCATACATGGATCCCATCTCAGATTTCATGGCCTCAAGCCATTTTGCAGAATCTGGGCTCATCACCGCTTCCTCATAGTTTGTAGGCTCATCATGGTCTAGTAACATGACTTCCAGAACTGGGTTACCGTACCACTCTAGCGCAGAACATACTATGGTTGACCTACGAGGTTCAGTAGTAACTTGATCTGAAGTTTCATGATCATCATCATTAGCTTCCTCGCTGATTGGTGTAGGAATCACTGGAACTAGTTTCTATGATGTACTACTTTCCAATTCGGGAGAAGGTACAATTACCTCATCAAGTTCCACTTTCCTCCCACTCACTTCTTTCGAGAGAAACTCCTTCTCTAGAAAGGATCCATTCTTAGCAACGAATATCTTGCCTTCGGATCTGTGATAGAAGGTGTACCCAACAGTTTCCTTTGGGTATCCTATGAAGACACATTTCTCCAACTTGGGTTCGAGCTTATCAGGTTGAAGTATTTTCACATAAGCATCACAGCCCCAAACTTTAAGAAACGACAACTTTGGTTTCTTGTCAAACCATAGTTCATAAGGCGTCGTCTCAACGGATTTAGATGGTGCCCTATTTAACGTGAATGCAGCTGTCTCCAAAGCATAACCCGAAAATGATAGTGGTAAATCGGTAAGAGACATCATAGATCGCACCATATCTAATAAAGTACGGTTACGACGTTCGGACACACCATTACGCTGTGGTGTTCCGGGTGGCGTGAGCTGTGAAACTATTCCACATTGTTTCAAATGAACACCAAACTGGTAACTCAAATATTCGCCTCCATGATCAGATCATAGAAACTTTATTTTCTTGTTATGATGATTCTCTACTTCACTCTAAAATTCTTTGAACTTTTCAAATGTTTCAGACTTGTGTTTCATCAAGTAGATATACCCATATCTGCTCAAATCATCAGTGAAGGTCAAAAAAGAACGATACCCGCCGCGAGCCTCAACACTCATCGGTCCACATACATCTGTATGTATGATTTCCAACAAATCAGTTGCTCGCTCCATTGTTCTGGAGAATGGAGTTTTAGTCATCTTGCCCATGAGGCATGGTTCGCAAGCACCAAGTGATTCATAATCAAGTGATTCCAAAAGTACATCAGTATGGAGTTTCTTCATGCGCTTTACACCAATATGACTGATGTCTACTACGCAACCTTCTTCTTGTAGACGTTGTTGGGCCTCCAAGTGCAGAGGTTTGTAGGACAGTAGCAAATTTCCCTCAAGTGGATGACCTAAGGTTTATCAATCCGTGGGAGGCGTAGGATGAAGATGGTCTCTCTCAAACAACCCTGCAACCAAATAACAAAGAGTCTCTTGTGTCCCCAACACACCCAATACAATGGTAAATTGTATAGGTGCACTAGTTCGGTGAAGAGATGGTGATACAAGTGCAATATGGATAGTACATATAGGTTTTTGTAATAAGAAAATATAAAAACAGCAAGGTAGCAAGTGGTAAACGTGAGCATAAACGGTGTTGCAATGATAGGAAACATGGCCTAGGGTTCGTACTTTCACTAGTGCAAGTTCTCTCAACAAGGATAACATAATTGGATCATATTACTAGCCCTCAACATGCAACAAAGACTCACTCCAAAGTAACTAATAGCGGAGAACAAACGAAGAGATTATGGTAGGGTACGAAACCACCTCAAAGTTATTCTTTCTAATCGATCTATTCAAGAGTCCGTAGTAACGTTCAATCTATCATAGAGTTCGTACTAGAATAACACCTTAAGACACAAATCAACCAAAACCCTAATGTCACCTAGATACTCCATTGTCACCTCAAGTATCCATGGGCATGATTATATGATATGCATCAAACAATCTCAGAAACATCTATTCAACCAACACATAGAACTTCAAAGAGTGCCCCAAAGTTTCCACCGGAAAGTCAAGACGAAAACGTGTGCCAACCCCTATGCATAGATTCCCAAGGTCACGGAACCCGCAAGTTGATCACCAAAACATACATCAATTGAATCACGTGATATCCCATTGTCACCACAGATAAGCACATGCAAGACATACATCAAGTGTTCTCAAATCCTTAAAGACTCAATCGGATAAGATAACTTCAAAGGGAAAACTCAATCCATTACAAGAAGATAGAGGGGGAGCAGCATCATAAGAACCAACTATAATAGCAAAGCTCGTGATACATCAAGATCGTGCCATCTCAAGAACATGAGAGAGAGAGAGAGAGAGAGAGATCAAACACATAGCTACTGATACATACCCTCAACCCCGAGGGTGGACTACTCCCTCCTCGTCATGGAGAGCGCCGGGATGATGAAGATGGCCACCGGTGAAGATTCCCCCCTCCGGCAAGGTGCTGGAACGGGGTCTAGATTGGTTTTCGGTGGCTACAGAGGCTTTCGGCGGCGGAACTCCCGATCTAGGTTATTTTCCGGAGGTTTCTGTATTTATAGGATTTTTTGGCGTAGGGCACAAGTCTGGGGGGGGGGTCTCCGGGCTATCCACGAGATAGGGGGGCGCCACCACTTGGGGTGGGTGTCCCCCCCCCCCACCCTCGTGGGCAGCCCGTGGCTCTCCTGGCCCAACTCTTTTACTTCGGGGGCTTCTTTTGGTCCAGAAAAAATCATTAAAAATTGGCACGTCAATTGAACTCCGTTCGATATTCCTTCTCTGCGAAACTCAAAAACAAGAAAAAAACAGAAACTAGCACTGGGCTCCAGGTTAATAGGTTAGTCCCAAAAATCATATAAAAGTGTATAATAAAGCCCATAAAACATCCTAGAAGGATAATATAATAGCATGGAACAACCAAAAATTATAGATACGTTGGAGACGTATCAAGCATCCCCAAGCTTAATTCCTGCTCGCCCTTGAGTAGGTAAATGATAAAACGGAATTTTTGATGTGGAACTAACCAACATAATTTTCAATGTAGCTCTATTAATTGTGGCATGAATGTTCAGATCTGAAAGATTCAAGACAAAAGTCTATATTGACATAAGAATAATAATACTTCAAGCATACTAACAAAGCAATCATGTCTTCCCAAAATACTATGGCTAAAAAAGTTATCCCTACAAAATCATATATTATGTCTATGCTCCTTGTTCATCACACAAAATATTCATATCACACACAACCCCGGTTTCATCCAAGCACTTGTTTTCATACTCTATTCTTTCAAACCTTTCAACTTTCACGCAATACATGAGCGTGCGCCATGGACATAGCACTATGGGTGGAATAGAGTGGTGGTTGTGGAGAAGACAAAAAGGAGGGAGATAGTCTCACAACGACTTGGCGTATTAACGGGCTATAGAGATGCCCATCAATAGATATCAATGTGAGTGAGTAGGGATTGCCATGAAACGGATGCACTAGAGCTAAAAATGTATCAAAGCTCAACAAAAGAAACTAAGTGGGTGTGAATCCAACTTGCTTGCTCATGAAGACCTAGGGCATTTGAGGAAGCCCATCGTTGGAATATTCAAGCCAAGTTCTATAATGAAAATCCCCACTAGTATATGAAAGTGACTAAACATGAGACTCTCTCTCATGAAGAACTTGGTGCTACTTTGAAGCACAAGTGAAGAAAAATATAGTAGCAATTGTCCCATTTTCTTTTCTTTTCTTTTTTATGTTTTTTGGGCCTTTATTTTTCTTTTATTTGGCCTTTCTTTTCTTTTTTTTTGGAGGGGCTTTCTTGATTTAGCCTTTCCTCAAATGGGACACTGCTCTAATAATGATGATCATCACACTTTCATTGAATTACAACTCGATACTAGAACAAAGTATGTCCTATATGAGTGCCTCCGACGGTGTACCGGGATGTGCAATGAATCAAGAGTGACATGTATGAAAAATTATGCATGGTGTCCTAGCCACAAATACGATGTTAACTACATGATCATGCATGGAAATATGACAATATGAAACGTGTCATATGAACGGAACGGTTGAAAGTTGCATGGCAATATATCTCGGAATGGCTATGGAAATGCCATGATAGGTAGGTATGGTGGCTATTTTGTGGAAGGATATATGGTGGCTGTTTTGAGGAAGGATATATAGTGGGTGTATAGTACCGGCGAAAGTTGTGCAGTACAAGAGAGGCTAGCAATGGTGGAAGGGTGAGAGTGCGTAATATCCATGGACTCAACATTAGTCATAAGAACACATATACTTATTGCAAAAAATTACGAGTCATCAAAACAAAGCAATCAACGCATGCTCCTAGGGGGGAGGTTGGTAGGAGTTAACCATCGCGCTCCCCCAATCTCCACACAAAGGATGACACTCTACAACTACCCCATGCTCTAACTTCGTCACATAGCGGTTCACCATACGTGCATGCTACAGGAATCACTAACTTTAACACAAGTATTTCTAAATTTCATAATAACTCCACTAGCATGACTCTAATATCACTATCCTCATATCTCAAAACAATTATCAAGCATCCAACTTCTCATCATATTCAATGCACTTAGTATGAAAGTTTTTACTACATTGATCTTGGATGCCTATCATGTGAAGGCTAATTTTATAGCCAAAGCACATTACCATGCTGTTCTAAAATTCTTTAAAAAGGATATAAGTGAAGCACGAGAGTTCATCTATTTCATCAAAATAAAACCACCGCCGTGCTCTAAAAGATATAAGTGAAGCACTAGAGCAAATAACAAACTACTCTAAAAGATATAAGTGAAGATCAATGAGTAGTCGAATAATTATGTAACTATGTGAAGACTCTCTAACATTTAAGAATTTTAGATCATGGGATATTATTCAAACAGCAAACAAAACATAATAAACTAAATTGACGCTCCAAGAAAAACACATATCATGTGGTGAATAAAAATATAGTCCCGAGTATAGTTACCGATAGATGAAGACGAAAGAGGGGATTCCTTCCCGGGGCATCCCCCAGCTTAGGCTTTTGGTTGTCCTTGAATTTTACCTTGGGGTGCCTTGGGCATCCCCAAGCTTAGGCTCTTGACACTCTTTGTTCCATAGTCTATCAAAGCAATACTCAAAACTTGAAAACTTCACAACACAAAACTTAGACAAAAATCTCGTGAGCTCCGTTAGTATAAGAAAACAAACCACTACTCAAAGGTATTGCAATGAATTCATTCTTTGCTTATATTGGTGTTAAACCTACTGTATTCCAACTTCTCTACGATTTGTACTTCCCAATACTACTCATAGATGCATTGAAATAAGCAAACAACACACGAAAAAGAGAATCTGACAAAAACAGAACAGTCTATAGTAATCTGTAACTTTCGCATACTTCTGTAACTCCAAAAAATTGAAAAAAATTGGTAAACGTGAGGAATTTGCCTATTAATCATCTGCAAAAAAGAATCAACTAAATAGCAACTCCAGCAAAATCTGGTGACCATTCTAGTGAGCGCTAACGATTCTGTTTTTCACAACAAGATCATATAAACTTCACACAAGTCTTCCCAAAGGTTCTACTTGGCACAAACACTAATTAAAACACAAAACCACATCTAAACAGAAGCTAGATGCAATATTTATTCTGAACATAATCAAAAGCAAAGAAAATAAAATAAAGTTGGGTTGCCTCCCAACAAGCGCTATCGTTTAACGCCCCTAGCTAGGCATGATAATTTCAATGATGCTCGCATAAAAGATAAGAATTGAAACATAAAGAGAGCATCATAAAGAATATGACTAGCACATTTAAGCCTAACCCACTTCCTATGCATAGGGATTTTCTGAGCAAACAACTTATGGGAACGATAATCAACTAGCATAGGAAGGGAAAACAAGCATAACTTCAAAACTTCAAACACATAGAGAGGAAACTTGATATTATTGCAATTCCTACAAGCATATGATCCTCTCTCATAATAATTTTCAGTAGGATCATGAATGAATTCGACAATATAACCAGCACATAAAGCATTCTTTTCATGATCTACTTGCATAGAAATTTTACTACTCTCCACATAAGCAAATTTATTCTCATCAATAGTAGTGGGAGCAAACTCAACAAAATAACTATCATGTGAAGCATAATCAAATTGAAAACTAGAATCATGATGACAGGTTTCATGGTTATCATTATTCTTAATAGCATACAAGTCATCACAATAATCATCATAGATAGCAAGTTTGTTCTCATAATCAATTGGAACCTTTTCCGAAATAGTGGATTCATCACCAAATAAAGTCATGACCTCTCCAAATCCACTTTCATCAATATAATCATCATAAATAGGAGGCATGCTTTCATCATAATAAATTTGCTCATCAAAACTTGGGGGACTAAACATATCATCAAACATAGCATCCCCAAGCTTGTGGCTTTGCATATCATTAGCATCATGGGTATTCAAAGAATTCATACTAACAACATTGCAATCATGATCATCATCACATATTTTATGCCAAGCATTCTATGTAATTATTCTTCTAGTACTTGAGCACAATTTTCCTTCCCATCATTTTCACAAAAGATATTAAAAAGATGAAGCATATGAGGTAACCTTAATTCCATTTTTTGTAGTTTTCTTTTATAAACTAAACTAGTGATAAAACAAGAAACTAAAAGATTCGACTGCAAGATCTAAAGATATACCTTCAAGCACTAACCTACCCGGCAACGGCGCCAGAAAAGAGCTTGACGTCTACTACGCAACCTTCTTCTTGTAGACGTTGTTGGGCCTCCAAGTGCAGAGGTTTGTAGGACAGTAGAAAATTTCCCTCAAGTGGATGACCTAAGGTTTATCAATCCGTGGGAGGCGTAGGATGAAGATGGTCTCTCTCAAACAACCCTGCAACCAAATAACAAAGAGTCTCTTGTGTCCCCAACACACCCAATACAATGGTAAATTGTATGGGTGCACTAGTTCGGCGAAGAGATGGTGATACAAGTGCAATATGGATATTACATATAGGTTTTTGTAATAAGAAAATATAAAAACAGCAAGGTATCAATTGGTAAATGTGAGCATAAACGGTATTGCAATGATAGGAAACAAGGCCTAGGGTTCATACTTTCACTAGTGCAAGTTCTCGCAACAAGGATAACATAATTGGATCATATTACTAGCCCTCAACATGCAACAAAGAGTCACTCCAAAGTAACTAATAGCGGAGAACAAATGAAGAAAGTATGGTAGGGTACGAAACCACCTCAAAGTTATTCTTTCTGATCGATCTATTCAAGAGTACGTAGTAACGTTCAATCTATCATAGAGTCCGTACTAGAATAACACCTTAAGACACAAATCAACCAAAACCCTAATGTCACCTAGATACTCCATTGTCACCTCAAGTATCCGTGGGCATGATTATATGATATGCATCACACAATCTCAGAAACATCTATTCAACCAACACATCGAACTTCAAAGAGTGCCCCAAAGTTTCCACCAGAAAGTCAAGACGAAAACGTGTGCCAACCCCTATGCATAGATTCCCAAGGTCACGAAACCCGCAAGTTGATCACCAAAACATACATCAAGTGAATCACGTCATATCCCATTGTCACCAAAGATAAGCACATGCAAGACATACATCAAGTGTTATCAAATCGTTAAAGACTCAATCCGATAAGATAACTTCAAAGGGAAAACTCAATCCATTACAAGAAGATAGAGGGGGATAAGCATCATAAGATCCAACTATAATAGCAAAGCTCCCGATACATCAAGATCATGCCATCTCAAGAGCACGAGAGAGAGAGAGAGAGAGAGATCAAACACATAACTACCGATACATACCCTCAGCCCCGAGGGTGGACAACTCCCTCCTCGTCATGGAGAGCGCCGGGATGATGAAGATGGCCACCGGTGAGGGTCCCCCCCCCCCCCGGCAAGGTGCCAGAACGGGGTCTAGATTGGTTTTCGGTGGCTACATAGGCTTTCGGCGGCGGAACTCCCGATCTAGGTTATTTTCCGGAGGTTTCTGTATTTATAGGATTTTTTGGCGTAGGGCACAAGTCAGGGGTGTCTCCGGGCTGTCCACGAGATAGGGGGCGCCATCACTTGGGGTGGGCGCGCCCCCCACCCTCATGGGCAGCCCGTGGCTCTCCTGGCCCAACTCTTTTACTTCGGGGGCTTCTTTTGGTCTAGAAAAAATCATCAACAATTGGCACGTCAATTGGACTCCGTTTGATATTCCTTTTCTATAAAACTCAAAAACAAGGAAAAAAATAGAAACTAGCACTGGGCTCTAGGTTAATAGGTTAGTCCCAAAAATCATGTAAAAGTGTATAATAAAGCCCATAAAACATCCTAGAAGGATAATATAATAGCATGGAACAATCAAAAATTATAGATACGTTGGAGACGTATCAAGCATCCCCAAGCTTAATTCCTGCTCGTCCTCGAGTAGGTAAATGATAAAACAGAATTTTTGATGTGGAATGCTAACCAACATAATTTTCAATGTAGTTCTCTTAATTGTGGCATGAATGTTCAGATCCGAAAGATTCAAGACAAAAGTCTATATTGACATAAGAATAATAATACTTCAAGCATACTAACAAGGCAATCATGTCTTCTCAAAATACTATGGCTAAAGAAAGTTATCCCTACAAAATCATATAGTCTGGCTATGCTCCCTCTTCATCACACAAAATATTCATATCATGCACAACCCCGGTTTCAGCCAAGCACTTGTTTTCATACTCTATTCTTTCAAACCTTTCAATTTTCATGCAATACATGAGCGTGAGCCATTGACATAGCACTATGGGTGGAATGGAGTGGTGGTTGTGGAGAAGACAAAAAGGAGGGAGATAGTCTCACATCGACTTGGCGTATTAACGGGCTATAGAGATGCCCATCCGTAGATATCAATGTGAGTGAGTAGGGATAGCCATGCAATGGATGCACTAGAGCTAAAAATGTATGAAAGCTCAATAAAAGAAACTAAGTGGGTGTGCATCCAACTTGCTTGCTCATGAAGACCTAGGGCATTTGAGGAAGCCCATCGTTGTAATATACAAGCCAAGTTCTATAATGAAAATTCCCACTAGTATATGAAAGTGACTAAACATGAGACTCTCTATCATGAAGAACATGGTGCTACTTTGAAGCACAAGTGTGGAAAAAGATAGTAGCAATTGTCCCTTTTTCTTTTCTTTTCTTTTTTCTTTTTTCTCTTTTTTTGGGCCTTTATTTTTTTTCTTTGGCCTTTTTTTTGTTTCTTTTTTTTTGGAGGGGCTTTCTTGATTTAGCCTTTCCTCACATGGGACAATGCTCTAATAATGATGATCATCACACTTTCATTGAATTACAACTCGATATTACAACTCGATACTAGAACAAAGTATGACCTATATGAATGGCTCCTGCGGCGTACCGGGATGTGCAATGAATCAATAGTAACATTTATGAAAAATTATGCATGGTGGCCAAGCCACAAATACGATGTCAACTACATGATAATGCATGGCAATATGACAATATGAAACGTGTCATATGAACGGAGCGGTGGAAATTTGCATGGCAATATATCTCGGAATGGCTATGGAAATGCCATGATAGGTAGGTATGCTGGCTGTTTTCAGGAAGGATATATGGTGGTTGTTTTGAGGAAGGATATATAGTGGGTGTATAGTATCGGCGAAAGTTGTGTGGTACAAGAGAGGCTAGAAATGGTGGAAGGGTGAGAGTGCGTAATATCCATGGACCCAACACTAATCATAAGAACTCATATACTTATTGCAAAAATGTATGAGTCATCAAAACAAAGCAATCAACACATGCTCCTAGGGGGGAGGTTGATAAGAGTTAACCATCGTGCGCCCCCGACCTCCACACAAAGGATGACACTCTACAAATACCTCATGCTCTAACTTCGTCACATAGCGGTTCACCATACGTGCATGCTAGGGGAATCACTAACTTTAACACAAGTATTTCTAAATTTCATAATAACTCCACTAGCATGACTCTAATATCACTATCCTCATATCTCAAAACAATCATCAAGCATCCAACTTCTCACCATATTCAATGCACTTAGTATGAAAGTTTTTACTACATTTATCTTGGATGCCTATTATGCGAAGGCTAGTTTTATAGCCAAAGCACATTACCATGCTGTTCTAAAAGACTCTCAAAAGGATATAAGTGAAGCACGAGAGTTCATCTATTTCTTCAAAATAAAACCACCGACGTGTTCTAAAAGATATAAGTGAAGCACTAGAGCAAATGACAAACTACTCCGAAAGATATAAGTGAAGATCAATGAGTAGTCGAATAATTATGTAACTATGTGAAGACTCTCTCACATTTAAGAATTTTAGATCGTGGGATATTATTCAAACAGCAAGAAAAACAGAATAAACTAAATTGTAGCTCCAAGCAAAACACATATCATGTGGTGAATAAAAATATAGTCCCGAGTATAGTTACCGATAGATGAAGACGAAAGAGGGGATGCCTTCCCGGGGCATCCCCAAGCTTAGGCTTTTGGTTGTCCTTGAATTTTACCTTGGGGTGCCTTGCACATCCCCAAGCTTAGGCTCTTGCCACTCTTTGTTCCATAGTCCATCAAAGCAATACTCAAAACTTGAAAACTTCACAACACAAAACTTAGACAAAAATCTCGTGAGCTCCGTTAGTATAAGAAAACAAACTACTAGTCAAAGGTACTGCAATGAATTCATTCTTTGTTTATATTGGTGTTAAACCTACTGTATTCCAACTTCTCTATGATTCATACTTCCCAATACCACTCATAGATGCATTGAAATAAGCAAACAACACACGAAAAAGAGAATTTGTCAAAAACAGAACAGTCTGTAGTAATCCGTAACTTTTGCATATTTCTGTAACTTCAAAAAATTGAAATAAATTGGTAATCGTGAGGAATTTGTCTATTAATAATCTTCAAAAAAGAATAAACTATATAGCACACTCCAGCAAAATCGGGTGACCATTCTAGCGAGCGCTAACGATTCTATTTTTCACAGCAAGATCATATAAACTTCACACAAGTCTTCCCAAAGGTTCTACTTGGCACAAACATTAATTAAAACACAAAACCACATCTAAAACAGAAGCTAGATGCAATATTTATTCCTAAACATAAGCAAAAGCAAAGAAAATAAAATAAATTTGGGTTGCCTCCCAACAAGCGCTATCGTTTAACGCCCCTAGCTAGGCATGATAATTTCAATGATGCTCGCATAAAAGATAAGAATTGAAACATAAAGAGAGCATCATAAAGAATATGACTAGCACATTTAAGCCTAACCCACTTCCTATGCATAGGGATTTTCTGAGCAAACAACTTATGGGAATGATAATCAACTAGCATAGGAAGGGAAAACAAGCATAACTTCAAAACTTCAAACACATAGAGAGGAAACTTGATATTATTGCAATTCCTACAAGCATATGATCCTCTCTCATAATAATTTTCAGTAGCATCATGAATGAATTCAACAATATAACCAGCACATAAAACATTATTTTCATAACTTACTTGCATAGAAATTTTACTACTCTCCACTTAAGCAAATTTATTCTCATCAATAGTGGTGGGAGCAAACTCAACAAAATAACTATCATGTGAAGCATAATCAAATTGAAAACTAGAATCATGATGACAAGTTTCATGGTTATCATTATTCTTAATAGCATACAAGTCATCACAATAATCATCATAGATAGCAACTTTGTTCTCATAATCAATTGGAACCTCTTCCAAAATAGTGGATTCATCACCAAATAAAGTCATGACCTCTCCAAATCCACTTTCATCAATATGATCATCATAAATATGAGGCATGCTTTCATCATAATAAATTTGCTCATCAAAACTTGGGGGACTAAACATATCATCAAACATAGCATCCCCAAGCTTGTGGCTTTGCATATCATTAGCATCATGGGTATTCAAAGAATTCATACTAACAACATTGCAATCATGATCATCATGCACATATTTTATGCCAAGCATTCTATGTAATTCTTCTTCTAGTACATGAGCGCAATTTTCCTTCCCATCATTTTCACGAAAGATGTTAAAAAGATGAAGCATATGAGGTAACCTTAATTCCATTTTTTGCAGTTTTCTTTTATAAACTAAACTAGTGATAAAACAAGAAACTAAAAAATTCAATTGCAAGATCTACAGATATACCTTCAAGCACTAACCTCCCCGGCAACGGCGCCAGAAAAGAGCTTGATGTCTACTATGCAACCTCCTTCATGTAGACGTTGTTGGGCCTCCAAGTGCAGAGGTTTCTAGGATAGTAGAAAAATTCCCTCAAGTGGATGACCTAAGGTTTATCAATCCGTGGGAGGCATAGGATGAAGATGGTCTCTCTCAAACAACCCTGGAACCAAATAACAAAGAGTCTCTTGTGTCCCCAACACACCCAATACAATGGTAAATTCTATAGGTGCACTAGTTCGTCGAAGAGATGGTGATACAAGTGCAATATGGATAGTAGATATAGGTTTTTGTAGTAAGAAAATATAAAAATAGCAAGGTAGCAAGTGGTAAATGTGAGCATAAACGGTATTGCAATGATAGGAAACAAGGCCTAGGGTTCATACGTTCACTAGTGCAAGTTCTCTCAACAAGGATGACATAATTGGTCCATATTACTAGCCCTCAATATGCAACAAAGAGTCACTCCAAAGTAACTAATAGCGGAAAACAAACGAAGAGATTATGGTAGGGTACGAAACCACCTCAAAGTTATTCTTTCTGATCGATCTATTCAAGAATCTGTAGTAACGTTCAATCTATCATAGAGTTCGTACTAGAATAACACCTTAAGACACAAATCAACCAAAACCCTAATGTCACCTAGATACTCCATTGTCACCTCAAGTATCTGTGGGCATGATTATATGATATGCATCACACAATCTCAGAAACATCTATTCAACCAACACATAGAACTTCAAAGAGTGCCCCAAAGTTTCCACCAGAAAGTCAAGACGAAAACGTGTGCCAACCCCTATGCATAGATTCCCATGGTCACGGAACCCGCAAGTTGATCACCAAAACATACATCAAGTGAATCACGTGATATCCCATTGTCACCACAGATAAGCGCATGCAAGACATACATCAAGTGTTCTCAAATCCTTAAAGACTCAATCCGATAAGATAACTTCAAAGGGAAAACTTATTCCATTACAAGAAGATAGAGGGGGAGAAGCATCACAAGATCCAACTATAATAGCAAAGCTCGGGATACATCAAGATCGTGCCATCTCAAGAACACGAGAAAGAGAGATCAAACACATAGCTACTGATACATACCCTCAGCCCCGAGGGTGGACTACTCCCTCCTCGTCATGGAGAGCGTCGGGATGATGAAGATGGCCACCGGTGAGGGTTCCCCCTCCGGCAAGGTGCCGGAACAGGGTCTAGATTGGTTTTAGGTGGCTACAGAGGCTTTCGGCGGCGGAACTCCCGATCTAGGTTATTTTCCGGAGGTTTCTGTATTTATAGGATTTTTTGGCGTAGGGCACAAGTCTGGGGGGGTCTCCGGGTTGTCCACGAGATAGGGGGGTGCCACCACTTGGAGTGGGCGCGCCCCCACCCTCGTGGGCAGCCCGTGGCTCTCCTGACCCAACTCTTTTACTTCAGGGGCTTCTTTTGGTCCAGAAAAAATCATCAAAAATTGGCACGTCAATTGGACTCCGTTTGATATTCCTTTTCTGCGAAACTCAAAAACAAGGAAAAAAACAGAAACTGGCACTGGGCTCTAGGTTAATAGGTTAGTCCCAAAAATCATATAAAAGTGTATAATAAAGCCCATAAAACATCCTAGAAGGAAAATATAATAGCATGGAACAATCAAAAAATATAGATATGTTGGAGACGTATGAATGACCTAAACGACAGTGCGACAAATAAGTTGCACTATCATTATCAACCTTGCATCTTTTGGCTTCAATATTATGAATATGTGTATCACTACGATCGAGATCTAACAAGAATAAACCACTCTTCAAGAGTGCATGACCATAAAAGATATTGCTCATATAAATAGAACAACCATTATTCTCTGATTTAATTGAATAACCGTCTCGCAACAAACAAGATCCAGATATAATGTTCATGCTCAACGCTGGCACCAAATAACAATTATTTAGGTCTAAAACTAATCTCGATGGTAGATGTAGAGGTAGCGTGCCGACGACGATCACATCAGCTTTGGAACCATTTCCCACGCGCATCGTCACCTCGTCCTTTGCTAATCTTCGTTTTAATCTGTAGCCCCTGTTTCGAGTTACAAATATTAGCAACCGAACTAGTATCAAATACTCAGGTGCTACTACGAGCATTAGTAAGGTACACTGTCACAGCCCTAGATCAGCCCTTGTTTGTTTTTGCTTGATCATCATGTCATCATGTTTAAACTATTCCAGAAACCTGAAATGGGGATGGCATAAACCCCCAGCATCTCTGAAATCAACTAGGGTTTAATAAATACTTTTCAATGTACCCAAAGTGCCCTTCTAAAATTGTCATCATCTTTGCATTGGTCCTAAACCTCTGTCAAAAATGGTGCACAATTTTCTAGGACATATTAAGGTCTTTGGATTAAAGCATATGTTATTTGCATTTGGGCATTTAAATGCTATAAAATATTTTAAATGCCCAAATAATCATAAACCAAAATGTTCCCTGTTGGATATATTATATACAGTGGGCATGACTAGTTATGATTTATCAAAGTGCTTTAGCATTTTTAATAAAGCAACACAAGTACAGAAAATAGAAAAGAGAAAAGAATTAGAAAAGAGAGAGAGAGAGAGAGAGAGAGAGAGAGAGAGAGAGAGAGAGAGAGAGAGAGAGAGAGAGAAAGAGTGACCTGGGCCACTTACCTGGCCTTACCTGGCGGCCCACTTACCTGTAGCTGGCCCAGCTGCACCGGCCCAGCCCACCTCCTTCTCCCCTGTCGTCTTCCTCCCTGGACAGAAGGACAGGGGCGCGTGGTCGTCGTGCGCCGGCACGCGCACGACCACCTCCACCCTCCCTCCATGTCCTCTCTTCACCATGGAGACGCCACGCACCACCCTCGACCGCTCTCTCCCCCTTGCTCAATCTCCCCTTCGCTCCCCTGCTCCTCCTCGCCATGGCCGACGCCATCGTGGCCGCGCCGACGAGCACTACCGCGGCCACAGCTACCCCCTCGTCCCTCCTTTGTGCCCACGAGCTCCGCACCGTCCTCCTCTTCATCCTCGCCGAGCCAAGCAACGCCGGACGCCCTACAACGCTGGCTCCATCGTCATCTTCGCCGTCGGTGCCCGGAGCTCCTCGCCGTCGATTCGGGAGCTGCAGAGCATCCCCGACCTCTCCCTCGAGCTCGCTAGCCCCGCTGTGAGCCCCTGCACTGAACCCCTCTCTCCCTTGCCTTGTTTGTGTCGTGTAGCTGCCGTGTTCACCGGAGCCGAGAGCTCCCGCCGCCGGCCATGTCGTCGCCGTGGCTACGGCCGTACAAGCACATGCCCGAGCTCACCACTGCACTCAGTGCACTCCCAGGAGCCTAACGCGCCCACCAGCTCCTCCTCCCGTGCTCTCTAGTGGCGCGCCCGCACCTGCCCAACTCCGGCCGCCGCCTGGCTCGACGCCGACGACGATTCCGGCCACCCCAGCTGCTGCCGCCTGGTGCGTTGGATGCGCAAGAGCTTGTGCGTCCTATAGATGCCCTCCGCCATTTGTTTGGTCACCGGAACGGTGATTCCGGGCCGCACCGCCGTCCTGGATCTCACCGGCGGCGAGTCGCCGGTGGGTTTGACCCCTTTGACCACGGCTGGACCCCCCTGTGTCACTGACATGTGGGGCCGGCTTTTGTTTATAATTAGTTTAGAATTTAGTTAAGTGCTAATTGCTGTCATTAGTTAGATGTGCAACTGACATGTGGGCCCAGCCCTGTTAGTTGTTAGTTAGGTTAAACTAACCCTAGTTAGTTAGCAGTAGTCACTGACGTGTGGGTCCCATGTGTCAGCCTTTTCTAGCTGACTATGAGTCACTGACCAGTGGGCCCCACTGGTCAGGTTTGACCTGGACCAGCCCCTGTTGACCTGCTGACATCAGCATGAAGTCATGCTGATGTAGTAACTTTTTCTGGGGTTTAAATTAAATCAGAAATGATTTATCTATTTTAGAAAATGTTTAAATCTTCTAAAAATCATAGAAAATAATCTATAACTCCAATGAAAATAATTTATATATAAAAAATGATCAGAAAAATCCAAAGAATTTGTTTATGGCATTTTCATGCATGTCTGAAGAACTTGCAGCCACTGTTTAGGACATTTTGAATAAATGGCATTTGAATAATCACATATGGAGTTTGAATTTGAACCTTTTGTTCAAACCAACTTCATTTAATATGGTTGCTAGTTGCATTAGCTCAATCAACAGCATATTGCCATGTCATGATCATGCATCATATTGTCGCATTGCATTGATTGTGTCCTCTCTTGTTTGCCGGTGTTCGTCCCCCCCCCCTCAGTAGACGTATGTTCCGGCGATGAGTTCGATGACACCGATGAAGAGCTATATCATCTTCAGAAGTGCCAGGCATACAAAACCCCATTGAACATTCCGATATAATCCCACTCTCTCGCTCTTGCTCTCTTTTACTGCATTAGGACAACAACGATTCGACTAATATTTGTTGCGGTAGCTGAACCCCTTTTCCTTTGCATGACCTATCATTGCCACAGTAAATAGTTGAAACCCACTAGCATGAGTAGGAGTTGTTTGAGCCATGATGTGCCTACTCATTCATGCTTTCTGGTTATGCTTGCTATTGCTTAGAGTTGTGTCCGGTCTGATTCATCGGGGATGAATTGGAATGTGGTCATTATGTCCTACTGTTGAGAGCTAAGTGTGTGAACACGTTTTGGTAAAGGTAGCGATGAGAGGCCATGTAGGAGTACATGGTGGGTTGTCTCATTGAAACTGTCCTCAGGAACTGAGTTCTATGTTTGTTGATCCATGAACAGCTACTACAACACATTGGGCCCTGAAATATGACCCCGCTCGACTTATTAACTGCCCTTGTCCTCTGTCCAGGAGTTGCAATTAGTTTCTGGTGTTAGTAGTACGCTGGAGGCCGTGTGATACGTCTCAAACGTATCTACTTTTCCAAACACTTTTGATATTGTTTTGACCTCATTCTTGCACGATTTGAACTAAACTAGCCCGGACTGACGCTGTTTTCAGCAGAGCTGCCTGTATGGTTTTATTGTGTGCAGGAAAACGGATTTTTAGGTATCTCAGAAAAATCCACGAAAAATCACAGAAAATCCACGCACCCGAAGGAATCCGGAGCCAGAAGAGGGGCCAGAGGGGGGCCAGGGGGGCCAGGCGCCCTGGTGGCGCGACCTAGCCCCTGGCTGCGCCGGGGGGTCGCCTGGGTGGGCCCCACCTCCCCTAGTGCCCTACTTCGACTCGTATTTTAGCTTGTGACGAAAAAAACCCAAATCAGAAGTTCTTTTCGCAGTTTTCGTCACGGTGCCGCCGCCACCCTCTGTTCTTCTTCAGGAGGGCTAATCTGGAGGCTGAAATGGCCTCCGGAGAGGGGAGATCGTCGCCATCGTCATCACCATCACCACTCCATCATCCCTCCATGACTTCTCCTTCCATGTGTGAGTAATCCCCTGCTGTAGGCGAAGGGGGTGGTAGGGATTGGATGAGTTAGATCATGTAATAGTTTGTCAGATCCTTGGGGGCATGTTGCCTATCATCTACTATGGTGTTTATCATCTTTGCTTCAACTTGTTATGCTTAATGCTTGACACTTAGGGCCCGAGTGCCATGATTTCAGATCTGAACCATATGTGTTTGCATGAATATATTTGTGTTCTTGATCCTATCTATGAGTTGTTTGCACCTATTACGGTTCGGAACCGGCGATCCCAAAAGTGACAACTTGGGACACCAAAGGGGATGGTCCGTAGTTTGAGGATTACATGTATCCATTGAGTTCATTGCTTTGTTCCGGTGCTCTTTGACAGGAGCACCTTAATCTCCATAAGTTCCTTTTGGCCCCGTTCGTAGCGGGATGGTAGGACAAAAGATGTTGTGCAAGTTCTTATTGCAAGCACGTACAACTACCTACGGGATACATGCCTAATGTTTGATATTTGCCTAGATGATCATTACTTTTCCGTGTGCCGTGCCCCAAGTTAGAATCATGATATATCTCATCCATGCAGCGCCCAACCATCCGTCTCCCTAGCCTACAGTGTTTTAAATCCTGCTGGTTACTAGTTACTACTTTTGCCATTTACTACTTTTTGCTATTTACTTTTGTTGTTTACTTTTACTATCACTATCTGCACTATCATATCACTGTTACCACTTATCTTTTGTTGCAAGTAAGTATATTTCAGGTGCGGTTGAATTGACAACTCAATTGTCAAAGCTTATAAATACTCTTTGGCTCCCCGTGTGTCGAATCAATAAATTGGGTTATTCTTACCCGCGAAGACTATCTCGATCCCTTACGGTTGAGGGTTATCAAGTACCGTTTTCTGGCACCGTTGCCGGGGAGCATAGCAATATTTACAAGTCTACTTGAAGTATCCTACCTGCTGCACTTCATCCGCTATGGGTAAGAAAGGAGACCCCAAGGTTCCGATCTTACTATCCACTACAAGAAGAGGTACTGTTCTGAGCACTAGTGCTACACTTGATTCACCTTCTGTTATGAGTAAGTTTGCCTCACCGCCACCACATGATGCTCCTACTGAATCTGTTACTATGTCTGATACTCTTGATGATGCTTCTACTACTGTTGATGATATTAGTTCCCTTGGTTATGCTCTTGAGAAACAGATCGCTGCTGCTGCTAAAAAGTCCGGAATTGAAATTCCTGTTACTCGCTACCCTATTGGTGAAACTTATGATTATCCTGATTTTAGTAAACTCAAGGAGAGACTCCTTGATGATGATTACTATATGCTTGATGAAGATTTATGCAGGGAACTGACAGAGTTTTCTGGCTCTGACCCTGAAGTTATTAAGAAACTGTTTGAGAAACAATCTTTGAAGAACAAAACCGTTCCTGATCCTGAATTTGCTACATCTCCTATATGCATTGATGATCCTGATTATGATTTCTCTGTTGATCTTTCACTTATACCTATGGTTGAATCTGACCCCTTTTATGGCAGAGAAAATGATGATGCTATTGCACACCTGACTAAACTCGGTGAGTTGGGTGGCCTGTTTACCAAAGATGAGAAGATACGATACTTTTATGTGACCAAGCTTCTTCCTTTCTCCTTGAAGGAAGGTGCTAAAGAATGGTATGATTCACTCCCATGCGGTTCCATTAAGAGTCCTTGATGGGCCTCGAACCCCTCGTTGGTTACCCCAAGTGGAAGGTGTAAGATGCAGTAAGTAGAAGTGTTTTCCCTTAGCAAAGATACCAAGGATCGAATCCCCAGAGACTCCTAGGTTCAACAAGTAGGTGTCAATTGCTACGGCGCCAGATTAGTAGCAATCAACGTGGACCTGCACACAGATACAAATAACTTTGCTCCCAACGAGTACAGAGAGGTTGTCAATCCCTCCGGCCTTGTAGTTCACAAAGGATTAAAAGCAATGATAGTAGTGATAGATAATGTTTTGCAATAGTAAGTAAATAGCGAAAAGTAAATAGTGGATGTGATCAATGATGGTAATATGGACCGGAGTCTCATGATGTTCACTAGTGATGTCTCTCTCCCAAAAGACGATAAAACAGCTATGTGAGGTAACAAATTATAGCTGGGCAATTGACAGGACCACGAACGCAAACCAATGCTGACTACATTGCAAGAAAGGTTGAGGTTCAAAGCATGGGCGGTACGCCAAAGTAAGTGGACCGAAATCCATCAATATCTACTACTAATCATCCACCTTGAGATATCTATCCAGAACATCTCGCTGGTATTAAGTTGCGAGTCCCACCCATAGTGTAAACTCAATGCAACAGACAACTGCATTAAAAGAACTTTGCGTAAAGTAAACAATCCTTGCACCCGCGGGCACAAGCACCATTGTTTTCCCCCTTGTGGCAACAGCACATCCCCTAGACTCATGTTTCTGTCACTCAAGCTAGTTATCGAGGGGCATGAACCCACAATCGAGCATAACGTTCCCTCTTGGAGTCACTACATACTACTCGGCCAAAGCAATAAGTAACAACGGAGAACATGCAAGAATTACTTATGAACTAAAATATAAAAGAGGTGAATCAAATATATTACTCAAGATCAATCTGAACATAATCTCATAATCCATCGGATCCCAGCAAACTCAACATAGCAACAGCATAAGGATTACATAGGTGCCTCGATCATGTAGGGAAGCTCACGAGGACTAATTAGTGATGCACAAGAACGGGAGGAGAACATCACATAGCTACTGGTCATGGACTCATGGTCCAAGGGAGACTACTCACGAGTCATCCGGGAGGCGTCCATGGTGGTGGAGAAGCTCCCGGTGATGATCCTCCCCTCCGGCAGGGTGCCGGGAAGAGTTCTCCTGGTGCTCCCGATCTTGGAAGCGGCGGCGGCGGCGGAACAGAGATGGGATCGCGAAAAGAGTTCCTGTTCTGAGGGTTTCGGAGGTCCCTCTAAATATATGCCACAGGGGGGCACCGGACGGGCTTCGGGGGGCCCAGGCGCCCCCCAGGTGCGACCCAGGGGGGGCGCGCCCACAAGGCGCCTGGAGCCCCTGTGCCCCCCCCCCCAGGCTGCCCTTCGGACGCAGTGTTGTTTCCGGATCGCTGATTTTTTATATAATTTTTCTGGATTTTTCTGGGCAGTTCTCGAAACGTGAAAACCTGAAATAAAAAAACAGTCGAAAACAGAAACTGGCACTGGGGTGCACTGGATTAGTAAGTTAGTCCAAATATGATCAAAAGTGTATGGAAGTGTATGAATATCATAGCAATATCACCCAAAAGTGGCATGGAGCAAGCAGAAATTATAGATACGTTTTGGACGTATCAACATCCCCAAGCTTAATTCCTGCTCGTCCTCGAGTAGGTAAATGATAACAAGAATAATTTCTGTGGTGACATGCTATTAACCATATAGGACTTTCTCATAGTCATATGACAAAAGCTTACTGAGACAATGATTCTATAGTAATTAAGTTGTCTCAAGAGAAAATCACAAATGACTGAAAGTTTTACAACATGAAACTGAAACATCAAAAAGATTTGCAATGAACATGATGTGCAAATATGATAAAGTGATATCTAGCTTGCCCCTTTTAGTGATGCAAAACATAAATGCAAGGGCACCTTCAAGGTTTAAGTGATGACTAGATACAATCATTTCAGAATAAACGATATCACAATCATGCAAAAGACAATGCTACTTTGGGACAATGCACATTACACTCAGAATGAGAATCATGCTCTCAGTAGTTGGTGCTTCAACATAAAGGTAAAAGAAAGGTTAAGTGCTAAAGCTTTTTATTTTGAAAACATGGAAGCAATTGTGTCAACGGTAGTAGTACTTCATATGTGTCATGCATAAAACATCCTATAAGTTGCAAGCCTCATGCATCGAATACTAATAGTGCTCGCTCCTTGTCCTAATTAGCTCGGATCTCCATGGGTTATCATTGCATTACATATGTTTCAACCAAGTTTCACAAAGGGGTACCTCTATGCCACATGTACAAAGGTCCAAGGAGATAGATCGCATTTGATTTCTCGTTTTTGATAGATCTCAACTTGAGGACATCCATACCGGGACAACATAGAAAATAGATGATGGACTCCTCTTTAATGCATAAGCATATTCTCATGAGAGATTGAGGATTAAGGTCCAAGCTAAAACTTCCACCATGATGCATGGCTTTGGTTGGCGGCCCAATGTTCTTCTCTAACAATATGCATATTAATTCAACCCACGGCAAATCACCCTTACTTCGGACAAGACGAACATGCATAGCAACTCACATGATATTCAACAAAAGTATGACAGTTGATGGCGTCCCCAGAAACATGGTTACCGCTCAGCAAGCAACTCATAAGAAATAAGATACATAGGCAACATATTATTTACCACAATAGTTTTTAGGCTACTTTCCCATGAGCTACGTATTGCATGGTTAGTTTGCTTAGTACAGGTGGAGGTTAGCAAAAGACTGGGAGTGACCAACTAAGAGAGCAATGACGGTCATAATCATGCAGAGCGACAAAGCAATATTGAATCAGGCATGGTAGTTATATCGCTACTTAGAAATAAAAGATCATCAAGGCTTGACAGACTTTCTTTACAGTCTTAAATATGCGTGAGCATACGCCAAGTCAATCAAAATAAATTCTCGAAGGAAGATATTACTAAACCATACCACATCATAGGCAGACAAACCATGTTGGTACTCCAATAACACATTGGGAACCCCCCAGCTATTTGAGATTAACCATAAGAAAACCTGAACTACTAAGCACCATCATGCAAGTAGCATATTTATCATAGACACATTAACCAATGCAACGGAAGCAAACTCTCTTAATAAGGTGAGCATGGTAATTAAAGAGAGTTCAAGCAACCAACTAAATAAAAGCTCTTGAAAAGATAAGCATGAATACTAAGAGCAGAGCATGATAGTAGCTATTTAAAAGACAAAAAACACACACAGCATAGATAGACATGAAAATTATATGTTATGTTCTAGGTAGAAGTGGAGCGTGTTTCTCTCCCACATAAAGGAATGCTGGGTTCCGACTCGTTATGGAAAACCAAAAAAAGAAAACTAAAAGCAAGACGCTCCAAGCATAGCACATAACACATGAAGTGATAAAAATATAGCGAAACGAAAGACGAACTGATAGTGTTGATGGAGAAGGGGATGCACGGGGGCATCCCCAAGCTTAGACGCTTGAGTCTGCTTGAATATTTCTTGGGGGTGCACGGGGGCATCCCCAAGCTTGAGCATTGACACTCCTGAATCTTTTTATCATCTTCCCTCGCACACTTGAAAACTCCCTTCATACACAACTCATCATAATCTGATTAGCGAGGTTAGTACCCTTAATAAAATAATTATACCTTGCTGGAAATAAATATATTCTTGAAGTTCTACTGTTTCTCAAGATTGCCAAAAGGTTTTTGCAAAGAAAAAGCAAGTTCTTAATTTGCAAAGTGAAGGTAAGGCAAAACAGGACAGAATCTGTGAAAAACAGAACAGCAGGCAGTAATTGATCTGTTCGGGATACTTCTGCAACTCAAATCTAAAAACTCAGAACTGACGCACGAAAGACAATTATATAGAGAACGCTGTCGAAACAATTCAGACCAAAAAGATGATCTGGTGATTTTATACGAATTTTTCTATCCAAGGACAGAATCTGTTTCCTGGACAGCACCTCACAACTTTTGAACTTTCTAGCAATCAGAGGCTATACTTGGCACAAATATGAAAAGCAAAGATACAATGATGATGCTACAGCAGTAAACAACATCAAGACACAACAAAAGCAAAAAAAAAAACATGTGGGCTGCCTCCCAAAAGCGCTTTCTTTTATGCCTTTAAGCTAGGCATAATGCATAGATCAAGTTTTATCAAGAGTAAAAGAATAACTAGTCCGTACAACGGACTCAAAAGGTAACTTGACCTTCTTACGAGGGAAGTGTTCCATCCCTTTCTTGAGAGGAAACTGAAATTTTTTATTACCCTCTTTCATGTCAATGACAGCACCAACGGTGCGCAAAAAGGGACGTCCCAAAATAATTGGACAAGAAGGATCACATTCAATATCCATAATAGTGAAATCAACGGGCACATAATTATCATTGACAACAATAAGAACATCATCGATCCTCCCCAAAGGTTTCTTTATGGAAGAATCAACAAGACGAACACCAAAAGAACAAGAATCATAAGGTTTCAATTTAAGCATATCATATATCCTTTTGGGCATAACAGAGGTACTAGCACCAACATCACATAATGCATAACAAGAGAAGTCATTCAAATAAATTTTTATCATAGGATCCCAACCATCTTCTAGCTTTCTAGGTATGGAGGCTTCTACTCTAAGTTTCTCCTCCCTAGCTTTGATGAGATCATTAGTGATATGCTCTGTGAAGGCAAGGTTAAGCGTGCTAGTGTGGGGATCTCTAGACATCTTGTGAAGGAAATCAATAACTTCGGTAAGAGTGCAATTATCAAAATCAAGGTCACGAGCATCAAGTAAAGCAGTAGTGGTGTCCTTAAGGTTCACTTGTTTGGTAGCTTCTATAGTTATAGCATCACCATTAATAGGTCCATTGGGACCAGGAGTACATTGGGTGCTAAGAGTGTGAACATCCTCAATAACTTGGAAAGTAGCAACAGTGTGGTGGGTAGGAAGGCTCTTACTTCTTTCCTCTTCCTCCCTTTCTCTAGCCCATCTTTCTTTTAGCTTAGCCATCATCCTAATATTTTCATTAATTTGTACTTGAGTAGCATTAATAGGGATGACTTCCCTCTCCTTAAGAGGAGAAGTTTCAATTTTTAGCAATTTTACCTCATTGGCTAAGTGGTCTACCTTAAAAGAAAGATCATCTAGTTTATGTAGTTTCTCTTCTACATTCTTATTAAAGGATTTTTGGGAAGTGATGAAATCTCTAAGCATAGTCTCTAGTTCAGTATTGGAGTTCTTGGTGGATAAGCATTGTTGTTCCCATAAGAGTTAGAGGGGAACGGTCTAGAATTGTTACCAAAGTTACTCCTATAAGCATTGTTGTTAAAATTGTTTCTAGAGATAAAATTCACATCTACTTGTTCTTGAGAAATCAAAGAATTTAAAGGAACATCACGAGGATCAACAGTAGATTGCTTCGAAAGTAGAGACATGATCAAGTCAACTTTTTCATTAAGGGAGGAAATCTCCTCGACAGAGTTTACCTTCCTACCTGTTGGAGCGCGTTCGGTGTGCCATTGGGAATAGTTGGTCATCATCTCATCGAGAAGCTTTGTGGCAGCACCAAGTGTAGTTGACATAAAAATTCCTCCCGCGGCCAAGTCTAACAAGTTCCGCGAGGTAAAGTTCAAGCCTGCATAAAAAGTTTGGATAACCATCCAAGTAGTCAAACCGTGAGTAGGGCAGTTCTTGATAAGAGTCTTCATACGTTCCCAAGCTTGGGCAACGTGTTCATTATCCAATTGTTTAAAATTCATTATGTTACTTCTAAGTTGGATAATTTTAGTAGGTGGATAGTATTTTTCGATAAAAGCATCTTTGCACTTGTCCCAAGAATCTATGCTATTTCTAGGCAAAGACTGAAACCAAATTTTAGCTCCTCCTCTCAAGGAGAAAGGAAAAAGCTTAAGCTTAACAATATTACCATCTATTTCTTGGTACTTTTGCATATCACAAAGTTCAACAAAGTTGTTCAAGTGTAAAGCAGCATCATCTCCAGCACCAGACAATTGTTCTTTCATAACTAAGTTCAGTAAAGCAGGTTTAATTTCATATGAAGGTGCTGAAGTGGCAGGTGTAGTGATAGGTGTGCTGATAAAGTCATCGTTGTTGTGACTAGTGAAGTTACACAACTTGGTGTTCTCGGTGGAACCCATAGTAGCAAGCAAGCAATATAACTATTTTTGTGATTTTCGATAAAAGGAACTAAAGCAAAAATGAAAGGTAAACTAACAAGACTAAAAAGCAAAGGTAAAATATAGCATGCAACTCCCCTATCCTGAAGAGTGGAGTCCCCGGCAACGGCGCCAGAATATACTCCTTGATGGGCCTCGAACCCCTCGTTGGTTACCCCAAGTGGAAGGTGTAAGATGCAGTAAGTAGAAGTGTTTTCCCTTAGCAAAGATACCAAGGATCGAATCCCCAGAGACTCCTAGGTTCAACAAGTAGGTGTCAATTGCTACGGCGCTAGATTAGTAGCAATCAACGTGGACCTGCACACAGATACAAATAACTTTGCTCCCAACGAGTACAAAGAGGTTGTCAATCCCTCCGGCCTTGTAGTTCACAAAGGATTAAAAGCAATGATAGTAGTGATAGATAATGTTTTGCAATAGTAAGTAAATAGCGAAAAGTAAATAGTGGATGTGATCAATGATGGTAATATGGACCGGAGTCTCATGATGTTCACTAGTGATGTCTCTCTCCCAAAAGACGATAAAACAGCTATGTGAGGTAACAAATTACAGCTGGGCAATTGACAGGACCACGAACGCAAACCAATGCTGACTACATTGCAAGAAAGGTTGAGGTTCAAAGCATGGGCGGTACGCCAAAGTAAGTAGACCGAAATCCATCAATATCTACTACTAATCATCCACCTTGAGATATCTATCCAGAACATCTCGCTGGTATTAAGTTGCGAGTCCCACCCATAGTGTAAACTCAATGCAACAGACAACTGCATTAAAAGAACTTTGCGTAAAGTAAACAATCCTTGCACCCGCGGGCACAAGCACCGTTGTTTTCCCCCTTGTGGCAACAGCACATCCCCTAAACTCATGTTTCTGTCACTCAAGCTAGTCATCGAGGGGCATGAACCCACAATCGAGCATAACGTTCCCTCTTGGAGTCACTACCTACTACTCGGCCAAAGCAATAAATAACAACGGAGAACATGCAAGAATTACTTATGAACTAAAATATAAAAGAGGTGAATCAAATATATTACTCAAGATCAATCTGAACATAATCTCATAATCCATCGGATCCCAGCAAACTCAACATAGCAACAGCATAAGGATTACATAGGTGCCTCAATCATGTAGGGCAGCTCACGAGGACTAATTAGTGAAGCACAAGAACGGGAGGAGAACATCACATAGCTACTGGTCATGGACTCATGGTCCAAGGGAGACTACTCACGAGTCATCCGGGAGGCGTCCATGGTGGTGGAGAAGCTCCCGGTGATGATCCTCCCCTCCGGCAGGGTGCCGGGAAGAGTTCTCCTGGTGCTCCCGATCTTGGAAGCGGCGGCGGCGGCGGAACAGAGATGGGATCGCGAAAAGAGTTCCTGTTCTGAGGGTTTCGGAGGTCCCTCTAAATATATGCCA
The DNA here is from genome assembly GCA_902687465.1 of Secale cereale. NCBI lineage: Eukaryota > Viridiplantae > Streptophyta > Magnoliopsida > Poales > Poaceae > Secale > Secale cereale. The sequence goes on along the minus strand of LR738714.1, from coordinate 103,293,632 downwards.
AAGGGGGGCACCGGACGGGCTTCGGGGGGCCCAGGCGCCCCCCCCCCCCCGGCGCGGCCCAGGGGGGCGCGCCCATAGGGCGCCTGGAGCCCCTGTGGCCCCCCTAGGCTGCCCTTCGGACGCAGTGTTGTTTCCGGATCGCTGATTTTTTATATAATTTTTCTGGATTTTTCTGGGCAGTTCTCGAAACGTGAAAACCTGAAATACAAAAACAGCCGAAAACAGAAACTGGCACTGGGGTGCACTGGATTAGTAAGTTAGTCCAAATATGATCAAAAGTGTATGGAAGTGTATGAATATCATAGCAATATCACCCAAAAGTGGCATGGAGCAAGCAGAAATTATAGATACGTTTTGGACGTATCAGTCCTCAAGACTTAGCTGACTCTTTTGTTGATAAGTACTTTCCTGCTCACATGCAACATGCTGCTTTACAAAGAATTTATAACTTTAAACAGTTGCAGGATGAGTCCCTCCCTAAAGCTTGGGGGAGGTACTGCGGTCTGATTCGGGCTAGACCAGGACATGAAGTCCCTAAGAACGAATTAATCGATATATTCTATGCTGGTCTAACTGATGAATCCAGGTCCTATTTGGATAGTTGTGCTGGTTGTGTTTTCAGGAAAAGGACGCCGAAAGATGCAGAAGATTTGATGGGCAGGATTGCCAAAAACCATGAAGATTGGTCCGTCCCTGAACCACCTCCACCACCAAAGAAGAGGGGCATATTTGTTCTACGCCCCGAAGATATGCGAGAAGCAATGAAGTCTATTAAAGAGAAAGGTATTAAAGCTGAAGACGTGAAGAATCTACCCCCTATTGAGAAGCTGTGTGAGCCTACCACTCACCCTCCTATGGTAGAGGTACACTCTCTTTTAGATTTCAATGCAAGTGACATCCCTCATGGTAAGCCTCCTGATCAATGTTTAGATGAGTTTGATAATTTTATTATGAAACAAAATCATTTTAATGAGAGGATACAAAGTCAGTTGCATGATAATTCCCTTGCTATCAAAAGATTGCTTGATGTTCTAGGTAGAACGGTTAATGATGTTCAATGTCTTGTGAAACATTTTCATATGGTTCAAACTCAGCTTGACCAAATTTCTAATGTGCAAAAAGATTTGCTTGCTAACAATGCCAAACAAGATGATTTGCAGGCTTTCGGGATTAAGACCCGAGGAGGAACTAGCACTCAAGATCCTCTCTATCCAGAGGGGCATCCGAGGAGAATCGAGCAAGATTCTCAAATGCAGGAAGAAGAAATTGTTGGCTCTCCAAAGAAGAAGAAGAAACATAAGGAGGCTGACAATTCTAATGATCCTATTGCAGATGAAGAGCCAGCTGTTGATCCCAACAGTGTATCTATCTCCGATGCTGAGACTGAAGACGGTGCTGAACCTGCAGGTAAGGATAACGAGAAGAATGATCCGCCTGAAGTTCGAGAAGAAGAAGCACCTGACAAACGTAAGAGGTACACTAAAGAAGATTTCATCGCAAGAAAACATGGGAAGGAAAGAGAACCATGGGTACAGAAACCCATGCCCTTTCCAGGTAAGTCCATCAAATCTAAAGAAGAAGAGCATTACAATAAGTTTTGTGAGTGGATTAAACCTCTTTTTCTTCAAATTCCTATGACTGATGCTATTAAGTTACCTCCTTATTCAAAATATATGAAAGATATTGTCACTAATAAAAGAAAAGTTCCTAATGAAGCAATATCTACTATGCTTGCTAACTACTCTTTCAGTGGCAAGATTCCTGAGAAGCTCGGTGATCCAGGTATACCCACCATTCCTTGCTCCATAAAGAATAATTATGTCAAAACTGCTTTATGTGATCTTGGAGCCGGAGTGAGTGTTATGCCTCTCTCTCTTTACGAGAGGCTTTGTTTAGAGAAACTAATTCCTACAGATATCTCTCTTCAGATGGCTGACAAGTCAACCGCCGTTCCGATAGGTATTTGTGAGGATGTTCCAGTAGAAGTTGCTAATTGTTTGATTCTTACTGATTTTGTTGTGCTTGACATGCCCGAGGATGGGAGCATGTCCATTATTCTTGGTAGACCTTTTCTTAACACCGCAGGTGCTGTTATTGATTGCAATAAAGGGAAGGTTACCTTCAATGTGAATGATAAAGAACACACGGTATATTTTCCAAAGAAGACCGACAGGAGGCATGGCCTCAACTCTATAGAAAATATCGAGACCGTGAAGATTGGAGAATGGGACTGTCCACTACATGTGCCTCACAAATACAAAACTATCATGGTGGGGACAATGTCCATCAAAGTAAAGGTTCAGTGATTACTTCGTAAGAGGTGAGACTTTTTGCTCTATATATCGCCTGTTTGTTGGTAAGACTTGATCAACCTTACTAGTAAACATGTTTTATATAGATAAAAAGTTGAGCTTGTTATGTTTTCATTTGTTTTTAGTTTTTGTTCTCTTTGTTGTACCAAGTATTTATGTTTCGAAGCTTCACAATACTACTCACTGCTTCAAGTTTTCACAGAGTTTCGCAGCTTTTTGAACTTCGAAAAAATTTCAATAGTGAAGTTTTCAGAAAAAATCCAGAAAAATAAAAATAAAAATTTCCACGTCAGGAGTGACCCAGAGGGACCTGGGGCCAGCCAGGGGGACCCACCAGTGGCCCAGGCGGCCAGCTGGCGCGGCCTGCCCCCTGGCCGCGCCCACAGGGCGCCTGGGGCCCACAAGGCCCCCCTCCAGGTATGTCTTCTTCCTCCCTCTCTCTTTTTCTCCAAAAACGCGAGTTCTGCACTTGTTCTTGCGTTCTTGCTGTTCTTGGAGGCGATTCTTCGATCTCTCTCTACAGCCCATCATTTGAGCTGAGATTTTGAGCAAATACTACCTGGTATGTGACTCCTCCACCCCTCCAATTAGATTTCTGATTGGTGGCTTCATTTGTGAGTATTTAGTAGTTCTTGGTGCTGTATAAATGAGCTTGCATGTATGTGTAGAAAGTTATTTTCCAAGTTTTGATGCAAGTTTATGCCTTGGGCAAGTGAGTTGAGTAGTTTGCCTTAACTCACCTTGTTTTAATCCTCATTTTTGTAAATTGCCAAAAATTTCAGAAATGAGTTTGTTAGGAAGGGCAAAAGGGTGGCTTGAGAAGAGGAGGCCCGCACACTCCGATCGAGTTACTAGAGCCGCAGCTTCACCCTCGACTACTAGGGTGAGCTATAATGAACATCATGTGCCCCTGGAGTTGTTGGAAGACACGAGTCCAGCACGTGCTATGACGTTTCCATGTGATGAATTCCTTGAAGCTGCGGGAATCAAGGATGAGTTTTATAATCTTTGTGCTAATGCAGGTCTGACACGGCTCGTCACGTGCCGTGTTACTCAGTATCAAAAGCTCACCTCCAGTTTCATTAACAGTTTTAGATATAATCCTGATTCAGGTGCTATTGAGTTTAAAATTTACAGTGATCTTATCACCATGCCTTTGGGAAAGTTTTGTGAAATAATAGGTGTGCCAAACGTTGGGAGGACGGCTAGGATGGCCACTCAGCCCTCCGAGCTGAAAACCGTCATCAACTCTCTCTGCAACATGGGTACGAGGGATATTCATCGGTCGAAGATCTCCAGCATCTTATTTCCTCACCTCAGGTATTTTGCATATTATGTTGCTAGAGGGGTGTTAGCTCGTGACAACACGAGCAACATTTCTGCTCCGGATATTGCTACCCTGGCAGCAGCCCTCTCAGGGAGGTCTGATTATAATCTGGGTGCCTTAATTGCTCGACGCCTTGCTATGAACGGTAACAATGGAGACTTATATGGTGGCGTTTATGCCACACTTATCTTAGAACATCTTGGAGGCACCCCACACCCTGATGATAATACTTTTACTTATTTAAGCTTTGATCTTGCTGCTATGAAAAGGCATAAGTTTGTTACCATGGCTTCTGAGCTGGATAATCTTGTTTTTATCTTGCGTTTCGGAACTGCCGCGGAACGCGAGATCCGTCTACCTGCACCTCTTTTGTTTGATTTTTCTCGCAGGAACGGATGGTCCTTTGATGTTGTCCAGTTCGATGAGTTCATGGCCCAGTATCAGTTTCATAACCCCATGGAGGGGGTTGTGCCCGACGAGGAGGAGCACGGTGAGTTACCACCTTTTCGGGAAGAAACCGCCACCGAGTTTGGTGAAGGGTCTTCCTCGGCTTGGCGCACGGACCCTTCCTCGTGGGAGACTCCGAGGAGTTCGGTGTACGCGCCAGCATCCTTCTACGACCCTTGGACTCACCACTGTTCCCCCGGAGCAGGAGGTTCCTGGGGGCAGTAGCTGCTACCAACTTAGGCCAAAAGCCTAAGCTTGGGGGAGTACGTGCCCCTCTCGCTTTTCCATTGTATTATCCGTTTTATTCGCTTTGATCTTTTTGAAGTTTTTGCCCGTTTTTCTTTATTTCTCTCTTTGCAAAAACAACAAAAAGATTTTCTCTTTCTTTTGATTTCGTTCAACCTTTGAAATAATCCAAAAAGATTTCCTTTCTCTCTTTAGTTTGCTTTGTTTTCATAGTTCAGCTCGAGTCCGTGATGGCATTTAATTATATTTCCTACGTTCGATCGTGCAAGTGACGAGGCAGTAATGACGAAGATAGACTAAAGGGAAGCAACAAGGAAGACCGGTATGAACTCTTCTTGTTTCTACTTTTGTACATATGCCTGTACTTATGATCTAGAGACCAGCTTGTAGCGACATAGTGCTATGTTTACAATGCTCTTCCAGTGGTTCATGCTTTCCTTGTGGCTAGTCTCGAATAGCTAGAGTATATAATGTGTTATTGAAATGATCTACATGCATTGCATTGTTCATAGTTCGGTATACTAAGGTGGTATTTCCCTTTAGAGAATTTTTTTGGATTGACTTGGCACATGTTTACACATGTTTAAGACTAAAAGGTCTGCTCTGCCTTGATGATCTTTGAGTTCAGAATAGTTATATCACTTTCATGCCCGATTCAATGTTACTTTGTCGCTCTGCATGATTATGGCCGTTATTGCTCTCTAGTTGGTCGCTTCCCAGTATTTTGCTAACCTCCACCTGTACTAAGCGGACTGACTGCTTGTGCATCCAAAATCCTTAAAACCTGTTATGCCATATGAGTCCACCATACCTTCCTATACATGGTATTTACCTGCCATTCCTAACGAAGACTTTCGTGTACCATCTCGAAATTAATCAAAAGCATTTCTCTTTGTGTGCCTCTGTTTTAGCTCATGAGGAAGTAGTAGTTAATTCATGAACTTTTTAAGTTGGACAAGTTTCACCCCGGGATTGCATGTCTAATGTGCAAACCCATAATACGAGAAGGAACTGGCATAGAGTGCGCCCGGCTCATAAAGATAATACAACAAACAAACCCTCCTTCACGCTTTGTTCATGAGAAATCAGAAAACGTTGGCAGTGATAAACAAAGGAGATTAAGAGGATGTGATCGTCCTCATGCGGGAGCCGTTCCTCGAGACTTGTCCAGCTTAAGAAGTGATTGAGTTATCTGCTAGCATTCGTTGACAAAATATGCACCTCTCAAAAACATTTTTACTTCCGTTTTCAAAACCAAGAGCTCTGGTACATGTTTAGTTTTTGTTTCCGACCACGGGTTTTCAACCTTGCCAACAAAAGCCACGGTTCGAGAGTCTCCACCTTCTTTCTTCAAAGCACCAACTAGGAGAGCATAATTGTCATTCTGAGTGTAATTTGCATTGTCCCAAAGTATTACATTGTCTTCTGCATGCTTGTGATATGATTTATTCTGAAATTCTTAGTCCTAGTCTCCTTTAAAACTCTGGAGGAGTTTCTGCATTTATGTTTTGCTTCACTCATGGAGGCTAGCGAGATACCACCCTAGTATGCTCAAGCTATGTGCAATGTAATCCTGTCTTGATTTTCAGTAGTATATTATTTACTTTTGGGTATTTGTGATTGGTCACTTGAAAGAAGGATTGCTCCGTGCATTGTCCTCATAGTATTGTTTCAATACTTGCTAGACTCTTTTCGTAGTACATGCTTATATACATCCAATGAAGCAAAAGAGTTTGTCAAAGTTTTCTTTGTCGCGTCCAGTTCGTTGAACTGAATTGCTTGAGGACAAGCAATATGCTAAGCTTGGGGGAGTTGATACGTCTCAAACGTATCTACTTTTCCAAACACTTTTGATATTGTTTTGACCTCATTCTTGCATGATTTGAACTAAACTAACCCGGACTGACGCTGTTTTCAGCAAAGCTGCCTGTATGGTTTTATTGTGTGCAGGAAAACGGATTTTTAGGTATCTCAGAAAAATCCACGAAAAATCACAGAAAATCCACGCACCCGAAGGAACCCGGAGCCAGAAGAGGGGCCAGAGGGGGGCCAGGGGGGCCCAGGCGCCCTGGTGGCGCGGCCCAGCCCCTGGCTGCGCCGGGGGGTCGCCTGGGTGGGCCCCACCTCCCCTGGTGCCCTACTTCGACTCGTATTTTAGCTCGTGACGGAAAAACCCCAGATCAGAAGTTCTTTTCGCAGTTTTTGTCATGGAGCCGCCGCCACCCTCTGTTCTTCTTCGGGAGGGCTAATCTGGAGGCTGAATTGGCCTCCGGAGAGGGGAGATCGTCGCCATCATCATCACCATCACCACTCCATCATCCCTCCATGACTTCTCCTTCCATGTGTGAGTAATCCCCTGCTGTAGGCGAAGGGGATGGTAGGGATTGGATGAGTTAGATCATGTAATAGTTTGTCAGATCGTTGGGGGCATGTTGCCTATCATCTACTATGGTGTTTATCATCTTTGCTTCAACTTGTTATGCTTAATGCTTGACACTTAGGGCCCGAGTGCCATGATTTCAGATCTGAACCATATGTGTTTGCATGAATATATTTGTGTTCTTGATCCTATCTATGAGTTGTTTGCACCTATTACGGTTCGGAACCGGCGATCCCAAAAGTGACAGCTTGGGACACCAAAGGGGATGGTCCGTAGTTTGAGGATTACATGTATCCATTGAGTTCATTGCTTTGTTCCGGTGCTCTTTGACAGGAGCACCTTAATCTCCATAAGTTCCTTTTGGCCCCGTTCATAGCGGGGTGGTAGGACAAAAGATGTTGTGCAAGTTCTTATTGCAAGCATGTACAACTACCTACGGGATACATGCCTAATGTTTGATATTTGCCTAGATGATCATTACTTTTTCGTGTGCCGTGCCACAAGTTAGAATCATGATATATCTCATCCATGCAGCGCCCAACCATCCGTCTCCCTAGCCTATAGTGTTTTAAATCCTGCTGGTTACTAGTTACTACTTTTGCCATTTACTACTTTTTGCTATTTACTTTTGTTGTTTACTTTTACTATCACTATCATCACTATCATATCACTGTTACCACTTATCTTTTGTTGCAAGTAAGTATATTTCAGGTGCGGTTGAATTGACAACTCAACTGTCAAAGCTTATAAATACTCTTTGGCTCCCCGTGTGTCGAATCAATAAATTGGGTTATACTTACTCGCGAAGACTATCTCGATCCCTTACGGTTGAGGGTTATCACCGTGCACAGCGCTGACCGGAGGGGTGGGCTGTGATGTGGTAGGCACGTGGCACGGTGTACCGGGACGCCTGTTTCGTGCCTCGGGAACCCTGTACACATCGTTCGGGGCCGTAAGTGGAAACCTCGTCCGGACTCCCTTCGGATGGACCCTGAATAGGCGATAAACCTGGACTAAGGACTTGTGTGGTTAGTCAGGTCATGGTCTACACCCACGTCGGCTTTCGCTTGAAGTCTGCCGAGCACATGTCGTGTGCAGACGCTAAGTGGTGGAAACACGTGTGAAGAAGTACACCCCTGCAGGGTTACAAATCATCTATTCGAATGTCCGTGTCCGCGGTAAAGAACTTCTGGGTTGCCTATACAGTTCATAGACAAGTGAAAGTGGATACTCTAAAATGCGCAAGATAAGCGTGAGTGCTATGGATGGCCTTCTCATAGGGAGACGGGAGCGGATCCATAGTGGTGTATTGATTGGTGAATATGTGGACTCGTGTGCGCCACCTTAAAAGAGTTACTTGCAGTCGTAGTTCAGGATAGCCACTGAGTCAAAGCTGGCTTGCTGTAGTCAAAATCCACCACCCCCTTTGTTGATACTAATGCATATGTAGCTAGTTCTGATGTAAGTCTTGCTGAGTACCTTTGTACTCAAGTTTGCTTAATTTATGTTTTGCAGAGAGACTTCAGTCTCACTAGTGGTTCCGCGTGGACTTCGACGTTTAGCTTGTTACCTCAGCTACGATCTCGTACCCTTGGGAGGGTCTTGTAGGTATTCAGGCTTGATAGCCTTCTTCCTTTTCAGATGTCTGTACTCAGACATGTTTATGCTTCCGTTGCATGTATGCTCTGTATGTTGGGTCATGTGACCCCTGTTTGTAATAAATGCTATGATGGCTCTTCTGGGCCTTATTTATATGAGTTGTTGAGTTATGTTGTGATGCCATGTTGTACAACACATACATGCATGTTATGTGTACGTGTAATGTGTATTGCTATGTGTGGGATCCGACACCTAGTTGTTTACCCTTGGTAGCCTATCTTATGGGGAAATGCCTCCTACTGTTTCCACTGAGCCTTGGTAGCTTGCTACTGCTCCGGAACACTTAGGCTGGCCGGCATGTGTCCTTCCTCGTTCATGTGTTTGTCCCTTCAGGGAAATGTCACGCGTTGTTCCTTTAATCCCTTGTAGCTTGCTACGACTTGGGTTCATGCGTTCATGACTGACACGTTCGTTGCTGGGTCATGTATGCATGTCCCTGTAATTTAGCGCCACTTTTGGTTTACAACTAGTCAGGTCGGCCCGGGTTCCCTGTCATATGGATGCTAGCGACACTATCATATATGTGAGCCAAAATACGCAAACGTTCCCGGGCCAGGTAAGGTGGCACCCGTGGGGATACCGTGCATGAGGCTGCAAAGTGAGATGATGTGTTACATGCTAGATCGGTGTGACTCAGGATCGGGGTCCTGACAGCTTTGGTATTAGAGCCTGACTGCCTGTAGGATTACCAAGCCAAACTGGTCGAAGTCGTGTCTAGAAATTCTGTAGTTATATAAGGGAATTGATTGTGGAAGTGAACGTACGGCTCTTTTTACTTCTTTACCCTATGCCCTTCTGATCTGAGTTGTCCTCTTCTTCCACGGGGTTAAGAAACTAGGCTTCTCATTCTATTTATCAGGATCACGTTAATGGTGGATTCAACTCCCAAATTCAGCTTCAAGTACTTACGTGTGTTCAACTGTTGGTCTCAGAACCTTGACATTATGATGTTGAGTGGTTATGCCATCTTGTGCATTAGTGATAACCCTCAACCGTAAGGGATCGAGATAGTCTTCGCGGGTAAGAATAACCCAATTTATTGATTCGACACACGGGGAGCCAAAGAGTATTTATAAGCTTTGATAGTTGAGTTGTCAATTCAACCACACCTGAAATATACTTACTTGCAACAAAAGATAAATGGTAACAGTGATATGATAGCGATGATGGTGATAGTAAAAGTAAACAGCAAAAGTAAATAGTAAAGGTAAATGACAAAAGTAGCAACTAGTGACAAGCAGTATTTAAAACACTGTAGGCTAGGGAGATGGATGGTTGGGCGTTGCATGGATGAGATATATCATGATTCTAACTTGGGGCACGGCACACGGAAAAGTAATGATCATCTAGGCAAATATCAAACATTAGGCATGTATCCCGTAGGTAGTTGTACGTGCTTGCAATAAGAACTTGCACAACATCTTTTGTCCTACCATCCCGCTACGAACGGGGCCAAAAGGAACTTATGGAGATTAAGGTGCTCCTGTCAAAGAGCACCGGAACAAAGCAATGAACTCAATGGATACATGTAATCCTCAAACTACGGACCATCCCCTTTGGTGTCCCAAGCTGTCACTTTTGGGATCGCTGGTTCCGAACTGTAACAGGTGCAAACAACTCATAGGTAGGATCAAGAACACAAATATATTCATGCAAACACATATGGTTCAGATCTGAAATCATGGCACTCGGGCCCAAAGTGTCAAGCATTAAGAATAACAAGTTGAAGCAAAGATGATAAACACCATAGTAGATGATAGGCAACATGCCCCCAACGATCTGACAAACTATTACATGATCTAACTCATCCAATCCCTACCATCCCCTTCGCCTACAGCAGGGGAATTACTCACACATGGAAGGAGAAGTCATGGAGGGATGATGGAGTGGTGATGATGATGACGATGGCGACGATCTCCCCTCTCCGGAGGCCAATTCAGCCTCCAGATTAGCCCTCCTGAGGAAGAACAGAGGGTGGCGGCGGCTCCGCGACGGAAAACTGCGAAAAGAACTTCTGATCTGGGGTTTCCGTCTCGCGAGTAAAAATACGAGGCAAAGTAGGGCACCAGGGGGTGTGGGCCCCACCCAGGCGACCCCCCGGCGCGGCCCAGGGGGGCGCGCCCACAGGGCGCCTGGGCACCCCCTGGCCCCCCTCTGGCCCCTCTTCTGGCTCCTGGTTTCTTCGGGTGCGTGGATTTTCTGTGATTTTTCGTGGATTTTTCTGAGATACCTAAAAATCCATTTTCCTGCACACAATAAAACCATACAGGCAGCTCTGCTGAAAACAGCGTCAGTCCGGGTTAGTTTAGTTCAAATCATGCAAGAATGAGGTCAAAACAATATCAAAAGTGTTTGGAAAAGTAGATATGTTTGAGACGTATCAACTCCCCCAAGCTTAGCATATTGCTTGTCCTCAAGCAATTCAGTTCAACGAACTGGACGCGACAAAGAAAACTTTGACAAACTCTTTTGCTTCATTAGATGTATATAAGCATGTACTACGAAAAGAGTCTAGCAAGTATTGAAACAGTATTATGAGGACAGTGCAAGGAGCAATCCTTCTTTCAAGTGACTAGTCACAAATACTTAAAAGTAAACAATATACTACTGAAAATCAAGACAAGATTACATTGCACATAGCTTGAGCATACTAGGGTGGTATCTCGCTAGTCTCCATGAGTGAAGCAAAACATAAATGCAGAAACTCCTCCAGAGTTTTAAAGGAGACTAGAACTAAGAATTTTAGAATAAATCATATCACAAGCATGCAGAAGACAATGTAATACTTTGGGACAATGCACATTACACTCAGAATGACAATTATGCTCTCCTAGTTAGTGCTTTGAAGAAAGAGGGTGGAGACTCTCGAACCGTGGCTTTTGTTTGGCAAGGTTGAAAACCCGTGGTCGGAAACAAAAACTAAACATGTACCAGAGCTCTTGGTTTTAAAAACAGAGGTAAAACGTTTTTGAGAGGTGCATATTTCGTCAACGAATGCTAGCAGATAACTCAATCACTTCTTAAGCTGGACAAGTCTCGAGGAACGGCTCCCGCATGAGGACGGTCACATCCTCTTAATCTCCTTTGTTTATCACTGCCAAAGTTTTCTGGTTTCTCATGAACAAAGCGTGAAGGAGGGTTTGTTTGTTATATTATCTTTTTGAGCCGGACGCACTCTATGCCAGTTCCTTCTCGTATTAAGGGTTTGCACATTAGACATGCAATCCAGGGGTGAAACTTGTCCAACTTAAAAAGATCATGAATTAACTACTACTTCCTCATGAGCTAAAACATAGGCACAAAAAGAGAAATGCTTTTGATTAATTTCGAGGTGGTACACGAAAGCCTTCGTTAGGAATGGCAGGTAAATACCATGTATAGGAAGTTATGGTGGACTCATATGGCATAACAGGTTTTAAGGATTTTGGATGCACAAGCAGCCGGTCCGCTTAGTACAGGTGGGGGTTTAGCAAAAGACTAGGAAGCGACCAACTAGAGAGCAATAACGGCCATAATCATGTAGAGCGACAAAGTAACATTGAATCGGGCATGAAAGTGATATAACTATTCTAAAACTCAAAGATCATCAAGGCAGAGCAGACTTTTTAGTCTCAAACATGTGTAAGCATGTGCCAAGTCAATCCAAAAATTCTCTAAAGGGAAATACCACCTTAGTATACCGAACTATGAACAGTGCAATGCATGTAGATCATTTCAATAACACATTATATACTCTAGTTATTCGAGACTAGCCACAAGGAAAGCATGAACCACTTGGAAGAGCATTGTAAACATAGCACTATGTCGCTACAAGATGGTCTCTAGATCATAAGTGCAGGCATATGTACAAAAGTAGAAACAAAAAGAGTTCATATCGGTCTTCCTTGTTGCTTCCCTTGAGTCGATCTTCGTCATTACTGCTTGTCACTTGCACAATCGAACGTAGGAAATATAATCAAATGCCATCATGGACTCGAGCTGAATTCTGAAAGCAAAGCAAACTAAAGAGAAAATGAAATCTTTTTGGATTATTTCAAGGGTTGTACGAAAGCAAAAGAAAAATAAAATCTTTTTTGTTGTTTTTACAAAGAGAGAAATAAAGAAGAACGGGCAAAAACTTCGAAAAGATCAAAGCGAACAAAACGGATAATACAATGGAAAAGTGAGAGGGGCACGTACTCCTCCAAGCTTCGGGTTTTGGCCTAAGTTGGTAGCAGCTACTGCCCCCAGGAGCCTCCTGCTCCGGGGGTATGGTGGTGAGTCCAAGGGTCGTAGAAGGATGCTGGCGCGTACACCGAACTCCTCGGAGTCTCCCACGAGGAAGGGTCCGTACGCCAAGCAGAGGAAGACCCTTCACCAAACTCGGTGGCGGTATCTCCCTGGAAAGGTGGTAACTCACCGTGCTCCTCCTCGTCGGGCACAACCCCCTCCATGGGGTTATGAAACTGATACTGGACCATGAACTCATCGAACTGGACAACATCAAAGGACCATACGTTCCTGCGAGAAAAATCAAACAAAAGAGGTGCAGGTAGACGGATCTCGCGTTCCGCGGTAGTTCCGAAACGTAAGATATAAACAAGATTATCCAGCTCAGAAGCCATGGTAACAAACTTATGCCTTTTCATAGCAACAAGATCAAAGCTTAAATAAGTAAAAGGATTATCATCGGGGTGTGGGGTGCCTCCAAGATATTCTAAGATAAGTGTGGCATAAACGCCACCATATAAGTCCCCCTTGTTACCGTTCATAGCAAGGCGTCGAGTAATTAAGGCACCCAGATTATAATCAGACCTCCCTGAGAGGGCTGCTGCCAGGATAGCAATATCCGGAGCAGAAATGCTGCTCGTGTTGTCATGAGCTAACACCCCTCTAGCAACATAATATGCAAAATACCTGAGGTGAGGAAATAAGATGCTGGAGATCTTAGACCGGTGAATATCCCTCGTACCGATGCTGCAGAGAGAGTTAATGACGGTTTTTAGCTCGGAGGGCCGAGTGGCCATCCTAGCCGTCCTCCCAACGTTTGGCACACCTATTATTTCACAAAACCTTCCCAAAGTCATGGTGATAAGATCATTGTAAATTTTAAACTCAATAGCACCTGAATCAGGATTATATCTAAAACTGTTAATAAAATTGGAGGTGAGTTTTTGATATTGAGTAACACGGCACGTGACGAGCCGTGTCAAACCTGCATTAGCACAAAGATTATAAAACTCATCATTAATTCCCGCAGCTTCAAGGAATTCATCACATGGAAACGTCATTGTACGTGCTGGACTTGTATCTTCCAACAACTCCAGGGGCACATGATCTTCATTATAGCTCACGCTAGCAGTCGAGAGTGAAGCTGTGGCTCTAGTAACTCGATCGGAGTGTGCAGGCCTCCTCTTCTCAAGCCACCCTTTTGCCCTTCCTAACAAACTCATTTCTGAAATTTTTGGCAATTTACAAAAACGAGGATTAAAACAAGATGAGTTAAGGCAAACTACTCAACTCACTTGCCCAAGGCATAAACTTGCATCAAAACTTGGAAAATAACTTTCTACACATGCATGCAAGCTCATCTATACAGCACCAAGAACTACTAAATACTCACAAATGAAGCCACCAATCAAAAATCTAAATTGAGGGGTGGAGGAGTCGCATACCAGGGAGTATTTGTTCAAAATCTCAGCTCAAATGATGGGCTGTAGAGAGAAATCGAAGAATCGCCTCCAAGAACAGCAAGAACACAAGAACAAGTGCAGAACTCGCGTTTTTGGAGAAAAAGTGAGAGGGAGGAAGAAGACATACCTGGAGGGGGGCCGTGTGGGCCCCAGGCGCCCTGTGGGCGCGGCCAGGGGCTGGGCCGCGCCAGCTGGCCGCCTGGGCCACTGGTGGGTCCCCCTGGCTGGCCCCAGGTCCCTCTGGGTCTCTCCCGTCGTGGAAATTTTTACTTAAATTTTTCTGGAATTTTTCTGAAAACTTCACTGTTGAAAATGTTTCGAAGTTCAAAAAGCTGCGGAACTCTCTGAAAACTTGAAGTAGTGAGTAGTATTGTGAAGCTTCAAAACATAAATACTTGGTACAGCAAGTAGGACAAAAACTAAAAACAAATGAAAACATAACAAGCTCAACTTTTTATCTATATAAAACATGTTTACTAGTAAGGTTGATCAAGTCTTACCACCAAACAGGCGATATATAGAGCAAAAAGTCTCACCTCTTACGAAGTAATCACTGAACCTTTACCTTGATGGACATTGTCCCTACCATGATAGTTTTGTATTTGTGAGGCACATGTAGTGGACAGTCCCATTCTCCAATCTTCACGGTCTCGATATTTTCTATAGAGTTGAGGCCATGCCTCCTGTCGATCTTCTTTGGAAAATATACCGTGTGTTCTTTATCATTCACATGGAAGGTAACCTTCCCTTTATTGCAATCAATAATAGCACCTGCGGTGTTAAGAAAAGGTCTACCAAGAATAATGGACATGCTCCCATCCTGGGGCATGTCAAGCACAACAAAATCAGTAAGAATCAAACAATTAGCAACTTCTACGGGAACATCCTCACAAATACCTATCGGAACAGCGGTTGACTTGTCAGCCATCTGAAGGGAGATATCTGTAGGAATTAGTTTCTCTAAACAAAGTCTCTCGTAAAGAGAGAGAGGCATAACACTCACTCCCGCTCCAAGATCACATAAAGCAGCTTTGACATAATTATTCATTATGGAGCAAGGAATGGTGGGTATACCCGGATCACCGAGCTTCTCAGGAATCTTGCCACTGAAAGAGTAGTTAGCAAGCATAGTAGATATTGCATCATTAGGAACTTTTCTTTTATTAGTGACAATATCTTTCATATATTTTGAATAAGGAAGTAACTTAATAGCATCAGTCAAAGGGATTTGAAGAAAAAGAGGTTTAATCCACTCACAAAACTTATTGTAATGCTCTTCTTCTTTAGATTTGATGGACTTACCTGGAAAGGGCATGGGCTTCTGCACCCATGGTTCTCTTTCCTTCCCATGTTTTCTTGTGATGAAGTCTTCTTTAGTGTACCTCTTACGTTTGTCAGGTGCTTCTTCTTCTCGAACTTCAGGCGGATCATTCTTCTCATTATCCTTACCTTCAGGTTCAGCATCGTCTTCAGTCTCAGCATCGGAGATAGATACACTGTTTGGATCAACAGCTGGCTCTTCATCTGCAATAGGATCATTAGAATTGTCAGCATCCTTATGTTTCTTCTTCTTCTTTGGAGAGCCAACAATTTCTTCTTCCTGCATTTGAGAATCTTGCTCGATTCTCTTCGGATGCCCCTCTGGATAGAGAGGATCTTGAGTGCTAGTTCCTCCTCGGGTCTTAATCCCAAAAACCTGCAAATTATCTTGTTTGGCATTGTTAGCAAGCAAATCTCTTTGCACATTAGAAATTTGGTCAAGCTGAGTTTGAACCATATGAAAATGCTTCACAAGACATTGAACATCATTAACTATTCTACCTAGAACATCAAGCAAACTTTTGATAGCAAGGGAATTATCATGCAACTGACTTTGTATCCTCTCATTGAAATGATTTTGTTTCACAATAAAATTATCAAACTCATCTAAACATTGATCAGGAGGCTTACCATGAGGGATGTCACTTGCGTTGAAATCTAAAAGAGAGTGTACCTCTACCATAGGAGGGTGAGTGGTAGGCTCACACAGCTTCTCAATAGGGGGTAGATTCTTCACATCTTCAGCTTTAATACCTTTCTCTTTAATAGACTTCTTTTCTTCTCGCATATCTTCGGGGCTTAGAACAAACATGCCCCTCTTCTTTGGTGGTGGAGGTGGTTCAGGGACGGACCAATCTTCATGGTTTTTGGCAATTCTGCTCATCAAATCTTCTGCATCTTCTGGCGTCCTTTTCCTGAAAACACAACCAGCACAACTGTCCAAATAGGACCTGGATTCATCAGTTAAACCAGCATAGAATATATCAATTAATTCATTCTTAGGGATTTCATGTCCTGGTCTAGCCCGAATCAGACCGCAGTACCTCCCCCAAGCTTTAGGGAGGGACTCATCCTGCAACTGTTTAAAGTTATAAATTCTTTGTAAAGCAGCATGTTGCATGTGAGCAGGAAAGTACTTATCAACAAAAGAGTGAGCTAAGTCTTGAGGACTCTTAATGGAACCGCATGGAAGCGAATCATACCATGCTTTAGCGCCTTCCTTCAAGGAGAAAGGAAGAAGCTTGGTGATATAAAAGTATCGTATCTTCTCATCTGTGGTAAATAGGCCACCTAACTCACCGAGTTTAGTTAGGTGTGCAATAGCATCATCATTTTCTCTGCCATAAAAGGGGTCAGCTTCAACCATAGGTATAAGTGAAAGATCAACAGAGAAATCATAATCAGGATCATCAATGCATATAGGAGATGTAGCAAATTCAGGATCAGGAACTGTTTTGTTCTTCAAAGAGTGTTTTTCAAATAGTTTCTTAATAACTTCAGGGTCAGAGCCAGAAAACTCTGTCAGTTCCCTGCATAAATCTTCATCAAGCATATAGTAATCATCATCAAGGAGTCTCTCCTTGAGTTTACTCAAATCAGGATAATCATAAGTTTCACCAATAGGGTAGCGAGTAACAGGAATTTCAATTCCGGACTTTTTAGCAGCAGCAGCGATCTGTTTCTCAAGAGCATAACCAAGGGAACTAATATCATCAACAGTAGTAGAAGCATCATCAAGAGTATCGGACATAGTAGCTGATTCAGTAGGAGCATCATGTGGTGGTGGTGAGGCAAACTTACTCATAACAGAAGGTGAATCAAGCGTAGCACTAGTGCTCAGAAAAGTACCTCTTCTTGTAGTGGATAGTAAGATCGGAACCTTGGGGTCTCCTTTCTTACCCATAGTGGATGAAGTGCAGCAGGTAGGATACCTCAAGTAGACTTGTAAATATTGCTATGCTCCCCGGCAACGGCGCCAGAAAACGGTACTTGATAACCCTCAACTGTAAGGGATCGAGATAGTCTTCGCGGGTAAGAATAACCCAATTTATTGATTCGACACACGGGGAGCCAAAGAGTATTTATAAGCTTTGACAGTTGAGTTGTCAATTCAACCGCACCTGAAATATACTTACTTGCAAAAAAAGATAAATGGTAACAGTGATATGATAGCGATGATGGTGATAGTAAAAGTAAACAGCAAAAGTAAATAGTAAAGGTAATTGACAAAAGTAGCAACTAGTGACAAGCAGGATTTAAAACACTGTAGGCTAGGGAGATGGATGGTTGGGCGCTGCATGGATGAGATATATCATGATTCTAACTTGGGGCATGGCACACGGAAAAGTAATGATCATCTAGGCAAATATCAAACATTAGGCATGTATCCCGTAGGTAGTTGTACGTGCTTGCAATAAGAACTTGCACAACATCTTTTGTCCTACCATCCCGCTACGAACGGGGCCAAAAGGAACTTATGGAGATTAAGGTGCTCCTGTCAAAGAGCACCGGAACAAAGCAATGAACTCAATGGATACATGTAATCCTCAAACTACGGACCATCCCCTTTGGTGTCCCAAGCTGTCACTTTTGGGATCGCCGGTTCCGAACCGTAACAGGTGCAAACAACTCATAGGTAGGATCAAGAACACAAATATATTCATGCAAACACATATGGTTCAGATCTGAAATCATGGCACTCGGGCCCTAAGTGTCAAGCATTAAGAATAACAAGTTGAAGCAAAGATGATAAACACCATAGTAGATGATAGGCAACATGCCCCCAACGATCTGACAAACTATTACATGATCTAACTCATCCAATCCCTACCATCCCCTTCGCCTACAGCAGGGGAATTACTCACACATGGAAGGAGAAGTCATGGAGGGATGATGGAGTGGTGATGATGATGACGATGGCGACGATCTCCCCTCTCCGGAGGCCAATTCAGCCTCCAGATTAGCCCTCCCGAGGAAGAACAGAGGGTGGCGGCGGCTCCGCGACAGAAAACTGCGAAAAGAACTTCTGATCTGGGGTTTCCGCCTCGCGAGTAAAAATACGAGGCAAAGTAGGGCACCAGGGGGTGTGGGCCCCACCCAGGCGACCCCCCGACGCGGCCCAGGGGGGCGCGCCCACAGGGCGCCTGGGCACCCCCTGGCCCCCCTCTGGCCCCTCTTCTAGCTCCTGGTTCCTTCGGGTGCATGGATTTTCTGTGATTTTTCGTGGATTTTTCTGAGATACCTAAAAATCCGTTTTCCTGCACATAATAAAACCATACAGGCAGCTCTGCTGAAAACAGCGTCAGTCCGGGTTAGTTTAGTCCAAATCATGCAAGAATGAGGTCAAAACAATATCAAAAGTGTTTGGAAAAGTAGATACGTTTGAGACGTATCAATTAGCCTCCAAAGTCTTTTGAGCATTTACAGCCGTTATGTTGTTCGAGTCATCCCAGGTTTCTAAACAATCTGATGCATTTGCAAATCTTTCCTCTATGTTCCCCATATCCTTTTGGGCCAGACTAATCACATTAATCGGTGTGTTGAGGTACTCCGTTGCCTCGACATATTTGTTGGAGCCATCAGGAAACTAGGACATCATAGATAGCCACCCAGTAAAACAACCTTGTGTTGTGTTCCCAGTGTGATGATTCTGGCCATCATTCTCGAAAAGCATCCCGTGATGCCATTTAGTTAGTAGGCATTCTAATCCTGGGCTCTTGAACCCGAGATTAACCCTACTTACTTCATGTTGATAGTGTTTGCTCGTCCCTTTAGGATATTAGCAACCTTGTGATAGTCCTCGAGGTCCATGGTTATCATTCTTCCAATACCATGAACCATCCTTGACAGAAGTTCGTTCGAACCAAAGGATCACAACCAGAGTGCTCTTGAGTAGTACTCCATTCATATTGTGACTCTGTCAGCCCTACCTTTCTGCATGGGTTATCCGGAAGAAATATGTTGAACTAGTTCGACATGATAATCCATGCATTCACAGCTCAGAAAATCTTATGTTCCATTGAATTGTCCCTCTTTAGTCATATTATGACCCCGGCTATCAGTTGATAGTCAAGAGTAGTTGGGCATTCGTGTTCATCGGTGCCTATTACTCTTATGGTCCGTCAATCCATTCTATTTCAGAATGACTAGGAGAAATAAACTCCAGTACCTCATCCATATCTAGGATTGGGTCAAAGCAGTTGTATTCCGCAGATCAAGATACTAATCCAGCTTTGTTCTGTTCTACCTTGGAGTATTGCCATCTTTATGTCAAGAATTCCATGGGAATTGCACCACCTCCTATGAACTCTTGATACAGTGATACTTCTCGCCATCATTATTCATTCCTTGGTTTTCCCTGTTATTGTAACCGGAATACTGACAAGTGAATCGTGATGTGTGAAATCAATACTCCTAGCAACTCCGTTGCTTGGTAGTGAATGGACGATCATCTCATTCTTAGTGTGCTGGTTATTGAATCATCATTCTAAGATTGATCGTGCTACCTAGTCCATTTTTCTGGTGCACTTTTCGATCAATGAGTTAGGGTTGTGTCAATCTCTCACTCTGTTGATCATATCATCTTGCCTTGAAAAGAAAGATCCTCCTCGAGCTTCTTAACATATCGGTGGTTCATGATTTTCCGAATATCTTCTCAGAAGTATTACCAGGTTGTTCCCTGACCATTATGTTGAGCTTGTGATTAAGTTGGTTTTCTTGTAAATCATCCCTTCTCCAAGAATTTGTGTTGGATACCCTGAACTACTCGGTTGAGCTAAGAAACAACTTGGAGAGTTGCAAGATTAAAGCTTGACCTAACGTAGTTCATTCGGAAGGGATATCCTTGTGTTGTGCGTTCATTGAAGAAAGATGGTATCTTCATCGATTGATCCTTGTGATCAACTGTCGGTGTTATTGTCTTATCCTAACTTTGATTTGAGTATGGGCTATTGTCAAGTCAAATCAGAACCAACAATGTTCGTAATGTGGTCTTACTCGTGGTTGTTCCTCGAGCATACCCCATTATATCTTTGGTCTGACCAATGCTATCACCTTGTTCACATAGTTGTGGAATTCCATCTTCATGGAAATCTTGATGATTTGTTTTTGAGCCCATCAACCTCATATTATCTTCTCCATGATTCATGTTGCACACCTGGTTAGTGTTGGAAACTTGTATAAGCATTATCTTCATGTCCCGTTCATGAAGCATATGTTCGGATAAAAGAAGTGACTTCCTATAATACATGTGCATTGATGCAAGTTGCCGCCGTGAATTTGGGAAAGTCAATGTTGCCTCCTCTGGAATCATCCCAAGTCAGTCATGCATGTGCGAAGTATTCTATGGTCTGATAGACTGATCATCTTCATTCCATATGTATTCCCTAGCACCCAAGCCACTGATTGAATTATTCAAGGAGAAGAAGTTCCTTCTTAAGATCTAACCCGGGCTTAACCAAGGACTTCGTTATCCACAATGATGGTTCCCTACCTGAACTCGATAGTGTTTTATTGTTAGCCTACTACGTGGTCATGCTTGTCTGTGACAACATGTTCACATGTGTGTAGCAGAACCAACTCATGTTTTGGAGCTTGCTATCACAGTTCATTTCCCGAGAATCTCGCTACGTCATCTTGTCGGTTGTATTGCTACCTTTCCTTTTCCAGACATGATGTCTGGAATATCCTGTTACCAACCAGATCTGAATCTCACGCGGTTATGATGGTTGGAACATTCCCAGCATTTGCATTTGGTCCCAGCTTGCACCCCAGTAATTGTTGTCCAGGATCATCTTCAAAGTGGACTTACCATGGGTCTCATCCATTTCCGGTGATAGGCAAAAATCATCTGTTGTGTTGTCTTCAACAAGGTAGTCCACATCATCCATTCTAGTCGAAGTATGTCGTTCTCTCGAACTCCGTCAAATGATCGTTGGTGATTGCCTTAGGCTGGTATAGAGATTTTCAATGATCTCTATATCAAAAGTAATTCTTTTTGCCACTTAAGGGAATAATTCTACGAGTCACCTTCTCTAAGGTGCCCCGTCTAGTGACATCGATCACCATCTTATTTAAGTGTGGAATTATTGCCTACCAAGTGAACCTTCATCGTTTGTTTCACTCCATCCCTATGTGTGTTTTGAGTCTCAGCTCAAGAGACGTTCCTACGTCTCACTCCATAAATTGATCTTAAGGTGCTCAATCTTCGAAAAGATCAATTCCTATAGAGTTTCTTCCTATCATCGTCGTGCTGGATGAAGATCTCGAAAGCAAAGACATCAAGATCAATATGAAGCAATGGATCATGAAGATTGTGTTAGTTTGTGTCCCGTCTGATTTCTTACCTCACGTCTTTAATCTCGGGACGAGATTCTTGTTTAGTGGGGGTGAGTTGTCATAGCCCTAGATCAGCCCTCGTTTGTTTTTGCTTGATCATCATGTCATCATGTTTAAACTTTTCCAGAAACCTGAAATGGGATGGCATAAACCCCCAGCATCTCTTGAATCAACTAGGGTTTAATAAATACTTTTCAATGTACCCAAAGTGCCCTTCTAAAATGTTCATCATCTTTGCATTGGTCATAAACCTCTGTCAAAAATGGTGCACAATTTTCTAGGACATAATAAGGTCTTTGGATTAAATCATATGTTATTTGAATTTGGGCCTTTAAATGCTATAAAATATTTTAAATGCCCAAATAATCATAAACCAAAATGTTCCTTGTTGGATATATTATATACAGTGGGCATGAGTAGTTTCATGATTTATGAAAGTGCTTTAGCATTTTTAATAAAGCAACACAAGTACAGAAAATAGAAAAGAGAAAAGAATTAGAAAACAGCGAGAGAGAAAGAGTGACCTGGGCCACTTACTCGGCCTTACCAGGCGGCCCACTTACCTATAGCTGGCCCAGCCCACCTCCTCCGCCCCTGTCGTCTTCCTCCCTGGACAGAAGGACAGGGGCACGTGGTCGCCGCGCGCCGGCACGCACACGGCCACCTCCACCCTCCCTGCCTATCCCCTCTTCGCCCTGGAGATGCCACGCACCACCCTCGACCGCTCTCTCCCCCTCGCGCAATCTCCCCTTCGCTCCCCTGCTCCGATGAGCACTACCGCGGCCACAGCTACCCCCTCGTCCCTCCTTTGTGCCCACGAACTCCGCACCATCCTCCTCTTCATCCTCGCCGAGCCAAGCAACGCCGGACGCCCTACAACGCCGGCTCCGTCGTCATCTTCGCAGTCGGTGCTCAGAGCTCCTCGCCGTCGATTCGGGAGTTGCAGAGCTTCCCCGACCTCTCCCTCGAGCTCGCTAGCCCCGCTGTGAGCCCCTGCACTGAACCCCCCTCTCCCCTGCCTTGTTTGCACCGTGTAGCTGCCGTGTTCACCGGAGCCGAGAGCTCCCGCCACCAGCCATGTCGCCGCCATGGCTACGGCCGTGCAAGCACACACCCGAGCTCACCACTGCACTCAGTGCACTCCTAGGAGCCTAACGCGCCCACCAGCTCCTCCTCCCGTGCTTCCTAGTAGCGCGCCCGCACCTGCCCAAACTCCGGCCGCGTGGCTCGACGCCGGTGACGATTCCGGCCACCCCAGCTGGTGCCGCCTGGTGCCTTGGATGCGCAAGAGCCAGCACGTCCTGTAGATGCCCTCCGCCGTTTGTTTGGTCACCGGAATGGTGATTCTGAGCTGCGTCGCCGTCCTAGCTCTCGCCTGCGGCGAGTCGCCGGTGGGTTTGACCCCTTTGACCACGGCTGGACCCCCTTGTGTCACTGACATGTGGGGCCGGCTTCTGTTTATAATTAGTTTAGAATTTAGTTAAGTGCTAATTGCTGTCATTAGTTAGATGTGCAACTGACATGTGGGCCCAGCCCTATTAGTTGTTAGTTAGGTTAAACTAACCCTAGTTAGTTAGCAGTAGTCACTGACGTGTGGGTCCCACGTGTCAGCCTCTGTAGCTGACTGTGAGTCACTGACCAGTGGACCCCACTGGTCAGGTTGGACCTGGGCCAGCCCTTGTTGACCTGCTGACGTCAGCATGAAGTCATGCTGATGTAGTAACTTTTTCTGGGATTTAAAATAAATCAGAAATGATTTATCTATTTCAAAAAATGTTTAAAACTTCTAAAAATCATAGAAAATGATCTATAACTCCAGTGAAAATAGTTTATACATATAAAATGATCAGAAAAATCCAAAGAACTTGTTTATGGCATTTTCATGCATGTTTGAAGAACTTACAGCCACTGTTTAGGACATTTTGAATAAATGGCATTTGAATAATCACATATGGAGTTTGAATTTGAACCTTTGGTTCAAACCAACTTCATTTAATATGGTTGCTAGTTGCATTAGCTCAATCAACAGCATATTGCCATGTCATGATCATGCATCATATTGTCACATTGCATTGATTGTGTCCTCTCTTGTTTGCCGGTGCTCGTTCCCCCCCCCCTTAGTAGACGTATGTTCCGGCGATGAGTTCGATGACACCGATGAAGAGCTATATCATCTTCAGAAGTGCCAGGCAAGGAAAACCCCATTTTGCATTCCGATACAATCCCACTCTCTCGCTCTTGCTCTCTTTTACTACATTAGGAAAACAACGATTCAAGTGCTATTTGTTGCGGTAGCTGAACCCCTTTTCCTCTGCATGACATGTCATTGCCACAGTAAATAGTTGAAACCCACTAGCATGAGTAGGAGTTGTTTGAGCCATGATGTGCCTACTCATTCATGCTTTCTGGTTATGCCTGCTATTGCTTAGAGTTGTGTCAAGTCTGATTCATCGGGGATGAATTGGAATGTGGTCATCATGTCCTACTGTTGAGGGCCAAGTGTGTGAACACGTTTTGGTAAAGGTAGCGATGAGAGGCCATGTAGGAGTACATGGTGAGTTGTCTCATTGAAATCGTCCTCAGGAACTGAGTTCAGTGTTTGTTGATCCATGAATAGCTACTACCACACGTTGGGCCCTGAAATATGACCCCGCTAGACTTATTAACCGCCCTTGTCCTTTGTCCAGGAGTTGTAATTAGTTTCTGGTGTTAGTAGTACTCTAGAGGCCGTGCGCAGCGCTGACCGGAGTGGTGGGCTGTGATGCGGTAGGCACGTGGCACGGTGTACCGGACGCCGGTTTGGTGCCTCGGGAACCCTGTACACATCGTTCGGGGTCGTAAGTGGAAACCTCGGTCGGACTCCCTTTGGATGGAACCTGAATAGGCGATAAACCTAGACTAGGGACTTGTGTGGTTAGTCAGGTCATGGTCTACACCCACGTCGGCTTTCGCTTGAAGTCTGCCGAGCACATGTCGTGTGCAGACGCTAAGTGGTGGAAACACGTGTGAAGAAGTACACCCCTGCAGGGTTACAAATCATCTATTCGAATAGTCGTGTCCGCGGTAAAGGACTTCTGGGTTGCCTATACATTTCATAGACAAGTGAAAGTGGATACTCTAAAATGCGCAACATAAGCATGAGTGCTATGGATGGCCTTCTCGTAGGGAGACGGGAGCGGATCCATAGTGGTGTATTGATTGGTGAATATGTGGACTCGTGTGCGCCACCTTAAAAGAGTTACTTGCAGTCGTAGTTCAGGATAGCCACTGAGTCAAAGCTGGCTTGCTGCAGTCAAACTCCACCACCCCCTTTGTTGATACTGATGCATATGTAGCTAGTTCTGATGTAAGTCTTGCTGAGTACCTTTGTACTCACGTTTGCTTAATTTATGTTTTGCAGAGAGACTTCAGTCTCACTAGTGGTTCCGCGTGGACTTCAACGTTTAGCTTGTTACCTCAGCTACGATCTTGTACCCTTGGGATGGTCTTGTAGGTAGTCAGGCTTGATAGCCTTCTTCCTTTTCAGATGTCTGTACTCAGACATGTTTATGCTTCTGTTGCCTGTATGCTCTGTATGTTGGGTCATGTGACCCCTGTTTGTAATAAATGCTATGATGGCTCTTCTGGGCCTTATCTATATGAGTTGTTGAGTTATGTTGTGATGCCATGTTGTACAGCACATACTTGCATGTTATGCGTACGTGTAATGTGTATTGCTATGTGTGGGATCCGACACCTAGTTGTTTACCCTTGGTAGCCTATCTTATGGGAAATGCCTCTTAGTGTTTCCACTGAGCCTTGGTAGCTTGCTACTGCTCCGGAACACTTAGGCTGGCTGGCATGTGTCCTTCTTTGTTCCTGTGTCTGTCCCTTCAGGGAAATGGCATGAGTTGTTCCTTTAAGTCCTTGTAGCTTGCTACGACTTGGGTTCATACTTTGATGACCGACACGTTCGTTGCTGGGTCATGTATGCATGTCCCTGTAATTTAGCGCCACTTTTGGTTTACAACTAGTCATGTCGGCCCGGGTTCTCTGTCATATGGATTCTAGCGACACTATCATATATGTGAGCCAAAATACGCAAATGGTCCCAGGCCAGGTAAGGTGGCACCCGTGGGGATATCGTGCGTGAGGCCGCAAAGTGATATGATGTGTTAGATGCTAGATCGGTATGACTTAGGATCGGGGTCCTGACATACACATCAATAACATGTATATCAACTATACCTTTGTTCACTTTGCCATCCTTCTTATCCGCCAAATACTTGGGGAACTTCCGCTTCCCGTGACCATTTTCTTTACAGATAGAAGCACTCAGTATCAGGCTTGGCTCCAGACTTGGGTTTCTTCATGGGAGTAGCAATTTTATTGCTATTCTTCTTGAAGTTCCCCTTCTTTCCCTTGCCCTTTTTCTTGAAACTAGTGGTCTTGTTAACCATCAACACTTGATGCTCCTTTTTGATTTCTACCTCCGCAGCTTTGAGCATAGCGAAGAGCTCGAGAATTGTCTTCTGCATCCCTTGCATGTTATAGTTCATCACGAAGTCTTTATAGCTTGGTGGCAGTGATTGAAGAACTCTATCAATAACACGATCTTCCTCAACTTTGCAACCAAGTTGAGTCATATGATTGTAGTACCCAGACATTCTGAGTGTTCACTGATAGAACTGTTCTCCTCCATCTTGCAGCTATAGAACTTATTGGAGACTTCATATCTCTCAATTCGGGCATTTGCTTGAAATATTAACTTCAACTCTTGGAACATCTCATATGCTCCATGACGTTCAAAACGTCGTTGAAGTACTGATTCTAAGCCTTAAAGCATGGCACACTGAACGATCGAGTAGTCATTAGAACGAGCTTGCCAAACATTCAAAACGTACGGAGTTTCTCCTGCAGCAGGCCTGTCACCTAGCGGTGCTTCCAGGACATAATTCTTCTGTGCAGCAATGAGGATAATCCTCAAGTTACGGACCCAGTCCGTGTAGTTGCTACCATCATCTTTCAACTTAGCTTTCTCTAGGAACGCATTAAAATTCAAGGGAACCGTAGCACGGGCCATTGATCTACAACAACATAGATATGCAATAACTATCAGGACTAAGTTCATGATAAATTAAAGTTCAATTAATGATATTACTAAAGAACTCACACTTAGATAGACATCCCTCTAGTCATCTAAATGATCACGTGATCCAAATCAACTAAACCATGTCCGATCATCACATGAGATGGAGTAGTTTTCAATGGTGAACATCTTATGTTGATCATATCTACTATATGATTCACGCTCGACCTTTCGGTCTCTAGTGTTCCGAGGCCATGTCTGTACATGCTAGGCTCGTCAAGTTTAACCTGAGTATTATGCATGTGCAAAACTGTCTTACACCCGTTGTATTTGAACACAGAGCTTATCACACCCGATCATCGCATGGTGTCTCGGCACGACGAACTTTCGCAACGATGCATACTTAGGGAGAACACTTGTACCTTGAATTTTTGTAAGGGATCATCTTATAATGCTACCGCTGTTCTAAGCAAAATAAGAAGCATAATAAGATAAACATCACATGCAAACAAAATATGTGACATGATATGGCCATCATCATCTTGTGCTTTTTATCTCCATCTCCAAAGCATCGTCATGATCTCCATCGTCATCGGCTTGACACCATGATCTTCATCGTAGTGTCGTGGTCGTCTCGCCAACTATTGCTACTACTACTATCGCTAACTCATAGTGATGAAGTAAAGCAATTACATGGCCTTCGCAATTCATACAATAAAGAGACAACCATAAGGCTCTTGCCGGTTGCCGGTAATTTACAAAACATGATCATCTCATACAATAACGTTTAACTCATCACGTCTTGACCAAATCACATCACAACATGCCCTGCAAAAACAAGTTAGACGTCCTCTACTTTGTTGTTGCAAGTTTTACGTGGCTGCTACGGGCTTAGCAAGAACCGTTCTTACCTACGCATACAAAAACCACAACGATTTTTCGTCAAGTATGTGATGTTTTAACCTTCACAAGGACCGGGCGTAGCCACACTTAATTCAACTAAAGTGAGAGAGACAGACACCCGCCGGTCACCTTTAAGCAACAAGTGCTCGTAATGGTGAAACCAGTCTCGCGTAAGCGTACGCGTAATGTCAGTCCGGGCCGCTTCATCTCACAATACCGCCGAATCAAGGTATGACATGCTGGTGAGCATTATGACTATTATCTCCCACAACTCATTGTGTTCTACTCGTGCATATCATCTACACATAGACCTGGCTCATGATGCCACTCCTGGGGAACGTAGTATTTAAAAAAATACTACAATCACGCAAGATCTATCTACTAGAAGCATAGCAACGAGTGGGGAGAGTGTGGCTACGTACCCTCGTAGACCGAAAGCGGAAGTGTCTAGTGACGCGGTTGATATAGTCGAACGTCTTCGTGATCCAACCGATCCAAGCACCGAACGTACGGCACCTCCGCGTTCAGCACACGTTCAGCTCGATGACGTCCCACGAGCTCTTGATCCAGTTGAGCATCACGGGAGATTTTCGTCAGCACGACGGCGTGGTGACGGTGATGATGAAGCTACCGTCGCAGGGTTTCTCCTAAGCACTGCAACGATATGACCGAGGTGTGTAACTGTGGAGAGGGGCACCGCACATGACTAAGACAAATCTTGGAGTGCCTTTGGGGTGCCCCCTGCCCACGTATATAAAGGAGGGAGGAGGAGGAGGCCAGCCCTAGAGGGGGCGCACCAAGTGTGGCGAGTCCTACTAGGACTCCCAAGTCCTAGTAGGATTCCCCTTTTTTCTTTCCGGAGTAGGAGAGAAGAAAGAGGGAAAGAGAGAGGGAGTAGGAAAGGGCAAGGTGGGGGGCGCCGCCCCCTTTTCCCTAGTCCAATTTGGACCAATGGGGGGGGGCCTCCTTCCCTTCGGCATGCCTCCTCTATTCCCGTATGGCCCAATAAGGCCCAAATACTTCTCCCGGCGAATTCCCGTAACTCTCCGGTACTCCGAAAAATACCCGAATCACTCGGAACCTTTCCGATGTCCGAATATAGCCTTCCAATATATCGATATTTACGTCTCGGCCATTTTGAGACTGTTCGTCATGTCCGTGATCTCATCCGGGACTCCGAACAAACGTCGGTCATCAAATCACATAACTCATAATACAAATCGTCATCGAACATTAAGCGTGCGGACCCCCCTCCCCGGACCCTTTTCCTCCTCTTGCGACCGCGTCGCCCCCGCGGGCGACTGGTTGCGTCTCCAGCGCCACCTTCCTGAGCCCCCCCCTCCCCTCTCTCCTTGCAGCCATCGCTAGCGTCCGGCGCCGGGCCTGGCCCGGGTGGCGCTGGCGGTGGCGACCGCTGGCCTTTCCCCTCGCGGGTCGCTCCGACGCGGGGCAGTGCGGCGTTGCGAGGTGCTCCCAGGCAGCGGCGGTGCTCTCCGGCGTGGTGGCGGGGGATCTTCTGGGCG
Source organism: Secale cereale (assembly GCA_902687465.1). Taxonomy (NCBI): domain Eukaryota; kingdom Viridiplantae; phylum Streptophyta; class Magnoliopsida; order Poales; family Poaceae; genus Secale; species Secale cereale. The sequence goes on along the minus strand of LR738714.1, from coordinate 103,264,439 downwards.
GCGGGGTGGCGCGGCGATGCAATCTGGCGGCGCCCGCTCGTCCCAGATCTGGGCCCTTCAGGCCCCATCTGGGTCTGGGCGGGCCGGCAGCGGGGAGGGTCGTCGGTGTGGCTTCCGGGAGGCAGGGGAGCGGCGATGGGCGGGTGGATGTTGGCGGCGCTGGTGCCGCCCTGCTGCAGCATGGCCGGCAGGGCTTTACGGGCCCAAATCGGGCCTGTCCGGGCCAGGGGTGGCCTGGTATGCCCTGCTGCTTCATCCGAACGGCGACCGCGATGGTGCCGGAGACTCAGGCCTCCCGCACGACGACGGTGGAGGTAGTTCCCTCCCGCGTGGCTCCGGTGCTGCTGCTCCTGTCGCCCCGTGCGTCTCTCTCCATCCTCTTGGCCTCGTGGTGGTGATCTCGGTGAGGCGGCGTGGGTGGCGTCAAGACTACGGTGGCGCATGCTGGTGGGCGGCGAGGTGGCTGGTTGGCTTCGGCCTGGTTGGGCGGTGGGGCTTGGAGTGCGGGAGAAATCCCTTGCTGGCTCTCTTCCGGCTCCGATGCGGTGACACCTGCGGTTGCCACCATCCCTTCTTGGAGGGTGTCGGTTGTATCCATCCCCCACTTCCTTTCGCGTGCCGGGGGAAACCCTAGGACACGTCCGGACAGCAGCGTCGTTGACGTCGCATACCTTGCTGGAGGTGCTGCTTGGTACGCGGCGGGTCGGAGCCTGGGTCTGTGGTGGGTCAATTTCGGATGGCACAGCGGTGGCGGGTCATCCGCGCTTTGTCGAGCTGCCGTTGTTGGCATTTCTTTGTTCTTCTTTGTTCTTTCTCTTTCCTTTGGGCTTGTTGTGCTTCTCGCCCGAGCACTCCTTTGTATCGGTGTTGGTTGCTTTGTAATACAAAGCGGGGGGAAACCCTTTTTCGGTAAGCATGCGGACCCTACGGATTCGAGAACTATATAGACATGACCGAGACACATCTCCGGTCAATAACCAATAGCGGAACCTGGATGCTCATATTGGCTCCTACATATTTTACGAAGATCTTTATCGGTCAAACCGCATAACAACATACGTTGTTCCCTTTGTCATTGGTATGTTACTTGTCCGAGATTCAATCGTCGGTATCATCATACCTAGTTCAATCTCGTTACCGGCAAGTCTCTTTACTCATTCTGAAATACATCATCTCGTGACTAACTCATTAGTCATTTGCTTGCAAGACTTATTATGATGTGTATTACCGAGAGGGCCCAGAGATACCTCTCCGACACTTTTAGAGCATCTTTATAATCACCCAGTTACGTTGTGACGTTTGATAGCACACAAGGTGTTCCTACGGTATTCGGGAGTTGCATAATCTCATAGTCGTAGGAACATGTATAAGTCATGAAGAAAGCAATAGCAGTAAAACTAAACGATCAAGTTGCTAAGCTAATGGATGGGTCTTGTCCATCACATCATTCTCCTAATGATGAGATCCCGTTGATCAAATGACAACACATGTTTATGGTCAGGAAACATAACCATCTTTGATTAATGAGCTAGTCAAGTAGAGGCATACTAGGGACACTCTGTTTTGTCTATGTATTCACACATGTACTAAGTTTCCGGTTTATACAATTCTTGCATGAATAATAAACATTTATCATGATATAAGGAAATATAAATAACAATTTTATTATTGCCTCTAGGGCATATTTCCTTCACT
>LR738714.1:103232028-103261337 GCA_902687465.1 Secale cereale | reverse complement strand
GTGCATACGAAGGTGCAGAAAAACCCAAACTTTGGGTGCTGAATACATCAATCTTCAAGTATCACTCCGTTTTCTGCATTTGCTTTACGATGTGTATTCTGGAGTTGTTCTTGATAATTGTAACTTACACACTCAAGTTTTACATGGTGGATTCTATCATCGAATTCAAATTGGCTACTTTTGGAGACCTTATATTTCAGTAAGGGCATTGAATGAAAAGTAATTTCAAGATTGTGAAGTTAGATGATTGAATCACATAAGTTGAAAGAGGTATGCAGTTTTGTCAACAGAAAATGTACTAACCGTTATGGAAAGCCTGTTGGTACCTTTTGATGTATATATGTATTGAAGAATTTAGTCAACCGGGTGTCCACCCAAAACTGTCTTGTATAATATATTTCCCAGTAAAATGCTGCCTATTATATACCTGCAATAGCATACTTATTTCATTCATGAATTTTTCAGGTTTGGTAAGCAATAAATAAAAATGGGATTTGTAGGTTTCCTATAACAAATTATTGTCCCAACAAACAATAAATACTCTTATTTTTGCAGATTCTTCAAAGAATAATTTACCCAGTTTTGGGGATTAAGAGGAGAGATGAATTTAAGGGTGCTTACATAAATTTCGAGGTTTCATAAATAGTCCAGCACTTCCATCTCATCGTATGAGTCCTTCTGGCCCTTTAGAACTCTTGGTCTGTCATTGACTATTTCTAGGACCTAGCCATTAGAGTTGAACATCAGACACCAAAAAATGTTTTGTCCAAAATCCTTATTGTTAGAGAATAAGGAAAACATGTTTATGTGCATCAACATATTAAATTTTACTAGTCAAGCAGGCTTAAATTTTTGAGAAATCAAGTCATTTCTTCATTAAAACTGGAAAATATCATGATGTTACTGCAGATAGTACATATATGATGCGGCAGACCTACAACAATTAACCACACTACGCATTTAGCAAATTAATCCTAACGTAGCAAATGCTAAATGTGTGTAGAAGAGCACACTACTTACGACAAAACATGGGATTTCATTAATTAGGCCAAAAGGAATAAATTTACCTCTGGTCTCGAATGCAGTACACCATAAGACATGCCCACATCAACACACCAAACTTTACCATCGCATTTACTGGGAACAAAGAGACAGTCTTCTATAGCTTATTTGAGAAAATATTGGTATCCTGTTTTTACCCAATTGAGAACAATGTATACCAGTTCACTCCACGAGTCTGGGGAGTGTGTCCGACCACCATTCCTTTAGCTCCAACAGATTTCAATGTTTGTTCAGCGATAATAGAAGATAGCTGAAACCAACAAAAATATTTGCATGATAATTATGTTAAGCATGTGACAACACTTCTGTAACTAACAAACATTTTCCATGGTGAAAAATGAAACCATATGTTTAGTGGGTTGGATCTTCTCACATCCCAAGAACGCCGCGTCCTTTCGACTGAATCTTGAGAGTACAAACGAGTCCATACTACACTGTCATATCCTCTGGTAGCTATGAAGGGGAGATCGGTATCATCGATGTCTTCACTTGAACATTGCATCCAATTTGATACTTCCTTGTTAATGCGTTCGATCCCGTATTCAACTATGGAGTGGAAATGGACTTAGAATCTTAGATAACACTTACAGAAATATGTGATATCAACTGGAACATATTAAGTGATTTTTTTAATATTAGAAGCAGAATTGTAAATGCCGAGCTCAAATCACACAATCTCTTGAGCGACTCACCATGATGGGGAAGAAGGCCACCATGACAAAACATCCAGTCATTGACATTCAGGACAACAGGATGTCGTGCCAATTCACAAGCTAATGGTCCACCTTGCTTAAAAAGTGATGCTCTTGCAGCGAACCCTTTATTTTTCTGTCTCGGCATTTGGAGGGAAATATCTCAGAAGCAGAAGAGAATAAATCATTACCATTTTTTGAAGGCTATTCACCGAATGAAATGCTGCTGGTTATTTCTTTTATTTTCATTTGTTGTGGACTTGGGATGTACACTTACTAATGTACTAAAATTGGAAATGTACATATTACGACATGATTTTTGTATATCCAAGCATGGTCAATTGAACAAGTTCAGTCATTCTTCATTGACAGTCAATGTTTTGTTACCTTGACAAAGTTCAAAGGAAGCCAGTCACCATTAGGCGACACCCGATATTCTTCCTTCCACTTTTGAGAAACATTAACCCAGTTGAGAAAAGCATCATCCCAGTTGCCATCAAAGTCCTCCAAGTATTCCAGGAATCGTATACACTCATCAAATGATCCTGGATCGACGTACCGGAAATCACCTTCCACATTCATGGTTTCATGATTTCCGTTTACCTAACATTTTATTCTTAAGTATTACAATGCTGTAGAGTACTTAGACGGACATGAAGTAATGGTCAAACCTGAAACACAGCACCGCCTTGAGATTTTGCTTGCACATTGAGTGAACTCAACAGGGACAGTATTGCGATTTCATCTTCTCCACGGTCAAGGATATCCCCAACTTGAACCAGAACCTGTACACAAGCACATCACACACATTTCTAAACAAATCCGAGGCACATACATGATCATCCAAGGACCAAGCAATCACACAAGCACGACATCGAGGTTTGTTAACGAGGTTCACCGAACTCGGATACATCCCTGGGGCCTGCCGTGACACCATCACAATATACCGCACACCGGCCACCCAGGCGCCGGCACACGCCACCGACTCCCCCTGCGTGCCTGTGCTATTATGTTGGCATAGGTTACATCGTGTGTCTACCCCTCATTATATAAGAGGTCTAGGATACAAGTGTCCTATTAGGACACGACTCCATATCCTGTCTAAACACAATACAACTCAGAGTCCAACTGTAACCTACCTCGTACACTATAGTCTACACAATTCCAACAATTATTTATGTCATAAACAAAAACTACAAAAGTAATCTTTATCTATTGTCGTTTTTCCTGCATACACAAAAGTCATATTGTTTTGAACTCTGTGGGTTATAGTTTCAGAGCATTCCCTATATCTATGATCTTTTACAGTTTCGGAAAACCCCAAAATGCAGAACCATTAACCAAAAGTGGGCTAGAGTACAGGTTAAACGGTAGTAGAACATTCAGAATTAAATATAGATACAAACTTTAGGATTTTAGTCTAACCAAGCACCACAATTCAGGATTCAGAATGGACCATTGTCTATTCTTAACAAGACCATTATGTATTAAAAAAAACGGTAAAAGAAACTAATATGCCCTACATTTTGGGAAGTAGGTTACGAAGGCTACTCTACAAGAAAGCGCTATCTAGCCAATCCCCTAACAAGAACCTAGAAATGGAAATTTTACAAAGAAATGGATAATAAATAAAAACTTCAAATGTGTGGTGTAAACGTAGAAGTACCGTCTGCCCGCCTGTCCATACATGACAATCTGATTCCGCGCTCAGGACACCGGCCATCACCAGAGCAGCTCTTGTTTGGTGGAGATCACCATGGAGGTCCCCAACTGCAACGCAAAGTTCATGTTCACATACTATCATGAAACCACCGTCAATGTTCAGACGATGACGCTGTGAATGATAATAAAATTCCCCATGACCGTGTCACTCTTCTTCTTTTCTATTGGCAAAATTTCCCACCAAGTTAATTAACCAAAGAGATGATCAAGCACATGTGTGATCAGGCAGGATACCGGCGGCTCGGCGCTGGGCCGTTGAACGGATACGCAGAGCTGTCTATTTCTTCAGAAAGGAAAAAAGAAGAGAAAAAGCGAACAGACGATAGTATACGCACCAGCGACAATGCGGCGGCCGGGGGCGGAGACGAACGTGGGCGGGTCCCCGGAGACGATGATCGGTCCCCCGGCTGCCGCCGCGGCACGGCAGGAGAAGGAGCCGCCGCCTCGGTGCTGCCTGCTAGGACAGACGACAGAGGTCGAGGAGCTCAAGCCGGAAATGGCCGCCGTGCGCAGCCGCAGCCTGAAAGGAAGGACGGCCATGTCGCAGCAGGTGGCGGCAGCTCCGTGTACGTGGCTGCCAGTCGGCCAGGTGAGCTAGAGAGCCGAGAAGATGAGCGTGTGCGTGCGTGCGTACGCTGTAAAAAGTGTGGAGTGAAAGGGCTCCGGCTCCGCGGCTCATCCTTGATCTTCTTCTCGGCCAGTCATTTGCGGATGACTGTCTTCGCCGGGCGCGGCTATGCCCCGCCCCATGCGAGACACTAGCTAGCCTCGCCAGAGGGAGCCAATGCTGGGAGGGCCCAGTAACCAGGTGTGACATCATGCTGATGTAATTTTAGTTTTTCGCTTCCCATTTTTCTTTATTTTTTTCCTTTTAGCTTTATTTCTTACTTCTGTTTATATTTCTATAAAATTATAAATATATATATTACATAAAATAATTTATTTATTCTGAAAAGTGTTAAACGTTTATTAAAAATGTTTCGGATGTATACGAAAATGTTAATCATGTGAATGACAAGTGTTTATGAAATTTAAAAATATCACACATTCATAAAATGTATACAATTTTATGAAAATATATACAATGTAAAACAACTTCGCGTAATTCATAAAAAATGTTTTTCCCATTAAATAAAATGTACATTACATTTAAAAAAATGTTCATGAGTTTCAAAAAAGTGTGCATAACATTCTGGAATTTTTTTACTAATGCAAAATAAAATATTACCATTCACAAAAATGTTCCAACGTGTATGTCTAACACCTATTCAGAAAATGTTCAAAATAAGTATTTAAGAACTATGAAATCATGTACTTAAAAATGTTAAACCTGTAAAATAATACTTTAGATGTATACGAAAAATGTACAATGTGTATAGGAAAAGTAGACAATTTAATCATGTATTTGATAAATGTTTAATGAGTACAATGAAATGTTCCTGCTATATACGAGAAATGTGCAACGCTTATGAAAAATGCAGACATGTATTGAAAATGAACGAAAAAATAAAGAAATTAAAAAACAAAAAAAACTGACAAAAACCGGCAAAGAAACCAAGAAGAAACAAAGAAAACCAAAGTATGAAGAAGAATGGAAGAAAACCGAATAAAACCAATGAAAAAACAAAGTATAATGAAGAAAAACAGAAAATTGAAGAAAACCGGTGGCAAACAAAAAACCAAAGAAATGAAAAAAGGGAAATAGAAAACAATAAAAAAAACGGCTAGAACAAACCTACAGCAACGCAACTGAGAGGAAAATAGCGACATACGCTAATGGGCCAGCCCGCTAGTCATCGCCCGTAGGTGATTCCTAATAGGAATCGGTATGAGCAAAACATAGCCCCATCGATCTTCGCCACAACATGTCTTGGAGTCTCGGGCTCTTGAATGCCGGTTTGGGCCACATAGACACCCCCCCTCTCCCTCTCTATCTAGGCTTCTCCCTCACGATCTACGGTTTTTCATGGGATTCCCGAGTAAAAAAATTGAGGGCCTCTTTGATTCGTCGGATTTGTAAAATGCAAAAATAGGGGAAAAGCACAAACATGCACGAGAGCTCCTAGTCAGCGTCTAGTACACTTGGTAGCTCAACTGATGCTTGCACACCCCTCGCATGGGCCGGCCCACCAATTCGGGTGAGATCGCTTTGCGTTGTCCCCTTCGGTCGATCTGTTATTTTTCCAAAAAAAACATATCAACCCGTTGATTTTTCTAAATAAGTTTAGGGACTTGAAAATTTTCTTAAATTTGAAGAAAAAATCTGCATTAAAAAACGCTCGTGAATTTTAAATATTTCATGAATTTGTTTTTTTGTTGATCTGAAAAAATCATGCACTTGAATCATTTTACAAATTAGAAAAATGTTCATCGATTTTAAAAGAAATCGCAATTTTATTTTTAAAATGACAAAAGTTCACGGCTTTCAAAAATTTCACAAATTTTAAAAAACTTCATGAAATTTAACTTAAATAGAAAAATGAAAAGGGAAAAGGAAGATGAGAAAACCGGACGGAAAAAAACCCGGATGAAAACCCAAACTAGGGAATCGGTAGGAAAAGATAATGGGCCGTTAACCCACTTGGATCTAGCAAACGGGAGGGGTGTGCGCCCCGTACCAAATGACTTCCATTGGCGTTTAAGGCGCCAAATAGGATTTGGCGACATGAAGTGGCATGTCACTTACTTCAGAACTAATGTGGCCGATTGTTTGTGTGCAAAAAGAAAAATAGTATTCTTCAGATATGATTATAGTGGCTCTCCCCCAGCGAATTTTAGGCCGTGGGGGCGACCTAGGCCCCAGCCACGCCCCCAGGTGTCGCCCCCAAGGCGTCGCTAATTCGAACTTTGTCCATTCCCGCTCCCAAAAAAAAACGCCACAAGTCTGGCGATCAGCTCCACAGATCGGCGATCACTTTGCCATAGTTCGGTGAACAAAATGAAAAGTTCGGCGTGCACCAAAAAGATAGGACGCATAGGCAAATGCGTCAAACGACGGCGGTGGTGTAGTCGGCGTGCGCGGGCTGGGCGGCGTCAGTGCGGCTTCTGTGCTGGGCAGCGTCGGCGCAGCTTCTGTGTTGCTGGGCGTCGTGGAGGCATCATCCCTTGGGCTTGGCGGTGGTGTGGGCGTCGGCGTGGGAGTTGGCGGCGCCGTCGACGACATGCGGTTCAATATGAGGCTGCGCTCCGCCAGGTACCACGCCTTGAGCTGCGGGTCGTCGCTCCGGAGCATGTCTGCCCCTCCCATCAGGAAAGCCAGGTCGGTGTTCCTCTTCTTCGCGGCGACGTTGGTGCGGAGCAGGTCGAGCTTGACGGCACTGTTCGTCATCAACGCCGACCACCGCGCCTCGGTTTTCTCTTCCCGTAGGGCGGTCTGGGTCTGGGCGTCGACGAGGCAATGCTCGATGGACTCTTGCACACGTGCGGTAGGTGACTAGGCGTGTTTTCCCTTCTTGGCCCCTTTGTTGCCATCCGGGCACCCGTCGACCGCGCCCGGCGTAGGCGTGTTCGTCTTGTACGTCTCCTTGGCCTTGGCGAGGGTACGCCGAACATCCGCCCACTTCTCGCACTTCTCAGTCCGTTTGAAGACGTGGAGATACTTAAAATCTTGGTCGCCGCTGTCCTGGCGAAACTTGGCAAACATCCGCACCAAATGCGCCAAGGAACAACAGTCGGCGGAAGCGCACACGGCGAAAAGAAAAAGGGAGAGACCGGTGTGCCCCATACCTGATCCTCAATGTTGGCGCCGCTCTCTGGGTGAGCCGCAATCTCCTCGACGATCCCATGTCATTTGTTGCACGCCGTTTGGATGAGCCCCCAATGGTTCGTCGTTGCCTTCGACCCGTGCTGCATGTAGACGCCTTTGAAGTAGGGGTCGATGAGCCTGCGCTCGTCGAACTCAGCCTTGATGCGCTCCCAATAGGTGTCGACGCTCTGGTTCGTGCCGGTGATCGGGTCGAGGTAGACGACTTTCCATGCCTCGGCGAGGCACTCGTCCTCCTTGGATGCCCACCTTGATGCGCGGCTCGCCGGTCCTGGCCGCCCTCTTCTTCTTCCCTTTGCTCACTTGAGTAGGCGTCAGCTCCTCCTCCTACTCTGGCTCCTCCTCATCGTAGTCGAGCTCACCGTCCATGTCGCCGTTGAGGTCTATTGTGTCGTCTTGGGAAACGAATCCGGGGGAGGCGGTGGCGGTCGAGCCGGTCGTGATGATGTCGTCCATGTCGGCCTCCATCGCATTTGTGTCGCCGAGATGCGATGACGAGGCCTGTGAGAAGAGCAGCGCGCCACGGTGGAGAGGCGGCGTAGGCCGGCGGCGAGTAGTTGTACGGTGGGTACTGCACGCCGGTGAAGGCAGACGAGGGCGTGCGCTGGGCCGGGTGATACGTCCAAAACGTATCTATAATTTCTGCTTGCTCCATGCCTCTTTTGTGTTATATTGTTATGTTATTTATGCACTTCCATGCACTTTTGATCATATTTGGACTAACCTATTTACTCAGTGCACCCCAGTGCCAGTTTCTGTTTTCTGCTGTTTTTGTATTTCAGGCTTTCCCATTACGTAAACTGCCAGAAAATTTCCGGGAAAAATATATAAAAAATCAGCGTTCCGGAAGCATCCATGCGGCCAAAGTAGGGCCGGAGGAGGGCCACCAGGGCTCCAGGCGGCCAGAGGGCTGATACGTCTCAAACGTATCTACTTTTCTAAACACTTTTGATATTGTTTTGACCTCATTCTTGCATGATTTGGACTAAACTAACCCGGACTGACGCTGTTTTCAGCAGAGCTGCCTGTATGGTTTATTTGTGTGCAGGAAAACGGATTTTTAAGCATCTCAGAAAAATCCACGAAAAATCACGAAAAATCCACGCACCCGAAGAAACAACATACCAGAAGTGGGGCCAGATGGGGGCCAGGGGGTGCCCAGGCGCCCTGTGGGCGCCCCCCTCCCGGGCCGTGTCGGGGGGGCGCCTGGGTGGGGGCCACGCCCCCTGGTGCCCTACTTTAGCCCGTATTTTTTCCTCCAAGGCAGAAACCCCAGATCGGGAGTCCTTTCGCTGTTTCTCGTCGCGGAGCCGCCGCCACCCTCTGTTCTTCTTCGGGAGGGCTAATCTGGAGGCTGATTTGGCCTCCGGAGAGGGGAGATCGTCGCCATCGTCATCATCATCACCACTCCATCATCCCTCCATGACTTCCCCCTTCATGTGTGAGTAATTCCCTTGCTGTAGGCGAAGGGGATGGTAGGGATTGGATGAGTTAGATCATGTAATAGTTCATCACATTGTTGGGGGCATGTTGCCTATCATCTAGTATGGTGTTTATCATCTTTGCTACAACTTGTTATTCTTAATGCTTGACACTAGGGCCCGAGTGCCATGATTTCAGATCTGAACCTTATGTGTTTGCATGAATATATTTGTGTTCTTGATCCTATCTATGAGTTGTATGCACCTGTTACGGTTCGGAACCGGCGATACCAAAGGTGACAGCTTGGGACACCAAAGGGGATGGTCCGTAGTTTGAGGATTACATGTATCCATTGAGTTCATTGCTTTGTTCTGGTGCTCTTTGACAGGAGCACCTTAATATCCATTAGTTCCTTTTGGCCCCGTTCGTAGCGGGATGGCAGGACAAAAGATGTTGTGCAAGTTCTTATTGCAAGCACGTACAACTACCTACGGGATACATGCCTAATGCTTGATATTTGCCTAGATGATCATTACTTTTCCGTGTGCCGTGCCCCGAGTTAGAAACTATCTCATCCATGCAATGCCCAACCATCCATCTCCCTAGCCTACAGTATTTTAAACCTTGCTTGTCACTAGTTGCTACTTTTGCCATTTACTACTGCTATTTACGTTTGCTACTTACTTTTACTATTACTATCATCACTATCATATCACTGTTACCACTTATCTTTTGTTGCAGGTTAGTATATTTCAGGTGCGGTTGAATTGACAACTCAACTGTTAAAGCTTATAAATACTCTTTGGCTCCCTGTGTGTCAAATCAATAAATTGGGTTATTCTTACCCGCGAAGACTATCTCGATCCCTTACGGTTGAGGGTTATCAAGTACCGTTTTCTGGCGCCGTTGCCGGGGAGCATAGCAATATTTACAAGTCTACTTGAGGTATCCTACCTGCTGCACTTTATTCACTATGGGTAAGAAAGGTGACCCCAAGGTTCCGATCTTACGATCCACTACAAGAAGAGGTACTGCTCTGAGCACTAGTGCTACGCTTGATTCACCTTCTGTTATGAGTAAGTTTGCCTCACCACCACCACATGATGCTCCTACCGAATCTGTTACTATGTCTGATGCACTTGATGATGCTTCTACTCTTGATGATGATATTAGTTCACTTGGTTATGCTCTTGAGAAACAAATTACTGTTGCTGCTGAAAAATATGGAATCGAACTTCCTGTTACTCGCTACCCTATTGCTGAAACTTATGATTTTCCTGAATTGAGTAAACTCCAGGAGAGGCTTCTTGATGATGATTACTATATACTTGATGAAGATTTATGCAAGGAACTGACAGAGTTTGCTGGCTCTGACCCTGAAACTATTAAGAAAATATTTGAAAAACACTCTTTGAAAAACAAAACCGTTCCTAATCCTGAGTTTGCTACTTCTCCTATATGCATTGATGATCCTGATTTTAATTTCTCTGTTGATCTTTCACTTATACCTATGGTTGAGCCTGACCCCTTTTATGGCAGAGAAAATGATGATGCTATTGCACACCTAACTAAACTTGGTGAGCTAGGTAGCCTGTTTACCACATATGAGAAGATACGCTACTTTTATGTGACCAAGCTTCTTCCTTTCTCCTTGAAGGAAGGTGCTAAAGCATGGTATGATTCACTCCCATGCGGTTCTATTAAGAGTCCTCAGGACTTAGCTCACTCTTTTGTTGATAAGTACTTTCCTGCTCATATGCAACATGCTGCTTTACAAAGAATTTATAACTTCAAACAGTTGCAGGATGAGTCCCTCCCTAAAGCTTGGGGGAGGTACTGCAGTTTGATCCAGGCTAGACCAGGACATGGAGTTCCTAAGAATGAATTAATTGATATATTCTATGCTGGTTTAACTGATGAATCTAGGTCCTATTTGGACAGTTGTGTTGGTTGTGTTTTCAGGAAAAGAACACCGGACGACACGGAAGATCTAATGGGCAGGATTGCCAAAAACTATGAAGATTGGTCCGTCCCTGAACCACCTCCACCAACAAAGAAGAGGGGCATGTTTGTCCTAAGCCCCGAGGATATGCGAGAAGCAAAGAAGTCTATCAAAGAGAAAGGTATTAAAGCTGAAGACGTGAAGAATCTACCCCCTATTGAGAAGCTGTGTGAGCCTACCACTCACCCTCCTATGGTAGAGGTACACTCTCTTTTAGATTTCAACGAAAGTGACATCCCTCATGGTAAGCCTCCTGATCAATGTTTAGATGAGTTTGATAATTTTATTATGAAACAGAATCATTTTAATGAGAGGATAGAAAGTCAGTTGCATGATAATTCCCTTGCTATCAAAAAGTTGCTGGGTGTTTTAGATAGAACAGTTAATGATGTTCAATGTCTTGTGAAGCATTTTCATATGGTTCAAACTCAGCTTGATCAAATTTCTAATGTGCAAAGAGATTTGCTTGCTAACAATGCCAGACAAGATAAATTGCAGGCTTTTGGGATTAAAACCCGAGGAGGAACTAGTACTCAGGATCCTCTTTATCCAGAGGGACATCCGAAGAGAATCGAGCAAGATTCTCAAATGCAGGAAGAAGAAATTGTTGTCTCTCCAAATAAGAAGAAGAAACATAAAGAGACTGACAATTCTAATGATCCTATTGCAGATGAAGAGCCAGCTATTGATCCCAACAGTGTATCTATTTCCGATGCTGAGACTGAAGACGGTGCTGAACCTGAAGGTAATAATAATGAGAAGAATGATCCACCTGAAGTTCGAGAAGAAGAAGCACCTGACAAACCAAAGAGGTACACTAAAGAAGACTTCATCGCAAGGAAACATGGGAAGGAGAAAGAACCATGGGTACAGAAACCCATGCCCTTTCCAGGTAAGTCCATCAAATCTAAAAAAGAAGAGCATTACAATAAGTTTTGTGAATGGATAAAACCTCCTTTTCTTCAAATTCCTTTGACTGATGCTATTAAGTTACTTCCTTATTCAAAGTATATGAAAGATATTGTCACTAACAAAAGAAAGGTTCCTAATGATGCAATATCTACTATGCTTGCTAACTATTCTTTTAGCGGAAAGATTCCTGAGAAGCTCGGTGATCCAGGTATACCCACCATTCCTTGCTCCATAAAGAATAATTATGTCAAAACTGCTTTATGTGATCTTGGAGCGGGAGTGAGTGTTATGCCTCTCTCTCTTTACGAGAGGCTCTGTTTAGAGAAACTAATTCCTACAGATATCTCCCTTCAGATGGCTGACAAGTCAACCGTTGTTCCGATAGGTATTTGTGAGGATGTTCCAGTTGAAGTTGCTAATTGTTTAATTCTTACTGATTTTGTTGTGCTTAACATGCCCGAGGATGGGAGCATGTCCATTATTCTTGGTAGACCTTTCCTTAACACCGCAGGTGCTATTATTGATTGCAACAAAGGGAAGGTTACCTTTCATGTGAATGATAAAGAACACACGGTATATTTTCCGAAGAAGACCGACAGGAGGCATGCCCTCAACTCTATAGAGAATATCGAGACCGTGAAAATTGGAGAATGGGACTGTCCACTACATGTGCCTCACAAGTACAAAACTATCATGGTAGGGACAATGTCCATCAAGGTAAAAGTTCATTGATTACTTCGTAGGAGGTGAGACTTTTTGTTCTATATACCGCTTGTTTGTTGGTAAGACTTGATCAACCTTACTAGTAAACGTGTTATATACGGATAAAAAGTTGAGCTTTCTATGTTTTCATTTGTTTTTAGTATTGTCCTACTTGCTGTACCAAGTATCTATGTTTTTGAAACTTCACAATACTACTAACTACTACAAGTTTTCAGAGAGTTTCGCAGCTTTTTGAACTTCGAAAAAATTTCAACAGTGAAGTTTTCAGAAAAATTCCAGAAAAATTATATTAAAAATTTCCACAACGGGAGAGACCCGAAAAGTCCTGGGGCCAGCCAGGGGGGGCCACCAGTGGCTCAGGCGGCCAGCTGGCGCGGCCCAGCCCCTGGCCGCGCCCACAGGGCGCCTGGGGCCCACAAGGCCCCCCTCCAGGTACCTCTTCCTCCTCTCTCTCTCTCTCTTTTTCCAGAAACCCGAGTTCTGGTCGTGTTCTTCTTGTTCTTGCTGTTCTTGGGGGCGATTCTTCGATCTCCCTCTACGGCCCATCATTTGAGCTGAAATTTTGAGCAAATACTCCCTGGTATGTGACTCCTCCACCCCTCCAATTAGATTTTTGATTGGTGGCCTCATTTGTGAGTATTTAGTAGTTCTTGGTGCTGTAGAGATGAGCTTGCATGCATCTGTAGAAGGTTGTTTTCCAAGTATTGATGCAAGTTTATGCCTTGGGCAAGTGAGTTGAGTAGTTTGCCTTAGCTCACTTTGTTTTAATCCTCGTTTTTGTGAATTGTTTTTTTTTTCAGAAATGAGTTTATTAGGAAGGGCAAAAGGATGGCTTGAGAAGAGGAGGCCCGCACACTCCGATCGAGTCACCAGAGCCGCAGCTTCACCATCGACTGCTAGGGTGAGCTATAATGAGGATCATGTGCCCATGGAGTTGTTGGAAGACACAAGTCCATCACGTGCGATGACATATCCATGTGATGAATTCATGGAAGCCGCAGGAATCAAGGATGAGTTTTATAATCTTTGTGCTAATGCAGGTTTGACACGACTCGTCACGAGCCGTGTTACTCAGTATCAGAAACTCACCTCCATTTTCATTAACAGTTTTAGATATAATCCTGAATCAGGTGCTATTGAGTTTAAACTCTATAATGATCTTATCACCATGACTTTGGGAAATTTTTGTGAAGTAATAGGTGTGCCAAACGTTGGGAGGACGGCAAGGATGGCCACTCAGCCCTCCGAGCTGAAAACCGTCATCAACTCTCTCTGCAGCATGGGTACGAGGGATATTCATCGGTCGAAGATCTCCCGTATCTTGTTTCCTCACATCAGGTATTTTGCATATTATATTGCTAGAGGGGTATTAGCTCGTGACAACACGAGCAACATTTCTGCTCCGGATATTGCTATCCTGGCAGCAGCCCTCTCAGGGAGGTCTGATTATAATATTGGTACCTTAATTGCTCGACGCCTTGCTATGAACGGTAACAAGGGGGACTTATATGGTGGCATTTTTGCCACGCTTATCTTAGAGCATCTTGGAGGCACCCCACACCCTGATGATACTCCTTTTATTTATTTGAGCTTTGATCTTGCTGCTATGAAAAGACATAAGTTTGTTACCATGGGGTCTGAGCTTGATAACCTTGTTTATATCTTGCGTTTCGGAACTACCGCAGAACGCGAGATCCGTCTACCTGCACCTCTTTTGTTTGATTATTCTCGCAGGAACGGATGGTCCTTTGATGTTGTCCAGTTCGATGAGTTCATGGTCCAGCATCAGTTCCATAGCCCCATGGAGGGGGTTGTGCCCGACGAGGAGAGGCACGGTGAGATACCACATTTTCAGGAGGAGACCGCCACCGAGTTTGGTGAAGGGTCTTCCTCTGTTTGGCGCTCGGAACCTTCCTCGTGGGAGACTCCGAGGAGTTCGGTGTACGAGCCATCATCCTTCTACGACCCTTGGTCTCACCACCATACCCCTGGAGCAGGAGGCTCCTGGGGGCAGTAGCTGCTACCAACTTAGGCCAAAAGCCTAAGCTTGGGGGAGTACGTGCCCTTCTCACTTTTCCATTGTATTATCCGTTTTATTCACTTTGATCTTTTCAAAGTTTTTACCCATTCTTCTTTATTCCTCCATTTGCAAAAACAACAAAAAGATTTTCTCGTTCTTTTGCTTTTTATTCAACTTTTGAAAAACCCAAAAAGATTTCCTTTCTCTCTTTAGTTTGCTTTGTTTTCAGAGATCAGCTCGAGTCCGTGATGGCATTTGATTATATTTTCTACGTTCGATCGTGCAAGTGACAAGCAGTAATGATGAAGATCGACTGAAAGGAAGCAACAAGGAAGACCGGTATGAACTCTTATTGTTTCTACTTTTGTACATATGCCTGTACTTATGATCTAGAGACCAGCTTGTAGCGACATAGTGCTATGTTTACAATGCTCTTCCAGTGGTTCATGCTTTCCTTGCGGCTAGTCTCGAATAATTAGAGTATATAATGTGTTATTGAAATTATCTACATGCATTGCATTGTTCCTAGTCTGGCATACTATGGTGGTATTTCCCTTTAGAGAATTTTTGGATTGACTTGGCACATGCTTACACATGCTTAAGACTAAAAAGTCTACTTTGCCTTGACGATCTTTGAGTTTTAGAATAGTTATATCACTTTCATGCCCGATTCAATGTTGCTTTGTCGCTCTGCATGATTATGACCGTTATTGCTCTCTAGTTGGTCGCTTCCCAGTCTTTTGCTAAACCTCCACCCGTACTAAGCGGAATGACTGCTTGTGCATCCAAAACCTTTAAACCTGTTATGCCATATGAGTCCACTATACCTTCCTATATATGGTATTTACCTGCCATTCCTAACGAGGACTTTCATGCACCATCTCGAAATTAATCAAAAGCATTTCCTCTTTTGTCTCATGAGGAAGTAGTAGTTAATTCATGATCTCTTTAAGTTGGACAAGTTTCACCCCTGGATTGCATGCATAATGTGCAAACCCCTAATATGAAAAGGAACTGGCATTGAGTGCGCCCGGCTCAAAAAGATAATACAACAAACAAACCCTCCTTCACGCTTTGTTCATGAGAAATCAGAAAACTTTGGCAGTGATAAACAAAGGAGATTAAGAGGATGTGATCGTCCTCATGCGGGAGCCGTTCCTCGAGACTTGTCTAGCTTAAAAAGTGATTGAGTTATCTGCTAGCATTCGTTGAAGAAATATGCACCTCTCAAAAACATATTTACTTCTGTTTTTAAAACCAAGAGCTCTGGTACATGTTTAGCTTTTGTTTCCGATCACGGGTTTTCAACTTTGCCAATAAAAGCCACGGTTCGAGAGTCTCATCTTATTTCTTCAAAGCACTGACTAGGAGAGCATAATTGTCATTCTGAGTGTAATGTGCATTGTCCCAAAGTATTACATTGTCTTCTGCATACTTGTGATATGATTTATTCTGAAATTCTTAGTTCTAGTCTCCTTTAAAACTCTGGAGGAGTCTCTGCATTTATGTTTTGCTGCACTCATGGAGGCTAGCGAGATAGCACCTTAGTATGCTCAAGCTATGTGCAATGTGATATTGTCTTGATTTTCAATAATATATTGTTTACTCTTGATTATTTGTGACTGGTCACTTGAAAGAAGGATTGCTCCTTGCATTGTTCTCATAAGTACTGTTTCAATACTGGCTAGACTCTTTTCGTAGTACATGCTTATATACATCTAATGAAGCAAAAGAGTTTGTCAAAGTTTTGTTTGTCGCGTTCAGTTCGTTGAACTGAATTGCTTGAGGACAAGCAATATGCTAAGCTTGGGGGAGTTGATACGTCTCAAACGTATCTACTTTTCCAAACACTTTTGATATTGTTTTGACCTCATTCTTGCATGATTTGGACTAAACTAACCCGGACTGACGCTGTTTTCAGCAGAGCTGCCTGTATGGTTTATTTGTGTGCAGGAAAACGGATTTTTAAGCATCTCAGAAAAATCCACGAAAAATCACGAAAAATCCACGCACCCGAAGAAACAACATACCAGAAGTGGGGCCAGAGGGGTGGCAGGGGGTGCCCAGGCGCCCTGTGGTCGCGCCCCCCCTGGGCCGCGCCAGGGGGGGGCGCCTGGGTGGGGCCCACGCCCCTGGTACCCTACTTTAGCCCGTATTTTTTCCTCCGAGGCAGAAACCCCAGATCGGGAGTCCTTTCGCTGTTTCTCATCGCGGAGCCGCCGCCACCCTCTGTTCTTCTTCGGGAGGGCTAATCTGGAGGCTGATTTGGCCTCCGGAGAGGGGAGATCGTCGCCATCGTCATCATCATCACCACTCCATCATCCCTCCATGACTTCCCCCTTCATGTGTGAGTAATTCCCTTGCTGTAGGCGAAGGGGATGGTAGGGATTGGATGAGTTAGATCATGTAATAGTTCGTTAGATTGTTGGGGGCATGTTGCCTATCATCTAGTATGGTGTTTATCATCTTTGCTACAACTTGTTATTCTTAATGCTTGACACTAGGGCCCGAGTGCCATGATTTCAGATCTGAACCTTATGTGTTTGCATGAATATATTTGTGTTCTTGATCCTATCTATGAGTTGTATGCACCTGTTACGGTTCGGAACCGGCGATCCCAAAGGTGACAGCTTGGGACACCAAAGGGGATGGTCCGTAGTTTGAGGATTACATGTATCCATTGAGTTCATTGCTTTGTTCCGGTGCTCTTTGACAGGAGCACCTTAATATCCATTAGTTCCTTTTGGCCCCGTTCGTAGCGGGATGGTAGGACAAAAGATGTTGTGCAAGTTCTTATTGCAAGCACGTACAACTACCTACGGGATACATGCCTAATGCTTGATATTTGCCTAGATGATCATTACTTTTCCGTGTGCCGTGCCCCGAGTTAGAAACTATCTCATCCATGCAACGCCCAACCATCCATCTCCCTAGCCTACAGTATTTTAAACCTTGCTTGTCACTAGTTGCTACTTTTGCCATTTACTACTGCTATTTACTTTTACTATTACTATCATCACTATCATATCGCTGTTACCACTTATCTTTTGTTGCAAGTTAGTATATTTCAGGTGCGGTTGAATTGACAACTCAACTGTTAAAGCTTATAAATACTCTTTGGCTCCCCGTGTGTCGAATCAATAAATTGGGTTATTCTTACCCGCGAAGACTATCTCGATCCCTTACGGTTGAGGGTTATCAAGGGCGCGCCCCCCTCTTGGTCGCGCCGCCAGGGCGCCTGGGCCCCCCTGGCCTCCTCTGACGCCCCCCTTTGGCATATATTTACACCACGTCCCGAAACCCTCGAGGACGGAACCCTTTTTCTCTGTTCCGCCGCCGCCGTGCTTCCAAGATCGGGAGCACCAGGAGAACTCTTCCCGGCACCCTGCCGGAGGGGAGGATCACCACCGGGAGCCTCTCCACCACCATGGATGCCTCCCGGATGAGTTGTGAGTAGTCTCCCTTGGACCATGGGTCCATGACTAGTAGCTATGTGATGTTCTCCTCCCCTCTTTGTTCTTCACCGATTAGACCTCGTGAGCTGCCCTACATGATCGAGGCACATATGTAATCCTTATGCTGTTGCTATGCTGAGTTTGCTGGGATCCGATGAATTATGAGATTATGTTCAGATTGTGTGTGAGTAATATATTTGATTCACCTCTTTTATATTTATGTTCTTGAGTAATTCTT
The DNA here is from genome assembly GCA_902687465.1 of Secale cereale. NCBI lineage: Eukaryota > Viridiplantae > Streptophyta > Magnoliopsida > Poales > Poaceae > Secale > Secale cereale. The sequence continues at coordinate 103,243,326 of LR738714.1, read as the reverse complement.
GCATGTTCTCCGTTGCTGTTTATTGCTTTGGCCAAGTAGTAGGTAGTAACTCCAAGAGGGAACGTTATGCTTGATTGTGGGTTCATGCCCCTCGATGACTAGCTTGAGTGACAGAAACATGAGTCTAGGGGATGTGCTGTTGCCACAAGGGGGAAAACAACGGTGCTTGTACTTGCGGGTGCAAGGATTGTTTACTTTACGCAAAGTTCTTTTAATGCAGTTGTCTGTTGCTTTGAGTTTACACTATGGGTGGGACTCGCAACTTAATACCAGCGAGATGTTCTGGATAGATATCTCAAGGTGGATGATTAGTAGTAGATGCAGATGGATTTCGGTCTACTTGCCTTGGCGTACCGCCCATGCTTTTGAGCCTCTACCTTTCTTTGCAGCATAGTTAGCATTGGTTTGCGCACATAATCCTGTCAATTGCCCAGCTGTAATTCGTTTACCTCGCTTAGCTGTTTTATCGTCTTTAGGGAGAGAGACATCACTAGTGAACATCATGGGACCCCGGTCCATATTACCATCACTGATCACATCCGTTATTTACTTTCTGTTCTTACTTACTAGTTGCAGTAATACCTATCACTATTATCTCTTGCGTTTGATCCTTTGTAAACGACAAGGCCGGAGGGATTGACAACCTCTCTGTACTCGTTGGGAGCAAAGTTATTTGTATTTGTGTGCAGGTCCAGTCAATCGCTAGTTGCACCGCTAGCAGTTGACACCTTCTTATTGAACCTCGGAGTCTCAGGGGATTCGATCCTTGGTATCTTTGCCAAGGGAAAACTACCGCTACACTGCATCTCAAACCTTCCACTTGGGGTAACCAACGAGGGGCAAGAAGCCATCAAGCAAAGTTTTCTGGCGCCATCGTCGGGGACTCCACTCTTCAAGATAGGGGAGTTGCACGCTATCTTTTACCTTTGCTTTTTAGTCTTGTTAGTTTACCTTTCAGTTTTTGCTTTAGTGTCTTCTATCAAAAATCACAAAAATAGTTATCTTGCTTGCTTGCTGCTATGGGTTCCACCGAGAACACCAAGTTGTATGACTTCACTAGTTATAACAACGATGACTTTATCTGCACGCCCATTACTACACCAGCCACTTCAGCACCTTCTTATGAAATTAAACCTGCTTTACTGAACTTAGTTATGAAAGATCAATTCTCCGGTGCTGGAGATGATGCTGGTTTACACTTAAACAATTTTGTTGAACTCTGTGATATGCAAAAGTACCAAGAAATAGATGGTAATATTGTTAAGCTTAAGCTTTTTCCTTTCTCCTTGAGAGGAGGAGCTAAAATTTGGTTTCAATCCTTGCCTAGAAATAGCATAGATTCTTGGGACAAGTGCAATGATGCTTTTATTGGAAAGTACTATCCACCTGCTAAAATTATCCAACTAAGGAGTAACATAATGAATTTCAAACAATTGGATAATGAACACGTTGCCCAAGCTTGGGAACGCATGAAATCTCTTATCAAGAACTGCCCTACTCATGGTTTGACTACTTGGATGGTTATCCAAACTTTTTATGCAGGCTTGAACTTTACCTCGCGGAACTTGTTAGATTCGGCCGCGGGAGGAAACTTTATGTCAACTACACTTGGTGCTGCCACGAAGCTTCTCGATGAGATGATGACCAATTATTCTCAATGGCACACCGAACGCGCTCCAACAGGTAGGAAGGTAAACTCCGTCGAGGAGATTTCCTCCCTAAATGAAAAAGTTGACTTGATCATGTCTCTACTTTCCAAGCAATCTTCTGTTGATCCTCGTGATGTTCCTTTAAATTCTTTGATTGCTCAAGAACAAGTAGATGTGAACTTTATCTCTAGAAACAATTTCAATAACAATGCTTATAGGAGTAATTTTGGTAGCAATCCTAGACCGTTCCCCTCTAATTCCTATGGGAACAACAATGCTTATCCTAGCACCAAGAACTCCACTTCTGAACTAGAGATTATGCTTAAAGACTTCATCACTACCCAAAAAGCCTTCAATAAGAGTGTAGAAGAAAAACTAGCCAAACTAGATGATCTCTCTTTGAAGGTAGACAATTTAGCCCATGAGGTAGAGTTGCTTAAAATTAGAACTTCCCCTCTTGAGGAGAGGAAGACCACTCCTATGAATGCTATTCAAGTGCAAATTAATGAAAACATTAGGATGTTGGCTAAACTTAAAGAGAGATGGGCTAGAGAAAAGGAGGAAGAAGATAGAATTAAGAACCTTCCTACCCACCACACTGTTGCTACTATCCAAGTTGTTGAGGATATCCAAACTCTTAGCACCCAATGAACTCCTGGTCCCATTGGACCTATTAATGGTGATGCTATGACTATAGAAACTACCAAACAAGTGAGCCTAAAGGACACCACTACCACTTTACTTGATAGTAGTGACCTTGATTTTGATAATTGCACCCTTACCGAAGTTATTGATTTCCTTCACAAGATGTCTAGAGATCCTCGCACTAGCACACTTAACCTTGCCTTCACAGAGCATATCACTAATGCTCTCATCAAAGCTAGGGAGGAGAAACTTAGGGTAGAAGCCTCCATACCTAGAAAGCTAGAAGATGGTTGGGATCCTATGATTAAAATTAAGTTTAATAACTTCTCTTGCTATGCTTTATGTGATGTTGGAGCTAGTACCTCCGTTATGCCCAAAAGAATATATGATATGCTTAAATTGAAGCCTTTTGATTCTTGTTCTTTTGGTGTTCGTCTTGTTGATTCTTCCATAAAGAAACCCTTGGGGATGATCGACGATGTTCTTATCATTGTCAATGACAATTATGTTCCCGTTGATTTTACTATTATGGATATTGAATGTGAACCTTCTTGTCCAATTATTTTGGGACGTCCTTTTCTTCGCACCATTGGTGCCATCATTGACATGAAAGAGGGGAATATAAAATTCCAATTTCCTCTCAATAAAGGGATGGAACACTTCCCTAGAAAAAAGATTAAGTTACCTTTTGAGTCCGTTATACGGGCTAGCTATTCTTTTACTCTTAATAAAACTTGATCTCTTTGCATTATGCCTAGCTTAAAGGCATAAAAGAAAGCGCTTTTGGGAGGCAGCCCACAATGAATAAAATTTTATTTTGCTTTTATTGTGTCTTGATGTTGTTACTACAGTAGCATCATCATTGTATCTTTACTTTTCAGCTTTGTGCCAAGTGTAGCATCTGATTGCAAGAAAGTTCAGAAGTTGTGACGTGCTGTCCAGGAAACAGATTCTGTCCTTGGACAGAAAAAATCGTATAAAATCACCAGATCATCTTTTTGGTCTGAATTTTTTCGACAGCGTGATCTATACAATTGGCTTTCGGGCGTCTGTTCTGAGTTTTTTGATTTGAGTTGCAGAAGTGCCCCGAAAAAATTATTTACTACCTGCTAGTCTGTTTTTCACAGATTCTGTCCTGTTTTGCCTTTCCTTCGTTTTGCGAACCTTGAGCTTGCTTTTTCTTTGCAAAAAAACCTTTTGGCAATCTTGAGAAACAGTAGACCTTCAAGAATATCTTTATTTCCAGGAAGGAAAAAATATTTTATTATGGGTACTAACCTCGCTAATCAGATTATGATGAGTTATGTATGAAGGGAGTTTTCAAGTGTGCGAGGGAAGATGATAAAAAGATTCAGGAGTGTCAAACGCTCAAGCTTAGGAATGCCCCCGTGCACCCCCAAGAAATATTCAAGAAGACTCAAGCGTCTAAGCTTGGGGATGCCCCCGTGCATCCCCTTCTCCATCAACAATTATTAGTTCGTCTTTCGTTCCACTATATTTTTATCACTTCATGTGTTATGTGCTACGCTTGGAGCGTCTTGCTTTTAGTTTCCTTTTTAGTTTTCTTTAGCTTTGCTTGCTGTTCATAACGAGTTGGAACTCAACTTTCTTTGTGTGGGAGAGAAACACGCTCCACTTCAACCTAGAACATAACATAGGATTTTCATGTTTATCTTTGTTGTGTATGTTCTTTGTCTTTCAATAGCTACTATCATGTTCAGCTCTTAGTTTTCATGCTTTACTTTTTGAAGAGCTTTTGTTTAGTTGGTTGCTGGAACTCTCTTGGGTTATCATACTTATCTTGTTAAGAGAGTTGCCTTCTGTTGCACTGGTTGATATGTCTATGATAAAAATGCTATGTGCATAATGGTGCTTAGTAATTCATGTTTTCTTATGGTTAGTCTCAAATAGCTGGGGGGTTCTTAATGTGTTATTGAAGTACCAACATGATTTGTTTGCCTATGATGTGGTATGGTTTAGTGGTATCTTCCTCCAAGAATTTATTTTGATTGACTTGGCATATGCTCACGCATATTTAAGACTGTAAAGAAAGTCTATCAAGCCTTGATGATCTTTAATTTCTGAGTAGCGATATAACTTCCATGCCCAATTCAATGTTGCTTTGTCGCTCTGCATGATCATGACCGTCATTGCTCTTTTAGTTGGTCGCTCCCAGTCTTTTGGTAACCTTCGCCTGTACTAAGCGGACTGACTGCTTGTGCATCCAAAATCCTTTAAACCAGTTATGCCATATGAGTCCACCATACCTTCCTATACATGGTATTTACCTGCCATTCCTAACGAAGACTTTCATGTACCATCTCGAAATTATTCAAAAAAAGCATTTCTCTTTTGTGCCTCTGTTTTAGCTCATGAGGAAGTAGTAGTTAATTCATGATCTTTTTAAGTTGGACAAGCTTCACACCGGGATTGCATGTCTAATGTGCAAACCCCTAATACGAGAAGGAACTGGCATAGAGTGCGCCCGACTCATTAAAAAAATATACAACAAACAAACCCTCCTTCACGCTTTGTTCATGAGAAATCAGAAAACTTTGGCAGTGATAAACAAAGGAGATTAAGAGGATGTGATCGTCCTCGTGCGGGAGCCGTTCCTCAAAACTTGTCCAGCTCAAGAAGTAATTGAGTTATCTACTAGCATTCGTTGACGAAATATGCATATTCTAAAAAAATAATTTTTACCTCTGTTTTTTTAAAACCAAGAGCTCTGGTACATGTTTAGTTTTTGTTTCCGACCACGGGTTTTCAACTTTGCCAACAAAAGCCACGGTTCGAGAGTCTCCACCTTCTTTCTTTAAAGCACCAACTATTGAGAGCATGATTGTCATTCTGAGTGTAATGTGCATTGTCCCAAAGTACCATTGTCTTCTGCGTGACTATGATATCGTTTATTCTGAAATCATTGTATCTAGTCGTCACTTAAACTTTGGAGGTGCCCCTGCATTTATATTTTGCTTCACTAAAGGGGGCAAGCGAGGTACCACTTTGTCATGTTTGCACACCATGCTCACTACAAATCTATTGAGTGTTTCAGTATCATATTGTAAAACTTTCAGTTCTTTGTGATGTTCTCATGAGGCAACTTAATTACTACAGACTCATTGTCTCAGTAAGCACTTGTCATGTGACTGTGAAAAGTTCTTATATGGTTAATAGCATGTCACCACAGAAATTATGCTTGTTATCATTTACCTACTCGAGGACGAGCAGGAATTAAGCTTGGGGATATTGATACGTCCAAAACGTATCTATAATTTCTGCTTGCTCCATGCCTCTTTTGTGTGATATTGCTATGCTATTTATGCACTTCCATACACTTTTGATCATATTTGGACTAACCTATTAACTCAGTGCACCCCAGTGCCAGTTTCTGCTTTCTGCTGTTTTTGTATTTCAGGTTTTCCCATTACGTAAACTGCCAGAAAAATTCCGAGAAAAATATATAAAAAATCAGCGTTCCGGAAGCTTCCATGCGGCCAAACTAGGGCCGGAGGGGGGCCACCAGGGCTCCAGGCGGCCAGAGGGCGCGCCCCCCCTCCTGGCCGCGCCGCCAGGGCGCCTGGGCCCCCTGGCCTCCTCTGACGCCCCCTTTGGCATATAATTACACCGCCGCGCTTCCAAGATCGGGAGCACCAGGAGAACTCTTCCCGGCACCCTGCCGGAGGGGAGGATCACCACCGGGAGCCTCTCCACCACCATGGACGCCTCCCGGATGAGTTGTGAGTAGTCTCCCTTGGACCATGGGTCCATGACCAGTAGCTATGTGATGTTCTCCTCCCCTCTTTGTTCTTCACCGATTAGACCTCGTGAGCTGCCCTACATGATTGAGGCACATATGTAATCCTTATGCTGTTGCTATGCTGAGTTTGCTGGGATCCGATGGATTATGAGATTATGTTCAGATTATGTGTGAGTAATATATTTGATTCACCTCTTTTATATTTATGTTCTCGAGTAATTCTTGCATGTTCTCCGTTGTTGTTTATTGCTTTGGCCAAGTAGTAGGTAGTAACTCCAAGAGGGAACGTTATGCTTGATTGTGGGTTCATGCCCCTCGATGACTAGCTTGAGTGACAGAAACATGAGTCTAGGGGATGTGTTGTTGCCACAAGGGGGAAAACAACGGTGCTTGTACTTGCGGGTGCAAGGATTGTTTACTTTACGCAAAGTTCTTTTAATACAGTTGTCTGTTGCTTTGAGTTTACACTATGGGTGGGACTCGCAACTTAATACCAGCGAGATGTTCTGGATAGATATCTCAAGGTGGATGATTAGTAGTAGATGCAGATGGATTTCGGTCTACTTGCCTTGGCGTACCGCCCATGCTTTTGAGCCTCTACCTTTCTTTGCAGCATAGTTAGCATTGGTTTGCGCACATAATCCTGTCAATTGCCCAGCTGTAATTCGTTTACCTCGCTTAGCTGTTTTATCGTCTTTTGGGAGAGAGACATCACTAGTGAACATCATGGGACCCCGGTCCATATTACCATCACTGATCACATCCGTTATTTACTTTCTGTTCTTACTTACTAGTTGCAGTAATACCTATCACTATTATCTCTTGCGTTTGATCCTTTGTAAACGACAAGGCCGGAGGGATTGACAACCTCTCTGTACTCGTTGGGAGCAAAGTATTTGTATTTGTGTGCAGGTCCGGTCAATCGCTAGTTGCGCCGCTAGCAGTTGACACCTTCTTGTTGAACCTCGGAGTCTCAGGGGATTCGATCCTTGGTATATTTGCCAAGGGAAAACTACCGCTACACTGCATCTCAAACCTTCCGCTTGGGGTAACCAACGAGGGGCGAGAAGCCATCACCGGGTGACCATGGGGGAAGGTGATGTTGGGGTTGAACCAGCCGTGTGCGTCGCCGTTGGCGTAGCCCGGCGATGGCATGCAGCCCCAGGGCTGTGACGATGGCGAGAAGCCGACCGGAGACCCGACGCTTTGCTGGCTCCAGGACGCGTACGGGCCTTGGCCGTCGGGCATCCATCATCCCCGCGCGAGTCGCCTCATCTTGGTGGGCCTGCTCGGCCACCGCCGCCGCCATATCGCGGGCCTTTTTTGGTGTTCGCCCTGTTTCGCCGGTCGGTGGTGACAGCTTCCCGGCGTTGAACTTCCGCCCTCCAATCGGCGTTAGACATGCCCAGGGGCTTGGACGGTGGCGCTCTTTGTTTCCTATGCTTCGGCTGGGCGGCGGCGGCGGTGGCATCCGTCGCGACGCGGGAGGGGGGGGGTACTTCTTCGACGGCATGGCGGCGGGCTGGGAGGGGAGGAGGAGGAGATTGGCGGGAGGAATGGAGAATGGGAGGGAAGCCGAGGGGGGAAGCGGGAGAAAACAACGGGAAAAGGGCCTCCCCTACCCGACAGAGCGGCTCCACGCCCCTTTCCGCTTCTGCAAGCGCCCTCAGGTGACCCCCGGGCGCTTGGGTTCGGCTCGGGGTCGCCGGCTGTTATTTCGGCTGAAACCGGCGCTAAATGAGATCTTGGGGCCGCGGCTGGGCCGATTTTCGGCCGCCGATGCTAAAAAAAATGCCTTGGGTGTCTGTTGGGGGCGCGGTTTAAGATGCTTTAAGAAATATTTTAAATGGATCGTAATCCTATGAGGAGGGCATATAAATCCGGATGGAGGAAGTACCAAGTCTCATTTGAGACTTTGACTACAAAATTATCCTTATTATCTTAAGCTTTAATATAAACTAGATGATATAACACGTGTTGTTGCCGTATATGTGGGAAATTTCTGCATAAGAACAAAAATATTAACATGGAAAGGTGTCCATGTCACAGTGATTTAAAACTTACTTACAATGCAATAATGCATGTTGCATGGTAGATGATTTTCATGTGTTGATCGGACAGATGCTAGTGGATCAAAGTAGTAAATCTAATGGCATGCGACAATTTTGATGATGTGAAAGCACACATGTTGAAATAATTAGAATAGTGGGGTTCACTCTCTTAGGTATATAGGATTTCAAAAGTCGCACCCTACTGTGTTCGCACACACTAATTACTAGTGATCAATATGATCATCTATGTTCCATACAAAAAAGAACGGTGCTATACACACGATGTCACCCAGACGATTTGTGGACAACGCTAAAGTTCAAGCCATGTGATGCACAGCAGCAGCACAGTTCCACCGTTGGATTTGACTGTCGGCTGCACATCGTGTGTGCAGTTTCGTCTGCAGAGCAATTTCGTACAAAAAAACACAATCGATATTTTTGTGTGCAGAGACTTTTTCTTTCTTTCTAAGGTGGCGTGTAAATTAAATAGCTGGAATTTATAAAACATTTTTGGACCTAAGTAGATTGTAAAATTTTGCAGATCTTACTCTACTCTAGTATACTTAAAGAGTTGAACCCCACCAATTATATTTCTATTAACATGCAACTCCCAACTCATCAAGTCATATATGTTTGCCATATCATAATTATTCTTCGCAATTATTCATACCATCCTTATAAATTCCATGTCATGTTATGCATGTGATATGAAGCTGGGGCTAAATTTCTACATAGACTTTTGGAGATGGTAAATGCATGACATGCATTTCATGCATGTACTACCTGTTGTGTCCTCTATTCCCAAATATTGAAGCATTTTTTGTTGAAAAACTCTACATTGATACAAGACTTCTTGGATATAGTCTGAGAACAAGAAAGAGAGGAAAACCAATATATTAAGGCCCCGCTAGGCATCGGTCAATAGACGCGTGGATCAGATCGGTCGCCTCAAGAGCCGTTAGATCCTGCGTGTGACAGCCGTTCCATCTGGGGCAAGTTAGCCGACAGATGTGACCAATCTTTGCAACGCAACCCATGTTGCCATCACAACAAATCCCCATTCGACGTCCCCGCAAAAAAAAAACCCTTTCAACATTGGTCGGACCACAAATACCTCGCATGTTTTTGTTAGAACTAAATACCTCGCGTGTTGGGCTCCGAGTGGCTGCAACGTGACTCGTGTTGCAAACTAGTTGGGTCTTTACCACAACACCTAGTCGGACCGCCACACTTCACATTTTGTGCTTCAGGTGTTGGTCTCATATGGTTGCAACATGACCCGTGTTGCAAATCAGCTAGATCTATCCCGCAACACCTCGACTGTTGGGCTTCAACACCTCATGTGTTGGGCTTCAGGTGGTCGCAAACATGATCCGTGTTGCAAACAAACTGGTTCTTCCTGCCTAAGCACGTGGAGAGAATTGCGATGCGCCATCAAATAAAACTTGAATCGGACGACTGTGGAGATGGCCGATGCATGCCGAATCATCAGCTGGCTATTCCCCAGTGGTTTTCATATATTCTTGACATGAAATATTGTCCATTAAGTAATGAAACTTAATTTATTGTCAAAATTCCTTGAATCCTTAAATTGATAATTTAACATAGTTATTGTTGGGTGCGGTAACAATATTTCACAGCAACAGCGTACAAGTATCTTGTTTTTTTTTCCTTTTGTGAATAAAGTATTTTAGTGTTTCCCTAGCAATGCACAGCGAATCATAGTATAATTTAAAATATAAATTAAACTAAAATTCCCTAATAATAATAATGTACTACCTCCGTCCTGTTTTATTAGTCTCCTTTGTATTTTGTGCCTGATTTTGATCTTAAATAACAAAATGTTAATACATGTCACCAAAAATAATATTGTTGAAAACTATGTTCATATACAAAACCAGCAACATTTTTATTGATGACATACATTGATATTTTTTTAGTTAAATTTATGATTAAAGTTTATAGCATAAAATACAAAGAGCATGAATAAACCAGGATGGATGTAGTACGTCCAAGGAGGACCATCCGCTGTATCGTTTTTAGCCGCGGGGCCCAGCAAGGTGCAGACATGGGCGACCCACATAGGAGCATCGGAGGAGTCGCGTCGCTCTCTGGTGGCCCGAAAGCAACGTTCAGCTGCACAGCACCGGCACCCGCGCGTGGGCCGATGAAAGGCACCTAAAAAAGCACGACGCGTGGCAAGGCAATCAGTGAAGGCAGAGAGACAACGTTTGTTCCTTCCTACTCCTCAATACACGGTACGTGGCGTGTTTCCGTACGAATACTTCTGTTGTTTCTTTATCTCGACGGGCTGACTGACAGAGATCCCTCTTCTTAATAATATGTGTCTCAATTAATTTGAACATATAGCGGTATAAGTCACGTAGACATCAGAAATGAAAAGACAACTGAACCATTTATCTTACACGGAAAAAAGTAGAGTTTTTAACACCTTTCCTTTTTCTTTTCTTTGTTAGCAAAGGGTGGGTGTACATGTGCAAACCTGCCGCCTCATCACACGTACAATTTTGTTTGTGTGTCCTTTTTACGAACGATGAATTTTATTAATTTAAGATGAAGCATCGAGATAAAATAAACACAATAAATATACATCCGATCTGTCCATGGTTAGAATGCACGTAACCACACACATAAAAAATATGCCGGCAAATAACAAAGCCAATAAAGACCGAGGTATGCCCAAGCGTGAGAAAAAAATCCGATAAAATCAAATCTATGACAACAATAATCATATCCGCAACACCATTTCATGACATCATAAGGGCAAAGAAGTTCTTTAACAATAACTTCTTCCGAAAAGAAGCGACACTTAAGCGCCGTTGTTACCGGATCCAATCACCAAAATCTAGATTCTAGATTTTCACGTATGTGGCATGTTCCCGTACGAATGCTTATGCCGTTTCTTTATCTCGACAGGCTGACTGATAGAGATTCTTCTTCAGAAGACTATTTCTTAAAAATATAATATACGGCTCGTAAGTTATATCGACAAAAGTCACGTAGACATAGATCTGACGGAAATGGAAAAACAACTAAAAGGAAAAGGAATACAACTAGATGATCCCTATTGCCTAAACTATATTGAAAACGCTGATGAAACACTCATGCATTTGCTCTGGGTTGCAACTTTGCCGCAGACTGTTGAAAAACCTTGATTCGGGGGGGGGGGGGG
>LR738714.1:103201259-103231966 GCA_902687465.1 Secale cereale | reverse complement strand
GGGAAGAGGCACAAACAATGGTTTTTCCTTTGAGCTTGCGTTGTTTTTTCCCTCGAAGAGGAAAGGGTGATGCAGCAAAGTAGAGTGAGTATTTCCCTCAGTTTGAGAACCAAGGAATCAATCCAGTAGGAGACAACGCGCAAATCGTCAAATACCTGCACAAACAATCAAACAACTTGCACCCAACGCTATAAAGGGGTTGTCAATCCATTCCCGGTTATTTGCAAAAGTGAGATCTGATAGAGATAGATAAACTATAAAGTAAATATTTTTGGTTTATAGATTGGAAAGTAAAAGATGGCAAAATAGTAGATCGGAAAGCAATAAGATGGAATATAGTCCCGGGGGCCATAGGTTTCACTAGAGGCTTCTCTCATCATAGCAAATATTACGGTGGGTAAACAAATTACTACAAAGCAATTGATAGAAGAGCGCATAACTATGTCGATATCTAAGGCAATGATCATGAATATAGGCATCACGTCCGTGTCAAGTAGACCGACTCCTGCCTGCATCTACTACTATTACTCCAAACATCGACCGAAACGATTCTACATCTAGAGTATTAAGTCCATAAAGAACAGAGTAACGCACTAAGTAAGATGACATGATGTAGCGGAATTAACTCAAGCAATATGATGAAAACCCCATCTTGTTATCCTCGATGGCAACAATACAAAACGTGTCATGTCCATTTCTGTCACTGGAATTGAGCACCGCAAGATTGAACCCAAAGCAAAGCACTTCTCCCATTACAAGAAAAACCAATCTAGTTGGCCAAACCAAACTGACAGTTCGAAGAGAATTACTAAGATATCAAATCATGCATATAAGAATTCAGAGAAGATTCAAATAATATTCATAGATAAGTTGATCATAAATCCACAATTCATCGATCTTGGCAAACACACTGCAAAAGAAGATTACGTCGGATAGATCTCTAAGAACATCGAGGAGAACATGGTATTGAGAATCAAAGAGAGAGAAGAAGCCATCTAGCTACTAGCTATGGACCTGTAGGTCTGTGGTAAACTACTCACGCTTCATCGAAAGGGCAATGGTGTTGATGTAGATGCCCTCTGTGGTCGAATCTCCCTCTGGCAGAGTACCGGAAAAGGCCTCCAGATGGGATGTCGTGGATATAGAAAGTTACGGCTGTGGAAAAGTGGTTTCGATGCCTCTTCTAGGGTTTTTGGAATATATGTGAATATATAGGCGAAAGAAATAAGTCGGTGGAGTCACGGGGGCCCCACAAGGGTGGGGGCGTGCCCTCCGTCCTTGCGGCCGCATCGTGGCTTCCCTGACGTGCACTTCAAGTCCTCTGGATGTCTTCTGGTCCAAAAAATCCTCGTAAAGTTTCATTCCGTTTGGACTCCGTTTGATATTCCTTTTCTGCGAAATTCAAAAAAAAGGCAAAAACAGAAACTGGCACTGTGCTCTAGGTTAATAGGTTAGTCCCACAAATAATATAAAATAGCATATTAATGTATATAAAATATCCAAAACAAATAATATAATAGCATGGAACAATAAAAAATTATAGATACGTTGGAGACGTATCAAGCATCCCCAAGCTTAATTCCTGCTCGTCCTCGAGTAGGTAAATGATAAAAACAGAATTTTTGATGTGGAATGCTACCTAACATATTTATCAATGCAATCTCTTTATTGTGGCATAAATATTCAGATCCGCATGTTTCAAGCAAAAGTTTATATTAACATGAGAACAATAATATTTCAAGCATACTAGACAGTAAATCATTAAGCTTAAAAAATAACATGGCTAAAGGAAGTTATCCCTACAAAATCATATAGTTTTATTATGCTCCCTCTCCTCAACACAAGGTAATCATGCCCACCCCGGTGTCAGCCAAGCAATTGTTTCATACTTTTTAACGCGCTTCAGCCTTTTTCAACTTTTCACGCAATATATGAGCGTCAGCCATGGATATAGAACTATGGGTGGAATAGAAGGTGGTAATAGACAAAAGTGGGGAGAAAGTCTCACATCAACTAGGCAAATCAATGGACTATGGAGATGTCCATCAATTGATATCAATGTGAGTGAGTAGGGATTGCCATGTAACGGATGCGCTAGAGCTATAAGTGTATGAAAGCTCAAAAGAAAACTAGTGGGTGTGCATCAACTTGCTTGCTCATGAAGACCTAGGGCATTTGAGGAAGCCCGTCGTTGGAATATACAAGTCAAGTTCTATAACAAAAATTCCCACTAGTATATGAAAGTGGCAACATAGGAGACTCTCTATCATGAAAAACATGGTGATATTCTGAAGCACAAATGTGAAAAAAGATAGTAACATTGTCCCTTCTCTGTTTTATCTCTCATTTTTTCTTTTTTATTTTTTATTTTTTTATTTTGGGCTCTTTGGTCTATCTTTTTTTGGTGGGCTTCTTTTGCCTCTTTTATTTATTTGGGCTTCATGGGCCTCTTTTATTTAATCTCACATGGGACAATGTTCTAATAATGATGATCATCACATTTTTATTTACTTATAACTCGATATTACAACTCGATACGAGAACAAAGATATGACTCTATGATACGTCTCCATCGTATCTATAAATTTTTATTGTTCCATGCCAATATTCTACAACTTTCATATACTTTTGGCAACTTTTTATACTATTTTTTGGGACTAACATATTCATCCAGTGCCCAGTGCCAGTTCTTGTTTGTTGCATGTTTTTTGTTTCGCAGAATATCCATATCAAACGGAGTCCAAACGGAATAAAAACGGACAGAGATTTTTTTGGAATATATGTGAATTTTGGGAAGCGGAACCAATATGAGACGATGCTCGGGTGGGCCACGAGGCAGGGAGGCGCGCCCACCAGGGGCTGGCGCGCCCTGGGCCCTCGTGGCCACACCGTAAGGCGGTTGATGCCCTTCTTTGGCCACAAGAAAGCTAATATCCGGATAAAAATTGTGTCAAAAAATCAGCCCAATCGGAGTTACGGATCTCCGGAAATATAAGAAACGGTGAAGGGACAGAATTTGGAAACGCAAAAACAGAGAGAGATAGAGAGACAGATCCAATCTCGGAGGGGTTCTCGCCCCTCCGCCGCCATGGAGGCCATGGACCAAAGGGGAAACCCTTCTCCCACCTAGGGAGAAGGTCAGGGAAGAATAAGAAGGAGGGGGGCTCTCTCCCCCTCGCTTCTGGTGGCACCGGAGTGCCACCGGGGCCATCATCGTGTGACGGCGATCTACACTAACACATCCGTCATCTTCACCAACATCTCCATCACCTTCCCCCATCTATCCACAGTGGTCCACTCTCTCGCAACCCGTTGTACCCTCTACTTGAACATGGTGCTTTATGCTTCATATTATTATCCAATGATGTGTTGCCATCCTATGATGTCTGAGTAGATTATCGTTGTCCTATCGGTGATTGGTGAATTGCTATGATTGATTTAAATTGCTTGTGGTTATGTTGCTGTCCTTTGGTGCCCATCATATGAGCGCGCGCGTGGATCACACCATAGGGTTAGTTGTATGTTGATAGGACTACGTATTGGAGGGCAAGAGTGACAGAAGCTTCAACCTAGCGTAGAAATTGATGCATACAGGATTGAAGGGGGACCAATATATCTTAATGCTATGGTTGGGTTTTACCTTAATGAACATTAGTAGTTGCGGATGCTTGCTAATAGTTCCAATCATAAGTGCATAGAATTCCAAGTAAGGGATGACATGCTAGCAGTGGCCTCTCCCACATAAAACTTGCTATCGGTCTAGTAACGTAGTCAATTGCTTAGGGGCAATTTCGCAACTCCTACCACCACGTTTCCACACTCTCTATCACTAAATTTATTGCTTATTTATCTTAACAGCCCCTAGTTTTATTTACGTGCTCTTTATATTCTTGCAAACCTATCTCACAAAAACTACAAAGTACTTCTAGTTTCATACTTGTTCTAGGTAAAGTAAACGTCAAGCGTGCGTAGAGTTGTATCGGTGGTCGATAGAACTTGAGGGAATATTTGTTCTACCTTTAGCTCCTCGTTGGGTTCGACACTCTTACTTATCGAAAGAGGCTACAATTGATCCCCTACACTTGTGGATTATCAAGACCTTATTCTGGCGCCGTTGTCGAGGAGCAATAGCGTGGGGTGAAGATTCTCATGCGTGCTTGTTTGCTTTATCACTAAGTAGATTTTATTTGCTGTTCGAAGTTGTTCCCTATCCTTAGTTATGAATATGGAACATGAAATATCAAAAAACTTAGGTGTACTTGATACTCATGGAGATGGGGAACCTCCTAAAACCCTCGATGCTCATTATGTGAAAAATATTATGTACTACTTTGATAATCCTGAGAAAACCCCATTCAACTATGTAACGGGAGTAACATTGGATCAATGTGAATAATTTAGGGATTATCGCTTGACACAAAAAGGGAAACTGTTATGGGATCAAATTCATATGTTGCATTGGTATGCTCGGCAACTATGCTTGAGATATGATTATACTTGTTGCTCTAGGATGAAGGCTCCACACCTTCCCTGTTCATGCAAATTTAATGATAATGAAACCTTAGCTTCTTATGCTAATGGTATATATGATTATTATGATGTGGAACAAATAGAAGAATTCGTTGCTTTTAAGGGTGCTTATGAAACTGAATATCTTTTTAGAAAGAATGATGCTTTTGATGATGATGTTTCTAGGCCTGAAAATCTTGCTATATTGAAATATTGCTATTTGAATTATGAATATAACTCCAACATTGATGCGTTTATTGAGAAGGTCTCCACTGTCCAAGAAGAGACTAATATTTTGCAGGAGTCTATGGAAGAAGAAACTGATGACATTGTGAGCTCATTAGATGAAAAAGATGACAAGGAGAGCGAAGAACAAAAGGAGGAAGAGCGGATTAGCTACCCGTGCCCACCTTCTAATGAGAGTAACTCTCCAACTCATACATTGTTTAATTTCCCTTTGTGCTTACCGAAGGACGAATGCTATGATGATTGTTATGATCCCTTGGATTCTTTTGAAATATCCCTTTTTGATGATGCTTGCTATGCTTGTGGCCAAGATGCCAATATGAATTATGCTTATGGAGATGAACTTGCTATAGTTCCTTATGTTAAACATGAGATAGTTGCTATTGCACCCACACATGATAGTCCTATTATCGTTTTGAATTCTCCAAACTACACTATATCGGAGAAGTTTGCACTTATTAAGGATTGCATTGATGGGTTGCCTTTTTCCGTTACACATGATGATTTTGATGAGTATAATATGCATGTGCTTGCTGCTCCCACTTGCAATTATTATGAGAGAGGAACTACATCTCCGCCTCTCTATGTTTCCAACCTGATAAAATTGCAAGAAACTGCTTATACTATGCATTAGCCTTTACTTGATGTGCATGAATTGTTCTTGTATGACATGCCTATGCATAGGAAGAGAGTTAGACTTCGTTGTTTCATGACACATATCACTTTGTGTTCACTACTAAATGCCAAATCATTGTTAATTAAAATTGGCTTTGATATACCTTGGGATCCGGGTGGATCCATCACTTGAGCACTATATGCCTAGCTTAATGGCTTTAAAGAAAGCGCTACCAGGGAGACAACCCGGAAGTTTTAGAGAGTCATTTATTTCTGTTGTGTGCTTTTATAAAGTTAAAAAAAATAAAAAAATAAAGAGGGGAACCCAAAACTTTTCAAAAATAAAAGTGAAAGTGATATAGACGAGCATTGTGAAAGTGGGGGACGTCCTTGAACTTTGTTCATGCCCATGGAAACTTTGTGAATCTTAATTACAGAAACTTTTCAAAAAAAAAATTATCCCCTTGTACAATTCCATTGTATTATAAAAATAATGTGCCAAGGTTTGCCTTTAGGATGTTTACAATGCTTGTTGGTTTGTGCGGTGCAGGACAGAAACTTTGGCTGTAGTGCGCGATTTTACATTTTTTGTTGGAATGTCAAATGGTTCTGAAACTTTTTGCACTGTCTTTCTATACAAATTGTTTATTTTTCATAATTTTTGAAGAATTTTTCAAGTATCAGATGTATGGTGAATGTTTAGATTATTACAGACTGTTCTATTTTAGACAGATTCTGTTTTTGATGCATAGTTTGCTTGTTTTGATGAAACTATCAATTTCTATCAGTGGATTAAGCCATGGAAAAGTTATATTACAGTAGCTACAATGCAAAAACAAAGTATGAATAGTACTTAGTGTAGTGATTTTCTTTGTTATACTAACGGATCTTACCGAGTTTTCTGTTGAAGTTTTGTGTGGATGAAGTGTTCGAAGATCGAGGAGGTCTCGATGTGAGGAGAAGAAGGAGAGGCAAGAGCTCAAGCTTTGGGATGCCCAAGGCACCCCAAGTAAATATTCAAGGGGACTCAAGCGTCTAAGCTTGGGGATGCCCCGGAAGGCATCCCCTCTTCCTTCAACAAGTATCGGTATGTTTTCGGATTCGTTTCATTCATGTGATATGTGCAGATCTTGGAGCGTCTTTTGCATTTAGTTTTCACCTTTTCTTTATGCACCATGCTGCTATGAGATAGTCCTTGGTTGATTTATAGAATGCTCTTTTCACTTCCCTTATATCTTTTGAGCATGGCTTTATATAATACTTCATGTGCTTCACTTACATCATTTGAAGTTTGGATTGCATGTTTCTCTTCACATAGAAAACCGCCATTTGTAGAATGCTCTTTTGCTTCAGTTATAATTGTTAGAGCATGGGCATAACTTTTGTAGAAAGAATTAAAACTCTCTTGCTTGACTTATATCTATTTAGAGAGTTGACAGGAATTGGTCATTCACATTGTTAGTCATAAAATCCTACATAAACTTGTAGATCGCTGAATATGATATGTTTGATTCCTTGCAATAGTTTTGCGATATAAATATGGTGATATTAGAGTCATGCTAGTGGGTAGTTGTGGATTGTAGAAATACTTGTGTTGAGGTTTGTGATTCCCGTAGCATGCACGTATGGTGAACCGTTATGTGACTAAGTTAGAGCATGATTTATTTATTGAGTGTCATCCTTTGTGTGGAGGTCGGGGGCGCGCGATGGTTAACTCCTACCAACCTCCCCCCTAGGAGCATGCGTGTAGTACTTGGTTTCGATGGCTAATAAATTTTTGCAATAAGTATGTGAGTGTTATGACTAATTTTGAGTCCATGGATTATACGCACTCTCACCCTTCCACCATTGCTAGCCTCTCTTGTACCGCGCAACTTTCGCCGGTACCATACACCCACCATATACCTTCCTCAAAACAGCCACCATACCTACCTATTATGGCATTTCCATAGCCATTCTGAGATATATTGCCATGTAACTCCACCGTTCCATTTATTATGACACGCACCATCATTGTCATATTGCCTTGCATGATCGTAAGATAGCTAGCATGATGTTTCCATGGCGTGTCCGTTTTTTGATGTCATTGCTACGCTAGATCATTGCACATCCCGGTACACTGTCGGAGGCATTCACATAGAGTCATATTTTGTTCTAGCTTCGAGTTGTAATCTTTGAGTTGTTAGTAAATAAAAATGTGATGATCTTCATTATTAGAGCATTGTCCCATGTGAGGAAAGGCCAAATAAAAAAAGATGGCCTAAAAAAATAGAGAGGGGCTAAAAAAAAGAGAAAGCCCCTCCAAAAAAAACAACAAAAAAATGAGAGAAAAGAGAGAAGGGACAATGCTACTATCCTTTTCCACACTTGTGCCTCAAAGTAGCACCATGATCTCCATAATAGAGAGTCTCTTGTTTTGTCACTTCCATATACTAGTGGGAATTTTCATTATAGAACTTGGCTTTTATATTCCAACATGGGCTTCCTCAAATGCCATAGGTCTTCATGAGCAAGCAAGTTGATGCACACCCACTAGTTTTCTTTTTGAGCTTTCATACACTTATAGCTCTAGTGCATCCGTTACATGGCAATCCCTACTCACTCACATTGATATCGATCGATGGACATCTCCATAGTCCATTGATTTGCCTAGTCGATGTGAGACTTTCTCCCTCCTTTTGTCTATCACCACCTTCTATTCCACCCATAGTGCTATGTCCATGGCTCACGCTCATGTATTGCATGAAAGTTGAAAAAGTTTGAGAATACTAAAGTATGAAACAATTGCTTGGCTAAAACCGGGGTTGTGCATGATTTAAATACTTTGTGTGGTGAAGATGGAACATAGACAGACCATACGATTTTGTAGGGATAACTTTCTTTGGCTATGTTATTTTGAAAAGACATGATTGCTTTATTAGTATGCTTGAAGTATTATTGTCTTAATGTCAAATGATAGACTATTGCTTTGAATCACTCGTGTCTTAATATTCATGCCATGATTAGATTACATGATCAAGATTATGCTAGGTAGCATTCCACATCAAAAATTATCTTTTTATCATTTACCTACTCGAGGACGAGCAGGAATTAAGCTTGGGGATGCTGATATGTCTCCGTCATATCTATAATTTTTTATTGTTCCATGCCAATATTCTACAACTTTCATATACTTTTGGCAACTTTTAATACTATTTTTTGGGACTAACATATTGATCCAGTGCGCAGTGCCAGTTCCTATTTGTTGCATGTTTTTTGTTTCGCAGAATATCCATATCAAACGGAGTCCAAGCGAAATAAAAATGGACGGAGATTTTCTTTGAAATATATGTGAATTTTGGGAAGCGGAACCAACATGAGACGATGCCCGGGTGCGCCACGAGGCAGGGGGCGCGCCCACTAGGGGCTGGCGCGCCCTGGGCCCTCGTGGCCACACCGTAAGGCGGTTGATGCCCTTCTTTGGCCGCAAGAAATCTAATATCTGGATAAAAATTGTGTCAAAAAATCAACCCAATCGGAGTTACGGATCTCCGAGAATATAAGAAACGGTGAAGGGACAGAATCTGGAAACGCAGAAACAGAAAGAGACAGAGAGACAGATCCAATCTCGGAGGGGCTCTCACCCGTCCACCGCCATGGAGGCCATGGACCAGAGGGGAAAACCTTCTCCCACCTAGGGAGAAGGTCAAGGAAGAATAAGAAGGAGGGGGGCTCTCTCCCCCTCGCTTCCGGTGGCACCGGAGTGCCACCGGGGCCATCATCGTGTGACGGCGATCTACACCAACACCTCCGTCATCTTCACCAACATCTCCATCACCTTCCCCCATCTATCTACAACGGTCCACTCTCCCGCAACCCGCTGTGCCCTCTACTTGAACATGGTGCTTTATGCTTCATATTATTATCCAATGATGTGTTGCCATCCTATGACGTCTGAGTAGATTATCGTTGTCCTATCGGTGATTGGTGAATTGCTATGATTGATTTAAATTGCTTGTGGTTATGTTGCTGTCCTTTGGTGCCCATCATATGAGCGCGCACGTGGATCACACCATAGGGTTAGTTGTATGTTGATAGGACTACGTATTGGAGGGCAAGAGTGACAGAAGCTTCAACCTAGCGTAGAAATTGATGCATACGAGATTGAAGGGGAACCAATATATCTTAATGCTATGGTTGGGTTTTACCTTAATGAACGTTAGTAGTTGCGGATGCTTGCTAATAGTTCCAATCATAAGTGCATATAATTCCAAGTAAGGGATGACATGCTAGCAGTGGCCTCTCCCACATAAAACTTGCTATCGGTCTAGTAACGTAGTCAATTGCTTAGGGGCAATTTCGCAACTCCTGCCACCACTTTTCCACACACGCTATCACTAACTTTATTGCTTATTTATCTTAACAGCCCCTAGTTTTATTTACGTGCTGATGGCTTCTCGCCCCTCGTTGGTTACCCCAAGTGGAAGGTTGAGATGTAGCGTAGCGGCAAATTTCCCTTGGCAAAGATACCGAGGATCGAATCCCGTGAGACTCCGAGGGTCGACAAGTAGGTGTCAACGGCGCCAGAAACTTAGCAGTTGACGGGACCTGCACACAGATACAGATAACTTTGCTCCCAACGAGTACAGAGAGGTTGTCAATCCCTCCGGCCTTGTTGTTTATAAAGGATCAAACACAAGAGATAATAATGATAGCTATGACTGCAACTAGGAAATAAAAACAGGAAGTAAATAGAAGGTGTGATCAGCGGTGGTAATATGGACCGGGGTCCCATGATGTTCACTAGTGATGTCTCTCTCCCAAAAGACGATAAAACAGCAAAGCGAGGTAAACAAATTACAGCTGGACAATTGACAGGATTATGTGCGCAAACCAATGCTAACTATGCTGCAAAGAAAGGTAGAGGCTCAAAAGCATGGGCGGTACGCCAAGGCAAGTAGACCAAAATCCATCTGCATCTACTACTAATCATCCACCTTGAGATATCTATCCAGAACATCTCGCTGGTATTAAGTTGCGAATCCCACCCAAAGTGTAAACTCAAAGCAATAGACAACTGCATTAAAAGAATTTTGCGTAAAGTAAACAATCCTTGCACCCGCAAGTACAAGCACCGTTGTTTTCTCCCTTGTGGCAACATCACATCCCCTAGACTCATGTTTCTGTCACTCAAGCTAGTCATCAGGGGGAATGAACCCACAATCAAGCATAACGCTCCCTCTTGGAGTTACTACCTACTACTTGGCCAAAGCAATAAACAGCAACGGAGAACATGCAAGAATTACTCAAGAACAAAGATATAAAAGAGGTGAATCAAATATATTACTCAAACACAATCTGAACATAGTCTCATAATCCATCAGATCCCAGCAAACTCAGCAAAGCAACAACATAAAGATTACATATGTGCCTCGATCATGTAGGGCAGCTCACGAGGTCTAAACCATGAAGAGCAAAGAGGGGAGGAGAACATCACATAGCTACTGATCATGGACCCATGGTCCAAGGTGGACTACTCACGACTCATCCGGGAAGCGTCCATGGTGGTGGAGAAGCTCCCGGTGGTGGTTCTCCCCTCCGGTAGGGTGCCGGGAAGAGTTCTCCTGGTGCTCCCGATCTTGGAAGCGCTGCGGCGGTGGAACAGAGGCGAGATCGCGAAAAAGGGTTCTGTCCTCAAGGGTTTCGGGACGAGAGGGATATATATGCGAAGGGGGGCAGCCAGAGGCGGAGCAGGGGCCCCAGGCGCCCCCCTGGCGCGGCCAGGGGTGGGGCCGCGCCAGGTGGCCGCCTGGGCCTCCCCTGGCTCCCCTCTGGCCCATCTTTGGTTCTCCGCGAAGCTTCCTGAACGCTGATTTTTCCTATATTTTTCCTGGAATTTTGGAGCACTTTTAATATGGGGGAAACCTGAAATAGAAAAATAGCAGAAAACAGGAACTGGCACTGTGGTGCACTGATTTAATAGGTTAGTCCATATATGATCAAAAGTGTATGGAAGTGCATCAATATCATAGCAATATCACACAAAAGAAGCATGGAGCAAGCAGAAATTATAGATATGTTTTGGACGTATCAACATCCCCAAGCTTAATTCCTGCTCGTCCTCGAGTAGGTAAATGATAACAAGCATAATTTCTGTGGTGACATGCTACCAACCATATAAGAACTTTTTAAGTAAAGCAATCAAGGCATGTAATTCAATTCAAGTCATAACAAGCAAGAGTCTATATTATCATTGTAACAAGCAACATAAGAACAGAAAGGTGCAAGAGTTCTCGCTGTCCGTGACTCGAATGTCTCCAAATGGTGTTTGCGTGCAAGAAAGGGGATAGGGATATACGAGAGAGTAAAACATAGTTTTTGTATTGTTGAGAACTTAATCTACTAAAGTTTCACACTTGGTCTTCTTTGGAATCTTATCTTGACTCATCCCTAGACCACTAGCCAGGTACAAGTCAAAATGATCCACTCCCTTTCGATATTTTGAGCACTCATGCAATGGATGAGCGTAAGCAAGAAAGTTGACACTTAGGATGGCAAAGAGAGAAAAATGATGAAGGGGGAAGACAAAAAAGGTGTGAAAGGCTCACATGAATGAGGACAATCATAGGCGAGAGAAAGCCAAATGATAGATATGATGTGAGGAGTAGGGATTGCCATGCAACGGATGCACATATGAGCTAAGGTAAGCTCTCCAATGGAACTAGTGGGGGTGCATCCAACTTGCTCGCTCAAGAAGACCTAGAGCTCTTTTGAGGAGGCTCATCATTGGAATATACAAGCCAAGTTCTATAGTGTGAAGGTCCCCACATAGCTATATGCATGAATGATAATCTCTATGGAGTACAAGGTATAAGATGGAGTACGAGTGTGGATCTCTCAAAAGGAATAGTAGTGTGCCCCCTTCTCTCTTTTTATTTCTTTTTCTCTTTTTTCTCTTTTTTTATTTTTGTGTGGCCTCAATGGCTCTTTCTATTTAACTCTCATTTGTCCTCTTTGGGATCTTTTGATTTTGTCCTCTTTGGGATCTTTTCCTCACTTTAGGGGCAACACTCTATGTATTACAAGAAGTATAGACGATCTTTCACACTTTACAAAAGTACTCAACATAAAGAAAATGAAACTATCATGATGTATGCAAATGTATGCCTCTGCCGGTGTAGCAGGATATGCAATGATACTAGCGCGTCATGTAGCAATGATTAGGGCAAGGCCCAACTAGCATGCGGCTCATCGATCAAGCAAAAAGCATGTATGACATGAAGATCAAGTCATGAGAAGATGGATGTTGCATGGCAATGTTTCACGGAAAGGCTATGGAAATGCCTTGATAGGTAGGTATGGTGGCTGTTTTGAGGAAGGATATAATGAGGCTTATGATGACAGAGCGTATCGTGCCAAGGATTTGGATGCACCGGCGAAGTATGCGCCAACTCTCGAGGTGAGAAAGGGCAATGCACGGTACCGAAGAGGCTAGAAAAATATGGCTAGGTGGAAGTGTCAACTTTCGAATACTCACATTAGTCCAAAGAACTCATGCACTTATTATCGGTAACTCTCAATCTAATTAGGAGGTTCACAAAGAGACAAGTACCCCGAGGAGGAGTGTATGGGGGTTTGGTTATCCTTGCGCATCCTCGACTCATGGTACGTGAGTGTACTCTTATATTCGATCCCTCCAAAGATTAGTGATCCATCTAGTAGCTAAGGTTCTCAACTATTTTGTAGGTTTTAGAAAATAAACACGGATTGCCCAAAATACGACATCTATCACTGATACGTCCAAAACGTATCTATAATTTCTGCTTGCTCCATGCCTCTTTTGTGTGATATTGCTATGATATTTATGCACTTCCATACACTTTTGATCATATTTGGACTAACCTATTAACTCAGTGCACCACAGTGCCAGTTCCTGTTTTCTGCTGTTTTTCCATTTCAGGTTTCCCCCATATTAAAAGTGCTCCAAAAATTCCGGGAAAAATGCAGGAAAAATCAGCGTACAGGAAGCTTCGAGAAAAACCAAAGCGGGGCCAGAGGGGAGCCAGGGGGTCCAGGCGGCCACCCGACGCGGCCCCACCCCTGGCCGCGCCAGGGGGCGCCTGGGGCCCCGGCTCCGCCTCTGGTGACCCCCCTTCGCATATATATTTCTCCCGTCGCGGAAACCCTGATTCCAGAACCCTTTTCTCCAGAAGCAATTCCGATCTCCGCCGCCATCGCCACCAAGTTTTGGGGGACCAGAATTCCTGTGCCGGCATCCTGCCGGGACGGGGAAGTGCCCCCGGATTCATCTCCATCGACGCTGCTTCCTCCCTCCTTGATGCGGGAGTAGTTCCTCCTCGGGGCTGAGGTTTCTACGAGTAGCTATGTGGTCAATTCTATCTGCCATGATGTGATCTTCGTTGTGATCATAGGCTATGTTAAATCTAGGGTGATCCCATGATATTTCCCCTTCCTCTATGTATTGAATTGATGTACTCACTTGTCTTTATCTAGTATAATCCCTGAGACCAAGGTGACAGCGGTCTATTGGACATGGATTAGAAGAATATTTTCATGAGTGATTTCCTCTTTTGTGTGTTGATTGAAGATTGAGAGTCTCTTGGTGCTTGTCTTTGACTATCCTGGAGATATGTTGTGGTGATTGTGGTACTCTCTTTGGATGGCCGCGGTGACATTGGGAAATCCATAGATTGAGAACTACGAACTTTGAGGTGTGCTTTTGTAGCCCTGCATAATTCTCGTCCTCTCTTGACCACAAAGGAATGACCTCCGAGTGCGTCTCCATTGCATGTTTTATGGGAAGTATCATGTGATTAGACTATGTTAATGTTATTGGGAGTTGCCACTAGTGAAAGTATGAAGCCTAGGCCTTGTTTCCACCATTGCAATACCATTTGTGCTCACGTTTACCACTTGTTTGCTTGCTGCACTTTTTATTACAGATTTATATTACTTTGCTTTGCCACTCCTATCATCCATATTTTACCATCTCTTCGCCGAACTAGTGCACCTATACAACTCCTAGTTGTATTAGGTGTGTTGGGGACACAAGAGACTTCTTGTATCTTAGTTGCATGGTTGCTTGAGAGAGACCATCTTCAACCTCTACTTCCCTGAGTTCGATAAACCTTAGGTCATCCACTTGAGGGAAATTGCTGCTGTCCTACAAACCTCTGCGCTTGGAGGCCCAACATAGTCTACAAGAATAGAAGCGTGTGTAGACATCAAGCTATTTCTGGCCCCGTTGCCGGGGAAGTAAGTGTTTGAAGATATATCTTTAGATCTTGCAATTAAATCTTTTCGTTTCTTGTTTTTAGTTTCACTAGTTATGTTTATGGAAAACCGCACTCTTAGTTCGCTGCTTGGGGAAGGCCGCTTTACCGCACCCGTGGTAGAGAAGTTTCCTCCACCTACTGAATGTATCCCGTTCCAAATACCACTTGGGATAATTGAAATAATCAGGAATGATTGTTATGATGGGACAGTCAATCCTAGTATTCATTTGTTGAAACTTACAGAACTTTGTGAGTTGTTTAAGATTTCAGGTTTGACAAGACATGGAGTCATGAGGAAATTATTTGCCTTGTCACTGAAAGGAAAAGCATTGGAATGGTATAGGCTACTAGATGACTCTCACCTGCTGGATTGGGAAGAGATCCAGTCTCTCTTTTACTCCAAGTTTTATCCTCTTCATGAAGTCCATGAGAATAGGAATTATGTTTATAATTTATATCCTCATGACGGAGAGAGCATAGCTCAAGCTTGGGGGAGACTGAAAACGTTAATGCTAAAATGTCCTAACCATGGGCTCCCCAAAGATATGATTATTACTAATTTCTATGCGAGGCTCTCTCGACAGGATAAAGATTTGCTCGATGCTTCCTCTATGGGTTCTTTCACAAACGAAAAGATTGATGCTAAATGGGAACTCCTTGAAAGAATTCAACGCAACACTGAAGATTGGGAGATCGACAAAGGTAAAGAGTGAGGTATAATTTATGAGTATGATTGCATTAAGTCCTTTGTTGAAACTACAAGTTTTAATAAGTTTAGCGCTAAGTTTGGGCTTGATTCTCAACTCCTTGTTGATTTCCTCAAATCTTTTGCTTCACATCTTAATATGCCTAAGGAGGATTGGATCAAGCATCATGAACCTTTTAAAGAGATTGCAAAGAAAATGAAATTGTTCATGATGATTGCAACATGCATGATCCAATTCCTAAAAATGAAGTTTTATATAAGCATGTTAATTTTTGTGGAGTGGATAGACCTTGTGAAAGGCCTATGATTGAAGAAGAGAAGTATTGTAAGCAACATAAGCATGAAAGAACAATCACTTGGGTAAAAAATTTAAATGAAATTGCTAGAGAATTGTGTGACCTTTATCCTTTTACTTGTGAACTTTGCCGTATAGAGGGTCACTTTAATTTTCAATGCATGCACTTTCAAAACATAACTGTTAACCAGTTGTGTGATAACATGATCACCCCTGATCTTTGTGATGAGCTTATGTTATTTTTGATGTGTGAAGAGTTATCAGAAAAGACTTCTTGGCTAGATGTTAATGCCATAGGAATAAAAAACACTTTGCAAAATTGCCATCTCTATTGTGTTGTTAATTGCCATAAAAATGATTACATAAGTAAGATTAGAAAGGAGGGAACTTTACCAAAGTATAAAAATGTCTCTTATATTTTTGCTAATAAAAAGGAGAGTTTCTCCCAAGTTTACCCTATTGTTTCTAATGATAAACCAGGATACACTAGTAGAAAACAGGGCATTGGTCCAGCCCATTAGCCCCGGTTCAATCTAGAACCGGGTCCAATGGGGGTACTGGACCCGGTTCGTGAGCCCAGGGGGCCGGCCGGGCCACGTGGGCCATTGGTCCCGGTTCGTCTGGACCTATTGGTCCCGGTTGGAGCTAAAAACCGGGATCAATGGCTCTTGCTCCTGGCCCACCACTATTGGTCCCGGTTGGTGTTATGAACCGGGACCGAAGGCACCCCTTTAGTCCCGGTTTGTAGCACCAACCGGGACCAGTGAGTTGCCTATATATACCCCCTCACTCAAGAACAGAGCTCACTGCTCTATTTTTTTTTCTGGCCGAGGGGGAGAGGGGTTAGTGGTGCTCTAGCTCACCTCCTATGCACACAACGTGTTCGGTGGAATGCCCGAGCCACACTAGTTAAGCTTTTCTTCTCTCGAAGCTCTATTTTCTCCGAGATTTGTCTAGGTTTAGCGGTCCGTCACATCCCGTCCCCGTCTTCGCCGCCGTCGATCACCCCCGCCGATCTCGTCACCGACACCACCGTGGTGAGCCTCTTGTTATGTCCATGCTTTTCTTACTTTTATTATTGCTTTAGATAGATATTTGTCTAATTCTCTTACGTTTATTATTGCTTGTTATTATATAGTGCGATGGTTTTGATATCCGCCCACGTGGGCCCTCGTCCGGTCTACGATTCGGATGTGGTATATTATCTTTAATTTATAACTATTTGTTTTAGTGTTTATGATAGTTATGACGACCAACCTGACATGCATAGATGTTTTATTATGTCTAGGAGGTAGTTGAACCGGAAATTCCAACCGACCCTCTTGTGGAGAGGTTAAATTTAGTTGAAGAGGAAAACATTTCGTTAAAGAAAAAATTGAAAAAAATGGAGGAGGAGAAGATGGAATTGGAGTTGCATGTTGCGGAAGTTATCGGTGATCACAATATCAAGATGGACCCTATTGTCGAGAGGTTAAATTTAGTTGAAGAAGAAAACAAATTCTTGAAGGAAAAAATAAAAAAAATTGTGGACGAGAAGATGATATTGGAGTTGCATGTTGCGGATGTCGTCGATGATCACAAGATCAAGATGGATGCAATGCGGTTGAAGATTAAAAAGATTAGAAAATATGCCATTCATACCGAGGCTTGGTATCATTATGCCGTTGGATCAATTGTTACCTTGGTTGCGATTATGATAGCATTTGTTTTCGCGTTGAAATGTTTTACATAGTTTCGATGTGTATGGAGAGCTATATGTTGTTAGATGAGAACTATATATGTATGTACTTTAGTTTTAATGTGATGATGAACTTTTATCCATTTGGTCACTTAATTATCTATTTATGATGTTCTGTAATGGTTTTTGACACACTTAATTATATATAAATGCACGCAGATGAACCGGCAATGGATGTACGGTGACAGACACACCTCCGAGTACATTAAGGGCGTGCGTGAGTTTCTAAATGCGGCT
Source organism: Secale cereale (assembly GCA_902687465.1). NCBI lineage: Eukaryota > Viridiplantae > Streptophyta > Magnoliopsida > Poales > Poaceae > Secale > Secale cereale. The sequence continues at coordinate 103,214,345 of LR738714.1, read as the reverse complement.
GAGGCAAACAAGCAGAATGGTTTTATGTGTTGTCCATGCACTAAATGTGTGAATACGATGTCTTACTCTAACCGGAAAATCCTTCACTCCCACCTGCTTTACAAGGGTTTCATGCCACACTATAATGTTTGGACGAGGCACGGAGAAATAGGGGTTATGATGGATGACGACGAAGAAGAAGAGTACGATGACAACTATGTGCCCTCTGAATACGGTGATGCTGCAATGGGGGGAGCTGGTGAAGATCAAGAGGAACCAGACGATGTGCCCAATGATGCTGCAACGGGTGAAGCTGCTGAAGATCAAGAGGAACCAAATGATGATCTTCGCCGGGTCATTGTCGATGCAAGGACACAATGCGAAAGTCAAAAGGAGAAGCTGAAGTTCGATCGCATGTTAGAGGATCACAAAAAAGGGTTGTACCCCAATTGTGAAGATGGCAACACAAAGCTCGGTACCGTACTGGAATTGCTGCAGTGGAAGGCAGAGAATGCTATGGCTGACAAAGGATTTGAGAAGCTACTGAAAATATTGAAGAAGAAGCTTCCGAAGGATAACGAATTGCCCGACAGTACATACGCAGCAAAGAAGGTCGTATGCCCTCTAGGATTGGAGGTGCAGAAGATACATGCATGCCCTAATGACTGCATCCTCTACCGCGGTGCATACAAGGATCTGAACGCATGCCCGGTATGTGGTGCATTGCGGTATAAGATCAGACGAGATGACCCTGGTGATGTTGATGGCGAGCCCGCCAGGAAGAGGGTTCCTGCGAAGGTGATGTGGTATGCTCCTATAATACCACGGTTGAAACGTTTGTTTAGAAACAGAGAGCATGCCAAGTTGATGCGATGGCACAGTGAGGACCGTAAGAAAGACGGGAAGTTGAGAGCACCCGCTGACGGGTCGCAGTGGAGAAAAATCGAGAGAAAGTACTGGGAGGAGTTTGCAAAGGACCCAAGGAACGTATGGTTTGCTTTAAGCGCGGATGGCATTAATCCTTTCGGGGAGCAGAGCAGCAATCACAGCACCTGGCCCGTGACTCTATGTATGTATAACCTTCCTCCTTGGATGTGCATGAAGCGGAAGTTCATTATGATGCCAGTTCTCATCTGTAATGCCCAGGATGGGACTATACCTCCTACGTGTCGAGGCACGACTTAAAGGTATAAGCCCATCCTAGAATGATCTCAAGTTTGGTATGTTTGCACGACTCATGTAAAAGAGGGATTAAAATGCAAAAGGAGATAGTTGGCTTACACTCGCCACTTCACACAATACAATACATAAGCAATACATCATTCAAAACATCACAACCCGACTACAGGTGAAGATCCAAAAGAAAGATACCAAAACAACATAAAGCCACAGGTCAGGATCGAATCCTAGTAGAAACCACTACTGATCGTCGGAACGTCACAAGCAAACGGCCACACTCTTCAACGAACTCCAAGTGAAAAACTGTTCCATCTCCTGCATCAAACTCGGCTGAACCTGCATCTGGTGTGGTGAAGTAACTGTGAGCCACAGAGGACTCAGCAATCCCGTTCCCGGGTAACAAGACTATTTAAGCCTTGGGTGAGGAACAAGGCTGGAGAAAGAATAAGAGGTGAAGGAACAACAAGAGTCTGCAGCAGCAACTAGCACTAACTTACGTAAAAGAGAGCGAGAAGAGAAGTGCCTTGGTTGAGAGATGATCACGAAGTGATCCTAACTAAAGCTCAACAATCATAACCCCACCGTGTTCAACTCCCGAATCCCTATTCGGAAATTGACAGTCACGGTACACACGCTGGTAGTGTATTGGAACATTGTGTCAAGTTATCTACAACCGGATATTAACAAGCTCCCATCTGCCACATAACCGCGGGCACGGCTTTCGAAAGTTCATAACCCTGCAGGGGTGTTCCAACTTGACCCATTACAAGCCCACGATCCGCGGAGTCGCAACTCCAAGGTGGGAAGACCCGAGTATTCTCGGAATCCCGTGCTCAAGATATACCGAACTAAGGTAAGGCTAATCCAGCAAATCCTCCCGGCGTGTCGACACCCTGATAGTAGCCGCGCGTATCTAAGTCTCAGGACACGACCGGATGGGCGATGCTACAGGTTATACCAGATACCTCGGGTTTCCCCAAGGCGGCCCTGCAGGACCCCCGTTTGGGACCAACACCATCAACACTGCCCCCCCTGCTATGTAGAATTAAGAATCCTCGGGGACGCGACCCCCTATGCAAATTTAATTAATTAATTAAGTTGTTATTATGAGGCAAATAGTACCAATGTTGGGATTTGCTGGAAAAGACTTAGCACTTAGCGGTTTATCAAGGGGGTCCCATACACCCCAACCGTGTTAGGAACGCATAATCAAGGAACATAACACCGGTTTATACGGTTCCTAACGGCATGAGTGGAACAAAACACCAAGCAAAAGGCTTAGCCTTCCACCTTGCCAGTATATAGATGATTTCATTATAAGCATTTATATAGTGTGATATAACTCAACCAAACTTCAACATGAAGCAAGCATCTTCAATCTTCACCTGCAACTAGCAATGCTATAAGACGGGCTGAGCGAAGCGTACTTAGCCAAGCAACGGTTTGCATAGGTAGGTTGGTTAAACAGGGCAATGGTTACAAGTAGGAGGCTGACAAGAAGATCATGGGCATCGAGGCAAAACTATAGAGCAGAACTACTAGCAATAGGCAAAGATAGTAAAGGTATCCGGGTTCGGTCATCTTGCCTGGGATTCCACAAGGGAGAAGAACGGATCCACGAAGTAGACGGAGCAACAGTCGAGCGAATCCTCACAACTCCGGAACGAAACCGAAGCTAACAAGAGAAGCAACCGGAAAGAAAACAAACAACACGGTAAACACACAATCATAAACATGGCATACGATGCACATCCAAGTATGATGCATGTCCGGTTTAAATATGCATGGCATGGCAAGTGCACAAACAAAACTACAAGTTAAGTGGAGCTCAATATGCAACGAGTTGCATATTGACGAAACACCACATTTTAAATTATTTAGTTGACTCTCATTATTTAAAAGACAAGATTAAATGTTTTTAGCATGGCAAGAGGTGAAGAAAAAACAAACTACACTATTTAGACATTTTAAATGAGGCCGGAAAATAACAACAACAATTCCGGAAAATCCCCATGAGCATGTTTAATAATTATAAGCAAACAACAATTAAACATTCTCATGTTGTTATCATGATGCGGATGACATGATCAAGTTTATGCAATTATTAAAAGGTTGACTTAAAAGAGATAAGAAGTATTGTCAACGTGGTGGAAGAAAAGGGTGCCACGGCAACGATCCGAAATGATGCCACGCAACATGTCGGTTCCCGTAACTCGTTGCGAGTCCGGTGCAAAAGGAAAGGATCGACGTGAGCAAGTCGAACAAGATGAAAGTGGGTTGATCCCGTCACCGGGTTCCCACGGGTCGGCGACGAGGCAACCGAGGAACAAGACAAAAGAACGAAACGGCACGAAGCACACACGGGAAACATTTCATACAACACACAAGCATAGCATCACACGGGTCATCGTCTCGGGTTATTCCTTCGAAACACTCGTTTCGGGACAGTTCAAGATCGTAGAGGGACGTAGTGGAAGTAGAGGAAGTAGTCGTTCCGTCGGCGGTAGTTGTACTCGGGCGACGGTAGCGGAAGTAGTGGTACACGTTCGTTTCGGAGAGGGACTTGATGAACCCAACATCTTCGAGGCGACGGTAGTCGTTCACGTATGTAGGGGTACTTGGTGCGTCTCCGAGACAGTAGTTGTTCACGAGGTCGTTTTGTAGATGTTCGAGTCGTCGAGCGTAGTGGTACTTGTCGCATCCGGAAACACGGGTCTTCGAGGGTCGACGGTAGTGGTACTTGATCCGAGTAGTCGTTCGGGGTCACGATGACGATAGTCGTACGCGGATCGTAGAGGAACTTGATGCTTCCCCGGTCTTCAGTCTCCACTTGGCAAAAGAAACGGTCCCTGGACAAACTCAACAGCACAAGGCAACAACGCAAAAAAAAAAAACAGGCACGGTCTCGGGACGACGAGGCCATGGCAGCAGCACGGCGAGGCAGGGGCCGCGGGATCCGGTGGCCGGACGCGGGGCTCGTGGTGCTCGTGCTGGAGAGGCCACGGCGAGCTGGACGAGGGAGGCGCGCGGATCCTGCTGGAGAGGAGCACGCTGGCGCGGAGCTAGGAGCCCGTTCGAGGCCGCGGAGGTGGCTGCTCCTGGTGCTGCGAGGAAGGCGGAGGAGGGAGGACGCGCGCGGGGCGGTCGCCGGCTCTGGCGAGGAGAACCAGGCGAGGCGGCCCTGGAGGGCGCGCTCGGGACGCTGTGGTGCTCACGCTTTGGCGATGGAGGGGGGCCTGAGGGCCAAGGCGACGTGGGGCGAGAGAAGAGGCGGCCGGCGCGCTGCTCGGGTCGCTGGCGAACGGGCAGCTCCCCTGGCCGCGGGCGGAGGACGGAGCGCGGTGCCAGGCGCGGGGTCCTGGGGCTCCTGGATGGCGCGCGGAGGCTGCGAGGACGGAGGGTGGCGGCCTGACGAGGGGAAGGCTCGGGGCGAAGGGGTTTCGGGCAGAGCAGCGAGGGACTCGGCGATGGGAGAGAGAATCGGGATCGGGGGAGAGAGGGAAGCGGGCGAGTCGAAGGGGGTTCGAGTCGTGGCGGCGCAGGAGGGAGGAAATGAGGAGATCGATCGGGGAGCCTAGGGTTTAGATGGCCTGAGAGCGGGCTGGGCCTATGGGCCAGGAAGGGAGGATGGCCTTGGCCCAAGGAGGCCAAGAGGGATGCTGGGCCGCAGGGGGGAGGCACATGCCCAGATGGGCGGCTGGGCTGGAATGGCCTAGGTGGAGGAGAAGAGGCCCTGGCGCGTGGGAAGGACGGAAAAGGCTGGCGCTGTGGCTCTCTCTCCTTATTAAAAAAACAACAAAGAGGAGAAAGAAAAGTAAAAAGAGGTTAGGGATGGATTTAGGACAAGAGGTCAACTTCCCTGGGCTCACAAAAATGTCAGGAATTTAAATAAAATAGCTGGGGGGGGGGGTTGGAGGAACCTCGGAACAACGGAAAGGAATTATTGGCAAGGTTTTTGACGATGAAACTCGAAGTGAAAAGACATGGGGAAAAATGCAAGTGTGTTTGAGTAATTCCAAAGAATGGAATATTTTAATATAGCTCCCTAAAATAATGAGAGACTTTTATATGTTATAAAGAGAAGTCACCTTCCCTCGATTTAAATGGACCGAAGGTCCACACAATTTATTTAGGTTGAGATGCAAAGATTAATATGACATGATGGCATGATGACATGATGCAATGCAAAAAATAAAAGAACACAAGCACAATGAAACACACGGGCAACCCGGAACATCTGGAATCTTCAGGAATCTTCTGGGACGTCGGTCTCGGGCATCACAACTCTCCCACACTAACAGAGGATCTCGACCCGAGATCCTAGAGATAGCACCGGGTAGAAACGAAAAAAAAGAGGAAGGGGTAAAACAAAGTTGCTTCTTTGACAGACGAGTGAAACCAAAGAACCTTGAGAGGTTAAACAAACTTGAAAGAAAGAATAGAATGGAGATGAACGAAGTTAAGAGCACTCCAGTAAGCAGGAGGAACAAGGAACATTATGAGAACCTTGTAGGTTAGAAGACATGAAACAAGAGCTTACGAACCAAAGAATATGAAACTGCAAGGGTATAGCCAAGGAATAAGAATGACAGAATTTGGGCAGCACTCCGTCTGAAACTGGAAGGAATTAACAAGAACTTGGCAAGTTGAGATGATACTTGATGAAAACAACAACACACAGCATCCGGAACAATGAAAGAATGGCACAAGAGGTAAGAAAAGATTTAGACAGCACTCCGGTTAAAAGAGAGGCAAACTTGATAAGATGAGGAAACTTGAATGAAGAATACAACACTCCGGTTAAATTATAAGCAAGGGAAAGAACATGATCTCGATATGACAAGATGATGGTTTAAGAGAGCAATATCACAAAACCTCCGGAATGAAAGAATAGAGAATATAGTTCAATGAAAGAAATGAACGGAGAAAAGTATGACAACTTCTCTCAAAATGAATTGAAAGAGCATCCTTACGAAGAAGGGTTGAACGTGGTTGATGGAAATTCAACAACGAAAGAATAAGCTTGATGTGGGCTTATGGAAAACATCTCAAAATTAAGAGGTGACAACCAGCCACTGACGGAAACATTTGCTTGGATTGAGATCAACAAGGAGATGAAAAACTTATTTCGCCAGAAGGATAAATGAAGAACTTGGGTCATTTATAAGCACCATATTAGCAAAATCCTTATGGAAAAGCTTTAAGGTGAATTATAACCCAAGATAACTCCAATGAATAAATTGAAGGGTTGAAAAGATCTCCTGAACAAAGAAAATGATGGGTTTAAATATTTCATTCCTGACAACTCGTGAATCATAAAACATGAAGGAATTGTCAAGAATAACATAACACCATCTCAAAAGATAAGGGGGAAAGAATTGCACTTGGAAAGCATGATGAAGAATGCTTGAGCTCCAACAAGAATCTTGATGAAGAGTTCGAGGATGAATTAAAACATGATGAACCACCATGAAGAACTCCGGTAATGAAAGCATGAGAAGTGAAAGATGAAAAGAATAAGATTCAAGGCCTGTGATGAATTAGATGGAGCTTTGAAATGATATGATTGAAATAACTTGGAACTCTGGAAAACAAGATGAACACTTAGGACCGAGAATATGATATGATGAACAAGCTCCAGACAAAAGAATTAAATCACCTTGACGGAATAAGAATAAGAATTATGTCATGCATCTCCTTCACCAATTTAAATTGATGACAACCAAAGGATTTGGCATACTACTTATTCTCGTTGGAAAGGATTAAAGAGAGATCTCACACAAGCTTGGGTAAATCTTCAACGAACCACCGGTAGGATTATGAAAAGAACAAATGAATTAAAACGATAACAACGGAAGAGTAAACTTGAATGAACCACCGTAAGAATATGGAGACGAACGAAGAGGCATCCATGAAGAATATTTGGAGGACGAGGTTGAAAACTGAGAACGAAGAAATATTCTGAAATGATGGCCTTCGGAGGATCACAAAGAAAAGAATTCATGAAATGCTCCGGACGGCATAAAAGAATTCCTCACAATCTGAACAATAATGAGGATGGCAAGAAGCTAGAACCACAACTCATCTAGAGAACGGTTCAAAATTTAAGAGAAACACTTCTCCGAACTTCAAATCTGAGAAGACGATGAGATACACCACCATGAATTGTATAGGCACTCCGTAATGAAGAATTAAAAAGGTTGAACCAATGATGAAAAGAATTTGAAAGCGAACTTGGAGAAGGCATGTGACTGATGGAGATCATTCTTACGTCACACTTGAAAAGAATTTCAGAGTACTCCGGAAAAAGAAGAGTCAGGTAAGATCTTGGAAAAGACCTGTGGGTTATGGGCCCACTCAAAGAAATCACCGTTGAAAAAGACTGTTGAAGAGATATTGCACCGGTTGAATTAAATGGCTTGAGTAAGATGATAATCCTCAAAATAGCTTGAAACGATTAAGAATGAAATTAAGAATCTTCTGAGATATCTTGAGCTCTCCGGATATGAATAGCAAGAGGAGAATAACTAATTGGTGCACCGGAATAAGAAAGCATTGTGAAATGAGAAAAAAGGATAAGATCAACACCGAAATCTTGAATTACATCCACCGGCAGAATTAGAGAACAAAAGAATGATGAACTTGAAGCTCTTGAGCATCTTCACGATAAATCACCGGATAAGAACATTGAAGGAAAAGAATGAAGAAATATCACATGAATAAAATGGATACTTCATTTGAGAATTTCTGGCTCCAAGAAGAAAAGGGAGGGAGGGTGGGGAAACAAAGACGACTTGGAATGAATGAAACAGACAATCGTCAGATTCTCAACGGCGTCCGTATGGAGTAACTTGAAGGGAAGGCACACCGGTTGAAAAAGAATTAACATGAAGATCTTGATGATCAAGAAGAACTAGCACTCCCATAGAAATATGAGAATACCGATTAAGAAAGGTATGGAATCAACATTTGACATCGAAGCAACTCGAATACCAGAATCAAAACAAAAACAAAGGGTAGATATTGAACGAATGAATTCCGCAGGTACATCAGCTTGACGAGAAGCCACTTGGAAGAACAAAAGATAAATAAAAAAAAGGAACAAGGAACAGATAGAACAAATACAAGATAGAAGCTTTGTTCGACATCTTCGTGCTAAAAGCTCATGGAACGTGTTACAAAAGGGTTTTGCAATCCCCGGATCAGCATAGCCAAGGACCCTTTAAGATGCAACTCCCGATCAGAACAAGTCCATAAAACCACTTCACTCAATGTAGAACCCCGAACTTCATATCGAGCATCCGTTGGAAGAATGCCTAGAACTACTGGATGAACCCACCTATAGATTTCCGAAAGTTTCCAGTTATGCAATCAGGTGTTGGGGATACACGGGAAGCACCGCGCAATCAACTCTAAACCTACATCCAGGTGTATCCATCCTTCAACACATAACCAGTTGTTCTCGGAAACTGTTTACCTCGGACCTTCGAAACGCATCCACTATACAAGCTATGGCAATACTCCCGAACTACCGCCCCAGTACTGGGTGATGTCGGGGTTATCTTGCCACTAGCCGCATAGGAGAGTTTTCGATGTCGGCGCTCTTAAGTATTCTAGTACTGCCGCGATGGATTTGTGACGACAACACCTCGGAGCTCAACTCCCCGGGACACTGCCACAACCCCTAATGACAGGAGGCATCGAGAACAATGTTCTCGTCACAAAGACATCGGAACAATCCAAACAATACTCGCGAGATCCTAAAAAAAATTTGGTGCAATTTTTGAAAGTAGAAGAGATAAGAATAATCGTCAGGAGTCCTCACCAGAGTGAAATGGGATGAGAAGCAAAGAAATCCTACTCTTCGATATATATATAGGACTCAAAACATTTTCAAGTGTGTGCCTAGACTCAACCGTCAACGATTCGATCAATCAGTGGGGGCTTCTAGGTCGGAGAAGGCTCTGATACCAACTTGTAATGCCCAGGATGGGACTATACCTCCTACGTGTCGAGGCACGACTTAAAGGTATAAGCCCATCCTAGAATGATCTCAAGTTTGGTATCTTTGCACGACTCATGTAAAAGAGGGATTAAAATGCAAAAGGAGATAGTTGGCTTACACTCGCCACTTCACACAATACAATACATAAGCAATACATCATTCAAAACATCACAACCCGACTACGGGTGAAGATCCAAAAGAAAGATACCAAAACAACATAAAGCCACAGGTCAGGATCGAATCCTAGTAGAAACCACTACTGATTGTCGGAACGTCACAAGCAAACGGCCACACTCTTCAACGAACTCCAAGTGAAAAACTGTTCCATCTCCTGCATCAAACTCGGCTGAACCTGCATCTGGTGTGGTGAAGTAACTGTGAGCCACAGAGGACTCAGCAATCCCGTTCCCGGGTAACAAGACTATTTAAGCCTTGGGTGAGGAACAAGGCTGGAGAAAGAATAAGAGGTGAAGGAACAACAAGAGTCTGCAGCAGCAACTAGCACTAACTTACGTAAAAGAGAGCGAGAAGAGAAGTGCCTCGGTCGAGAGATGATCACGAAGTGATCCTAACTAAAGCTCAACAATCATAACCCCACCATGTTAAACTCCCGAATCCCTATTCGGAAATTGACAGTCACGGTACACACGCTGGTAGTGTATTGGAACATTGTGTCAAGTTATCTACAACCGGATATTAACAAGCTCCCATCTGCCACATAACCGCGGGCACGGCTTTCGAAAGTTCATAACCCTGCAGGGGTGTTCCAACTTGACCCATTACAAGCCCACGATCCGCGGAGTCGCAACTCCAAGGTGGGAAGACCCGAGTATTCTCGGAATCCCGTGCTCAAGATATACCGAACTAAGGTAAGGCTAATCCAGCAAATCCTCCCGGCGTGTCGACACCCTGATAGTAGCCGCGCGTATCTAAGTCTCAGGACACGACCGGATGGGCGATGCTACAGGTTATACCAGATACCTCGGGTTTCCCCAAGGCGGCCCTGCAGGACCCCCGTTTGGGACCAACACCATCAGCACTGGCCCCCCCTGCTATGTAGAATTAATAATCCTCGGGGACGCGACCCCCTATGCAAATTTAATTAATTAATTAAGTTGTTATTATGAGGCAAATAGTACCAATGTTGGGATTTGCTGGAAAAGACTTAGCACTTAGCGGTTTATCAAGGGGGTCCCATACACCCCAACCGTGTTAGGAACGCATAATCAAGGAACATAACACCGGTTTATACGGTTCCTAACGACATGAGTGGAACAAAACACCAAGCAAAAGGCTTAGCCTTCCACCCTGCCAGTATATAGATGATTTCATTTTAAGCATTTATATAGTGTGATATAACCCAACCAAACTTCAACATGAAGCAAGCATCTTCAATCTTCACCTGCAACTAGCTATGCTATAAGACGGGCTGAGCGAAGCGTACTTAGCCAAGCAACGGTTTGCATAGGTAGGTTGGTTAAACAGGGCAATGGTTACAAGTAGGAGGCTGACAAGAAGATCATGGGCATCGAGGCAAAACTATAGAGCGGAACTACTAGCAATAGGCAAAGATAGTAAAGGTATCCGGGTTCGGTCATCTTGCCTGGGATTCCACAAGGGAGAAGAACGGATCCACGAAGTAGACGGAGCAACAGTCGAGCGAATCCTCACAACTCCGGAACAAAACCGAAGCTAACAAGAGAAGTAACCGGAAAGAAAACAAACAACACGGTAAACACACAATCATAAACATGGCATACGATGCACATCCAAGTATGATGCATGTCCGGTTTAAATATGCATGGCATGGCAAGTGCACAAACAAAACTACAAGTTAAGTGGAGCTCAATATGCAACGAGTTGCATATTGACGAAACACCACATTTTAAATTATTTAGTTGACTCTCATTATTTACAAGACAAGATTAAATGTTTTTAGCATGGCAAGAGGTGAAGCAAAAACAAACTACACTATTTAGACATTTTAAATGAGGCCGGAAAATAACAACAACAATTCCGGAAAATCCCCATGAGCATGTTTAATAATTATGAGCAAACAACAATTAAACATTCTCATGTTGTTATCATGATGCGAATGACATGATCAAGTTTATGCAATTATTAAAAGGTTGACTTAAAAGAGATAAGAAGTATTGTCACCGTGGTGGAAGAAAAGGGTGCCACGGCAACGATCCGAAATGATGCCACGCAACATGTCGGTTCCCGTAACTCGTTGCGAGTCCGGTGCAAAAGGAAAGGATCGACGTGAGCAAGTCGAACAAGATGAAAGTGGGTTGATCCCGTCACCGGGTTCCCACGGGTCGGCGACGAGACAACCGAGGAACAAGACAAAAGAACGAAACGGCACGAAGCACACACGGGAAACATTTCATACAACACACAAGCATAGCATCACACGGGTCATCGTCTCGGGTTATACCTTCGAAACACTCGTTTCGGGGCGGTTCGAGATCGTAGAGGGACGTAGTGGAAGTAGAGGAAGTAGTCGTTGCGTCGGCGGTAGTTGCACTCGGGCGACGGTAGCGGAAGTAGTGGTACACGTTCGTTTCGGAGAGGGACTTGATGAACCCAACATCTTCGAGGCGACGGTAGTCGTTCACGTATGTAGGGGTACTTGGTGCGTCTCCGAGACGGTAGTTGTTCACGAGGTCGTTTTGTAGATGTTCGAGTCGTCGAGCGTAGTGGTACTTGTCGCATCCGGAAACACGGGTCTTCGAGGGTCGACGGTAGTGGTACTTGATCCGAGTAGTCGTTCGGGGTCACGATGACGATAGTCGTACGCGGATCGTAGAGGAACTTGATGCTTCCCCGGTCTTCGGTCTCCACTTGGCAAAAGAAACGGTCCCTGGACAAACTCAACAACACAAGGCAACAACGCAAAAAAAAAACACAGGCACGGTCTCGGGACGACGAGGCCATGGCAGCAGCACGGCGAGGCAGGGGCCGCGGGATCCGGCGGCCGGACGCGGGGCTCGTGGTGCTCGCGCTGGAGAGGCCACGGCGAGCTGGACGAGGGAGGCGCGCAGATCCTGTTGGAGAGGAGCACGCTGGCGCGGAGCTGGGAGCCCGTTCGAGGTCGCGGAGGTGGCTGCTCCTGGTGCTGCGAGGAAGGCGGAGGAGGGAGGACGCGCGCGGGGCGGTCGCCGGCTCTGGCGAGGAGAACCAGGCGAGGCGGCCCTAGAGGGCGCGCTCGGGGCGCTGTGGTGCTCGCGCCTTGGCGATGGAGGGGGGCCTGAGGGCCAAGGCGATGCGGGGCGAGAGAAGAGGCGGCCGGCGCGCTGCTTGGGTCGCTGGCGAACGGGCAGCTCCCCTGGCCGCGGGCGGAGGACGGAGCGCGGTGCCAGGCGCGGGGTCCTGGGGCTCCTGGATGGGGCGCGGAGGCTGCGAGGACGGAGGGTGGCGGCCTGACGAGGGGAAGGCTCGGGGCGAAGGGGTTTCGGACAGAGCAGCGAGGGACTCGGCGATGGGAGAGAGAATCGGGATCGGGGGAGAGAGGGAAGCGGGCGAGTCGAAGGGGGTTCGAGTCGTGGCGGCGCAGGAGGGAGGAAAGGAGGAGATCGATCGGGGAGCCTAGGGTTTAGATGGCCTGAGAGCGGGCTGGGCCTATGGGCCAGGAAGGGAGGATGGCCTTGGCCCAAGGAGGCCAAGAGGGATGCTGGGCCGCAGGGGGGAGGCACATGCCCAGATGGGCGGCTGGGCTGGAATGGCCTAGGTGGAGGAGAAGAGGCCCTGGCGCGTGGGAAGGAAGGAAAAGGCTGGCGCTGTGGCTCTCTCTCCTTATTAAAAAAAACAACAAAGATGAGAAAGAAAAGTAAAAGGAGGTTAGGGATGGATTTAGTACAAGAGGTCAACTTCCCTGGGCTCACAAAAATGTCAGGAATTTAAATAAAATAGCTGGGGGG
>LR738714.1:103144385-103193530 GCA_902687465.1 Secale cereale | reverse complement strand
TATATCCATCTGTCATGTTTGAATAATAATTGGCATGTTGTAAATATTTGTAGAAACAATGGACCACAACACCCGAGACCTAGCACAAGAAGCGATGTTGATGGACCTAATCGCAGACGGACAAAATGCCGTCTTGTCATTTCTCAACGACACCGATGACCAGGTCGAAAAAGAGCTGCAGCTGGAAGATCTAGGCTATGATATTGATGGATCCGGTGACCCAATGCACATGGAAGAAGTAGACCGTGAGAACGGCTCCGGTGACCCAATGCCGGTGCAAGAAGGAGACCGTGATGCTGGCTCCGGTGACCGAACCGAGTCCGGCCAGGAGGTATATATGTTAGTTAAGCATGTGCTGACTAGTTAATTGATTCATTCATTAATTCTCGTCTTTGTTCCTTTTTCTAGCCCTCCGGATCGAGCAAATCTTCGGTAAAGAGACGAGGAGCGAAGAAAAAGTTGAGGCCGGATGAAAAGTTTGAGATCTCAGAAATCTCGCGCTCCGGCGAGCCGATTGCACCCATCCGGACAAAGAACGCATTTGTTAATCAGTGCGGGGTTCTGGTTAGGGACAAGATCCCGATCAGCATCCATCAATGGTTAAAGCCGGCTGCAAACGACGCTCAGGTGACTTATGTCACTGATATGCAGAAAGAAGATCTTTGGACTGAGCTGAAGTCAAATTTCGTCCTACCGCGAGAGGTTGATCCGGCGAACCCAGTTATAGAGGAGTTAATCAAGTCTGCTGCACTTTCGAAGATGGCAGACCAATTCAGGGCATGGAAGAAAAAACTGAATACGTTTGTCAAAGATAAAAAGACTCCAGAATTCGTGGGCATATATGAGAAGATCAAAGATGACTGGCCCGCATTTGTGGCCCATAAGAAGTCGGAAGAGAGTCAGAAGATGTCGGAGACAAACCGGATAAATGCTGCGAAGAAGAAGCATCACCATCGCACGGGGTCGGGCGGCTACCTCGTAGCCCGGCCTAAGTGGGCCAAGGCTGAGAATGATCTGCTTCAGAAAGGGATCGAACCAGAGATAATGCACTGGCCAGACCGTTGCCGGACTTGGTTCTTCGGGGCTGGCGGAACCTTGGACCCTGTAACAGGGTGGTGCATTTGGACGGACAAGCAATTGGAAACACCACTCAGGAAGATGCGGCAGTATATCAAAGCAGCGCATGAAGGGACGTTCTTCCCCGACAGAGAGAACGACGAGCTGACAATGGCCCTCGGGAATCCTGAGCACCCTGGACGGACACGAGGCACGCCAGTCTCCCTTCCGTGGCGTGCTGGGTTTCCGGACGCAGGAGGCTTCAAATGCCACGACAGGAGGAAGAAAATGGAGCAGACCAAAATCCAGGCGCTGCGGGCCAGAATACAAGCGATAGAGGAACGGGAAGCAAATCGGGAGAAAAGAATTGCCGAAGCTTCTCCCGAAGCTACCCCGCCATCTCAGCGGAGAAGCAGCGTGGCTTCCACCGAGCTGCTTCAGCCAGAGCCTGCCTTGACGGCTACTGCCAGGAATCCTGTGGATGCTATCACGCAGGCACAAAATTGCCACCTTATGGCGCAGTGGATGAATCTGAAGGTCAAGGCGGCTGCTGGCTCTGTTTATCCTTCTGGACCCGACGACACTTTTCACTGCCGGCCGATTCCAGAAGGATATGCTAGGGTGATGGTCGACGAAATAACGGAGGGATTTGAGGAGCTCCAGCTTGACCACCCTACCGGTGAAGGGGAGACTCGGCTGGGTTCTTCACTGAAGACTCCATGCCTATGGCGGAAGGACCTAATCAACATTCTCCACTGGACGCCTCCGCCTCCTCCTCCTCCTCCGGCGAGTCAGGGCACTCCGCCTCCTCCACCGCCTCCTCCTCCGGCGAGTGACCATCAGGGCACTCCGGCTCTTTCTCCGGCGCGTGGCGGCACTCCGCCTCCTTCGCCGCCGGCGCGCCCGAGCAGCCAGCCTGCTCCTCCTTCTCCGCCTAATCAGCAAGGGCGGAAGAGACCTGCCGCCGCTCCGGCTGCTCCTGCTCCGGCGCGTAAGCAAGTAAAAAAGACAGCCGATTCGTCTGGTCCGGCGACGTCTACCAGTACAGCCAGAGGCGGGAGGCGATGCAGATTCGGTCCTTCTCTCACGCCTCTAGAGAAGTTACCGTACGAGAGGTCCGACGAGGAAAACACGAAGATCGCTCAAGGCGAAGTGAAGGACTTTTTTGAAGGGTTGAAAGCATAGAGACATCCACCTCCGGAGGAGAAGATAGATGCGGTGAAAGCAAAGCGCACTCTTGCTGCCCTGAAGCAACCAACGCAAAGTAAGCTGCAGGACAACTATGACCGCATGATCCAAAAGACATATCAAGCAGCGAAGCGGTCGGGAAGTACAAAAAGTGATCAGAGGTTAGCAGAAGGGCGAGCTGGGAAACAAATTGCCCAGCTCGGCGAACAAGCGGACCAATCGTGCCCCCCGCTCAAGGTGTCTAGCGACATGGTCGCTAATGATCCGAGGATGGTGCCCGGTTATACCAATCTTGCAGATTACACGTCCGACGATGTACACTATGATTTCTTGGAAGTGCAGATAGAAAGATACGAGTACAAAAAGCCTCTCGTCAAAAATGAAAGATCTCTATCAACGAATATGCGAAGATTGCATGATTGGTACTTGAAAATCTCCAGAGAGTCTGGGGGGAGGGATAGCTTGTATGTGAGAGTTAAACCAGAGCATGACCTCGTTGGAATTGACCTGTTGCCTATTCCATTTGAGGAGTTCTATCAGTTTTTCAATCAATTGGCCCTCGATAAAGCAACGGTCACCTGCTACTGTCTGTAAGTAGTACTACTTCTGTCATTAAGTCTCTCTATATAGCTGATCTTCATTGCATGTATTTATAATTATCCTCACTATATTATGCAGATTGAAGATCGTCGAATTGAAGAAAAGACAAGTAGGTGATATTGGGTTTATTAACACATACCTCATAGATGCAACCGAGGTTAAATTGCGTCCCGACGATACCGAGACCAACTTGCTACGATCGTTGGTGGTAAATGAAAACAAAGATATAATACTCTTTCCTTACAACTTCAAGTGAGTGTTACTGTCTTGTGCATATTTGGTTTCCCTTATATATCAGTCAAGGTTATAGTGATGTAATTGATGATCTCATGCATTCGTGCACAGCTTCCACTATATTCTCTTAGAGATTAAGCTTGAGAAGGGAGTAGTAACTGTCTTGGACTCTAAACGTAAAGATCCCGAGGAGTATGCGGACATGACTCAAATGCTAGCCAGGTAAGTTAAATCGATCAATATTATCCACCATGCATATATATCAGCAACTTCATTTCTGATATCAACTAATTGTTTTCTTTGTCTGGCAGGGTTTGGAGAAAATTCACCAAAAAAGCTCCGGGACTGCCGAAGAAGCTACAATTTAGATACCCGAAAGTAAGTACTATATAGTAGCATGTTCCGCGCGCGCATCTCCTATATCTTGATTCAAGCGCTAGTTTCATCAATACCAATTTGGCATTCTTTCTTATCAGTTTGATTGACCTCTATTTCTTGTAAAGTGGTTGTGGCAGGAACCCGGGAATGATTATTGTGGATACTACATTTGCGAGTCCATCCGCCACACGACCTGTGAGCGGGGCTACACTGAAGAACAATTTGAAGTGCGTAAGCAATCAATAATATTCACAAATTTATAGCATCATTTCATGTATTGATCCCCTACTTCAAATTAGATGTTTCGGATGCGGGATGAACTCCTAACACCAGATCGTCTGTGAGCAATTCAAGAGGAATTGGCGGCATTCTTCCTTGAACACGTGATCGCTGAAGACGGAGAATACTATGTGGACCATGCATCCATATGATAGGAGATTATTTTTGTAAGAGATAATTATTGTATATATGTGCCCGGTAGTGTTGGATAGATATACGAGAACTTGTTGTTCGACCAATCTCTCGGAGAAGGAGAGGTGGTCGATATTACTTCTCCCTCTTGTCCCGGTTCTGGAACGGAGGCTAAAGGCCCAAATGAACCGGGTCTGATGACCCTTTATCTACTAGTGATATGTGGAGAAGCTTCATCTCCAACCACTCCCTCCTAAGGTGAAGAAGAAGTAAAAGAAGAGGAGGAGGAAGAGGAGCAAGAAGGAAGAAGAATGGGTATCAACCTGGCCTGAGCATATTCCTCCCATCAACTTTTATCATAACGGTTGTAAGTTTAAAGAAGGAGGTGAAGTTTATTGCCTTAATTATCATCTTGATGATACGTCCGTAGGTACTATTGAGGATGATTTTGATTATGATATGCATGTTACTTATTGTGATTGGGAAAATGATGATAATGCTACTTATGATCTTGAAAATCTTTTTGGTACCAACTCTGAAAGTGATGATATGGAAAGCTCTAAGCTTGGGGATGATAGAATTGCAAATCCTTTACCCACTAGTGATGTGATAATTGATAATTCTTTTGCTAGTAAGAATAAAGACAACATGTTTACAAATATAGTTGCTAGCAATGATAATGCTCTTCTCTACTATGATGATGTTATAACTCCAATCTATAGTGATTATAAAGGTACCTATGACATAAGGAGAAATTATCCTTATGAAACTTGTCATAATCATGGAGGGAATTACTCCCTTGTTGAACACCATCTTCCTAATACACAATTAATCTATAGTGTTCAAGTTGTTTATGATAGTCCTACTCCAACTATTACCAATGAGAAAGATTATGCTTATGTGGAGAGTAAGAGTACCTTTTTGCATGTGGATCATGGTAACAATGCTTTATGTGATGCTTATATTGTTGAGTTTATTCGTGATCCCACTGAAAATTATTATGAGAAGGGAACATATGCTTATAGTTATTTCAATAATATCAAGTTCCCTCTCTTTATGTTGAAGGTATTGAAGCTGCACTTGTTTTGTCTTCCTATGCTTATTGCTTTGTGCTTCAATGAATTATTCTATTGCAATATTCCTATGCATAGGAAGCATGTTAGGCTTAAATGTGTTTGGTATTTGCTTCTTGATGCTCTCTTTTGTTCTTCAACTCTTATTCCTACGAGAGCATCATTAAAGTCTTAAGCCTATCTTTATGGCTATAAAGAAAGAGCTCTAGGGAGACAACCCTTGTTATCTTTGCTTTCAGTTTGTTCTTTCAGTTTTTAGTGGTCTTGATGTTTGTTACTACTGTAGCAACATCATTGTATCTTTATTTTTCAGCTTTGTGCCAATTTTAGCCTCTGATTGCAAGAAAGTTCAAAAGTTGTGACATGCTGTCCAGAAAACAGATTCTGTCCTTGGACAGAAAAATTCGAATAAAATCACCAGATCATCTTTTTGATCTGAATTTTTTTGACAACGTGCTCTATATAATTGGCTTTCGAGCGTCTGTTCTGAGTTTTTTGATCTGAGTTGCAGAAGTGCCCCGAAAAAAATTATTCACTACCTGCTGGTCTGTTTTTCACAGATTCTGTCCAGTTTTGCCTTTTCTTCGTTTTGCAAACCTTGAGCTTGCTTTTTCTTTGCAAAAACCTTTTGACAATCTTGAGAAACAGTAGCTCTTCAAGATTATCTTTATTTCCAGTAGGGAAAAATTATTTTATTGTGGGTACTAACCTCGCTAATCAGATTATGATGAGTTATGTATGAAGGGAGTTTTCAAGTGTGCGAGGGAAGATGATAAAAGAAGATTCAGGAGTGTCAAACGCTCAAGCTTGGGGATGCCCCCATGCACCCCCAAGAAATATCCAAGGAGACTCAAGCATCTAAGCTTGGGGATGCCCCCGTGCATCCCCCTCTCCATCAACAATTATCAGTTCGTCCTTCGTTCCACTATATTTATCACTTCATGCGTTATGTGCTATGCTTGGAGCGTCTTGCTCTTAGTTTCCTTTTTAGTTTTCTTTAGCTTTGCTTGCTGTTCATAACAAGTTAGAACCCATCTTTCTTTGTGTGGGAGAGAAACACGCTCCACTTCAACCTAGAACACAACATAGGATTTTCATGCTTATCTTTGCTGTGTGTGTTCTTTGTCTTTCCATAGCTGCTGTCATGTTTAGCTCTTAGTTTTCATGCTTTTCTTTTTAAAGAGCTTTTGTTTAGTTGGTTGCTGAACTCTCTTGAGTTTTCATGTTTATCTTGTTAAGAGAGTTTGCCTGTTGCACTGAGTTGTGTGTCTTAACTTAAAGTAGGTAATTGAGGTTGCTATTTAATTTTAGTAGTAACTTGCAATAGTTTTGAGGTATTGCCATGAGTAATGTCTGAACTTTTGGTGTCAAGAGCTTTAGCCTATTAGTGATAGATGTCGTATTTTGGGCAATCCGTGTTTATTTTCGAAAACCTACAAATAGTTGAGAACTTTAGCTACTAAATGGATCACTAATCTTTGGAGGGATCGAATATTAGAGTACACTCACGTACCATGAGCCGAGGATGCGCAAGGATAACCAAAGCCCCATACACTCCTCCTCGGGGTACTTGTCTCTTTGTGAACCTCCTAATTAGATTGAGAGTTACCAATAATAAGTGCATGAGTTCTTCGGACTAATGTGAGTATTCGAAAGTTGACACTTCCACCTAGCCATATTTTTCTAGCCTCTTCGGTACCGTGCATTGCTCTTTCTCACCTCGAGAGTTGGCGCATACTTCGCCGGTGCATCCAAATCCTTGGCACAATACGCTCTGTCATCATAAGCCTCATTATATCCTTCCTCAAAACAGCCACCATACCTACCTATCAAGGCATTTCCATAGCCTTTCCGAGATACATTGCCATGCAACATCCATCTTCTCATGACTTGATCTTCATGTCATACATGCTTTTTGCTTGATCGATGAGCCGCATGCTAGTTGGGCCTTGCCCTAATCATTGCTACATGACGCGCTAGTATCATTGCATATCCTGCTACACTGGCAGAGGCATACATTTGCATACATCATGATAGTTTCATTTTCTTTATGTTGAGTACTTTTGTAAAGTGTGAAAGATCTTCTATACTTCTTGTAATACATAGAGTGTTGCCCCTAAAGTGAGGAAAAGATCCCAAAGAGGACAAAATCAAAAGATCCCAAAGAGGACAAATGAGATTTAAATAGAAAGAGCCATTGAGGCCACAAAAAAATAAAAAAAAAGAGAAAAAAGAGAAAAAGAAATAAAAAGAGAGAAGGGGGCACACTACTATTCCTTTTTAGAGATCCACACTCGTACTCCATCTTATACCTTGTACTCCATAGAGATTATCATTCATACATATAGCTATGTGGGGACCTTCACACTATAGAACTTGGCTTGTATATTCCAATGATGAGCCTCCTCAAAAGAGCTATAGGTCTTCTTGAGCAAGCAAGTTGGATGCACCCCCACTAGTTCCATTGGAGAGCTTACCTTAGCTCATATGTGCATCCGTTGCATGGCAATCCCTACTCCTCACATCATATCTATCATTTGGCTTTCGATCGCCTATGATTGTCCTCATTGATGTGAGCCTTTCACACCTTTTTTGTCTCCCCCCTTCATCATTTTTCTCTCTTTGCCATCCTAAGTGTCGACTTTCTTGCTTACGCTCATCCATTGCATGAGTGCTCAAAATATCAAAAGGGAGTGGATCATTTTGACTTGTACCTGGCTGACGGTCTGGGGATGAGTCAAGATAAGATTCCAAAGAAGACCAAGTGTGAAACTTTAGTAGATTAAGTTCTCAACAATACAAAAACTATGTTTTACTCTCTCGTATATCCCTATCCCCTTTTCTTGCACGCAAACACCATTTGGAGACATTCGAGTCACGGACAGCGAGAGCTCTTGCACCTTTATGTTCTTATGTTGCTTGTTACAATGCTAATATAGACTCTTGCTTGTTATGACTTGAATTGAATTACATGCCTTGATTGCTTTACTTAAAAGTTCTTATATGGTTGATAGCATGTCACCACAGAAATTATGCTTGTTATCATTTACCTACTCGAGGACGAGCAGGAATTAAGCTTGGGGATGTTGATACGTCCAAAACGTATCTATAATTTCTGCTTGCTCCATGCCTCTTTTGTGTGATATTGCTATGATATTTATGCACTTCCATACACTTTTGACCATATTTGGACTAACCTATTAACTCAGTGCACCACAGTGCCAGTTCCTGTTTTCTGCTGTTTTTCTAATTCAGGTTTCCCCCATATTAAAAGTGCTCCAAAAATTCCGGGAAAAATGCAGGAAAAATCAGCGTACATGAAGCTTCGAGAAAAACCAAAGCGGGGCCAGAGGGGAGCCAGGGGGGGTCCAGGCGGCCACCCGGCGCGGCCCCACCCCTGGCCGTGCCAGGGGGGCTCCTGGGGCCTCGGCTCCGCCTCCGGTGACCCCCCTTCGCATATATATATTTCTCCCGCCGCGGAAACCCTGATTCCAGAACCCTTTTCTCCAGAAGCAATTCCGATCTCCGCCGCCATCGCCACCAAGTTTCGGGGGACCAGAATTCCTGTGCCGGCATTCTGCCGGGACGGGGAAGTGCCCCCGGATTCATCTCCATCGACGTTGCTTCCTCCCTCCATGATGCGGGAGTAGTTCCTCCTCAGGGCTGAGGTTTCTACGAGTAGCTATGTGGTCAATTCTCTCTGCCATGATGTGATCTTCGTTGTGATCATAGGCTATGTTAAATCTAGGGTGATCCCATGATATTTCCCCTTCCTCTATGTATTGAATTGATGTACTCACTTTTCTTTATCTAGTATAATCCCCGAGACCAAGGTGACAGCGGTCTATTGGACATGGATTAGAAGAATATTTTCATGAGTGATTTCCTATTTTGTGTGTTGATTGAAGATTGAGAGTCTCTTGGTGCTTGTCTTTGACTATCCTGGAGATATGTTGTGGTGATTGTGGTACTCTCTTTGGATGGCCGCGGTGACATTGGGAAATCCATAGATTGAGAACTACGAAGTTTGAGGTGTGCTTTTGTAGCCCTACATAATTCTCGTCCTCTCTTGACCACAAAGGAATGACCTCCGAGTGCGTCTCCATTGCATGTTTTATGGGAAGTATCATGTGATTAGACTATGTTAATGTTATTGGGAGTTGCCACTAGTGAAAGTATGAAGCCTAGGCCTTGTTTCCACCATTGCAATACCATTTGTGCTCACGTTTACCACTTGTTTGCTTGCTGCACTTTTTATTACAGATTTATATTACTTTGCTTTGCCACTCCCATCATCCATATTTTACCATCTCTTCGCCGAACTAGTGCACCTATACAACTCCTAGTTGTATTAGGTGTGTTGGGGACACAAGAGACTTCTTGTATCTTAGTTGCAGGGTTGCTTGAGAGAGACCATCTTCAACCTCTACTTCCCTGAGTTCGATAAACCTTAGGTCATCCACTTGAGGGAAATTGTTGTTGTCCTACAAACCTCTGCGCTTGGAGGCCCAACATAGTCTACAAGAATAGAAGCATGTGTAGACATCAATCACTAATAGGCTAAAGCTCTTGACACCAAAAGTTCAGACATTACTCATGGCAATACCTCAAAACTATTGCAAGTTATTACTAAAATTAAATAGCAACCTCAATTACCTACTTTAAGTTAAGACAGACAACTCAGTGCAACAGGCAAACTCTCTTAACAAGATAAACATGAAAACTCAAGAGAGTTCAGCAACCAACTAAACAAAAGCTCTTTAAAAAGAAAAGCATGAAAACTAAGAGCTAAACATGACAGCAGCTATGGAAAGACAAAGAACACACACAACAAAGATAAGCATGAAAATCCTATGTTGTGTTCTAGGTTGAAGTGGAGCGTGTTTCTCTCCCACACAAAGAAAGCTGGGTTCTAACTTGTTATGAACAGCAAGTAAAGCTAAAGAAAACTAAAAAAGGAAACTAAGAGCAAGACGCTCCAAGCATAGCACATAACGCATGAAGTGATAAGAATATAGTGGAACGAAAGACGAACTGATAATTGTTGATGGAGAAGGGGATGCATGGGGGCATCCCCAAGTTTAGACGCTTGAGTCTTATTGAATATTTCTTGGGGGTGCACGGGGGCATCCCCAAGCTTGAGCGTTTGACCCTCCTGAATCTTCTTTTATCATCTTCCCTCGCACACTTGAAAACTCCCTTCATACATACCTCATCATAATCTGATTAGCGAGGTTAGTACCCACAATAAAATAATTTTTCCCTACTGGAAATAAAAATAATCTTGAAGAGCTACTGTTTCTCAAGATTGCCAAAAGGTTTTTGCAAAGAAAAAGCAAGCTCAAGGTTTGCAAAACGAAGAAAAGGCAAAACAGGACAGAATCTGTGAAAAACAGACCAGCAGGTAGTAAATAATTTTTTCGGTGCACTTCTGCAACTCAAATCAAAAAACTCAGAACATATGCTCGAAAGCCAATTGTATAGAGCACTCTGTCAAAAAAATTCAGATCAAAAAGAGGATCTGGTGATTTTATTCGAATTTTTCTGTCCAAGGACAGAATCTGTTTTCTGGACAGCACGTCACAACTTTTGAACTTTCTTGCAATCGGAGGCTAAACTTGGCACAAAGCTGAAAAGAAAAGATACAATGATGATGCTACTGTAGTAACAAACATCGAGACACAACAAAAGCAAAATAAAACCTAATTCGTTGTGGGCTGCCTCCCAAAAGCGCTTTCTTTTATGCCTTTAAGCTAGGCATGATGCAAAAAGATCAAGTTGTATCAATTGAACCATCATCAAGATCATCAAAAAGCTCTTCAATAGTACAACTAGTCTTAAGAGGACTTTCAAATAAAGGCCTAATAAAGATACTTCTAGGGAGAAAACCAAAAGGTGGAAAGTCAATGGAGATTCATTTATAAATTTATCAAAGAGAGGTATTTCTTCCAAAGTCTTCACAGTTTCACCCCCTTTGGCAATAGATGGATTACTTTTGGAACGAGGAGCCTTTGGAACGTAAACGAACTTAGGTTCCTTCTTTGCTGGAGTTTCTACCTTTTTAGCTTTGATTGAGGAGAAAGTAGTTCCTAAAGTGTCAAAGATTTCCTCAATCTTGTCTATCCTAGAAGAATCCAAGTCATGGGATTTGATGGTCTCCAAAGTTTTGAGAATTTTATGCATGGAGCTATCAAGCCTATTCAAATACCCTTGGATCTTACGGTCCAACTCATTTATCTTATTAATGCTTGGCATCTCTAGCTCTATCTTTTCAAGTTTTTTCATAATGTGAGCTAGGGTAATGTCCTCTTGAATGCTAACAATAGGGGGATTTCCAACAAGATTTTCCATAATACTAAGAGATTCCCAAACTGTGGCTTCTAGGAAATTTCCATTGATAGCAGAATCTAGAATAAACCTATTCCAAGAAGTAATTCCAACATAAAAATTTCTAAGCAGGATAGTAGTAGATTGCTTCTTGGTGGCTCTTTTTTGAGAATCATTAATTCTATACCAAGCATCTTTTAGACTTTCACCACCTCTTTGTTTAAAGGTGAGCACTTCTGCCTCACCAAAGGCAAAAGGAACAGACATAATGCCAACTAAAAGCAAGATAACTATTTTTGTGATTTTTGGTAAGGGACACTAAAGCAAAAACTGAAAGGTAAACTAACAAGACTAAAAAGCAAAGATAAAAGATAGCATGCAACTCCCCTATCTTGAAGAGTGGAGTCCCCGGCAACGGCGCCAGAAACTTGCTTGATGGCTTCTCGCCCCTCGTTGGTTACCCCAAGTGGAAGGTTGAGATGTAGCGTAGCGGCAAATTTCCCTTGGCAAAGATTCCAAGGATCGAATCCCGTGAGACTCCGAGGGTCGACAAGTAGGTGTCAACGGCGCCAGAAACTTAGCGGTTGACGGGACCTGCACACAGATACAGATAAATTTGCTCCCAACGAGTACAGAGAGGTTGTCAATCCCTCCGGCCTTGTTGTTTACAAAGGATCAAACACAAGAGATAATAATGATAGCTATGACTGCAACTAGGAAATAAAAACAAGAAGTAAATAGAAGGTGTGATCAGCGGTGGTAATATGGACCGGGGTCCCATGATGTTCACTAGTGATGTCTCTCTCCCAAAAGACGATAAAACAGCAAAGCGAGGTAAACAAATTACAGCTGGGCAATTGACAGGATTATGTGCGTAAACCAATGCTAACTATGCTGCAAAGAAAGGTAGAGGCTCAAAAGCATGGGCGGTACGCCAAGGCAAGTAGACCGAAATCCATCTGCATCTACTACTAATCATCCACCTTGAGATATCTATCCAGAACATCTCGCTGGTATTAAGTTGCGAATCCCACCCAAAGTGTAAACTCAAAGCAACAGACAACTGCATTAAAAGAACTTTGCGTAAAGTAAACAATCCTTGCACCCGCAAGTACAAGCACCGTTGTTTTCTCCCTTGTGGCAATAGCACATCCCCTAGACTCATGTTTCTTTCACTCAAGCTAGTCATCAGGGGGCATGAACCCACAATCAAGCATAACGCTCCCTCTTGGAGTTACTACCTACTACTTGGCCAAAGCAATAAACAGCAACGGAGAACATGCAAGAATTACTCAAGAACAAAGATATAAAAGAGGTGAATCAAATATATTACCCAAACACAATCTGAACATAGTCTCATAATCCATCAGATCCCAGCAAACTCAGCAAAGCAACAGCAGAAAGATTACATATGTGCCTCGATCATGTAGGGCAGCTCACGAGGTCTAAACCATGAAGAGCAAAGAGGGGAGGAGAACATCACATAGCTACTGATCATGGACCCATGGTCCAAGGTGGACTACTCACGACTCATCCGGGAAGCGTCCATGGTGGTGGAGAAGCTCCCGGTCGTGGTTCTCCCGTCCGGCAGGGTGCCGGGAAGAGTTATCCTGGTGCTCCCGATCTTGGAAGCGCTGTGGCGGCGGAACAGAGGCGAGATCGCAAAAAAGGGTTCTGTCCTCGAGGGTTTCGGGACGAGAGGGATATATATGCGAAGGGGGGCAGCCAGAGGCGGAGCAGGGGCCCCAGGCGCCCCCCTGGCGCGGCCAGGGGTGGGTCGCGCCAGGTGGCTGCCTGGGCCTCCCCTGGCTCCCCTCCGGCCCATCTTTGGTTCTTCGCGAAGCTTCCTGTACGCTGATTTTTCCTATATTTTTCCTGGAATTTTTGGAGCACTTTTAATATGGGGGAAACCTGAAATAGAAAAACAGCAGAAAACAAGAACTGGCACTGTGGTGCACTGAGTTAATAGGTTAGTCCAAATATGATCAAAAGTGTATGGAAGTGCATCAATATCATAGCAATATCACACAAAAGAAGCATGGAGCAAGCAGAAATTATAGATACGTTTTGGACATATCACGTGCTCTTTATATTCTTGCAAACCTATCCCACAAAAACTACAAGGTACTTCTAGTTTCATACTTGTTCTAGGTAAAGTAAACGTCAAGCGTGCGTAGAGTTGTATCGGTGGTCGATAGAACTTGAGGGAATATTTGTTCTACATTTAGCTCCTCGTTGGGCTCGACACTCTTACTTATCGAAAGAGTCTACAACTGATCCCCTACACTTGTGGGTTATCAATCTATATGAATGCCTCCGGCAGTGTACCGGGATGTGCAATGATCAAGAGTGACATGTATAAAAAAATATGAATGATGGCTTTGACACAAATACTATGTCAACTACATGGTCATGCAAAGCAATATGACAATGATGATGCGTGTCATAATAAACAGAACGATGGAGTTACATGGCAATATATCTCGGAATGACTATGGAAATGCCATAATAAGTAGGGATGGTGGCTGTTTTGAGGAAGGGTATAAGGTGGTTTGATGCACCGGCGAAAGTTGCGCGACACTAGAGTGTCTAGCAAGGTGGAAGGGTGAGAGTGCGTATAATCAATGGAATCAACATTAGTCATAAAGAACTCACATATTTGTTGCAAAAAGGTGTATTAGCCCTTGAAGCAAAGTACTACTACGCATACTCCTAGGGGGAGGTTGGTAGGAGTTAACCATCGCGCGCCCCCGACCTTCATGCAAAGGTAAACAATCAAGACACAATGCGCTTCAATTTGGTTACACGGTTAGGAGACCATACGTGCATGCTACGGGAATCACGAACCTTAACACAATTATTTCCTCAATCCCACAATTTACTACTAGCATGATTCTAATATTACCATCCTCATATCTCAAAACAATCATACTTTTTATATGGTGGTTTTTATTATATCTCCTTTGGATGCCTATCGTATTAGAACTAAATTTATAACCTAAGCAAATTACCATGCTGTTTAGAGACTCTCAAAATAATATAAGTGAAGCAAGAGGTTTGGCCCGAGGTTTGGCCAGGTCAGTGAAACAAGGTACAGACGGAACAAACACAAGAGAGGAGTTCCGTTCTAACATCTTTGTGCTGAAAGCATATGAACGCGTTACGAAAAGGTTTTGCAATCCCCGGATCAGCATAGCCAAGGACCCTTTAAGATGCAACTCCTGATAGTAACATCGGTCATAAAACACTTCACTCAGTGTAGAACCCCGAACTCACTAACCTGCATTCGTTGGAAGAATGCCTACGATCTACTGGATAAACCCACCTATAGATTTCCGAAAGATTCCAGTTATGCAATCAGGTGTTGGGGATACACGGGAAGCACCGCGCAATCAACTCTAAACCTACATCCAGGTGTATCCATCCTTCAACACATAACCAGTCTTTCTCGGAAACTTTGTACCTCGAACCTTCGAAAAGCATCCACTATAAGAAGCTATGGCAATACTCCCGAACTACCTCCCCAGTACTGGGTGATGTCGGGGTTATCTTGCCACTGGCCGTATAGGACAGATTTTCGATGTCGGCCGTCTTAAGTATTTAGTACTGCCGCGATATGCTTGTGACGACAATACCCCGAAGCTCAACTCCCCGGGACACTGCCACAACCCCTAATGTCAGGAGGCATCGAGAACAATATCCTCGTCACAAGAACATCGAAACAATCCCAGAATACTCGCGGGATTCCTAAAAAAAATTTGGTGCAATTTTTGAAGATAGGAGAGACAAGAGTAGTCGTCAGGAGTCCTCACCAGAGAGAAAGGGGATGAGAAGCAAAGAAATCCTACTCTCCGATATAATATAGGACTCAAAATGTTTTCAGTGTGTGCCTAGACTCGATCGTCAACGATTCGATCAAACAGTGGGGGCTCCTAGGTCGGAGAAGGCTCTGAATACCAACTTGTAATGCCCAGGATGGAGTTATACCTCCTACATGTCGAGGCACGACTTAAAGGCATAAGTCCATCCTAGAATGATCTCAAGTTTGGTAATCTTTGCAATCTCATGTAAAAGAGGGGATTGTAAACATAAATAGTTGGCTTACACTCGCCACGTCACACAATTACATAACATGTCTCAATCATCATACATTAAGAATATCACAACCCTCTAAGGGAAAAACCCAAATGTCAAGATACCAAACTTAAATAAATAAACCACAGGCGGATCGAATCCTAGTAGAAGTCTCCACTACTGATCATCCGGATATCGAACATAGTACCGACTACGCTCCTCGTCGTACTCCCAATCCAGCTTGGTGCCATCACCTGGATAGCTCACAGCTGGACCTGCATCTGGTGTGGTAAAGTAACTGTGAGCCACAGAGGACTCAGCAATCCCGTTCCCGGGTAACAAGACTATTTAAGCCTTTGGGAGAGGATAAGGCTGAAGAAAAGAATAAGTGTCTGCAGCAGCAACTAGCAACTAGCTTACGTGAGTGAGAGCGAGAAGAGAAAGCCTCGGACGAGAAGTGATCACGAAGTGATCCTAGCTACAAGCTCCACAAACATAACCCCTTCGTGTTCAACTCCCGAATCCCTATTCGGAAATTGACGGTCACGGAACACACGCTGGTAGTGTATTAGAAACATTGTGTCAAGTTATCTACAACCGGATATTAACAAGCTCCCATCTGCCACATAACCGCGGGCACGGCTTTCGAAAGTTCATAACCCTGCAGGGGTGTTCCAACTTGACCCATTACAAGCCCACGATCCGCGGAGTCGCAACTCCAATGTGGGAAGACCCGAGTATTCTCGGAATCCCGTGCTCAAGATATACCAAACTAAGGTAAGGCTAATCCAGCAAATCCTCCCGGCGTGCCGACACCCTGATAGTAGCCGCGCGTATCTCGTCTCAGGCCACGTCCGCATGGGACAAGCTATGGGTTTTTACCAGACCTTGAGTTTCCTCGAGGTGGCCCCGCAGGTTGCCCGTTTCGGACCAACACTCATGTGGAGCACTGGCCCGGGGTTGTTGATTAAGAAAAAGGGTTTATAACTCCCTATGCAAGTTTAGTTTGTTATTAGGCAAATAGTACCAATGTTGGGACTTGCTAGAAAAGACTTAGCACTTAGCGGTTTATCGAGGGGGTCCCATACACCCCAACCGTGTTAGGAACGCATAATCAAGGAACATAACACCTGTTTATACGGTTCCTAACGGCATGAGTGGAACAAATCACCAAGCAAAAGGCTTAGCCTTCCACCCTTGCCAATATATAGATGATTTCATTTTAAGCATTTATATAGTGTGATAAAACCCAACCAATCTTCAACATGAAGCAAGCATCTTCGATCTTCACCTGCAACTAGTAATGCTATAAGAAGGGCTGAGCGAAGCGTACTTAGCCAAGCAACGGTTTGTATAGGTAGGTTGGTTAACATGGCAATGGTTACAAGTAGGAGGCTACAATAAGATCATGGGCATCGAGGCAAAACTATAGAGCGGAACTACTAGCAATAGGCAAAGATAGTAATGTTATCGGGGTTCGGTCATCTTGCCTGAAGAGAAGTCGTTCGGATCGTAAGAAGGGTCCTCGTGCTCAACCTCATTGGTAACCTCGTGCTCGTACTCGGTTTCAGCTTCCGGCTCTAAACAAAACAATCACACCAAGCACAAATCAACAAGATGCAATGCGCACTCGAAAATGATGGATGCATGATGGATGCACTAAGGATGCACACGAAGCACCGAAAATAGCACTCAAGCAAAACACCTCAAAACATGATAACAATATGATATTGTGAATCTACACAGAAAATCAATCAAGTTTCATATAAGATTCGCTGAAATCGGAGTTACGGGCTAAAAGTTATGCCCGAAACAAGAAATGAGCGAAAGCTGAAAATTACAGCGACATAGCAACTTCGGAGCACAAAATAATTAAGCTACAGCACTCAAACAACATGGAAAAGAACTAGAACACAAACTAGACATATACTACAGCAACTAAGTCCAAAGGTGCACCCCCAATTGAGTCACGGTTCAATAGCAATGAACTTGGACATATTGAACTTGACAATAAAATTTTGGCAGCAGAATTTTATTGAAACTTTGGAGCAAAAGATAAACATGCTACAGCCACTCAAATAAACATGTGAGGACCTGAATGGAAAGCCAACAATATATACTACAACGAAAAATCAAGATCCACTCAAAATCTATCATGGTTTGTCCTAGAGCAGCAAGCAAACATGGCATCAGAACGTTATAGATTTCAGACTTAGTGAAAATCCACTAAGTCCTAAAACAGCAATTTCATCATGGCATCTAAAAGAGCATGTTTAAGTCACCTCGAAACTAAACATGTCAAGTGGTAAGCACCTCATCAAAGTACACATGAAGGTGATTCCGAAACATACAAGCATGCATCAATTAGGTAAACACAACGATAGCAACGAGCTCAACAAGATGGCATTTCATAACAAGTGAAACAACGTCACAGCCACATGGCGCTTTGCAACGATGATAAACATGGCAAGAATAAATCGATCATGCAACCTATCACATACAACAAGTAGAGCATGGCAAGACGAACACGTGGACATGTCATTTGCATCATTCGGACAAACGAGCTAAAAGATATCACATGGCAAAGATGACATGAAAACATCACATAGCAGCAGTTTATATCATGATGCACTCTTGCAACAGAAAAACAAGCATCTAGATGACTTCTATCATGCATGACACAAAAAGATAAAACGTAGTGCTATTCACCACGAACGTCTGGACATGCTATTTGCGCGAAACGGAGCAACACACAAAAAGATACATCAGTTTGAAAATAGCATCACAGATCAAAACAAACAGGGACTTAGTGGTTTGAACAACAACCTCAGATCTGGGAGGAGATGGGCTCGGGCCCGCGGATCTGCAACGCCCGCGGTGGAACTGAAGACGGCCCGGGGCGGATCGGCTGGAATGGGCCTCGGCCCGAGCGCCCGAGCGGAGGGAGGCGAAGGGCCCAGCCGGGAGGTGGCGAAGCGAAGACGCCTGGTGGCGGCGGAGTTGGGCCGCTGGGCCAGATCGGGGGAGCCGAGGAGGCCTGCGCGAGGGAGTGATGCGGGCCTCCGGTGAAGTGGTCCAGGCGCTCGCTCGGAGGAGGGGAGGCGCGGCCTGGTCGCTCGCTCAGCGGCTCGGCCGGCGCTAGCGACGCGGTGGCTCGGTGCGTTGACCTGGCGGCGCGCGGGATCTGGATCGGGGTTCGATCCCCGATCGATCTGGTCGAGGCGCTCGACCCCAGGAGCGACGGCGGCTGCTGGTTCCTGCGGGAGCCTGGGTCAAGGCACATAATTTGAGGGGGAGGAAAACGAGGAGGGGAAGCCCACAAATGAACCTAGGGGGACTAAATATATATCAGATCTGCTAGGTTTAGGGTTGTGGGGGTGTTAGGAGCCCTCCGATCGCGATCCGACGGATCCGATCGCGGGGGTAGTTTAGAAGGGCCTAGGAGAAGGTAGAAGACTGCAGTAGGGGTGTTTCTGGGACACAAAGTGAAGGCACTTTGGACCCACACGAATAACTGATGGGATAGCACACGGAATCCAAACGCGACGAGATTTGATAGGCGGGTTGCACACAACAAAACAACAACACACACAACAACCTCGCGGCACACCGGCAACGTTACATGCCCAAACAACAAAGTAGGCCTACGGGATGTCATAGACACGTGAGGGAGCTCCGGAACGAGAAACGGACAACGGGAAGGAACGCGTGGAACCGGATGCAACCGAAAACACAAATGCAATGCAATGCACATGTCTACATGATATGAATGAATGCCACACACTCACACAACAAAACGACAAAAACCCGAAAGACAAAGAAACCGGAATGGAAATAGATGAAGCCGGAGATATATTATATGCCCAAAAGGGAAAGTATTACATTTGGGGCATTACAAACTCTCCTCTACTACAAAAAGATCTCGTCCCGAGATCTAGGACTGGAAAAAGGAAGGGTACTCGGAACGAAGATGATCTTCTCGTTCCCACGTAGCCTCTCGGTCGGTGTGATGTGACTACTTGACTTTCAGAAATTTGATGGACTTGTTGCGGGTCTTGCGTTCGGTTTCTTCGAGAATTGCAACTGGGTGCTCTCGGTAGGACAGGTCTTGTTGAAGATCAATCTCTTCAAACGGAATCATGCGCTCAGGTGCCTTGAAGCATTTGCGAAGTTGAGACACATGGAAGACATCATGAACATTGGCGAAGTTGGGAGGGAGCTCAAGTTGATAGGCTAGATCGCCTCTCTTGCCAAGAATCTTGAAAGGCCCGACGTATCTAGGAGCAAGCTTTCCTTTGATACCGAATCTTTGGGTGCCTTTCATCGGAGACACACGGAGATAAACGTGATCATCAACGTTGAAAGCCAAATCACGATGCTTGCCGTCATAGTAGCTCTTCTGACGCGACTGAGCGGCCTTGAGATTCTCACGTATGACTTTGCACATTTCTTCGGCTTCTGAGATCAAGTCATTGCCAAGAAGTTGACGTTCGCCTGTTTCAGACCAGTTGAGAGGGGTACGACACTTTCTGCCATAGAGGATTTCAAACGGAGCTTTGCCTGCACTTGCTTGAAAGCTTTTGTTGTAAGAGAACTCGGCAAATGGAAGGCAGTCTTCCCATTTCATGCCAAAGGATATGACACAGGCTCTGAGCATGTCTTCTAGAATCTGATTCACTCGCTCGACTTGACCACTAGTCTGAGGGTGAAAAGCAGTGCTGAACCTGATCTTAGTGCCCATGGCGGACTGAAAGGAGTCCCAGAACCTTGATGTGAACAAGCTTCCATGGTCTGAGTATATAACTTGAGGAATGCCATGTAGGGACACAATTCTGGAAGTGTACAGCTCTGCCAATTGAGCTGCATTGATTGATTCTTTGACTGGAAGAAAGTGAGCGACTTTGGTAAGCTTGTCGATCACCATGAAGATAGAATCATTCCCTCGCTTGGATTTAGGGAAGCCAGTGACGAAGTCCATTTCAATGTGGTCGAACTTCCACTCGGGGATAGGAAGAGGTTGGAGAAGACCGGCTGGACGTTGATGTTCTGCTTTCACTCTTCTGCATACATCACATTCATTCACGAATTGGGCGATCTCCCTTTTCATGTGTGTCCACCAGTAAGATTGCTTGAGATCTTGATACATCTTGGAACTGCCAGGATAAATGGAAAGGAGAGAATCATGAGCTTCTTCCATTATGAGCTTCCTGAGATCACCTTTGGGAACAACGAGTCTGTCCTCGAAGAACAAGGTATCTCTCTCATCAACACAGAAGCATTTGTATTTCGGAATGCCCTTAGCAATAGCATGTTTCACCTTCTTCACCATGGTATCACTGAGTTGGGACTCACGGACTTGATCTTCCAAGGTAGGAGCAACTTGGAGATTTGCAAGAAAACCCTGCGAAACAACTTGACGGTTGAGTTTCCTGAATGCTTCACAAAGCTCAGGTTGGCACGGCTTGATAAGAAGGCTGTTGCAATATGCCTTTCTGCTCAAAGCATCTGCAATCACATTCGCCTTGCCAGGAGTGTATTCGATGCTGGGATTGTACTCTTGGATCATTTCAACCCAACGAGTCTGACGGAGGTTCAGATGCGGCTCTGTGAAGATGTACTTCAAGCTCTTGTGATCAGTGAAGATGTCGACTTTTCTGCCCAACAACAGATGTCTCCACGTAATCAAAGCATGTACCACATCTGCTAGCTCGAGATCATGTGTGGGATAGTTCTTCTCACTTGGCTTTAGCTGACGAGAAGTGTACGCCACAATTCTCTTATCTTGCATAAGCACACCACCAAGACCTTGAAGAGAAGCATCACAGAATACTTCATAGGGCTTGGACTCATCTGGAGGAGTCAGAACTGGAGCAGAGACAAGCTTTTCTTTGAGAGTTTTGAATGCCACTTCACACTCTGGAGACCAAAAGTATTTGACATTCTTCTGAAGCAAGTTGCAAAGAGGCTTGGCAATCTTGGAGAAGTTCTCAACGAACCTTCTGCAATAGCTGGCAAGACCTAGAAAACTGCGGAGCTGCTTGACGTTCTGAGGAGCTTCCCAGTTGACAATTGCTTCAACTTTCTCGGGATTAACCGCAATACCGTCAGCTGAGATGATGTGGCCCAGGTACAAAACCTTATCGAGCCAAAACTCGCACTTGGAGAACTTGGCATAGAATTTATGCTCTCGGAGTCGATCAAGAACCAGACGTAAGTGCTTTTCGTGATCTTCTTCATTCTTGGAAAACACTAGAATATCATCCAGGTACACAAGCACAAACTCGCCAGTATAGGGGTTGAAGATGTAATGCATCATCCTCGAAAAGGTAGGAGGAGCATTGGCGAGACCAAAAGACATGACAGTATACTCGTATGAACCGTAGCTCGTTCTGAAGGCCGTCTTGGGAATGTCTTCCTCGCGAATGCGAATTTGATGATAGCCCATTCGGAGGTCAAGCTTAGAGAACACTTTAGCTCCTTTGAGCTGCTCGAAGAGTTCGTTGATGTTGGGGAGCGGATATTTGTTCTTTATTGTCTTCTTGTTCAATGGCCGGTAATCAACGCAGAGACGCTCCGTGCCATCTTTCTTCTTGACAAATAAGACACCACAGCCCCACGGAGACGTACTAGGCCTGATGAGACCCATACTCTCCTGTTTATCAAGCTGTTTCTTCAATTCCTTCAATTCATCCGGAGAGAGCTTGTACGGACGCCGGCATGCTGGCTCAGTACCCGGCTCGAGTTCAATAACGAATTCCACCTGACGGTGTGGAGGCATGCCTGGAAGTTCTTCAGGAAAGACGTCTTGATATTCGTTCACCACCGGAATTTGAGATATGGCATTAATTTCGCCCTTATCATTGAGAGAGAAAAGCCTGATAGTGTTATCCCTTGAGGCAAAGATAATCACATCTTCATCAGGATGAGTCATCTTGACTTCCTTCTGTGCTCAATCAATGTGAGCATCATGCTGAGAAAGCCAATCCATTCCGAGGATGAGGTCAATGTCAGAATTGCCGAGAATCACCAGATTAGCCAGAAAGCGATAATCACCCATGCGAATAGAAACATTCGGAGCCACCATACTAGAACTCAATCTCTTGCCAGGTGATATGACACTCAAAGGTCTTGGCAAAGCTTTAGAGTGAACATTATTCTTGGATGCAAATGGATATGACATGAAAGAGCATGAAGCACCCGAATCAAACAAAACTTTAGCAGGGATAGAGTTCACTGGAAGGTTACCCAAAATGACATCAGAAGAATTCTCCGCTTGTGCTGCATTCATCAGATTGACCCTTGCTGCCTTTGGATCATGCCTGACAATAGCGGAACTCACAGGTGGAGGAGGTGGAAGACGCTTCGGGTTCGGACATCTGTTGGCATAGTGACCTTTCTGAGTGCATTTGTTGCAAGTCACTTCTGAGAGAGGACGGAAATGAGAGCCACTTGACTTGGAGCCTTGAGACTGAAACTGGTTCTTCGACTTGTTGAACGGGTTGGGTGGGTGGGAGAAACCACGTCCACCAGAGTTCTTGTTGTTGGAGTTGTTGGAGTTGTTGGAGTTGTTGTATGGAGCTCGAATCACTTGAGGAGGAGGAAGCCAGAATTTTTGATGCTTCGAGACCATCTGAGACGATGAGGAAGAGTGAACGGCATCTCGAATTCTCTTTTTAGAAGCCTCCATCTTAAGCTGAGCTGCCTCTTGCTTCAAAGCCATGTTATAGAACTTGTCGAATTCATCGGGCTCGAACAAAGTGAGAGCAAGCTGAAGTTCATCTTTGAGACCTCCACGGAACTGGTAGATTTTGCTCTTGGCATCAGGAATGTCTTGCTTAGCATAGCGGGCGAGGTTTTGGAACTTGACATTATACTGATAGACTGTCATGGAGCCCTGCTTCAGGTTGCGGAATTGCTCACGCATACCCTCGATGACACTTGTAGGAATGTGGTGCGAGCGAAAATCCTTGCAGAAATTCTCCCAAGAGATCACTTGACCTGGCCTGGAGTCTTTGTACTGCTGCCACCAATCAGCTGCTTGATCTTTCAGTTGGAAGGCTGCAAACTTCACATAATCATCTTCCTTCATGTTACTGCACTCAAAATGCTTCTTTATGTCGGTTAACCAATCTTCAGCATCAAGAGGGTCGACACAGTAACTGAAAGCTTTAGGATTGTTGGCCAAGAACTGGTTGAGAGTAGCATGGTGCTGCTGGTAGAAGAAGTTGCCTTGATTCCCTGGAACACCCTGATTAGCTTGATTAGCTTGCATCTGCTACATCATCTGCATCAACAACTGGGTGTTCTGAGCTGTAGTCTGCATAATCGCTCTCCAAGCCTCAGGCGGAGGAGGAGGGCTAGGAGGATGTTCTGGAACCTCTTCCGCCTCTGGGTTAGCGTTGGGAACCTTTTTCGGAGCCATCCTGAAAGAGATGACCACGAATCAGCAATTGATTGACAAAAGGTATAAGCTGAATCAATGGAATGAATTGCAACAAGTCTTCACAATAATCATTCGAACAATAAGAACGAATGAAATCATTCGAACAAGAGGAACGAATGAAATTCTTAGTTAAATGATAACATCAGTCTTCACGAGAAGCCACATAGGGGACAAAATGAAAATAAGAAAAACAACAAGGTACAGACGGAACAAACACAAGAGAGGAGTTCCGTTCTAACATCTTTGTGCTGAAAGCATATGAACGCGTTACGAAAAGGTTTTGCAATCCCCGGATCAGCATAGCCAAGGACCCTTTAAGATGCAACTCCTGATAGTAACATCGGTCATAAACCACTTCACTCAATGTAGAACCCCGAACTCACTAACCTGCATTTGTTGGAAGAATGCCTACGATCTACTGGATAAACCCACCTATAGATTTCCGAAAGATTCCAGTTATGCAATCAGGTGTTGGGGATACACGGGAAGCACCGCACAATCAACTCTAAACCTACATCCAGGTGTATCCATCCTTCAACACATAACCAGTCTTTCTCGGAAACTGTGTACCTCGGACCTTCGAAAAGCATCCACTATAAGAAGCTATGGCAATACTCCCGAACTACCTCCCCAGTACTGGGTGATGTCGGGGTTATCTTGCCACTGGCCGTATAGGAGAGATTTTCGATGTCGGCCGTCTTAAGTATTTAGTACTGCCGCGATATGCTTGTGACGACAATACCCCGAAGCTCAACTCCCCGGGACACTACCACAACCCCTAATGTCAGGAGGCATCGAGAACAATATCCTCGTCACAAGAACATCGAAACAATCCCAGAATACTCGCGGGATTCCTAAAAAAAAATTTGGTGCAATATTTGAAGATAGGAGAGACAAGAGTAGTCGTCAGGAGTCCTCACCAGAGAGAAAGGGGATGAGAAGCAAAGAAATCCTACTCTCCGATATAATATAGGACTCAAAATGTTTTCAGTGTGTGCCTAGACTCGACCGTCAACGATTCGATCAAACAGTGGGGGCTCCTAGGTCGGAGAAGGCTCTGAATACCAACTTGTAATGCCCAGGATGGAGTTATACCTCCTACGTGTCGAGGCACGACTTAAAGGCATAAGTCCATCCTAGAATGATCTCAAGTTTGGTAATCTTTGCAATCTCATGTAAAAGAGGGGATTGTAAACATAAATAGTTGGCTTACACTCGCCACGTCACACAATTACATAACATGTCTCAATCATCATACATTAAGAATATCACAACCCTCTAAGGGAAAAACCCAAATGTCAAGATACCAAACTTAAATAAATAAACCACAGGCGGATCGAATCCTAGTAGAAGTCTCCACTACTGATCATCCGGATATCGAACATAGTACCGACTACGCTCCTCGTCGTACTCCCAATCCAGCTTGGTGCCATCACCTGGATAGCTCACAGCTGGACCTGCATCTGGTGTGGTGAAGTAACTGTGAGCCACAGAGGACTCAGCAATCCCGTTCCCGGGTAACAAGACTATTTAAGCCTTTGGGAGAGGATAAGGCTGAAGAAAAGAATAAGTGTCTGCAGCAGCAACTAGCAACTAGCTTACGTGAGTGAGAGCGAGAAGAGAAAGCCTCGGACGAGAAGTGATCACGAAGTGATCCTAGCTACAAGCTCCACAAACATAACCCCTCCGTGTTCAACTCCCGAATCCCTATTCGGAAATTGACGGTCACGGAACACACGCTGGTAGTGTATTAGAAACATTGTGTCAAGTTATCTACAACCGGATATTAACAAGCTCCCATCTGCCACATAACCGCGGGCACGGCTTTCGAAAGTTCATAACCCTGCAGGGGTGTTCCAACTTGACCCATTACAAGCCCACGATCCGCGGAGTCGCAACTCCAATGTGGGAAGACCCGAGTATTCTCGGAATCCCGTGCTCAAGATATACCAAACTAAGGTAAGGCTAATCCAGCAAATCCTCCCGGCGTGCCGACACCCTGATAGTAGCCGCGCGTATCTCGTCTCGGGCCACGTCCGGATGGGACAAGCTACGGGTTTTTACCAGACCTTGAGTTTCCTCGAGGTGGCCCCGCAGGTTGCCCGTTTCGGACCAACACTCATGTGGAGCACTGGCCCGGGGTTGTTGATTAAGAAAAAAAGGGTTTATAACTCCCTATGCAAGTTTAGTTTGTTATTAGGCAAATAGTACCAATGTTGGGACTTGCTGGAAAAGACTTAGCACTTAGCGGTTTATCGAGGGGGTCCCATACACCCCAACCGTGTTAGGAACGCATAATCAAGGAACATAACACCGGTTTATACGGTTCCTAACGGCATGAGTGGAACAAATCACCAAGCAAAAGGCTTAGCCTTCCACCCTTGCCAATATATAGATGATTTCATTTTAAGCATTTATATAGTGTGATAAAACCCAACCAATCTTCAACATGAAGCAAGCATCTTCGATCTTCACCTGCAACTAGCAATGCTATAAGAAGGGCTGAGCGAAGCGTACTTAGCCAAGCAACGGTTTGCATAGGTAGGTTGGTTAACATGGCAATGGTTACAAGTAGGAGGCTGACAAGAAGATCATGGGCATCGAGGCAAAACTATAGAGCGGAACTACTAGCAATAGGCAAAGATAGTAATGTTATCGGGGTTCGGTCATCTTGCCTGAAGAGAAGTCGTTCGGATCGTAAGAAGGGTCCTCGTGCTCAACCTCGTTGGTAACCTCGTGCTCGTACTCGGTCTCAGCTTCCGGCTCTAAACAAAACAATCACACCAAGCACAAATCAACAAGATGCAATGCGCACTCGAAAATGATGGATGCATGATGGATGCACTAAGGATGCACACGAAGCACGGAAAATAGCACTCAAGAAAAACACCTCAAAACATGATAACAATATGATATTGTGAATCTACAAAGAAAATCAATCAAGTTTAATATAAGATTCGCTGAAATCGGAGTTACGGGCTAAAATTTATGCCCGAAACAAGAAATGAGCGAAAGCTGAAAATTACAGCGACATAGCAACTTCGGAGCACAAAATAATTAAGCTACAGCACTCAAACAACATGGCAAAGACCTAGAACACAAACTAGACATATACTATAGCAACTAAGTCCAAAGGTGCACCCCCAAAGGAGTCACGGTTCAATAGCAATGAACTTGGACATATTGAACTTGACAATAAAATTTTGGCAGCAGAATTTTATTGAAACTTTGGAGCAAAATATAAACATGCTACAGCCACTCAAATAAACATGTGAGGACCTGAATGGAAAGCCAACAATATATACTACAAGGAAAAATCAAGATCCACTCAAAATCTATCATGGTTTGTCCTAGAGCAGCAAGCAAACATGGCATCGGAACGTTACAGATTTCAGACTTAGTGAAAATCTACTAAGTCCTAAAACAGCAATTTCATCATGGCATCTAAAAGAGCATGTTTAAGTCACCTCGAAACTAAACATGGCAAGTGGTAAGCACCTCATCAAAGTACACATGAAGGTGATTCCGAAACATACAAGCATGCATCATTGAGGTAAACACAACGATAGCAACGAGCTCAACAAGATGGCATTTCATAACAAGTGAAACAACATCACAGCCACATGGCGCTTTGCAACGATGATAAACATGGCAAGAATAAATCTATCATGCAACCTATCACATACAACAAGTAGAGCATGGCAAGACAAACACGTGGACATGTCATTTGCATCATTCGGACAAACGAGCTAAAAGATATCACATGGCAAAGATGACATGAAAACATCACATAGCAGCAGTTTATATCATGATGCACTCTTGCAACAGCAAAACAAGCATCTAGATGACTTCTATCATGCATGACACAAAAAGATAAAACGTAGTACTATTCACCACGAACGTCTGGACATGCTATTTGCGCGAAACGGAGCAACACACAAAAAGATACAGCAGTTTGAAAATAGCATCACAGATCAAAACAAACAGGGACTTAGTGGTTTGAACAACAACCTCAGATCTGGGAGGAGATGGGCTCGGGCCCGCGGATCTGCAGCGCCCGCGGTGGAACTGAAGACGGCCCGGGGCGGATCGGCTGGAATGGGCCTCGGCCCGAGCGCCCGAGCGGAGGGAGGCGAAGGGCCCAGCCGGGAGTTGGCGAAGCGAAGACGCCTGGTGGCGGCGGGAGTTGGGCCGCTGGGCCAGATCGGGGGAGCCGAGGAGGCCTGCGCGGGGGAGCGATGCGGCTCCGGTGAAGTGGTCCAGGCGCTCGCTCGGAGGAGGGGAGGCGCGGCCTGGTCGCTCGCTCAGCGGCTCGGCCGGCGCTAGCGATGCGGTGGCTCGGTGCGTTGACCTGGCGGCGCGCGGGATCTGGTCGAGGCGCTCGACCCCAGGAGCGACGGCGGCTGCTGGTTCCTGCGGGAGCCTGGGTCAAGGCACAAAATTTGAGGGGGAGGAAAACGAGGAGGGGAAGCCCACAAATGAACCTAGGGGGACTAAATATATATCAGATCTGCTAAGTTTAGGGTTGTGGGGGTGTTAGGAGCCCTCCGATCGCGATCCGACGGATCCGATCGCGGGGGTAGTTTAGAAGGGCCTAGGAGAAGGTAGAAGACTGCAGTAGGGGTGTTTCTGGGACACAAAGTGAAGGCACTTTGGACCCACACGAATAACTGATGCGATAGCACACGGAGTCCAAACGCGACGAGATTTGATAGGCGGGTTGCACACAACAAAACAACAACACACACAACAACCTCGCGGCACACCGGCAACGTTACACGCCCAAACAACAAAGTAGGCCTACGGGATGTCATAGACACGTGAGGGAGCTCCGGAACGCGAAACAGACAACGGGAAGGAACGCGTGGAACCGGATGCAACCGACAACACAAATGCAATGCAATGCACATGTCTACATGATATGAATGAATGCCACACACTCACACAACAAAATGACGAAAACCCGAAAGACAAAGAACCCGGAATGGAAATAGATGAAGCCGGAGATATATTATATGCCCAAAAGGGAAAGTATTACATCCGGGGCATTACAGAAATCTAGGCCCGAGCCCGGCCCGTGGACAAGGTCGGGCCGGGCCGGGTCGGGCTTTTTCAGGCCGGGCCGGGTCGGGCCGACCGGGCCGAGCTGCCCATGGCCAGGTCTATTCATACCCCCGATACTAGCCATAGATTCATCTAAATAAGCAAACAACACATAGAAAACAGAATATGTCAAAAACAGAACAATCTGTAGCAATCTGAAAACTTCGCATACTTCTGTAACTCTAAAAATTCTGAAACATTAGGACGACGTGGGAAATTTGTATATCAATTTTGTGTAAAACTTTCAGAAGGTTTCACGTTCTAGCGAATTATTGAATTTCTGCATTAGGCGCAAAAGTTTCAGTTTTTCAGCAAAATCAAATCAACGATCAACGTAAGCCATCTCAAAGGTCTTACTTGGCTCAAAAACAAATTAAGACACCAAAACACAATTATACAGAAGTAATAATGTGTGAAAATTGAAAAACAAAACCAAAAAGTAAAAAGCAAAAATAAAATTGGGTTCCCTCCCAACAAGCGCTATTGTTTAACGCCCTTAGCTATGCATAAAACACGAATAGATCGAGGTATTATCATCTTTGGTATGCAATCCATTAATAGCTCTCATAATAGATTCATAAGGCAATTTAATTTTTTTCTTGGAAAGTGTTCCATGCCCTTTCTTAATGGAAATTGAAATCTAATGTTTCCTTCTTTCATATCAATAATTGCACCAACCGTTCTAAGGAGAGGTCTACCAAGAATAATAGGACATGTAGGATTGCAATCTATATCAAGAACAATGAAATCTACGGGCACATAATTCCTATTTGCAACAATAAGAACATCATGAATTCTTCCCATAGGTTTCTTAATAGTGGAATCCGCAAGATGCAAATTTAAAGAACACTAGTCAAATTCATGGAAACCTAACTCATCACATAAAGTTTTTGGAATCGTAGAATGCAAGCACCCAAATCACACAAAGCATGGCACTCATAATCTTTAATCTTGATCTTAATAGTACGTTCTCACTCATCATAAAGTTTTCTAGGAATAGAAACTTGATACGTCTCCAACGTATCTATATTTTTTGATTGTTCCATGCTATTATATATTCTGTTTTGGATGTTTGATGGGCTTTATTATACACTTTTATATTATTTTTGGGACTAACCTACTAACCCAAGGCCCAGTGCAAATTGCTGTTTTTTTGCCTATTTCATTGTTTCACGGAAAAGGAATATCAAATGGAGTCCAAATGGAATGAAACCTTCGAAAGAGTTATTTTTGGAACCGTATCTACACAGAAGACTTGGAGTACACGCGAGGGAACAAAAGAGTTGGCCAAGAGGGCAGGGGCGCGCCCCCACTCTCATGGGCCCCCTATGGCTCCCCCGGTGCCCCTCTTCCTCCTATATATATCCTCGTACCCTGAAAACATCGAGGCAACAGATGAAACCCTAATTCCACCGCCGCAACCTTCTGTTCCCGTGAGATCCCATCTTGGGGCCTGTTCCGGAGCTCCATCGAAGGAGGGATCGATCACGGAGTGCTTCTACATCAACACCATAGCCTCACCAATGAGTTGTGAGTAGTTTACCACAGACCTTCGGGTCCATAGTTATTAGCTAGATGGCTTCTTCTCTCTCTTTGGATCTCAATACAAAGTTCTCCTCGGTCTTCGAGGAGATCTATTCGATGTAATACTTTTGCGGTTTGTTTGTCGAGATACGATGAATTGTGGGTTTATGATCAAGATTATCTATGAATAATATTGGATTCTTCTCTGAAATCTTTTATGTATGATTATAATATTCTTGCAAGTCTCTTCGAATTTTTTGTTTGGTTTGGCCTACTAGATCTATCGTTCTTGCATTGGGAGAAGTGCTTGGCTTTGGGTTCAATCTTGCGGTGTCCTTTCCCAGTGACAGTAGGGGTAGCAAGGCACGTATTGTATTGTTGCCATCGAGGATAAAAAGATGGGGTTTATATCATATTGCTTGAGTTTATCCCTCTACATCATGTCATCTTGCTTAAGGCGTTACTCTGTTCTTATGAACTTAATACTCTAGATGCATGCTGGATAGCGGTCGATGTGTGGAGTAATAGTAGTAGATGCAGAATCGTTTCGGTCAACTTGTTACGGACGTGATGCCTATATATAATGATCATGCCTCGATATTCTCATAACTACGCGCTTTTCTATCAATTGCTCGATAGTAATTTGTTCACCCATCGTAGAATTCTGCTATCATGAGAGAAGCCACTAGTGAAACCTATGGCCATCGGGTCTAATCTCAACATATTAATCTTCCATCTACTTTACTTTGCATTATTTACTTTCTGTTTCTATACCAAAAATACCAAAAATACTATCCTATCATATCTATCAGATCTCACTCTCGTAAGTGACCGTGAAGGGATTGACAACCCCTTATCGCGTTGGCTGCGAGGTTCTTATTTTTTGTGCAAGTGCGAGGGACTCACGCGTGGTC
Organism: Secale cereale; assembly: GCA_902687465.1. Lineage (NCBI taxonomy): Eukaryota > Viridiplantae > Streptophyta > Magnoliopsida > Poales > Poaceae > Secale > Secale cereale. The sequence goes on along the minus strand of LR738714.1, from coordinate 103,162,205 downwards.
TCCTATTGGATTGATACCTTGGTTCTCAAAAACTAAGGGAATTACTTATGCTACTGTGCTTCATCACCCTTTCCTCTTCGAGGGAATACAACGCAAGCTCGAGAAGTAGCAAGAAGAATTTCTGGCGCCGTTGTCGGGGAGATCTATGCAAAAGTCATATACCAAGTACCTATCACAAACCCTTATCCCTCGCATTACATTATTTGCCTCTCTTTTTCCTCTCCCCCACTTCACCCTTGCCGTTTTATTCGCCCTTCTTTTTTCGTGTGTTTACCGTTCGCTTACCTCTTGTTTGCTTGTGTGTTGGATTGCTTGCTTGTCACTATGGATCAAGATAATACCAAATTGTGTGACTTTTCCAATACCAACAATAATGATTCTATTAGCACGCCTATTTCTCCTATTACCGATGCTGAATCTTGTGAGATCAAATGCTGCTCTATTGAATCTTGTCATGAAAGATCAATTTTCTGGCCTTCCTAGTGAAGATGCCGCTACCCATCTAAACAACTTTGTTGATTTGTGCGATATGCAAAAGAAGAGGGATACAGATAATGATATTGTTAAATTGAAGCTATTTCCATTTTCACTTAGAGATCATGCTAAAAGTTGGTTTTCCTCTTTGCCTAGAAATAGCATTGATTCATGGAATAAGTGCAAAGATGCCTTTATCTCTAAGTATTTTCCTCCCGCTAAGATTATCTCTCTTAGAAACGATATTATGAATTTTAAGCAACTAGATCATGAGCATGTTGCACAAGCTTGGGAGAGAATGAAATTAATGATACGTAATTTCCCTACTCATGGTTTGAACTTATGGATGATCATACAAAACTTTTATGCTGGCTTGAATTTTGCTTCTAGAAATCTCTTAGATTCGGCCGCTGGGGCACTTTCATGGAAATCACTTTAGGAGAAGCTACCAAACTTCTAGATAATATTATGGTTAACTACTCTCAATGGCACACCGAAAGAGAATGCTTTATGAAAATGTGTTCTTCTAATTATCATGAGAATAAAGACGAAGATCTAAAAGTGATTGATGTGTCTCCTATTAAATCCTTGTTTTCTACTCCATCCGTTCCTAAATATTTGTCTTTCTAGAGATTTCAACAAGTGACTACATACAAAGTAAAATGAGTGAATCTACACCTAAAATATATCTACATACATCCGTATGTTCTAGTCCATTTGAAATGTCTAGAAAGACAAATATTTAGGAACGGAGGGAGTAGTATGAATCTTGATAACGATGGGGCTAGAGATGAGACTACTTTAGTTAAAAGGCGTCCCAATGATTCGAAGTTTTTAGATCTTGATGCTAAAATTGTTAAAAGTGGGATTGAAGAGATCAATAGTTTGCATAGCGATGAACCCATTATCTTGGATTTCAAGGGATTTAATTATGATAATTTCTCTTTACTAGATTGTATTTCCTTGTTGCAATCCGTGCTAAATTCTCCGTATGCTTATAGTCAAAATAAGGCTTTTACTAAACACATAGTTGATGCTTTAATGCAATCTTATGAAGAAAAACTTGAATTAGAAGTTTCTATCCCTAGAAAGATTTATGATGAGTGGGAGCCTACTATAAAAATTAAAATTAAAGATCATGAATGTTTTGCTTTGTGTGATTTGGGTGCAAGTGTTTCTACAATTCCAAAGGCTTTGTGTGATATATTAGGATTCCATTAACTTGATGATTGTTCTTTAAATTTGCATCTTGCAGATTCTACCATTAAGAAACCTATGGGAAGGATTAATGATGTTCTTATTGTTGCCAATAGGAATTATGTGCTCGTAGATTTCATTGTTCTTGATATAGATTGCAATCCTTTATGTCCTATTATCCTTGGTAGACCTTTCCTTAGAACGATTGGTGCAATTATTGATATGAAGGAAGGAAATATTAGATTCCAATTTCCGTTAAGGAAAGGAATGGAACACTTTCATAAAAATAAAATGAAATTACCTTATGAATCCACTACGAGAGCCACTTATGGATTGCCTACCAAAGATGGCAATACCTAGATCTATTCTTGTATCGTACCTAGGTAGGGGCGTTAAACGATAGCGCTTGTTGGGAGGCAACCCAATTTTATTTTCTTTGTTTTTGCTTCTGTTTATGAATAAATGTTGCATCTAGCTTCTGTTTAGATGTGGTTTTGTGTTTTAATTAGTGTTTGTGCCAAGTAGAACCTTTGGGAAGACTTGTGTGAAGTTTATGTGATCATGTTGTGGAAAACAGAAACTTTAGCGCTCACGAGATTGGCTGTCATTTTTTACTGGAGAGTGCTTTTTAGTTGATTATTTTTGGAGTTGATTAATAGACAAATTCCTCACGTCCACCCATTTATTTCAAATTTTTTAGTGTTACATAAGTATTCGAAAGTTACAGATTGCTACAGGCTGTTCTGTTTTTGACAGATTCTGTTTTTCGTGTGTTGTTTGCTTATTTTGATGAATCTATGAGTAGTATCGGGGGGTATGAATCATAGAGAAGTTGGAATACAGTAGGTTTAACACCAATATAAACAAAGAATGAGTTCATTACAGTACCTTTGAGTGGTGGTTTGTTTTCTTATACTAACGGAGCTCACGAGATTTTTGGCTAAGTTTTGTGTTGTGAAGTTTTCATGTTTTGAGTATGGCTTTGATTGACTATGGAACAAAGAGTGGCAAGAGCCTAAGCTTGGGGCTGACCAAGGCACCCCAAGGTAAAATTCAAGGATAACCAAAAGCCTAAGCTTGGGGATGCCACGGGAAGGCATCCCCTCTTTCGTCTTCATCTATCGGTAACTTTACTCGGGACTATATTTTTATTCACCACATAATATGTGTTTTGCTTGGAACGTCATGTATGATTTGAGTCTTTGCTTTTTAGTTTGATACAATCATCCTTTCTGGACACACCTTTTTGAGAGAGATACAAATGAATTGGAATTTATTAGAATACTCTATGTGCTTCACTTATATCTTTTGAGCTAGATAGTTTTGCTCTAGTGCTTTACTTATATCTTTTAGACCACGGTGATGGTTTTATTTTGTAGAAATTATTGATCTCTCATGCTTCACTTATATCCTTTTGAGAGTCTTTTAGAACATCATGTTAATGTGGTTTGGTTATAAGACTACTCCTAAAATGATAGGCATCCAAGATGGGTATAGTAAAAACTTTCATATAAAGTGCATTGAATATTATGAGAAGTTTGATACTTGATGATTGTTTTGAGATATGAGGATGGTGATATTAGAGTCATGCTAGTAGAGTAATTGTGAATTTGATAAATACTTGTGTTGAGGTTTGCAAGTCCCGTAGCATGCATGCATGGTAACCGTTGTGTGACAAATTTGAAGCATGAGGTATTTCATTGAGTGTCATCCTTTGTGTGGAGGTCGGGATTGCGCGATGATTAAGTCCTACCAACCCTTCCCCTAGGAGCATGCGTGTAGTACTTTGTTTTGATGACTTGTAGATTTTTGCAATAAGTATGTGAGTTCTTTATGACTAATATTGAGTCCATGGATTATACACACTCTCACCCTTCCACCATTGCTAGCCTCTCTTGTACCGCGCAACTTTCGCCGGTACCACACAACCACCATATACCTTCCTCAAAACAGCCACCATACCTACTTATCATGGCATTTCCATAGCCATTCCGAGATATATTGCCATGCAACTTTCCACCGTTCCGTTCATATGACACGCTTCATCATTGTCATATTGCCATGCATGATCATGTAGTTGACATCATATTCGTGGCTAGGCCACCATGCATAATTTTTCATACATGTCACTCTTGATTCATTGCACATCCCGGTACACCGTCGAAGGCATTCATATAGAGTCATACTTTGTTCTAGTATCGAGTTGTAATATCGAGTTGTAAATCAATAGAAGTGTGATGGTCATCATTATTAGAGCATTGTCCCAAAGAAAAAAAAAGAAAAAAGGGAAAGACCAAAGAAAAAAAGGAAGGCCCAAAAAAGAAAAAGAAAAAGGGACAATGCTACTATATTTTTCCACACTTGTGCTTCAAAGTAGCACCATGATCTTCATGATAGAGAGTCTCTTGTTTTGTCACTTTCATATACTAGTGGGAATTTTCATTATAGAACTTGGCTTGTATATTCCAACGATGGGCTTCCTCAAATGCCCTATGTCTTCGTGAGCAAGCGAGTTGGATGCACACCCACTTAGTTTCTTTTGTTGAGTTTTCATACATTTTTAGCTCTAGTGCATCCGTTGCATGGCAATCCCTGCTCACTCACATTGATATATATTGATGGGCATCTCCATAGCTCATCGATACGCCTAGTTGATGTGAGACCACCTTCCTCTTTGTCTTCTCCACAACCACCACTCTATTCCACATAGTGCTATGTCCATGGCTCACGCTCATGTATTGCGTGAAAGTTGAAGAAGTTTGAAATTTTTTTAAGTATGAAACAATTGCTTGGCTGAAACCGGGGTTGTGCATGATTTGAGTATTTTGTGTGACGAAGATGGAGCATAGCCAAACTATATGATTTTGTAGGGATGAACGTTCTTTGGACATGTTATTTTGAGAAAACATCATTGCTTTTTAGTATGCTTGAAGTATTATTATTCTTATGTGAATATAGATTTTTGTCTTGGATCTTTCGGATATGAACATTCATGCCGCAATAAAGAAATTACTTTGAGAATTATGTTAGTTAGCATTCCACATCAAAAATTATGTTTTTATCATTTACCTACTCGAGGACGAGCAGGAATTAAGCTTGGGGATGCTTGATACGTCTCCAACGTATCTATAATTTTTGATTGTTCCACGCTGTTATATATTCTATTTTGGATGTTTAATGGGCTTTATTATACACTTTTATATTATTTTTGGGACTAACCTACTAACCCAACGCCCAGTGCAAATTGCTGTTTTTTTGCCTATTTCAGTGTTTCGTAGAAAAGGAATATCAAACGGAGTCCAAACGGAATGAAACCTTCGGGGGAGTTATTTTTGGAACCGTATCTACACAGAAGACTTGGAGTACACGCGAGGGAACGAAAGAGGTGGCCACGAGGGCACGGGGCGCGCCCAGGGGGTAGGCGCGCCCTCACCCTCATGGGCCCCCTCTGGCTCCCCCGGTGCCCCTCTTCCTCCTATATATATATCCACGTACCCTGAAAACATCGAGGCAATAGAAGAAACCCTAATTCCACTGCAGCAACCTTCTGTTCCCGTGAGATCCCATCTTGGGGCCTGTTTCGGAGCTCCACGGAGGGGGGATCGATCACGAAGTGCTTCTACATCAACACCATAGCCTCACCAATGAGTTGCGAGTAGTTTACCACAGACCTTCGGGTCCATAGTTATTATCTAGATGGCTTCTTCTCTCTCTTTGGATCTCAATACTTTGTCTTCGAGGAGGTCTATTCGATGTAACCTTTTTGCGGTGTGTTTGTCGAGATCTGATGAATTGTGGGTTTATGATCAAGATTATCTATGAACAATATTGGAGTCTTCTCTGAAATCTTTTATGTATGATTATAATATCCTTGCAAGTCTCTTCGAATTATTGGTTTGGTTTGGCCTACTAGATTGTGATGCCCCCGATTTGACCGTACACTAATCATGCACGCAAATGTGTACAACCAAGATCACGGACTCAGTGGAAGATATCACAACACAACTCTAGACACAAATAAAATAATACAAGCTTTATATTACAAGCCAGGGGCCTCGCGGGCTCGAATACATAAGCTCGAATACACAAGAGTTAGCGGAAGCAACAATATCCGAGTACAGACATAAGTTAAACAAGTTTGCCTTAAGAAGGCTAGCACAAAAACAACACGATCGAAAAGGCAAGGCCTCCTGCCTGGGACCTCCTAACTACTCCTGGATGTCAGCTATCTCCACGTAGTAGTAGGCTCTGTCGGGGTAGTAGCATTCGTCAAGGGTGGCATCTAGCTCCTGGACTCCACCATCTAGTTGCATCAACCAGAAAGAAGAAAGAAGGGGGAAAGGGGGAGCAAAGCAACTGTGAGTACTCATCCAAAGTACTCGCAAGCAAGGATCTACACTACATATGCATCGGTATCAATGAAAAGGGTAGTATCTGTGGACTAAGCTGCAGAATGCGAGAATAAGAGGGGGATAAGCTAGTCCTATCGAAGACTAGCATCTTCTAGAAACCACCGTCATGCAGCAACAGGGGGGAATAGAGTAGCATAACATAAGTCATATTTATGTTGTTGTCTCAACGCTCCGGGATCCTTTCTCGACTCCCGAAGCAACATATCCAAATCATGCCTCAGCATCCAGTTCTAGTTGTAGCGATTGGGATACAACTCCAAGTGTCCGTTACCGTAGGATAGGCTAACGATAAATGTTTTCTTCCCTGCAGGGGTACACCAACTTACCCACCACGCTCGCTTAACTCCGTCCGGACACACCATCAGGTCATGCCCGGCCTTGGCCAAACAATACGCCGCAACCCGACCTAGGCTTAGTAGAGAGGTCATGCACGCCGGAATAAACCCTATGCCCCCAGGGGTCATGGGCCAATCGCCCTGGAAACTCCTGCATGTTGCGTGGGCAGTCGGTGAGCAGACCTGGGCTACCTCCTTAAAAAGGTAGGTGCTTACGTGGTCCAACCCGGTGCGCGCCGCTCAGCCGCATGACGTCAGTTAAGCTTTGGCTGATGCATACGACGCAGAACGCCCATACTATGCCCACGTGATGGTTAGCGCTATCAGGCCAGAGGCCCCTTGGATCAAATATCCAAATCGTTTAGTGTCTTGGGAACGCGCGGTAACGAGCAGCGACTCACGATCATGTGACCCCATCTCCCCGTCTCGAGGACTTGTGGCAAGGGATAAGAATGCCCGGCCACGCCTCGTATTTATATCGCGGGCACCATCCAGGTCAACCCGACTACACATCGCTCGCAATTAAGCTCGCGCGGGTACCCCTCGGGGCCGACCCGTCTTTAGTAACATGGTTCAGTGTAAAGTCATAGTATCCATAGTAACTGTGTGTCTAACACCAAAGGGAAACCTGAGGAAATCACCCTCGATGGAATTCCACCTGATGTTTATCGTCAAGGGGAACGAAATAGGAGTCACCCTCGAGGTCCACTCTTGAGAAGTTGCATGACAGTGTCGTTATCGGGAATGGAGAAGGAGGAAATCACCCTCGATGACCATAACCGATGAACTAACCTACAAGGTTAACATCAGAAGTGCTGATGAGGTCTCACCCTTGGCACTCGATAGTAGCCCAGTAGTGTCGAGCAACTAAGGGGAAAGTGATGTGCGGCGGGTCTTCTGATAATCGAGTGGGGCAGACATGACAAAGTGGGGGAGGGGTCTCTGATGGATCTCTAACCAGCCTATACTAAGCAGTTTAGTATAAACATGTATGGTATGAAAGCAGGTAACAACAAGAGGCTATGCATCAGAATAGGATCATACAAAAAGCAGTAGCAGTTCTAATGCAAGCATAAGAGAGAAGAGAGTGGGTGATATCGGAATGATCAAAGGGGGTTGGCTTGCCTGGTTACTCTGGCAAGAAGGAGGGGTCGTCAACACCGTAGTCGATCACCGGGGCATCATCGGTCTCGGGGTCTACCGAAGAGAAGAGGGGGAAGAAACAGTAAATACAAAGCACACAGATGTACAGAGGAACACGACGTTCAACACGCAGTGCTAGGGTGCTCTAACGCGGTGCTACACAATACCGGCGGAGGGGAATAACATCCGAAAAAGTATTCCCGAAGTTTGGCATTTTTGGACAGATGAAACGGACGGGGAAAGTTGCATGTTTGCTATGCTAGGAGCATGTGGCAGACGAACGGGCCTCGTATTCAGATTTGTCTCGTCGTTCTGAGTGACTTTTATATATAAAACTTTTTCATCTGAGTTATGGATTATTTTATATGATTTTGTAAAGTTTTAAACATTCTCTGGAATTTATTTAATTAATTTAAATCAACATTATCCATAATAGTATGGGATGACGTCAGCATGATGTCGGGGTGATGTTACCAGTCAGTTGACTTGGTCAAACTGACGTGTGGGTCCTACCGTCATTGACTTTTTATCTAAACAGATAATTAAGGTTAATTAATAGGATTAATTAGATTGATTAATTAATTATTTTATTATTATTTTAAAAACTTCTTCTTTTTTATATTAAAAAAGGGCGTGGGCCCCATTGGCTAGTGGCCCAAAAGCCAGCTGGCCGGGGCTGGTTAACGGGCGAGCGCCCGTGCCCGAGGGGCACTACGCCCGGGCGAGGCTGTAGCCTCGACAAGGCCAGCGGGCGCCGGCGTGGCACGGCCAGGGGCGCGGCCGGCTGGTGCGGCCGGGCTATGGTCCTGGTAGAACGAAGGGGCGAGCAGGGTCGCGGCGTGCGAGGGGATCCATTCGAGCGCATCGGTGGTGGGCACCGGTTACTTGGCCAGGGAAGGCGTGCAGGTCGCAGGGTGCGGCGCGGCGAGGTTGAGTGGCGGTGAGGGCGCTAGCTGCGGGGCGGCAGAACAGCAGCAGGCGCGAGCGGAGCCGCGTGGCTGTGCGGGAGCAGGTTGCGGACGCCAGTGGCAGTAGGTGTGGCGCGTGCGGCCTGGAATGGCCAGAGGCGCGGGGAGCACGGTCACGGGCGTGCGGGGGCACGTCAACGGTTGGGCGTTCGCGACGAGGGGAAAAAGGGGGTAGAGGAGGGGGGCTCACGTGCGGCGAGGCTTGAGGACGACGGGCCGGGGAAGAGGATGGAGAGGACGAGGCGACGGGGAGGACGCGTGACAGCGGCGGCGACCGTGGAGGAGGAGCCGATGGCGACGGGGCGTCGGGTAGCGCGGTCGAGGGAGAGAGGACGTGGGCGCGTGGACGAGGGCCGGGGCCGGCGAGGTCCACCGGCGTGGCGGCTTCGGGCAACGGAACCGGCGTCGGCGGGGTCGGGGTCGAGCCCCGATCTCGATCCAGAGTTGGGGGGAGGGCGAGAGCGAGGAGTGGGGAAGTGGGAGGCGGATTAGAGTTTCGGGGAGGGGCGCGGGGGAGGTCTTGTAGACGCCAGGCGCACTGGATGACTGCCCCGTGGTCATCGGCGTCGTATGCGGCCCAGAGGAAGCCAACCCGCCCCTGATGAACAGGGGTTGAAGAAGGGGGGCTTGTGGGCTGGGCTGGGCCTTTGGTCCAGCTGGGCTAGAGTGGTCCAGCAAAGGGGGGGGTTCCTTTCTTATTTTGTTGTTTTTATTTTCTGTTTGCTTTTTTTTCCTTTTCTTATTTTCTTTTCTGTTTCAATTAGTTTAGGACACTTTAAACATTTTGCAAAAATGTTGGCCGACCACCAACATCAACTAAAGAATATTTTCCACATGATGAACATTTTAGTTTTCATGTTTGAGCAATTTTGAATTTCACTCACAATTTGAAATTTGAATTCATCTCGAATTGAAAGGAATACGAGACAATGATGATCATATACTTGTTTAGCAAAAAGATTAACTTAACCCCAAGGGTTACTGTAGCATCATTACACCGAGGTGTTACAACTCTCCTCTTCTAAAAGAAATTCTCGTGTCGAGAATTAAGAGGTAGAAGGGAAAAGGTCGGGATACTCTGACCGAAGATTATCCTCGCGTTCCCAGGTGGCTTCATCTTCAGAATGATTTGACCACTGCACCTTCAGGAACTTGGTAAACTTCTTTCGGGTTCGACGTCAGCTTCTTCAAGAATGCGGATCGGATGTTCTTTGTAAGTGAGATCATCTTGCACTTCAATCAGTTCCGGATCCACTTCACGTTTCGGGTCCTTGAAACAATGGCGAAGTTGCGACACGTGGAAGACGTCATGGACGTGAGAGAACTGAGGTGGTAACTCCAGTTGATAAGCCACTAGTCCACAAAGGGAGAGAATGCGGAAGGGACCAATGTAGCGTGGAGCTTGCTTTCCCTTGACTCCGAACCGATGAGTGCCTCTCAAAGGAGTGACACGCATATAAGCTTGTTCACCAGGTTGATAAGTTGAACCCCAGTGTTTCCGGTCATAGTTGCTCTTCTGGCGGGACTGAGCCGCCTTGAAATTACCCCGAACAAAGCGAACCTGTTCTTCTGCTTGTTGAATAATGTCTGGACCAATGATCGCCCGTTCCCCAGTTTCTGACCAATTCAGAGGGGTTCGGCACTTACGTCCATAAAGCACTTCGAAGGGTGCCATCTTCAAGCTGGCTTGATAACTGTTATTATAAGAGAACTCCGCATAAGGGAGAGATTCTTCCCACTTCTTGCCGAAAGAAATAACGCAAGCCCGAAGCATGTCTTCAAGAATTTGATTGACTTGTTCGACTTGGCCTTGGGATTGGGGATGATAAGTAGTGCTCCAGGTTATATGAGTTCCCATTGCCTCTTGGAAACTATCCCAGAACTTTGAAGTGAAAATACTGCCATGGTCTAAACTGATCTCTTTAGAAATGCCGTGGAGTGACACAATTCTGGAGATATACAAGTTTGCTAATTGACTAGCAGTGATTGTCTCCTTGACTGGCAGAAAGTGAGCAACCTTCGAGAATTGGTCGACGACGACAAAGATAACATCATTACCTTTCTGAGACTTGGGAAGTCCAGTGACAAAGTCCATCTGAATCTTATCCCACTTCCATTCAGGAATCGGAAGCGGTTGTAGAAGTCCAGCCGGTTTCTGATGTTCTGCTTTGACGCGACGACAAACATCACATTCTTCAATATAGTGTGCAATGTCTTGCTTCATGTTAGACCACCAGTACTTCTGACGGATGTCTAGATACATCTTAGTACTTCCCGGATGAATAAAGAGAGGGGTGTCATGTGCTTCTTTCATCACCTTCTCAGTCATAAGCTTGAAGCGGGGTACCACTGTGCGATCTTTGAAGTACAAGGTCCCATCTTCAGCAAGTGAGAAATCTCTGGATTTCTCTAAGGCAAGATCCTTTTTCATTAGATCAACGTGAGCATCTTTGGCTGGAGCAGACTTAATTGCTTTCAATAGAATTGGTTCCAAGACAAGGTTATTCAGAGAACCATGTGGAGCCAGTTGAAGGTTCAGCTTGCAGAGCTCCTCATAAAGGCGGGGTTGAGCTTTATGAACCATGTGGTTATTGCAATAAGACTTGCGGCTCAGGGCATCGGCCATGACATTAGCCTTGCCTGGGGTATAGGAAATACCCACGTTCTAATCTGCTATAGCCTCCATCCACCTTTACTGGCGGAGGTTTAGATCTGGCTGAGTAAACAGATACTTCAGACTCTGATGATAGGTGAAGATCTCGCAACGATTATCGAGAAGGTAATGTCGGCACAGCTTCAATGAATAAATAACAGCTGCAAGCTCGAGGTCATGAACTGGGTATTTTTCTTCGTGAGAACGCACTTGACGAGAGGCATAAGAAATCACCCTGCGCTCTTGCATTAGGACACAGCCTAACCCTTGTCGTGAAGCATCACAATATATGACGAAATCCTTCTGAGAATCCGGAGGAGCAAGCACGGGGGCAGAAGTCAGCTTGTCCTTGAGAGCCTGGAAACTTTCCTGACATTTGTCTGTCCATTCAAACTTAACGCCTTTGTGTAGCAGATTGGTCAGTGGCTTGGCGATCTTGGAGTAGTTCTCAATGAAACAATGACAGTAGCTGGCAAGTCCGAGAAAGCTTCTGACTTGCTTGACATTCTTGGGAGGGGTCTAGTCAAGAATAGCCTAAACTCGCTCTGGGTTGACGGAAATACCATCCTTGGAGATCACATGACCAAGGTAGGTTACTTCGGGTAGCCAGAATTCACACTTAGAATACTTGTCATATAGTTGATGCTCTCGTAGCTTTTCCAGAATAAGACGAAGATGTTCAGCATGTTCTTCTTTATTCTTCGAATATTCCAGGATATCATCCAGGTAGACCACCATGAATCTGTCGAGGTAATCCATGAATATATAGTTCATAAGACGAGAGAACGTCACTGGAGCATTGGTCAAATCGAAGGACATGACGGTGTACTCGTAAGAACCATAACGACTAACGAATGCGGTCTTTGGAATATCCTCTTCACGAACACGGATCTAGTGGTAACCCAACCTCAAGTCGAGTTTAGAGAAAACTGATGAACCAGCCAGTTGATCATACAGATCGTTGATCCGAGGAAGCGGATATTTGTTCTGAATTAAAGCTTGGTTGATAGGATGATAGTCTTAGACCAAACGGTTCGTGCCATCCTTCTTCTTCACAAAGATAGAAGGTGCTCCCCAAGCAGAGGAACTTGAACGAATGAATCCACTGCGAAGAGACTAGTCGATTTCCTCCTTAAGTTCAAGGAGCTCATGAGGTGGCATCTTGTAGGGTCGTTTGGCAATAGGAACGATGCCTGGTTTCAAGTCGATGACAAATTCAACAACCCATGTAGGAGGTATGCATGGGAGTTCTTCTGGAAAGGCATCTTGGAAATCGCGAATGACTGGAATCTTCTCAATGCCCTCAAGAGGTGCTGCGTTCAACGCATTCAAGACATAAAGTCGTGCCTCGGCATTTTGAACAATCTGAGCATGGTAGCTTACTATCTCATTTGATGGATGTAGAAGATGAACGACTTTGGTGGCGCAAACGATAGAGGCAGTATGTGCTTTCCACCATTTCATTCCCAGAATGAGATCAATATTAGAAGACTCCAATATAATGGGAGAAACATGGAATTCCAACCTTTCAATTTCAACGGGGACGCCGCGGCCAATCATGGTGGTTCGACACTGGCCCGCAAGGGTGCGTACCACTATCGGAGTGTTCATGGGCTCGCATCGAATGTCGTGTGTGTAAGCAAAATTTTCTGACATGAATGAATGTGATGCTCCTGAATCGAATAGCACAGAAGCCGGTACTGAGTTCACGAGAAGAGTACCCATCACAGTAGTAGGATGGTCTTGAGCTTCATGCAGATCAACGTGGTTAGCCTGACCACGACCATAAGGTCTGGCATTTTTATTGTGGGGCTGATTGTTACCACGACCAGTAGGAGGAAGAACAAGTTGATTCTGATTCTGAGGACAACTCCTAGAACGGTGACCCAGAAGGCCACACTTGAAGCATAGACCATCCTTGGGGTTGGAAGCAGGCGCTCGGGGTGGTGCAGTCTGAAGAGGTTGCCTCGGCGGTGGAGGAGACAGACGAGGTGCAACATTGGACTGTCTTAGTACAGGTGCAGTTGGACGATACATGCTGTGGGGGATCCAAATCCGACGCTTCTGTGCGGACAGGACCGAAGATGAGCCAGCGTCACGGCTGCGCCAGAGGGATCCCTGGTGTTCCTGAAGACCAGTCTCAACCTGAATAGCCTTGTTCACCAAGGTGGCGAAGTCGGCAAAGTCATGAGCGAGAAGTGCTAGCTTGAAATCAGGGTGAAGTCCATCACGGAACTTTTCTTGCCTGCGAGCATCAGTAGCAATGTCTTCTTCAGTGTAGCAGGACAAGTTCAGGAATTCCCGCTGATAAGCATCTACAGACTTGTTGCCTTGGATGAGGTTGCGGAACTCTCGCTTCTTTCTGTCCATGATTCCCTGAGGAATGAAGCGGGCACGGAAGGCGGCTTGGAAATCCGGCCAAGTGATGACTGTTCCAGCAGGTCGGGTATGCCTGTGGTTGTCCACCATTGAGCTGCGGGGCCCTTCAGATAGTATGCCGCGACATAGTTGGCAGGGGCTACATCAGCAGACTCTAGCTCGAAAGCGATGTCACGGAGCCAGTCATCGGCATCCAGTGGTTGAGTTGAGTTGCGGTAGACGATAGGGTAGAGTTGCGCAAAGTCATGCAGAGTTACTGGGCCTGGCTGCTGATTCATATTTGGGCGAGGAAACTGAGCCATCACTCCTTCCATGAACTAGCGATTCAGCTCAAACTGCTGCATCATTCCTGCCATGAATTCAGGTGGTGGTGGAGCGTTGCCACCACGGCCACGACCACCTGGTCTAACCATCATGCTAACATGTAACAGGGGTAGTTTAGCATTGAGTATTTGCAAAGACAAAGAATTATTCGCTATCTAACATGTAGAATGAGCGAGGTTCGACGGGTACAACATAGTAGCGAGCAAGACAAAGTGTGTACCATTCAAAATAATATTCTAAGGAATAACTATGGCTTATCCAACTTTGGGGTGAATGTGGTCATGGGATCCTATTGTTAGAGTTAGTAAATTCGTTTAACCCGAATAGAAGAGAGTTCAGAGTCCCAGAGTATAGACAAGGAGTAAAAGATCCTATTACCACCCAACGGCAACGTGGGCCCGTAAGCCACACAACCATGTTAGTAAAACGGTTTGTCAAAGACTAGACTCAACTTCGACCAAGGAGTTGGAAAGGGGGATCCTATAGGTAGTCGGCTCTGATACCAACCTGTGACGCCCCCAATTTGACCGTACACTAATCATGCACGCAAATGTGTACGACCAAGATCACGGACTCACTGTAAGATATCACAACACAACTCTAGACACAAATAAAATAATACAAGCTTTATATTACAAGCCAGGGGCCTCGAGGGCTCGAATACATAAGTTGGAATACACAAGAGTCAGTGGAAGCAACAATATCTGAGTACATACATAAGTTAAACAAGTTTTCCTTAAGAAGGCTAGCACAAAAACAACACGGTCGAAAAGGCAAGGCCTCCTGCCTGGGACCTCCTAACTACTCCTGGTCGTCAGCTATCTACATGTAGTAGTAGGCTCCGTCGGGGTAGTAGCAGTCGTCAAGGGTGGCATCTGACTCCTGGACTCCACCATCTAGTTGCATCAACCAGAAAGAAGAAAGAAGGGGGAAAAGGGGGAGCAAAGCAACCGTGAGTACTCATCCAAAGTACTCGCAAGCAAGGATCTATACTACATATGCATCGGTATCAATGAAAAGGGTAGTATCTGTGAACTAAGCTGCAGAATGCCAGAATAAGAGGGGGATAAGCTAGTCCTATCAAAGACTAGCATCTTCTGGAAACCATCGTCTTGCAGCAACAGGGGGGAATAGAGTAGCATAACATAAGTCATATTTATGTTGTTGTCTCAACGCTCTGGGATCCTTTTTCGACTCCCGAAGCAACATATCCAAATCATGCCTTAGCATCTAGTTCTAGTTGTAGAGATCGGGATACAACTCCAAGTGTCTATTACCGTAGGACAGGCGAACGATAGATGTTTTCTTCCCTGCAGGGGTGCACCAACTTACCCACCACGCTCTCTTAACTCCGGCCGGACACACCATCAGGTCATGCCCGGCCTCGGCCAAACAATATGCCGCAACCCAACCTAGGCTTAATAGAGAGGTCATGCACGCCGGACTAAACCCTATGCCCCCCGGGGTGATGGGCCAATCACCCCGGGAACTCCTGCATGTTGTGTGGGAGGCCGATGAGCAGACCTGGGCTACCTCCTTAAAAAGGTAGGTGCTTACGCGGTCCAACCCGGCGCGCGTCGCTCAGTCGCATGACGTCAGTTAAGCTTTGGCTGATGCATACGACGCAGAACGCCCATACTATGCCCACGTGATGGTTAGCGCTATCAGGCCAGAGGCCCCTTGGATCAAATATCCAAACCGTTTAGTGTCTTGGGAATGCGCGGTAACGAGGAGAGACTCACGATCATGTGACCCCATCGCCCCGTCTCGAGGACTTGCGACAAGGGCTAAGAATGCCCGGCCACACCTCGTATTTATCTAGCGGGCACCTTCCAGGTCAACCTGACTACACATCACTCGCAATTAAGCTTGCGCAGGTACCCCTCGGGGCCGACCCGTCTTTAGTAACATGGTTTAGTGTAAATTCATAGTATCCATAGTAACTGTGTGTATAACACCAATGGGAAACCTGAGGAAATCACCCTCGATGGAATTCCACCTAATGTTTATCGTCACGGTGAACGAAAGCGGAGTCACCCTCGAGGTCCACTCTTGAGAAGTTGCACGACGGTGTCGTTATCAGGAATGGAGAAGGAGGAAATCACCCTCGATGACCATAATCGATGAACTAACCTACAAGGTTAACATCAGAAGTGCTGATGAGGTCTCACCCTCGGCACTCGATAGTAACCTAGTAGTGTCGAGAACCTAAGGGGAAAGTGATGTGCGGTGCCTGGTCCTGGTCTTCGATCCCGTTGATCGGGCCTTCGGATAATCCAGCGGGGCAGACAGGACAAAGTGGGGGAGGGGTCTCTGATGGATCTCTAACCAGCCTATACTAAGCAGTTTAGTATAAACATGTATGGTATGAAAGCAGGTAACAATAATAGGCTATGCATCAGAATAGGATCATACAAAAAGCAGTAGCAGTTCTAATGCAAGCATAAGAGAGAAGAGAGTGGGCGATATCAGAATAATCAAAGGGGGTTGGCTTGCCTGGTTGCTCTGGCAAGAAGGAGGGGTCGTCAACACCGTAGTCGATCACCGGGGCATCATCTGTATCGGGGTCTACCGGAGGAAAGAGGGGGAAGAAACAGTAAATATAAAGCACACAGATGTACAGAGAAACACGACGTGTCAACACGCAGTGCTAGGGTGCTCTAACGCGGTGCTACACAATACCGACGGAGGGGAATAACATCCGGAAAAGTATTCCCGAAGTTTGGCATTTTCGGACAGATGAAACGGACGGGGAAAGTTGCATGTTTGCTATGCTAGGAGCATGTGGCAGACAAACAGGCCTCGTATTCGAATTCGTCTCGTCGTTCTGAGCGACTTTCATATATAAAACTTTTTCATCTGAGTTACGGATTATTTTATATGCTTTTGTAAAGTTTTAAACATTTTCTGGAATTTTTTTAATTAATTTAAATCAACATTATCCAGAATAGTATGGGATGACGTCAGCATGATGTAAGGGTGATGTCAGCAGTCAGTTGACTTAGACAAACTGACGTGTGGGTCCTATCGTCATTGATTCTTTATCTAAACAGCTAATTAAGGTTAATTAACATGATTAATTATTATTATTATTAATATTTTTAAAACTTATTCTTTTTTATATTAAAAAAGGCGTGGGCCCCATTGGTTAGTGGCCCAAAAGCCAGCAGGTCGGGGCGGGTTAACGGGCGAGCGCCCGTGCCCGAGGGGCACTACGCCCGGGCGAGGCTGTAGCCTCGACGAGGCTATTGGGCGCCGGCGCGGCACGGCCAGGGGCACGGTCGGCGCCCAGGGGTGCGGTCGGGCTGTGGTCCTGGCAGAACGAAGGGGCGAGCAGGGGCGCGACATGCGAGGGGATCCAGTCGGGTGCATCGGTGGTGGGCACCGGCGACGAGGCTTGGGAAGGCGTGCACAGCGCAGGGTGCGGCGCGGCGAGGTTGAGTGGCGGTGAGGGCGCAAGCCGTGGGACGGCAAAACAGCAGCAGGCGCAAGTGGAGCCGCGTGTCCGTGCGGGAGTAGGTTGCGGACGCCAGCGGCAGTAGGTGCGACGCGTGCGGCCTGGAACGGCCAGAGGCGTGGGGAGCACGGCCATGGGCGTGCGGGGGCACGTTAACGACTGGGCTTTCGCGACGAGGGGGAAAAAGGGTAGAGGAGGGGGGCTCACGTGCGGCGTCGATGCACGGGCGGCGAGGCTCGAGGACGACGACCCGGGGAAGAGGCTGGAGAGGACGAGGCGACGGGGAGGACGCGTGACGGCGGCGGTGACCGTGGAGGAGGAGGCGATGGCGACGGGGCGTCGGGCAGCACCATCGGGTGAGAAGGGACGGGGGCGCGTGGATGAGGGCCGGGGCCGGCGAGGTCCATCGGCTGGGCGACTTCGTGCGACGGCAACAGCGTCGGAGGTGTCGGGGTCGAGCCCCGATCTCGATCCAGAG
>LR738714.1:103118840-103144234 GCA_902687465.1 Secale cereale | reverse complement strand
GGGATTAGGGTTTCGGGGAGGGGCGTTGGGGAGGCCTTGTAGACGCCAGGCGCACCGGATGACTGCCCCATGGCCATCGGCGTCGTGTGCGGCCGAGAGGCAGCCCGCGCGCCCCTGATGAACAGGGGTTGAAGAAGGGGTTTGGTGGGCTGGGCTGGGCCTTTGGTCCAGCTGGGCCAGAGTGGTCCAGCAAAGGGGGGGTCATTTCTTATTTTTTTGTTTTTCTTTTCTATTTGCTTTTTTTCTTTTTCTTATTTTCTTTTCTGTTTCAATTAATTTAGGACACTTTAAACAGTTTGCAAAAATGTTGGCCCACCACCAACATTAACTAAAGAATATTTGCCACATGATGAACATATTAGTTTTCATGTTTGAGAAATTATTAATTTCACTCACAATTTGAAATTTGAATTCATCTCGAACTGAACGGAAAATGAGACAATGATGATCATATACTTGTTTAGCAAAAAGATTAACTTAACCCCAAGGGTTACTGTAGCATCATTACACCGGGGTGTTACATAGATCTATAATTCTTGCATTGGGAGAAGTGCTTGGCTTTGGATTTAATCTTGCGGTGTCCTTTCCCAGTGACAGTAGGGGCAGCAAGGCACGTATTGTATTGTCGCCTTCGAGGATAAAAAGATGGGGTTTATATCAAATTGCTTGAGTTTATCCCTCTACATCATGTCATCTTGCTTAAGGCGTTACTCTGTTCTTATGAACTTAATACTCTAGATGCATGCTGGATAGCGGTCGATGTGTGGAGTAATAGTAGTAGATGCAGAATCGTTTCGGTCTACTTGTTACGGACGTGATGCCTATATATAATGATCATGCCTAGATATTCTCATAACTATGCGCTTTTCTATCAATTGCTCGACAGTAATTTGTTCACCCACCGTAGAATTCTGCTATCATGAGAGAAGCCACTAGTGAAACCTATGGCCCCCGGGTCTATTCTCAACATATTAATCTTCCATCTACTTTACTTTGAATTATTTACTTTCTATTTCTATACCAAAAATACCAAAAATACTATCCTATCATATCTAGCATATCTCACTCTCGTAAGTGACCGTGAAGGGATTGACAACTCCTTATCGCGTTGGCTGCGAGGTTCTTATTTGTTTGTGCAGGTGTGAGGGACTCGCGCGTGGTCTCATACTGGATTGATACCTTGGTTCTCAAAAACTGAGGGAAATACTTACGCTACTGTGCTGCATCACCCTTTCCTCTTCGAGGGAATACAACGCAAGCTCGAGAAGTAGCAAAACTTCCAATTCAAGCTTTTCTTCAAAAGATTGCATCAGGGCCGTCTCCAGAAATTTGGGGGCCCGGTGCGAAATGGAAATAAGGCCCTAAAATTTGAAGACTGAATAGAACTAAAGAACCAATATAACTTGAGCATATAACTAAATAACCATTTGAATCCAAGTCGGGTCACCATGCCGTGCGGATACAAGCGTGGAGTGCTCCCTGCTCCAATGCCCGACTTGATGCTGACGGTGATCAGTTGCATAGGGCATTTGTAGGCGTTGGTCAGTAGATCACACATCCTATGATTGATCGGAGTTCTGACAGTCAATTTCTATAGAATACATTTTTTATCATATAAGCATTCACACAAATACCTTGCAAACTAACTCTATTCCACGATAGAAACTCACAATATACATTTCAAAGAAAGTAATCATCATAATTCACAAACACAGAATGCATTGGAAGCATATAATCTCACTATGTACATCAACTGCACAATTCAAGAAAGAAAAAATAAGGAGAAATAAAGAAATCACATAAAGGGAACGAGGGACAGTAGGGACCTAGGGAGGTAGAAGGGAGGAGGGCATCGGGTTACCTAGTTGGGGCAACGAAAAGTCAGCATCATAGTTACCACTCCGACCGATCATTCAGAGGGGAAGCTGGGTCTGACCAAAGGAGTTCAAGGAGATGGGGAGGAGGGGAGGCTGGAATAGGGCGGGGAAGACAAGGACGATGTCGGTGCAGAGAAGAAGGGAGGAGGTCCTCACGGGGTGCGTCTCTCTAGGATGCATGAGCCCCTGGAGCGGCGAGAGGAGAAGTCGGAACACTAGGAGCCCTTGTTCTCCTGATTGCGGCGTCAAAGGAGATGGAGAAGTCACGTACGGGCGCTGCCTTGTTGGAGATAAAAATCAAACTACTAGTACGCTCCCGGTTTCTTTGGTTTTCTATTGACACGAGCTGGTTTTCATGGTTTTATCTCCCGATCGGGGCCCCATGATTTTGGGAGCCTGTGCGGTCGCACCTTTCACACATGCTCGTCGACGGGCCTGGATTGCATCATAGTATCGACGATATGTTTAGTAAACGCTTTATTTCGATTATAAGCATCAGAAGAATTCAACATGGATTGCAACAAGGAAATACAATCTATTAAAGAACAATTATCATAATTAAATTCCTTGAAATCCAAAATAGTGGGTTCATTGCTACTCAAAGTTTTGACCACCCCAATCGCACTTTTATCAATTTTTTGCATTAAGATCTAAAAACTCTTAATTATTGGGACGCCTTCTAGCTAAAGTTGACTCATCTCCAGTCCTATATTTATCAAGATTTATATTGGAAAACAAAGATTTAGTAGGAGTCACATCAATCACTTTAAGATTTTCATCATTATCTTTACGGAAACTAGAAGAACATGTTTTTATAAACCAATCCTTTTTAGCACGCATCTTAGCGGTTCTTTCTTTGCACTCATCAATGGAAATTCTCATAGCTTTGAGAGACTCATTGATATCATGCTTGGGTTGAATGGATCTAAGTTTCAAAGAATCAACATCAAGAGAAATTCTATCCACGTTCCTAGCCAAATCATCAATCTTAAGCAATTTTTCTTCAATCAAAGCATTAAAATTCTTTTGCGCACTCATAAATTCTTTAACACTATTCTCAAAATAAGAGGGCATCTTATTATAATTTACATAAGAATTGTTATAGGAATTACTAGGGAAAGGCCTAGGATTAAAATTTCCTCTATATATGTTGTTACCAAAATTGTTCCTACCAACAAAATTCACATCTATAGATTCATTATTGTTGTCAATCAAAGTAGACAAGGGCATATCATTAGGATTAATATGAGTACCCTTACTAGCAAATATTTTCATAAGCTCATCCATCTTTCCACTCAAAACATTAATCTCTTCAATTGCATGCACTTTTTTACTAGTGGAAGATCTTTCGCTATGCCATCGAGAATAATTAACTATTATATTATCTAGGAGTTTAGTAGCTTCTCCTAAAGCGATTTCCTTAAAAGTACCTCCCGTGGCCGAATCTAAAAGATTTCTAGAAGGAAAGTTCAACCCGGCATAATTTTTTTGTATAATCATCCATAAATTCAAACCATACGTAGGGCAATTTCTTATCATAAGTTTCATCCTCTCCCACGATTGTGCAACATGCTCGTGATCAAGTTGTTTAAAATTCGAAATACTGTTCCTAAGGGAGATGATCTTAGCGGGAGGAAAATACTTGGCAATAAAATAATCTTTACACTTATTCCATGAATCAATACAATTTTTATGTAAAGATGAAAACCAAGTTTTAGCCCGATCTCGTAGTGAGAACAGAAATAGCTTCAATTTAACAGGATCATTATCCACATCTCTTTTATTTTGCATCTCACACAAATCAATGAAATTGTTCAGATGGGATGCGGCATCTTCACTTGGAAGGCCAGAAAATTGATCTTTCATAGCTAGATTCAATAAAGTAGAATTGATTCCACAAGATTCCGCATTAGTAGCGGGAGCAATCAGAGTACTGATAAAATCGTTATTATTGGTGTTGGAAAAGTCACATAATTTGGTATTTTCTTGAGCCATCGTGACAAAGCAAGAAATCCAACACACAAGCACACAAAAAGCAAGCAAGGAAGACAAATGGAAAAAGGGCGAAGAAAAGGCAAATCTTTTCGAAAATCATTTTAGAAGTGGGGGAGAAGAAAACGAGAGGCGAATGGCAAATAATGTAATGCAAGGGATGAGGGTTTTATGAAGGGTACTTGGTATGTCTTGACTTGATGTAGATATCAACGTCACCAGAGATTGGCCAATTGACAGAAGACAAATCTTGACCCTTGACTTGGCGTAGATCTCCCTGGCAACGGCGCTAGAAATTCTTCCTACTACCTCTTGAGCTTGCGTTGGTTTTTCCCTTGAAGAGGAAAGGGTGATGCAGCAAAGTAGAGTAAGTATTTCCCTCAGTTTGAGAACCAAGGTATCAATCCAGTAGGAGAAAACGCACAAATCGCCAAATACCTGCACAAATAATCAAACAACTTGCACCCAATGCTATAAAGGGGTTGCCAATCCCTTCACGGTTATTTGCAAAACTGAGATCTGACAGAGATAGATAAACTTTAAAGTAAATATTTTTGGTTTATAGATTGGAAAGTAAAACATTACAAAATAGTATATCGGAAAGTAATAAGATGGAAAATAAACCCGGGGGCCATAGGTTTCACTAGAGGCTTCTCTCATGATAGCAAATATTACGGTGGGTAAATAAATTGCTGCCAAGCAATTGATAGAAGAGCGCATAATTATAATGATATCTACGGCAATGCTCATGAATATAGGCATCACGTCCGTGTCAAGTAGACCGACTCCTGCCTACATCTACTACTATTACTCCACACATTGACCGAAACGATTCTGCATCTAGAGTATTAAGTCCATAAAGAAGAGAGTAACACATTAAGCAAGATGACATGATGTAGCGGAATTAACTCAAGAAATATGATGAAAACCCCATCTTGTTATCCTCAATGGCAATAATACAAAACGTGTCATGTCCCTTTCTGTCACTGGGATTGAACACTGATGTCGCTTAAAGCTACGTCGGTATTTCCCCAAAGAGGAAGGGATGGTGCAGCACAGCGGCGGTAGGTATTTCCCTCAGATGTGAAACCAAGGTTATTGAACTAGTAGGAGAACCAAGCAAAACAATGTAAACATCACCTGCACACAAATAAGAACTTCTCGCAATCCGACGTGTTAAAGGGGTTGTCAATCCCTTTCGGGGTACGACGCCTCAAGATAGGCAAAACGGACGTGAGGAATTTGTAGTAAATTGATAGATCTAACACCAGATAAAATAAATAAGAATAATTTGTAGCAAGGTATTTTTGTATTTTTGGTTTAATAGATCTGAAAATAAATGCAAGGAAAAAGTAGATCGCAAAGGCAAACATATGAGGAAGAAGACGCAGGGGCCGTAGGTTTCACTAGTGGCTTCTCTCGAGAAAAATAGCAAACGGTGGGTAAAAAAATTACTGTTGGGAAATTGATAGAACTTCGAATAATTATGACGATATCCAGGCAATGATCATTATATAGGTATCACGTCCAAGATTAGTAGACCGACTCCTGCCTGCATCTACTACTATTACTCCACACATCGACCGCTATCCAGCATGCATCTAGTGTATTAAGTTCATGGGAAAACTGAGTAATACAATAAGAACAATGACATGATGTAGACAAGATCCATTTATCTATAGCTTTAGATATGGATCTCGTCATTTTATCCTTAGTAGGAACGATACATACGTGTCGGTTCCCTTTCTGCCACTGGGATCAAGCACCTTAAGATCGAACCCACTACAAAGGACCTCTTCCCATTGCAAGATAAATAGATCAAGTTGGCCAAACAAAACCCAAATATCGGATAAGAAATACGAGGCTATAAGCAATCATGCATAAAAGAGATCAAAGAAACTCAAATACTTTCATGGATATAAAAAGATAGATCTGATCATAAACTCAAAGTTCATCGGATCCCAACAAACACACTGCAAAAAGAGTTACATCATATGGATCTCCAAGAGACCATTGTATTGATAATAAAATAGAGAGAGGAAGCCATCTAGCTACTAACTACGTACATGTAGGTCTACAAAGAACTACTCACGCATCATCGGAGAGGCACCAATGGAGGTGGTGAACCCCATTCGAGATGGTGTCTAGATTGGATCTGGTGGTTCTCGACTCTGCGGTGGCTAGGTGAATATTTCATCGACTCCCCTAGGGTTTCTGGAATATTGGGGTATTCATAGAGCAAAGAGGCGGTGCCGGAGGCCACCGAGGTGGGCACAACCCACCTAGGCGCACCAGGGGGGCCTAGCGCGCCCTAATGGGTTGTGCCCCCTCGGGGCACCCCCCCTAGGTGCAGCTCTGGACCATGAGGTGTCTTCTGGCCCATAAAAATTCTCCAAAAAGTTTCGCGGTGTTTGGGATCCATTTGATATTGATTTCCTGCGATGTAAAAAACATGCAGAACACAGCAACTGGCACTTGGCACTATGTCAATTGGTTAGTACCAAAAAATGATATAAAATGACTATAAAATGATTGTAATACATCCAAGAATGATAATATAACTGCAAGGAACAATCAAAAATTATAGATACGTTGGAGACATATCAAACACTGCAAGATTGAACCCAAAGCAAAGCACTTCTCCATTTGCAAGAAAAACCAATCTAGTTGGCCAAACCAAACCCATAGTTCAAAGAGAATTACTAATATATCAAATCATGCATATAAGAATTCAGAGAAGATTCAAATAATATTCATAGATAAGCCGATCATAAGTCCACAATTCATCGGATCTTGGCAAACACACCGCAAAAGAAGATTACATCAGATAGATCTCCAAGAACATCGAGGATAACATGGACATGGTATTGAGAATCAAAGAGAGAGAAGAAGCCATCTTGCTACTAGCTATCGGCCCATAGGTCTATGTGTAATGCCCAGTATGAGATTATACCTCCTACGTGTCGAGGCACGACTTAAAGGCATAAGCTCATACTAGAATGATCTCAAGTATGGTATCTTTGCACGACTCATGTAAAAGAGGGATGAAATGCAAAAGAGATAGTTGGCTTACACTCGCCACGTCACACAATACATTACATAAGAAAACATCATCCAAAACATCACAACCCGACTACGGGCGAAGATACAAAACAAAGATACCAAAAACATAAAGCCACAGGTCCGAATCGCCGCTAGTAGAAACCACTACTGATCGTCGAAACGTCACAAGCATACGGCCACTCTCTTCACCGAGCTCCCAGTGGAGTTTTGATCCATCTCCTGCATCATTCTTGGCTGAACCTGCATCTGGTGTTGTAGTATCTGTGAGCCACAAGGAATCAGCAATCCCATAACCATGGGTAACAAGACTAGCAAAGCTTTATGTGTAGGAAGAGGTAAAGTGGTGAGGTTGCAGCAGCGGCTAAGCATAATATGGTGGCTAGCTTACGAGTACAAGAATAAGATGAGCATCTACGCAAACGGTCGTAACTAGTAGTGATCGCTAAAGATCCTGAACTACCTACGAGACAAACATAACCCCACTGTGTTCTCTTCTCAAAGTGAAAGGAGACAGTCACGGTTACTCACACAGTTGTGTGTTTTACTCCGGATCCTCTGTCAACTTTTCTACAACCGGACATTAACAAATTCCACTCTGCCACATAACCGCGGGCACAGCCTTCGAAAGATCATAACCCTGCAAGGGTGTCCCAACTTAGCCCATCACAAGCTCTCACGATCAGCTGGAGTGATAAATATAATATCATCACCCCTTATCTTAGGGAAATCCGATCAGGCTCGGCATCCCGGTGCACAAGACATTTCGACAATGGTAAAACAAGTCCAGCAAGACCTCCCGGCCTGCCGACACCCTGATAGTAGCCGCGCGTATCTTGTCTCAGGCCACGTCCGGATGAGCAATACATACAGCAACCGAAGACCCCAGATAACTGGGTGGCACCGCAAGTGGCTCTAGTTTGGGACCAACACCATCAGCACTGGCCCCCCCTGTTATGTAGAATTAAGAACCCAGGGACATGACCCCCTATGCAATTAATTAATTAAGTTTTTATTATTATGAGGCAAATTAAAACCAATGTCGGGCCTTGCTGGAGGAGTTTTATTCAAAGTCGAACTGTCAAGGGGTCCCCATATAGCCAACCGTGTAAGGAACGCAAAATCAAGGAACATAATGCCGGTTTATCGACGCCTAAGGTGGCATGAGTGGAACAAAACACCGAGCAAAAGGCCAAGCCTTCCACCCATGCCCAGTATATAGGTGTGTTAATAATAATAATAATAATAGATATTGTGATATTCCAACAACAAGTTCCCACCTGGAACGAACTTCATCTTCACCTGCAACTAACAACGCTATAAGAGGGGCTGAGCAAGCGGGTAACATAGCCAAACAATGGTTTTGCTAGGAAGGTTTCAAAGGTTAGAGGTTTCATGGCAACAAGGAGAGGCTAACAATAATGATGGGTAGCGCGACATGTAACGATAGCATCGAGACACTAAGCATGGCAATGATAATAAAGGTATCCAAGGGTATGGTCATCTTGCCTGAGATCCCGCAAGAGAGAAGAACGGATCCATGAAGGAGACGAAGAAGAAGCCTTGAAGAAGAACCACGGGTAGACGAACGAATCCTCACGAATGCAACGGAACAAGCACTAACGAGAAGAAGCAAGCAACACGGTAAACACACCACACGAGACATGACAATATGCTGAACCAAGTATGATGCAAGACAGTTCTATATAGGATGCACTACAAGTCTATACAGGAAGCACAACATGGCAAGGTAGGAAGCACAGTAAAACAACACAAGACTATATATGATGCAATACATGGCAAGGTATGATGCATGACAAGTCTATAGAGGAAGCAATACATGGCAAGGTAGGAAGCATAGAAAAACAACACAATCTATATATGATGCAATACATGGCAAGGTATGATGCATGACAAGTCTATACAGGAAGCAATGCATGACAAGGTACGAAGCACAGAAAGACAACACAAGAAATATGATAATATGCTCAAGCAAGTATGATGCAAGACAAGTCTATATATGATGCAAGGGGTGAAGCAAAAGTAAACTAGCTATTTAGACAAGTTTAAATGAGGCCGGAACAACAACAACAATTCCGGAAAATCCCCATGTTCATATTATGAATTTGGTATTGTTCTGCCTATTACTCCATTTTAATATTGTTAAACAGGAAAATAAAGTGCACCATGTTATTCTACACATTTTTCCACCCCATTTACATATAAAGTTTATCAAAAAACAAGCTATGGTTATTTAGTTATGAATTAAAACATTTTAGCATGTTATTTACACACATTAATGAAAACAACAAGTTAAACATTTTTAACAGGGGTGAAAGCGGCATATTATTAATCTACATAAAATTCTAAGCATTTTTCATATATAATGTTTTTGCATATGATGCACAGTTGTGAAGTTATTAAATGCATGAAGTTTGAGGGCTAAACTGTAAAACTGCAGCAACTGGATTAATAGCTAAATTCGAAACAGAGGAAAAAAACGTCTACGGGCTGAAACTGGATCTGTCCCAATAAAAATAAAAAAACAAGGGGGCCCTGGAGGTGGGCTCACCCAGCTGGGCCAGGCCCAATTCGGTGGAGGAGGCGGTGCACTGGAGGACTTGGGGCGCGCTGGGTCGGCCCGCCTGGCAACACACGCGGCTGGGCCGGACGATCGGGGGCGGTCAACGCCGGTAGGACCCGGTCGAGCGAGGCACTCGTCCTCTGTTCAACAGGGAGCAACGGCGACAACAGGGAGGTGGAGGCTGGCCTTGGCGCAGCGGGAGATGCAGGCCGACGATGCGGATCCAAGGCGGCGGAGGAGGCCACGGCGAGAGGGCCCACGGCGACGCCAATCCAAGGCGACGGAGGAACATGGCAGCAGGGCGGCGGCGCTCCTCGTGGCGGCCGACGGGGTGCGGGACTTGGGGCTCGCAGACCCGTCCATTCAGGTGGGTGCTCAGCGTGCAGGGAGGTGCGGTCATGAAGCTCCAAGCGGCGGCTCCATAGTTCCCTGTGAGAAAACACGACGAGGGAGGGTCAGGGAGAGCTTCAACGAAGAAGAGGAAGGGAAAAGAGTAGGGACGACGAGGACGGCCTGCTGGTTTGGGTGAGGAACAGAGCAGCTCCAGCGGGAGAAGTGGCTCGGGGTCAAGGACGAGTTCCTGGCTCGAGACATGGAAGGATGGGGTCAGATCGAGGGGAGTTTCTGGTTGGGGGATTGGGGAAAACGAGGTGGAAGAAGATTGCGGCGGCGGAGGCGATGTGATGGATGGGACAGACTACCTAAAATCTAGGGTTAGGCTGGATATATAGTGAGTGGGTAAACTAGGGGCTATCTAGTCCCTCCGATCTAAATCGGATAGACGAGAATAAATAGGTAGGGAAACCAAATAAAGAATTGATGATATTTTAGGGATGTTTGGGGATGATCCGGACCCATCGGTCACGACTGTCCGGGTCGGGTTCGGGACAGTCTCGGACGTGCAGTCGAGGGGGTAAAACTGGGCTGTGTAGAATGTGAGGCTGAGAAGAGAGAGAGAGAGAGAGAGAGAGAGAGAGAGATGGCAGCCCGGCAACAGGTCTCAGTGCACTGAAACGTCCGACGTTTATCCGGCTATAGTGCCGCTATAAGTTTATCGGTTGGGCTATCAAACGAACTCCGAATGCGACGAAATTTGACAGGCGGTCTACCTATGCTATAATAAGACCGCACGTCAAGTTGCAACCCATTCCGAGAACATTTTCTGGCCACTTATAAAATAAATATTCGGATGTGCCGCGGGCGCGTGCGAGTGTGTCTGGGCTCAGAACGGACAACGGAGAGGACATGGCAACTACGGACGGAGGCAAGTTTTGAAAACATGCTAATGAAATGCACATGATGACAAGGCAAAGTGAAACATGCAAGCAAATGACATGGCAACGATGACGAAAAACTGGCTGACACCTGGCGCATCGGTCTCGGGGCGTCACAACTCTCCCACACTAACAGAGGATCTCGACCCGAGATCCTGGAGAAGGCACCGGATAGAAACGGAAAAGAAGAGGTAAAACAAAGTTGCTTCTTGGACAAACGAGTGAAACCAATGAACCTTGAGAGGTTGAACAACTTGAAAGAAGAATACAACAGAGATGAACGAAGATGAAAACACTCCGTTAGAAAAGAGGAACAAGGTACATACGAGAACCTTGTAAGGTTAAAAGACATGAACAAGAGCTCACGAACCAAAAGAATATGAAACCGCAACGGTATAGCCAAGGAATAAGAATGACAGAATTTGGACAACATTCTGTCTAAAAATGGAAGGTATTAACATGAACTTGAGGAGATGGAATGATACTTGATGAAATCAGCAACACATTGCCTCCGAAACAATTAAAAGAATGGCACAAGGTTAAAAAAAGATTTCAGATAGCACTCCGGTTGAAAGAGAGTTAAAACTTGATTAGATGAGAGAACTAGAATGGAGGACACAACACTCCGGTTAATAGACAAGCAAGGGAAGAATATGGTCTTGATAAAAACGAGAGGATGGGACAAAGAGTGCAATATCACAATGCCTCCGGAATGAAAGAATATATGCTAGATCGTTGGAAAGAAAAGAACGGAGAAGAAAAAGACAACTTCTCCGACAAATGAATATGAAAATCATCCTTACGAAGAAGGGTTGAACGGAGTTGTTGAAAATAATCAACAACAAAAGAATAAGCTTGTTGTGGCCTTATGGAAAACATCTCAAATTTATGAGGTGACAACCAGCCACTAATGGAAAACAATTGATTGGATTGACATCAACGACAAGATGAAAACTTGTTTTTGCAGGAGGATAAATGAAGAAACCGGGTCATTTATAGGCACCATAAATAACAACAATCTTTAGGGAAAGCTTTAGGTGAAATACAACCCAAGATAACTCCAACGAAGAAATTGACGGGATTAAATATGGCATTCCTGATAACTTGTGAATCATGGAACATGAAGGAATTTGTCAAGAATGACATAACACCATCTGAAAAGATAAGGTAAGGATTGCAATTGGAAAGCATGATGAAGAATGCTTGAGCTCCAACAAGAATCTTTAAGAACACTTCGAGCATGAATTAATTCATGATGAACCACCAAGATGGACTCCGGTAACAAAAGGATGAGAAGAATAAGATTGAAGCCTTGCAATGCTTTAGATGAAGCTTCGTGACAAGATAATTGAGAGAGCTTAGAACACCGGGGAACAAGATGAACAACTTGAAACCTAGAATTTACTCCTCATGAATAAACTCTAAGCAAAGGGATTAATCCACTTGGATGAAATAAGAATAAGAATTATGTTATGCATATCCTTCATCAATTTAAATTGACAACAAGCAATGGATTTGGCATACTACTTATTCTCGTTGCAAAGAATTAAAAAGAGATCTAGCACAACCTTGGATAAATATTCAACGAAGCACCGGTAGGATTATGAAAAGAACAAATGAATTGATATGATAACAACGGAAGAGTAATCTTGAATGAACCACCGTAAGAATTGAACCCGGTTGATGAAAGAGAATAATCACCGGGAAGAATAAGCACTTGAGGAAAATTAGATACAAGAGAACGAAGAGATCGCGAACCGATTAAGAGTACTTGAAAGCACCGGTAGAATATGGAGACGAACGAAGAGGCATCAATGAAGGATGTTTGGAGGACAAAGTTGAAAACTGAGAACGAAGGAATATTCTGAAATGATGGCCTTTGGAGGAGCACAACGAAAAGAATTCATGAAATACTTCGGATGGGTATGAAAATAATTCCTCACAATCGAAACAATAATGAGGATGGCATGAAGCTAGAACGACGAATCTTGGAAGAACGGGTAAGGATTCAAAAGGAACTCTTCTTCGGGTCTTCAAAATCTGAGAAGACGATGAGATACACCACCATGAATTGTATAGGCACCCCGTAATGAAGAATTAAAAGGTTGAACCAATGATGAAAAAGAATTTGAAAGCAGTCCTGGAGAAGGACTGTGACTGATGGGATTCATACTTACGTCACACTTTGAAAAGAATTTTAGAATAACTCCGGAAAAATTAGAAGTGTCAGGTAAGATCCTGGAAAAAGACCTGTGGGTTAGGGCCCACTCAAAAGAAATCACTGTTGAAAAAGATTGCTTAAGAGATATCGCATCGGTTGAATTAAATGGCTTGAATAAGATAGCAATCCTCAAAATAGCTTGAACGGATTAAGAATGGAAACGTGAATCTTCTGAGATACCTTGTAGACTCCGGATAAGAATTAGAGAGTTGAATAAGCAAGAGAGACTTCAGATAAGAAATTTCAACATGTTAAAACATGTGAAACAAAAAGGAAGAGACATGATCATGATCGAAGCTTGAACTTAAGTCCACCGGAGAAGAAAATGAGAATGGAGAATGATAAACTTGAAGCTTCCTAAGAAATCACCGGATAATGAAATTGAACGAAAAGAATGAAGAACGTCATATGAGTAAAATGGATACTTGATTAAGAATTTTTGGCTCCGAAAAGAAGAAGGGTGGGAGGGTGGGAAACAAAGACAACTTGGGATGAATGAAATAGACACCGTTGAGAAAAACCAAGGATTGGTCTTGCACAAATTGAAAGGATCGGTTAACTTGAAGAGAAGCACGCCGGTTGAAAAGAATTTAACATGACCATCTCGATGATCAAGAAGGATTAGCACTCCCATAGAAATATGAGAACACTGATTAGAAAAGGTGTGGAATCAACATTTGACATCGAAGCAACTCGAATACCAGAATCAAAACAAAAAACAAAGGATAGATATGTTGCAACATAATCTTCACAATATCATTCGAACAGAGAATTGAACGAATGAATTCCGTAGGTACGTCAACTTGTCGAGAAGCCACTTGGGAGAACAAAAGGTAAATAAAAGCAACAAGGAGCAGATAGAACCAATACAAGATATAAGTTTCATTCGACATATTCGTGCTGAAAGCTCATGGAACATGTTACAAAAGGGTTTTGCGATCCCCGGATCAGCATAGCCAAGGACCCTTTAAGATGGAACTCCCGATCAGAACAAACGCCCATAAAACCACTTCACTCAATGTAGAACCCCGAACTCCATATCATGCATTCGTTGGAAGAATGCCTACGAGCTACTAGATGAACCCACCTATTAATTTCCGAAAGTTTCCAGTTATGCAATCAGGTGTTGGGGATACAGGGGAAGCATCGCGCAGTCAACTCTAATCCTACATCCAGCTGTATCCATCCTTCAACACATAACCAGTTATTTCCGGAAACCGTTTACCTCGGACCTTCGAAACGCATCTGCTATACAAGATATGGCAATACTCCCGAACTACCTCCCCAGTACTGGGTGATGTCGGGGTTATCTTTCCACTAACCGCATAGGAGAGTTTTCGATGTCGACCGTCTTAAGTATTCCAGAACTGACACGATATGTTTTTGACGACAACACCTCGGAGCTCAACTCCCCGGGACACTGCCACAACCCCTAAATGACAGGAGGCATCGAGAACAATGTTCTCGTCACAAAGACATCGGAACAATCCAAACAATACTCGCGTGATCCTAAAAAAATTGGTGAATTTTCGAGAGTAGAAGAGACAAGAGTAATCGTCAGGAGTCCTCACTAGAGTGAAAAGAGATGAGGAGTAAAAAGAAATCATACTCTCCGATATATATATATATATAGGACTCAAAACATTTTCAAGTGTGTGCCTAGACTCAACCGTCAACGATTCGATCAATCAGTGGGGGCTCCTAGGTCGGAGAAGGCTCTGATACCAACTTGTAATGCCCAGTATGAGATTATACCTCCTACGTGTCGAGGCACGACTTAAAGGCATAAGCTCATACTAGAATGATCTCAAGTATGGTACCTTTGCACAACTCATGTAAAAGAGGGATGAAATGCAAAAGAGATAGTTGGCTTACACTCGCCACGTCACACAATACATTACATAAGAAAACATCATCCAAAACATCACAACCCGACTACGGGCGAAGATACAAAAGAAAGATACCAAAAACATAAAGCCACATGTCCGAATCGCCCCTAGTAGAAACCACTACTGATCGTTGAAACGTCACAAGCATACGGCCACTCTCTTCATCGAGCTCCCAGTGGAGTTTTGATCCATCTCCTGCATCATTCTCGGCTGAACCTGCATCTGGTGTTGTAGTATCTGTGAGCCACGAGGACTCAGCAATCCCATAACCATGGGTAACAAGACTAGCAAAGCTTTATGTGTAGGAAGAGGTAAAGTGGTGAGGTTGCAGCAGCGGCTAAGCATAATATGGTGGCTAGCTTACGAGTACAAGAATAAGATGAGCATCTACGCAAACGGTCGTAACTAGTAGTGATCGCTAAAGATCCTGAACTACCTACGAGTCAAACATAACCCCACCGTGGTCTCTTCTCAAAGTGAAAAGAGACAGTCACGGTTACTCACACAGTTGTGTGTTTTACTCCGGATCCTCTGTCAAGTTTTCTACAACCGGACATTAACAAATTCCAATCTGCCACATAACAGCGGGCACAACCTTCGAAAGATCATAACCCTGCAGGGGTGTCCCAACTTAGAACATCACAAGCTCTCACGATCAGCTGAAGTGATAAATATAATATCATCACCCCTTATCTTAGGGAAATCCGATCAGGCTCGGCATCCCGGTGCACAAGACATTTCGACAATGGTAAAACAAGTCCAGCAAGACCTCCCGGCGTGCCGACACCCTGATAGTAGCCGCGCGTATCTCGTCTCAGGCCACGTCCGGATGAGCAATACATACAGCAACCGAAGACCCCAGATAACTGGGTGGCACCGCAAGTGGCTCTTGTTTGGGACCAACACCATCAGCACTGGCCCCCCCTGTTATGTAGAATTAAGAACCCAGGGACATGACCCCCTATGTAATTAATTAATTAAGTTTTTATTATTATGAGGCAAATTAAAACCAATGTTGGGCCTTGCTGGAGGAGATTTATTCAAAGTCGAACTGTCAAGGGGTCCCCATATACCCAACCGTGTAAGGAACGCAAAATCAAGGAACATAATGCCGGTTTATCGACGCCTAAGGTGGCATGAGTGGAACAAAACACCGAGCAAAAGGCCAAGCCTTCCACCCATGCCCAGTATATAGGTGCGTTAATAATAATAATAATAGATATTGTAATATTCCAACAACAAGTTCCCACCTGGAACGAACTTCATCTTCACCTGCAACTAACAACGCTATAAGACGGGCTGAGCAAGCGGGTAACATAGCCAAACAATGGTTTTGCTAGGAAGGTTTCAAAGGTTAGAGGTTTCATGGCAACAAGGAGAGGCTGACAATAATGATGGGTAGCGCGACATGTAACGATAGCATCGAGACACTAAGCATGGCAATGATAGTAAAGGTATCCAAGGGTATGGTCATCTTTCCTGAGATCCCGCAAGGGAGAAGAACGGATCCATGAAGGAGGTGAAGAAGAAGCCTTGAAGAAGAACCACGGGTAGACGAACGAATCCTCACGAACGCAACGGAACAAGCACTAACGAGAAGAAGCAAGCAACACGGTAAACACACCACACGAGACATGACAATATGCTCAACCAAGTATGATGCAAGACAGTTCTATATAGGATGCACTACAAGTCTATATAGGAAGCACAACATGGCAAGGTAGGAAGCACAGTAAAACAACACAAGACTATATATGATGCAATACATGGCAAGGTATGATGCATGACAAGTCTATAGAGGAAGCAATACATGGCAAGGTAGGAAGCACAGAAAAACAACACAATCTATATATGATGCAATACATGGCAAGGTATGATGCATGACAAGTCTATACAGGAAGCAATGCATGACAAGGTACGAAGCACAGAAAGACAACACAAGAAATATGACAATATTCTCAAGCAAGTATGATGCAATACAAGTCTATATATGATGCAAGGGGTGAAGCAAAAGTAAACTAGCTATTTAGACAAGTTTAAATGAGGCCGGAACAACAACAACAATTCCGGAAAATCCCCATGTTCATATTATGAATTTGGTACTGTTCTGCCTATTACACCATTTTAATATTGTTAAACAGGAAAATAAAGTGCACCATGTTATTCTACACATTTTTCCACCCCATTTACATATAAAGTTTATCAAAAACCAAGCTATGGTTATTTAGTTATGAATTAAAACATTTTAGCATGTTATTTACACACATTAATGAAAACAACAAGTTAAACATTTTTAACAGGGGTGAAAGCGGCATATTATTAATCTACATAAAATTCTAAGCATTTTTCATATATAATGTTTTTGCATATGATGCACAGTTGTGAAGTTATTAAATGCATGAAGTTTGAGGGCTAAACTGTAAAACTGCAGCAACTGGATTAATAGCTAAATTCGCAACAGAGGAAAAAAACGTCTACGGGCTGAAACTGGATCTGTCCCAATAAAAAGAAAGAAACAAGGGGGCCCTGGAGGTGGCCTCACCCAGCTGGGCCAGGCCCAATTCGGTGGAGGAGGCGGTGCACTGGAGGACTTGGGGCGCGCTGGGTCGGCCCGCCTGGCAACACACGCGGCTGGGCCGGACGATCGGGGGCGGTCAACGCCGGTAGGACCCGGTCGAGCGAGGCGCTCGTCCTCTGTTCGACAAGGAGCAACGGCGACAACAGGGAGGTGGAGGCTGGCCTTGGCGCAGCGGGAGATGCAGGCCGACGACGCGGATCCAAGGCGGCGGAGGAGGCCACGGCGAGAGGGCCCACGGCGACGCGAATCCAAGGCGACGGAGGAACATGGCAGCAGGGCGGCGGCGCTCCTCGTGGCGGGACTTGGGGCTCGCAGACCCGTCCATTAAGGCAGGTGCTCAGCGTGCAGGGAGGTGCGGTCATGAAGCTCCAAGCGGCGGCTCCATAGTTCCCTGTGAGAGAAACACGACGAGGGAGGGTCAGGGAGAGCTTCAACAAAGAAGAGGAAGGGAAGAGAGCAGGGACGACGAGGACGGCCTACTGGTTTGGGTGAGGAACAGAGGAGCTT
This sequence comes from Secale cereale, assembly GCA_902687465.1. NCBI lineage: Eukaryota > Viridiplantae > Streptophyta > Magnoliopsida > Poales > Poaceae > Secale > Secale cereale. Next base: position 103,126,252 of record LR738714.1, on the reverse strand, counting down.
CAGCGGGAGAAGTGGCTCGGGGTCAAGGACGAGTTCCTGGCTCGAGACATGGAAGGATGGGGTGAGATCGAGGGGAGTTTCTGGTTGGGGGATTGGGGAAAACGCGGTGGAAGAAGATTGCGGCGGCGGAGGCGATGTGATGGATGGGACAGACTACCTAAAATCTAGGGTTAGGCTGGATATATTGTGAGTGGGTAAAATAGGGGCTATCTAGTCCCTCTGATCGAAATCGGACGGATGAGAATAAATAGGTAGGGAAACCAAATAAAGAATCGATGATATTTTAGGGATGTTTGGGGATGATCCGGACCCATCGGTCACGACTGCCCGGGTCGGGTTCGGGACAGTCTCGGACGTGCAGTCAAGGGGGTAAAACTGGGCTGTGTAGAATGTGAGGCTGAGAAGAGAGAGAGAGAGAGAGATGGCAGCCCTGATGTGAACACAGATGCTGTTGTTGTGCCATTACAAACTTGTACTAGTTCTGTTGTTACTACTATTTTGCAGGCACATAATTTGCTAAGTGAGAAGAAGAAAACACTAAAGAAGAGGGAAAGTGCAAGTATATTGGGTGTTATTCCATGCGCTTTCACAAAGGAAGAAAAACAGGCAACTTCTTCTAGTTATAGTTTGGCAAATCTAAGAGAGGAAGCGCCAAGTATTTTTTTGGAGAAGTTTCAGTTAAACTTGTTGCTACACAAGAGGTCAAGCCAAACTTCAGAACGCCACCATGGTAATCAACCGTGGCCGGAGTAGATAAATACGATGGGTTAAAAACCGTAGTGTCCCATTGGTTATTTTCTAGTACCAGTTCACGTGCGTGAGTCCTAGTCCAGGTTTGTTTGGATTCTAGTGATCAAAGGTGCCGGATAATTAATTAGTTAATTTCTGATTAGTTTAAATATGAAAGAGATAGAGTCCGTTTCTAGCTTGGTTTGTTAGGATAGTTTGGGGTCAGCGTGCCCGTCGCCTATATAATGGGCATGCTTTGGCCTTTGTACGGAGGAGTTTTTCAGAGGGGAATAATATACAGAAAAAGGCAACGTTATGGTTGCGTCAAATATATTTGTTTGCTAATCCACGAGGGATCTGAGAGTTGCTTGGCGTGGAATTGATCTGTGATTAATTATACGCTGGTTTTTGTGTGCTTTGGTCTTCTGGCGCCCTGCTTGATCCAAAGAGCCATTCGTCTACATCTTTGTCTATTTGCTGCTATCACCAGAATCATCGTGGTTTGTCGCTGATCTTCTTGTACCGTGAAAGATTGGGCCAACGAACGACCGCCATCTAGTCAGGTCCCATCAAGTGGTATTCAGAGCAAGGTTGATCACGGTACAAATTTTCTTCTCTCTAGTTCTTCAGTTGATCTACTTGAGTTGCTACTATGGTGAATTCACAGAAATCAAATTCAAGTGTGCATGGTGCACATGAAGGAGATGTGGAAGACGAGCTGCCCTTACCCACCTATGATCCTAGTGTTGCGCCGGCTATCGTGCTAGGATTGGAGGCAACTCGTGACTATGTGTTGAATCTAGTGGGGAGGCGCATCGATAAGGTTGAGGAAAGTCTAGGAAAAAAGATTGCTGATTTGACTGAGGCCGTTCATCTATTAAGACCACGTTCACCACCTAGTGATGGGTCTGCTGCACCGCGTCATCATCGGCAATTATCTGGACAGCAGGTAGGCGAACAAGTTCGCAACAATGGTGAGCATCAAGACCATGAGTCTGAGGGGGCTGGTAACTATTATGAGCATGTGCGGCGTGCTTATAATCATCATGGAGGTGGCCTACACCATGGGGGAGGACATGAACGTCCGCGGCGCGCCTACGAAGATGATGGTATTGGAAGAATAAAAATTTCCATACCGTCGTTTAGCGGCAAAGACAACCCGGATGATTATTTGGAGTGGGAGATGCGCGTGGATCAGATTTTTGATGGACAGCGGTACACCGAGGAGAAAAAGGTTCGTGCTGCATCTATTGAGTTCACGGGCTATGCTTTAATATGGTGGAACCAACTATGTCGCGCGGGAGGACGTCCGGAGTCTTGGAATCAGATGAAGAGTATCATGAAGAGACGCTTTGTTCCGGAGCACTTCACTAGGACCTTGTACACCCGCTTGGAGCAGCTTCGACAAGGTAACTCTAGTGTTGAGGAGTATTATAAGGAGATGGAAATATTATTGATTCGCACAGGGGTAGAGGAGCAAGAAGAGGCTACAATGGCACGGTTCCTGCATGGTCTGAAATCAGAGATACGAGACCGTGTCGATATGGTTGAATATACGGGATTACAGGGGTTATTACACCACGCCATTCGAGCAGAGCAGCAAGTAAAGCGTCGTGGGGCTCATGGTAATTTATCGAACTCAATGCGACATAATTTTCAGCGAGAAGGTGGTGGTAATAGCGGTTTCAAATCTGATTCTAAGTCGGCTACCAAGGAAGTATCTCCTTCCAAGGTTGAATCGTCTCGTTCTTCTAACTCTCGTACTAGTGATATTGTGTGCTTTAAGTGTGGAGGCAGGGGGCATAAAAAGTTTGAGTGTCCTAATGAGAGGAGAGTACTCCTCACGGAAGAAGGATACATGTCTTCGAGTGATGGAGAAAAAAATATTGACACATCTAGTGAGAAATCTGAAGGTGAAGAAAAGGTGACTGAGATGAGTTTTGAAGCTGCAGAAGCATACCCATCATTAATGGTGCAACGAGTGCAGGAAGATCGTATTGAGGATAAGGGGCAAAGATGGAATATTTTTCAATCTGAGTGTAGGATCAACAACACCAATTGCAAGCTGATAATAGATGGTGGAAGCTACACCAATGCGGTCAGCAAAGGGTTGGTTGAAGCTTTGGGGTTGCCTGCATGGAAGCACCCGCAACCCCACCGTGTCGAGTGGATGTATCGTACCGGCAAGTTAAAGGTCACTCATAAGGTGCGCGTCAAATTCTCTGTCGGTGATTATAACGATATGGTGATATGCGATGTCATACCGATGGATGCATGTCACTTGTTATTGGGGAGACCATGGCAGTATGATCATAGTGCTACACAAGAAGGTCGAACAAACACTTATTCATTTTGGGCTGCTGGAAAGGGGTGTGTGCTACGACCAATGTTTGACAACGCAATCAAGGTGGATGGGCATGTTGCATTGAAGAGGGAGGTTGGAAAGACTGCCTTGAAATCGAGGACGGTTTCCTTTGAAGGAGGAGGGGATGATGTGAACACAGATGTTGTTGTTGTGCCATTACAAACTTGTACTAGTTCTGTTGTTACTACTATTTTGCAGGCACATAATTTGCTAAGTGAGAAGAAGAAAACACTAAAGGAGAGGGAAAGTGCAAGTATATTGGCTGTTATTCCATGCGCTTTCACAAAGGAAGAAAAATAGGCAACTTCTTCTAGTTACAGTTTGGCAAATCTAAGAGAGGAAGCGCCAAGTATTTTTATTGGAGAAGTTTCAGTTAAACTTGTTGCTACACAAGAGGTCAAGCCAAACTTCAGAACGCCACCATGGTAATCAACCGTGGCCGGAGTAGATAAATACGATGGGTTAAAAACCGTAGTGTCCCATTGGTTATTTTCTAGTACCAGTTCACGTGCGTGAGTCCTAGTCCAGGTTTGTTTGGATTCTAGTGATCAAAGGTGCCGGATAATTAATTAGTTAATTTCTGATTAGTTTAAATATGAAAGAGATAGAGTCCGTTTCTAGCTTGGTTTGTTAGGATAGTTTGGGGTCAGCGTGCCCGTCGCCTATATAATGGGCAGGCTTTGGCCTTTGTACGGAGGAGTTTTTCAGAGGGGAATAATATACAGAAAAAGGCAACGTTATGGTTGCGTCAAATATATTTGTTTGCTAATCCACGAGGGATCTGAGAGTTGCTTGGCGTGGAATTGATCTGTGATTAATTATACGCTGGTTTTTGTGTGTTTTGGTCTTCTGGCGCCCTGCTTGATCCAAAGAGCCGTTCGTCTACATCTTTGTCTATTTGCTCCTATCACCAGAATCATCGCGGTTTGTCGCTGATCTTCTTGTACCGTGAAAGATTGGGCCAACGAACGACCGCCATCTAGTCAGGTCCCATCAAGCCCGGCAATAGGTCTCAGAGCACTGAAACGTCCGACGTTTATCCGGCTATAGTGCCGCTATAAGTTTATCGCTTGGGCTATCAAACGAACTCCGAATGCGACGAAATTTGACAGGCGGTCTACCTATGCTATAATAAGACCGCACGTCAAGTTGCAACCCATTCCGAGTACATTTTCCGGCCACTTATAAAATAAATATTCGGATGTGCCGCAGGCGCGTGCGAGTGTGTCTGGGCTCAGAACGGACAACGGAGAGGACAGGGCAACTACGGACGGAGGCAAGTTTTGAAAACATGTTGATGAAATGCACATGATGACAAGGCAAAGTGCAACATGCAAGCAAATGACATGGCAACGATGACGAAAAACTGGCTGACACCTGGCGCATCGGTCTCGGGGCGTCACACTATGGTAAACTACTCACGCTTCATCGGAAGGACTATGGTGTTGATGTAGATGCCCTCCATGGTCGAATCCCCCTCCGGCAGAGTACCGGAAAAGGCCTCCAGATGGGATCTCATGGATACAGAAAGTGTAGTGGAAAAGTGGTTTCGATGCCTCCTCTAGGGTTTTGGAATATATGTGAATATATAAGCGGAAGAAATAGTTTGGTGGAGTCACGGGGCGCCCACAAGGGTGGGGGCGCGCCTGATACGTCTCCAACGTATCTACTTTTCCAAACACTTTTGCCCTTGTTTTGGACTCTAACTTGCATGATTTGAATGGAACTAACCCGGACTAACGCTGTTTTCAGCAGAACTGTCATGGTGTTATTTTCGTGCAGAAATAAAAGTTCTCGGAATGACCTGAAAATCAACGGAGATTTATTTTGGAATATATAAAAAATATCTACGGAAAGAACCAGACTAGGGGGCCCACACCCTGTCCACGAGGGTGAGGGGCGTGCCCCCTGGGCGCGCCCCCTGCCTCGTGGCCCCCTGATGCTCCACCGACTCCATATATTCACTTTCGGGGATAAAAAATTAGAGAGAAGGAATTATCGTGTTTTACGATACGGAGCCGCCGCCAAGCCCTAATCTCTCTCGGGAGGGCTGATTTGGAGACCGTTCGGGGCTCCGGAGAGTGGAGATCGTCGCCATCATCATCATCAACCTTCCTCCATCACCAATTCCATGATGCTCACCGCCGTGTGTGAGTAATCCCATCGTAGGCTTGCTGGACGGTGATGGGTTGGATGAGATTTACCATGTAATTGAGTTAGTTTTGTTAGGGTTTGATCCCTAGTATCCACTATGTTCTAAGATCGATGTTGCTATGACTTTGCTATGCTTAATGCTTGTCACTAGGGCCCGAGTGCCATGATTTAAGATCTGAACCTATTATGTTTTCACGAATATATGTGTGTTCTTGATCCTATCTTGCAAGTCAATAGTCACCTACTATGTGTTATGATCCGGCAACCCCGAAGTGACAATAATCGGGACCACTCCCGGTGATGACCATAGTTTGAGGAGTTCATGTATTCACTATGTGTTAATGTTTTGGTCCGATACTCTATTAAAAAGAGGCCTTAATATCCATTAGTTTCCAATAGGACCCCGCTGCCATGGGAGGGTAGGACAAAAGATGTCATGCAAGTTCTTTCCCATAAGCACGTATGACTATATTCGGAATACATGCCTACATTACATTGATGAATTGGAGCTAGTTCTGTGTCACCCTATGTTATAACTATTACATGAGGAATCACATCCGACATAATTATGCATCACTGATCCAATGCCTACGAGCTTTTCACATATTGCTTGTTGCTTATTTACTTTTCCGCTGCTACTGTTACAATCACTACGAAACTACTATCACTACTTTTGCTATCGTTACCGTTACTTCCATATTACTCTGCTACTAAATTACCTTGATGCAGATACTAAGTTTTCCAGGTGTGGTTGAATTGCTAATACTTGAGAGTATTCTTTGGCTCCGCTTGTGTCGAATCAATAAATTTGGGTTGAATACTTTACCCTCGAAAACTGTTGCGATCCTCTACACATGTGGGTTATCAAGTCTATTTTTTGGCGCCGTTGCTAGGGAGCATAGATATATTGTTTAAGTCACTTGGGATTTATATCTTTTGATCACTATGAAGAACTCAAAAGACTCAAAAACCAAGATCTTTCCCTCAACTACGAGGGGAGGTAAGGAACTGCCATCTAGCTCTGCACTTGATTCATGCTCTGTTATGAGTAAATTTGCGACACCTACTCCTGCTATTGAATCTGATATGTCGCATGTTCTTGATAATGCTACTTCTGCTATGTATGATGAAACTACTTCTATGCTTGATAATACTGTGCCACTAGGTGAATTTCTTGATGAACAAATTGCTAAGGTTAGATAGAATGCATTTATTGAAACTGATAATATTGATGAAAGTGATGATGAAGATTCTCCTCCTAGATATGAATTGCCTGTTGTTCCTGAGGGTTATGTTATGGATGAAGAAACTGCTAGAGACTTTCTTGCTTGCAATGATAGACATGATCTTAAGAAATTATTAGCTAAGCTAAAAGAAAAATCTTTGAATGCTAGAATGAAATATGACCCTGCTTTTGCTACATCACCTATCTGTGTTCCAGATAAGGATTATGATTTCTCTGTCAATCCTGATTTAATCACTTTGGTTGAATCTGATCCTTTCCATGGCTATGAATCTGAAACTATTGTGGCACGTCTTACTAAGTTGAATGATATAGGGTGATGCTACTATATCCTTAAGTTATGCCATTCTCGTTAAAGGGTGATGCTAAAATATGGTTTAACTCTCTTGATCTTGGTTGCACTACTGGAATCTGAGTCTTTGCCATCTGCCAGCTCTTTGCCGTCTGCCAGCTGATGGCAAAGAGGCTGTTTGCCGTCTGTCTTGTCAAAGCAGACGGCAAAGAACCAGCTGATGGCAAAGAGGGTCTTTGCCATCTGCCAGATCTTTGCCGTCTGCTGGCAGACGGCAAAGAGGTCTTTGCCATCAGCCAGCAGACGGCAAAGACCAAAGTGGGCCCCATGGGGGTACTGCACTGGCTAGGTCACACCGGCCACTTCTTTGCCGTCTGCTGGCAGACGGCAAAGATTTCTTTGCCATCTGCCAGCAGACGGCAAAGAGGTAAGATGGGGCCCACAGTGTAACGGCGTGGGAGGGTTAACGGTTATCCTCTTTGCCGTCTGCTGGCAGATGGCAAAGAATTCTTTGCCATCTGCTGGCAGTCGGCAAAGAGGTGGGGCTATTTTTTTTTGGGTAAAAAAAACCGTTGCCCCCACCTCCTCCCTCTCTCTCTCTCTCTCTCTCACCTCTGTTTCCCCTTCCC
>LR738714.1:103097625-103116835 GCA_902687465.1 Secale cereale | reverse complement strand
TGATTCTTTCGAATTGTCCAACGTTATCCATGGACAGTCCGAGTATGTGTAGATTGGGTTCGTTTTCCTATATGCTCTGCTCCGGATCCGATGCAGAATTTCGTCAGTGCCTCCCTGTTGTTCTCCGGGTACACATCCTCTCTGCTTATTGCCGAGACGTGTATCAGGAGAACAGCGGGGAGGTGCTGCCGAAATTTTGCGTCGGATCCGGAGCAGAGCATGGGAAAACGAACTCAATCTACACATACTGGGGTGGGATTAGGACCTATCTTTACCTATTAGCATGTAGGTTGCATGGACGTAATAGAACTGACAAACTCCATTAACTGATGGATATGGTTTGCTTAATTATGTATATATTTATTGTCTGTCCAGTAGGAAGTCAATATGAGTGATCGTGCGTGGATGTACACCGGTTACACTAGTCAGAAAGTTTGGACCGACGAATGGTTAACAAAAACCAAAGAGTTTGTTAGAGCCGCATTTGCTAATGGCCAAAGATTAAGCTGGTGCCCCTGTGTCCGGTGCGACAACTTTAATAAGAGGGACGAGCTTGAAATGAGTAAACACCTGCAGAAGTTTGGTTTTACGCCTGGTTACACGGTCTGGACATTTCATGGTGAGTCTGCCCAACGTGCCAGAGCTGAGGTGGTTCGTCGTCGCACCGACGAGCATGGTACCGGGATGGAAGACATGGTGCAAGACTTTGACGATGCTCGGGACTCGGACGAGGAGATGGAGGAATCTGCAAAGGCCTTCACTGAAATGTTGGAGTCCTCAAAACGTCCTCTCCACGAGCACACTGAGCTTTGTCAGCTGGATGCCATCTCACAAATCATGGCTTTGAAGGCTCAGTTCAACTTGGGTAGAGAATGCTACGACGCGATGATGACAGTATTCGGACGATTTCTACCCAAAGGCCATGTGCTACCTGCAAACCTGTACCAGTCAGACAAAATCCTTCATGCTCTTAAGATGCCCTATGAGAAGATACATGCCTGTGAGAAAGGATGTGTCTTATTTAGGCACCAGTATGAGGACTTGAACTATTGTCCCATTTGCGAGTCATCCAGGTATGTTGTGGTAGACAATGGTATGGGTGAGAAGACGCAGACCAAAATAGCCGTTAATGTTCTTCGGTATTTGCCAATTGTACCAAGACTTCAACGTCTTTTCATGGTCAAAGAGACGGCCAGACAGATGACATGGCACAAAACGGGCAAAAGAACCGAACGTGATGCAGATGGGAATTTGATGATGGTGCACACATCGGATGGTGAAGCGTGGAAGCGCTTCGATGCATTACATAAGGAAAAAACGGCAGATCCAAGGCATCCTCGAGTCGCCGTCAGCACGGATGGGTTCAGTGTGTATGGTCAGACGGCAACCCAATACAGTTGTTGGCCCGTGTTTGTCATTCCACTCAATCTCCCCCCGGACAGATTATGCAAAGAAAGAACATTTTCCTGACGTTGATAATTCCAGGGCCCAACTATCCGGGGAAGAATATGAATGTGTACATGCAGCCGCTTAAGGACGAATTGCAAGAAGCTTGGGTTAATGGGTTCAAGACATATGACGCCTTTAGCAAACAGAACTTCATAATGCGTGCCTGGTACATGTACTCGACGCATGACTTGCCGGCGTATGCGCTATTCGTTGGCTGGTGTGTGCATGGAAGGTTCCCGTGCCCCACATGCAAGGGAGCTCTTGAGTTTCGTTGGCTGACGGCAGGGCACAAGTATAGTTGCTTCGACTTGCATAGACAGTTTCTGGATCCTCACCATAAGTTCAGGAAAGACAAGAAGAACTTCATGAAAGGTAGACTTGTCAAACACTCTGCACCACCTGCATTGACAGGCCAACAAACCCTAGATCAGTTAAACGCTCTCGAGCCAGATCCAGAGCGTCCAGGGTATTTCAAGGGGTATAATGAGAAACACGCCTGGACTCACAAGACATGCTTATGGGATCTGCCTTACTTTAAAGACCTCCTTTGCCCACACAACATCGACGTGATGCACACCGAAAAGAACATTGCCGAAGCCATTTTTGGCACATTGTTCGGCATAGAGGGGAAGTCAAAGGATAATCCTAAGGCTAGAGTCGATCAAGAGGAGCTATGTGATAGACCATTACAAAACATGCAAGATCCGAAAGGAAAGCGGAACTTCACGAAGCCAAAGGCATGGTTCAATCTTGGAAGGCCAGCTATGAGGGAAATTATTCTGTGGGTGAAAATGCAGTTAATGTTCCCCGATGGGTATGCAGCAAATCTAAAGAGGGGAGCGAGTCTTGAAAAATTGAAAATATTTGGTCTAAAAAGTCATGATTGGCACATATGGATTGAGCGGATAATGCCGGTGATGTTGCGTGGCTTCATCCCTGAGGATGAATGGCTAGTACTGGCAGAGCTGAGCTATTTCTTCCGTGTTCTTTGTGCGAAAGAACTATCGCCTGGTCTCCTCGAAGAAATGGAACAGTTGGCACCGGAGTTGATCTGCAAGTTAGAGAAAATCTTTCCGCCGAGCATGTTTAATCCAATGCAGCACTTGATTTTGCATCTCCCGACCGAGGCAAGATTGGGAGGGCCCGTGCAAAATCGTTGGTGCTACTCAACTGAGAGAATGCAGAAGACGCTTCGAGCAAAATGTAAAAACAAACGTAGAATTGAAGCATCGATGGCCGAGGCATTCATCACTGAGGAGGCGGCAAACTTCGTGACAGCACACTACGAAGCCAAAAATCGTCATTTGCATAATCCGAAGCCTCGGTACAATGATGACGACCCTAAAAAGGGTCGATCCAACCTCAGCCTATTCAAAGGGGATCTCGCACCAGCCAGTGGTTCGAAACCAGTACCGTTGGGTGTCGAAGAATGGCGGACCATTTCGCTGTATCTCTTCAACAACCTAACAGAAGTGCGGCCGTACATCGAGTAAGATCTCCGTACATTGTTTCGCAATTTCTAATTCCTTTGAACTGCTCTTATTCCGGGATATTTGATGCAGTCGATACGTCGCCATATTCTCGTATGGAGCGGTGATACAAAAGGATTCCGTCGAAGAGTATGAGCTTCTCGCAAAGCAAGGAGGCGCCTATCCCGGTTTCATCTCTTGGTTCAAACAAACGGTAATTTCCGTTAGACCATTTCATTTCTTTGGCTAATTTGCGACTAATGCAACAATCCTTTCGTATTAAACTTGTAGGCTAATTCAGAGATTATGGATGCCGAATTGAGACAAGTAGCTAATGGTTTTGACTTTAAGGTCCGTTCATTTGACAAATACGACATCAACGGGTATCGCTTTCGTACCTATGGCAAAGAGCTATCTATGGCCGACCGAAAGTCTACAAATTGTTGTGTCTCTGCTATCGGCGAAGGAGGTATCGAGTATTATGGAAGAGTTGAAGCAATTTATGAACTTCAATTCGATGGTGAAAACCCACCAAACGTCGTAGTCTTCAGATGTTATTGGTTCCAGCCGAAGGATACTAGAAGGACTCATGAACATATAGGGCTAGTCGAAATCAAACAAAGCACCCATTTGGATGTTCCCGATGTCTATATTACGGCTCAACAGGCAACCCAAGTTTTCTATCTACCGTGGGCCTGTCAAAGTGATTCAAATCTCAGTGGTTGGGATGTTGTTTATGAAGTGCCGCCACGTGTTAGACCACCTCCCCCCAATGAAGAGGATTATGACCAAGACACATATGACGAAGGAGAATTCTTCCAAGAAACACGTCTTTCCAAAAAACGTTTCAAGAACCGCTCAAATGTACCCCTGAACATTGAAGTAGACAGCGATAGTGAATCCGACTTCACCCCTGAGCCGGAACAAGAAGAGCCGGAACAAGAAGAAGTTACTGCTGCAGATGACCTTTCAATGCTTGAACAATTACGTAAAGGAGGCCTTCCACATGTTGATGCATTTATTAATGATGATGATGAGCTCATCACTGATAGTGATGATGATGATGCATTTAATGATCCCGGAGCATATATAGACGATTCAGAGTAATATTAGTAATGTCAGGTATTCAATTTTTTATTATGTTCATGATGATGATACTCTTAAATTATATACATAGTATTCATGTCAGTTATTCCATTTTTTTATGTTATACTAATTTCGTTTACTTTTTGTCATTGCAGGTGTTGACAGGATGGTGGGCAAGGGTCCAGAGCGCTCCGAGCCTTGTGCGAGCGCTCCTGGGAGGGGTGGTTCCATTATTCCAGACCAGCCCCTCCGGAGAGCGCTGCTAGACAGTATGCAGTCAGCACCGGCGGGCCCTTCTTCTTCGGCCGGCAGAGGTCGAGGGAGGACGAAGAAGGCTGCTAGAGGTGGACGTGGCAGCGGGAGAGGTAGGAAGGCTGCTACGCCTTCCTCGCCGCCACCCCCAGCTGATTCACCCGACCACAGGAACGCTCCGTCTGACGTGGACCCGTCTCGGACTCCGGTCCATGAGCCTCCGGTCGTCGATTCTTCGGCCCACCAGACTCAGGTCGCGGATCCTTCGCCCCACCAGACTGGGGTGGCCGATCCTTCGCGCCACCAGACTCGGGTCGCGGATCCTTCGGCCCACCAGACTCGGGTCGCGGATCCTTCGCCCCACCAGACTGGGGTCGCCGATCCTTCGCGCCACCAGACTCGGGGCACCTCTCCTTCGCCACACGTGAGTCCGGTCCCAGAGTCTTCGTCCCGGAAGACTCCGGTCCCGCAGTCTTCTTCGCACGAGACTCCGGATGCTAGTGGCCCTATTGATGATAGCGAGGACACCTTCTCTGATGATAGCTACACCGAGGGCGAGATGGTTGACAAGGGCAAGAAGGTCTACCAGCGTGGCAGTACAAAGCTCCCGCCCGTGCCGACGACCCCCGACCAGAGGTGGTTGATACAGCCTAATGGGTTGAAGTAAGTGAATTTACTCTTTTTTAACCTTTTGCCTTCATGTTTCTTCAAATTAATATCTAATGCATTGGCCTTGACATACTGCAGGGGCTGGGTACACCCCCGTGGTGTCCGCAGGCCCAACCAGGTCCTTGGTGTGCTTTGCCGGCAGCACTTCCCTGGGTGGGTCACGTTGCCCGGTGAGGGTCAGGTTCCACAGCTAGCACTTAGCTGGGAGCTGTACGAGGCTGCCCCGGCCCCGCCGGGGGAGATGGTCGCCGGTGTCGAGTGCGAGACGGTGGCCGAAATTGTGTTCCGTCGGTTCTGGGTAATTTCTCCTTTACAGAATTAAAGATCAACACTACGTAGTGATTTTACTAATCAGAGTTGTCTTGTTTGACTGCAGACCTTCTACAGGATTTCAGATGGAGAGCAGGAGGCTGCGGCTTCAGTTGTCGAAGTCGAGTGCAAGCGCCTACTTAAGAACTTACGGCACGAGGCTCGGGTGCAGGCCGTTCGAGACTACTACGCCTCGAAGGGTATTAGGAGGGCGAAGAAGAAGTGTCGCGGCAAGTTTCTGACTAAGGAGAAGTACATGCTGGTAATTACCTATTCTTAAGGCCTTGAACTTAGTTCTCTTGATTTGATTCGTAGGCGTAGCGCTGAAATTTCTCTTGACTACCTTAGGTGCCCCCGAGATGGTGTGCGGATATGATGGACTGTTGGGAGGCGTTGGTGGATGAGTGGTGCTCTCCCAAATGGCTAGTCGAACACCAAAGGGCCAAGGATAAGCGTGCCCAAATGGTTGGTGTGCCACACCATCAAGGGAGCTGCGACCTATTTGAGTTCGGGGGTCACTGGGTATGTGGTTTGCTTCATGATTCCTGCAATTTCATTCTACATGATAGCATTTTTCCTTGGATAGCTCAATAATGCTTACTTAGTTAAAAAATGGCATCACTACCTTGGATAGCTCAATAATGACCTAAACTTAGTTTAGCTCGTTCATTTATGACATAATTAGCTCTAAAATGACATAATATGCTTTAGTTAGCTAAAAAATTGCATAACTACCTTTGATAGCTCAATAATGACCTAAAATAATTTTAGCTCGTTCATTTATGACATAATTAGCTCTAAAATGACATAATATGCTTTAGTTAGCTAAAAAAAGGCATAACTACCTTGGATAGCTCAATAATGACATAATTAGCATAGTTTGGTCAAAATTGGCATAATAATCTTGGTTACCTCCAAAATGACCTAAACTTAGCTTTTTTTCCTCAAAAATGACATAATAACCTTACTTAGCTCCAAAATGACCTTATTTACATAGCAATTTCATTCTTCATGCTAGCTTGAGCCCTTGACTAATATTTTGTTCCTCTCTCTCAGGCGCACCACAACAAGAAGCCCGTGCCAGGTCTGTTCGACCTCTATGGCATGGCCCATAGTGCCCCGTACAAGAAGGCCAAGGCATTCTCGGAGTCTGACCTAGATCATCCAGAGACCTTCACCAACATCTCCTCCCACAACAAGCTCGTGAGGTACAGAGACGAGGGGAAGGCAAGGAAAGTGGAGGACTTTAACCCGAGCCAGGATCCTTTTGATACAGAGCTGGTTATGATATCTGGTGGCGGGAGGTTCCATGGCTCGACAGCCATTGGTGATGGACTGATACGTTGTCCTAAGACTCTCACGCAGATCAAGAAGCGCCAGAGTAGCTCTGATCCTGAGATAATGCCTCGTGCACGGCCATCGGAGCTCGCCATGGCGGTTAGTTATACGGACTCGGATACCTTTCCTATCCATTACATTGTGTGTGCGTCCGTCGATGATTACAATGCTAACGAGGAGTGGTGTGTTGCAGGCTGCTCTTGAGAAAGAGAGAGCAAACACGCAGACGCTTTTGGAGGCGGCAAGAAGGCAGGCGGAGGAGAGGGAGAGGGAGCTGGAGGAGAGGACGGCTAGGCTGTTGGAGGAGGAGAGGAACCGGAACGATGCTCAAAACCGGGCCCTATATGACATCTTGGTGGTATGTTTCTCCTGCATATTAGCCAAATCATGCACATAATGTTTGTTCCATTACTAACTAATATGACTAACTCGTGAGAACCAAATGTGTAGAGCATGTGTGAGAAAAGCGGTCAGACCCCTCCGCCGATGCCCCAGATTGCTCCGGCGACCACGGTGAGTTTGATTTGAATGGTCGTTAGTTACTAGTATTCACATTTATGTTGCATCATGCTAACGAGACATTGCAAATGATCTTTGGTGTAGAATGCTTCCAGACAAGCATCAACCGATCCTTCTCGGTCTGCCCTTGGTGGAACCCCGACCGGCCCTTCACCTCAGTCTGGCACTGGCGCAGCCTCGACCGGTCCTTCACCTCCGTGATAACGGTATTTTTCTTCTTCTTCTTCTTCTTCTTCTTCTTATTTTTCTTCTTTTCCTCCTCTTATTTAGCCTTTTTAGTCCATTTATGACATAATTTAGCCTATTTAGTCCACAAATGACATAATAAGATGAAGAAAATCAAGGAATAGGAAGAAAAGAAGGAATAGGAAGAGAAGAAGAAGAAGAAGAAGAAGAAGAAGAAGAAGAATAAGAAAAGAAGAAGAAGAAGAAGAACATTTCTTCTAGCTTTTCTTATTCTTCTTCTTTTTTTTTCTTCTTCTTCTTCTTCTTCTTATTCTTCTTCTTCTTCTTTTCCTCCTCTTATTTAGCCTATTTAGTCCATTTATGACATAATTTAGCCTATTTAGTCCACAAATGACATAATAAGATGAAGAAAATCAAGGAATAGGAAGAAAAGAAGGAATAGGAAGAGAAGAAGAAGAAGAAGAAGAAGAAGAAGAAGAAGAAAAGAAGAAGAAGAAGAAGAACTTCTTCTTTTCTTATTCTTCTTCTTCTTCTTCTTCTTCTTTTCCTCCTCTTATTTAACCTATTTAGTCCATTTATGACATAATTTAGCCTATTTAGTCCACAAATGACATAATAAGATGAAGAAAATCAAGGAATAGGAAGAAAAGAAGGAATAGGAAGGGAAGAAGAAGAAGAAGAAGAAGAAGACTTCTTCTTCTTCTTCTTCTTTTCCTCCTCTTATTTAGCCTATTTAGTCCATTTATAACATAATTTAGCCTATTTAGTCCACAAATGACACAATAAGCTTAGTTATGTCAAAAATGGCCTAATTAGCCAGGTTAGCTCCAAAATGACCAAGTTTACCTATGTTAGCTCCAATATGATCCATTTAACCTACGTTAGCTCCAAAAAGACCAAGTTTACCTAAGTTAGCTACAATATGATCCATTTTACCCGCGTTAGCTCCAAAATGACCTATTTACCTAAGCTAGCTCTAAATTGACCTACACACTTAGCATTTTTACCTAGCTTAGCAAAAAATGACATTTTTACCTAGGTTAGCTAAAAAATGACCAAGTTTACCTAGGTTAGCTTCAATATGATCCATTTAACTTAGCTTAGCTCCAAAATGACCAAGTTTACCTAGGTTAGCTCCAATATGATACATTGAACTTATCTTATCTCCAAAATGACCTATTTACCTAGCTTAGCTCTAAATTGGCCTTTTTAACTACATTTGTTGGAAAAGAAGAAGATAAAGAAGAGGGGGAGGAGAGAAAGAAAGAGAAGATAAAATCTTCTTCTTATTTTCCTCTTCTTCTTCTTCTTCTTTTCCTCTTCTAGCTATTCTTCTTCTTCTAACTTTCATCTTTCCCAATTTGCAGATTTGCTTGAGATGAGGAAGCTTGCATTGATGGACTCATATATTCTCCTTGTGCTTCCTTTTTGTTTATGAAAACATGTTTGGGAACTTCTTATTGTTGGATATGTTGTTGGAAACTTCTTATGTCATATGGATATATGTTGGACTTGAGAAAATATATTGTTGGAAACTTCTTATGTCATATGGATATATGTTGGACTTGAGGAAATATATTGTTGGAAACTTCTTATGTCATATGGATATATGTTGGACTTGAGGAAATATATTGTTGGAAACTTCTTATGTCATATGGATATATGTTGGACTTGAGGAAATATATTGTTGGAAACTTCTTATGTCATATGGATATATGTTGGACTTGAGTAAATATATTGTTGGATATGCTTGTTGAGTATATATGTATTATCTGTGTATATCTATGAATTTCTGTCAAATTGAATGAATTCAATTAAAAACAGGGGTTATATAGGCTCTTTGCCGTCTGCCAGCAGTCGGCAAAGCTCTTTGCCGACAGCAAGCAGTCGGCAAAGAATGCCACGTGGCAGCTCCCTGTTCAACCTGGGAACACTGGTTGCCTATTTGGGCATTTTGCCGACTGCCGGCAGACGGCAAAGAGGCTCAGCTCTTTGCCGACTGCCGGCAGTCGGCAAAGAGGCTAAGGTCTTTGCCGACTGCCGGCAGTCGGCAAAGAGGCAAAGGTCTTTGCCGACTGCCAGCAGACGGCAAAAAAGGCCACGTGGCAGCTTCCCAGTGACTCCTATTTGGCCTCTTTGCCGTCTGCCAGCAGACGGCAAAGACCTTAGCCTCTTTGCCGTCTGCCGGCTGACGGCAAACCACGCCGTTAACCCCTAACGGCTCCCACCTCACCTCACTGCCGTCTACGCTCTTTGCCGTCTGCTGGCCGCAAAAGGCTGACGGCAAAGAGCTTTGCCGACTGCTTCTATGAAGCAGACGGCAAAGAAGGCCTTTACCGCCGCTAATTCAGCCGGACTGTTTGCCGACTGCTAGCAGTCGGCAAAGAGCTTTGCCGACTGCCATTCATGCCTTTGCCGACTGCCATGGCAGTCGGCAAAGAAGCTGATTCCTGTAGTGTTGTGTGCATAGTCACCAGGATATGATTTATTACTTCTCTGCTAAATATTTTTCCCGCTCAAAAGAAACAAGCTACCTTACGGGTAATATATAATTTTGTGCAAATTGAAGAAGAGAGTCTCCCACAAGCACGGGGGAGGCTTCTCCGATTACTTAATGCTTTTCCTGATCATCCTCTCAAGAAAAATGAAATACTTGATATCTTTTATAATGGACTAACCGATGCTTCCAGAGACCACCTGGATAGTTGTGTTGGTTGTGTTTTCAAGGAAAGAACCGTCGATCAAGCTGAATTGTTTTTGAATAATATGTTGACCAATGAAAACAATTGGACACTTCCTGAACAAGCCCCTAAGCCAACTCCGAAGAAAAGGGGTGTTTTATTTCTCAGTCCTGAAGATATGCAAGAGGCAAAGAAATCTATGAAAGAAAAAGGTATTAAAGCTGAAGATGTTAAGAATTTACCACCTATTGAAGAAATACATGGGCTTGATAACCCGACACAGGTAGTAAAGGTAAATTCTCTTTATAGATTTGATGAAGGTGATATGCCTCGTTATAAGTCTGCTAGCCAATGCTTAGATGAGTTTGACAACTTCATTGTTAAACAAGAAAACTTCAATGCTTATGTTGGTAGACAATTGCAACATAATGCTCATATGATTGAACGCTTGAGTGATTATATGTCTAGAGTTAAAGGTGAATTGAAACTCATTAGTAAACATGCTTCTATGGTTACCACTAAAGTAGAACAAGTACTCAAAGCACACAATGATTTTCTCAATGAATTAAATAATAAGAAAAATGATAATGCTATTAGAGTTGTGACTAGAGGTGGTAAAATGACTCAGGAACCTCTGTATCCTGAAGGCCACCCTAAGAGAATTGAGCAAGATTCCCAGAGAGCTAATGTAGATGCACCTAGTTCTTCTAAGAAGAAGAAAAAGAATAATGATAGGACTTTGCATGGTTCTAGTGAACCGGTAGCTGACACACCTGAGAATCCCAGTGATATCTCTATCTCTGATGCTGAAACACAATCTGGTAATAAACATGAACCTAGTGATAATGTTAATGATGATGTTCATGATGATACTCAACCTAACAATGACAATGATGTAGAGATTGAACCTGCTGTTGATCTTGATAACCCACAATCAAAGAATCAACGTTATGATAAGAGAGACTTTGTTGCTAGGAAACACGGTAAGGAAAGAGAACCATGGGTTCAGAAACCCATGCCTTTTCCTCCTAAACCTTCTAAGAAAAAGGATGATGAGGATTTTGAGCGCTTTGCTGAAATGATTAGACATATCTTTTTGCGTATGTGTTTGACTGATATGCTCAAAACAAACCGTTATGCTAAGTATATGAAAGATATTATTACCAATAAAAGAAAGATACATAAAGTTAAAATTTCCACCATGCTTGCCAATTATACTTTTAAAGGTGGAATACCAAAGAAACTAGGAGATCTAGGAGTACCCACTATACCTTTCTCCATTAAAGGAAACTATGTTAAAACTGCTTTATGTGATCTTGGAGCCGGTGTTAGTGTTATGCCTCTCTCTTTATATCGTAGACTTGATTTGAATAAGTTGACACCTACTGAAATATCTTTGCGAATGGCCGATAAATCAACTGCTATACCCATCGGTATTTGTGAGGATGTGCCTGTTGTGGTCGCAAATGTTACTATTTTAACGGACTTTGTTATCCTTGATATTCCCGAGGACGATAGTATGTCTATTATCCTTGGTAGACCCTTTTTTAATACTGCAGGTACTGTTATTGATTGCAACAAAGGCAATGTCACTTTTCATGTTAATGGTAATGATCATATGGTATACTTTGAGAGGAAACAACCTCAGGTCCACAGTATCAATTCTATTGGAAAATTTTCAAGAATTACTATTGGAGGTTTTAAATTCCCTCTTCCTATTGTCAAGAAGAAATATGATAATCTTATTATTGGGGACATGCATATCCCTATTGAGGTAACCTAGTGTTATTGAAAATTCTCCGGTTTCATGCTATTTGGAAAGATTTTGTTAACAAGACTTGATCAACCTTGTTAATGGACCCCTTTTGATGAGCATGAGATGGGTGAATCTAGAAAGCACAACCTTCTGTACCCTCCTTTTACTTTCTGTTAATTAGATTAAATAAAGCAAAAATAGTATTTTTGTCTGTTTTCAGAGTTATCCGTGCAATAAAAAATACCCCGAAAATAAAAGTTCTCCAAATGCCCCGAAAATGAAATATGATTTTTTTTAGAATATTTGAGAATATTTGGCACTGAGAACACAGCAGGGGGAGCGAACACCAGGCCACGAGGGTGCAGGGCACGCCCACCCCCTTGGCGCGCCCCCTGCCCCATGGGCCCCATGTGGACCCCCTCCACTTACTCCAACACCCACACACTCCTTCTTCCTCCCAAAAAAATCACCAACCAGCTCAAGCACGAGTTCTAGCTCATCTTGCTGCCATTTTCGATCTCCTTGCTCAAAGCTCCATTCACCAAACTGTTTGGGGAGATTGTTCTCCGGTATGTGACTCCTCCAATGGTCCAATTAGTTTTTGTTCTAGTGCTTTATTAATTACAAATTTTTGCTGCTTAGGTGACCCTGTTCTTGAGCTTGCATGTCAAATTTATGTGGTTCCAAGTAGTTCTCATGCATGATATAGTCTCTAGGCACTTGTGGGAGTAGTTGCTATCAATCTTGTTGAGTTTGGTTCAATTTTATTTTGAGTTACTAAAAATTTCAAAAATGTCCCAGAAAAAATGCATAGGAAAATCTACCAAGGTGGTTCCTCAAGGAAGCAAGGACCAAGGCCCGCGATACATGAGCCGGACGATGGACTGCCAAGGGAAGCTCAAGTGCGGCCCTGTGAATGGCCGTCAGAGGAATTTATGATCCGGGAAGGTATCAAGGAAGAATTTTACACATATGTGCATAATGTGGATATTGAGGACTTCGAGTCAGATAAGTGCCCCCAATACCAGTACCTAACTGATGCTTTTGTGAGAAGGTTTAAATTTACATCTTCACGTAATTCTCCCACTGTCTTGTTTGATCTCTATGATAAATCTTATACTATGGACTTAGAAGATTTTAATGATGCTTGTAAACTCCCACAGTGGGGTAATGTTGGTGAACCTCGCAAATCTGAGTATAAGGACTTTCTAGCTAGTATAACCGTAGGGGAATCTACATAAGTCACCCAAGCTACCATAGGGAGCATTCATTTCCCTGCTATACATTATTTTGCTCTCTTCATTGGTAGATGCATTAACGGTAAGGATGAGGCTCGCCACATGTGCGTACCAGATCTTAGTATCCTCAAAAGTGCGATATTAGGTGATAGACAATATAATTTGGGGGCCATTGTTGCACGTAGGTTACATCTTAACGGTTTAAAATGGCGATTTGTTTGGTGTAATTTATGCAACTCGCTTAGCCAATTATCTTCATATACCCATACAAGAGAATGATGCGAAGTTGCCTCCTGCTTTTCTTGATTATAATGCCATGATTCACCATCAGTTCATTGAGAGGGATGAACAGTCCCTCCAGTATCGACTAATCTTTGACAGGCGTCACACTGCCATATTGCTCTCCCTGCTCCTAATCTCTTTGAATTTCAGGCAAAAGGGAGAAATACTATAACCAGGGAGGAGGCGAATGAGTATGAGGAGACGATGATGGCAGCTTGTCTTCAGGATGCAGCTCATCAGGCAGTAGCCGCTCCATCTCAGTACAACCCCAACTATGACTTTGGATATCCGCCAGGCAACTGAGGCCAAAAGCCTAAGCTTGGGGGAGTACGTATTTCCCACCCACATTACATTCATGTTCACACACTTACTCCAGTAGTCGGTGCTCATACTTTTTCATTGTACCATCCATGCTAGTTTCATTTCTTTTCTTAGTCTTTTCTTGTGTGTTAGAAAAACCTTAAGAAAAACAAAAAAGAAATTAGTTGTAGCTTTTTAGTTCGTTTAGTTTCCATGCCTGTAGTAGTAGTAATTAGAAGAAAACCCAAAAAAAATTGTCGTTCTTCTTTTGCTTGTTGGGAGCTTTTCCGTGTAAATAGTTTCTTTTCTTTTCTTTGGGGGTCAAGAGGAGAAGACCATGATGAAAATGTTTAGTGGCTCTTATATGCATTACTGTTGATTTAATCCTGAGCCGTATTACCTTGCCTTCTCCCTTGTATTAAATTCTTGCAGATTTCAGCTTAGTCCAATGCATGTGCACTATTATTCTTATCCACACCGTTCGGTCGTGCGAGTGAAAGGCAATAATGACGATATATGATGAATTGATTGAGATGATAAAAGCTGGTATGAACTCGACCTCTCTTGTTTTTGTAAATATGATAGTTCATCATCCCTGATTCAGCCTATTATGAATGAAACATGCTTGCAATGACAATTAGGGATCATAGCTGCTCATGCCATGCTTAATTATCTAGGAGTTTATAATGGTTTACCTTGCGTGCCAACATGATATTAAAATGGTTGTGATGTGGTATGATAGGGTGGTATCCTCCTTCGAACGATTCATGTGGTTTGACTTGGCACATGTTCACGCATGTAGTTGAAACAAAATCAACATAGCCTCCACGATATTTATGTTCATGGTGATTTATATCCTACTCATGCTTGCATTCATTATTGATTAATCTTAATGCATGTTCATGACTGTTGTCGCTCTCTAGCTGGTCGCTTCCCAGTCTCTTTCTAGCCTTCACTTGTACGAAGCGGGAATACCGCTTGTGCATCCACTTCCATAAACCCCAAAGTTATTCCACATGAGTCCACCAGACCTTCCTATATGCGGTATCTACTGATACGTCTCCAACGTATCTATAATTTTTTATTGTTCCATGCTATTATTTATGATGTTTTGGATGTTTAATGGGCTTTGTCATACACTTTTATATTATTTTTGGGACTAACCTACTAACCCAAAGGCCCAGTCCAGATTGCTGTTTTTTGCCTGTTTCAGGGTTTTACAGAAAAGGGATATTAAACGGAGTCCATACGGAATGAAACCTTCGGGAGATATATTTTTTGAGAAAACCACACACGGGAGACTTAAGAAACACGGAGTAGGGGCCACGTGGTGCCCACGAGGGTGGGGGCGAGCCCCCCCCCCCCCACCTGGGGCGCGCCCCCTGCCTCATGGATCCCACGGAAGGCCCCCGGTGCCCTCCTTCCTCCTATATATACCTACGTACCCCGAAACCATCAGAAGAACAGAGAAAACCCTAGTTCCACCGCCGTAACCTTCTATTCCCGTGAGATCCCATCTTGGGGCCTGTTCCGGAGCTCCGCCGGAGGGGGGATCTACCACGGAGTGCTTCTACATCATCATCATCACCTCACCATGAGTTGTGAGTAGTTTACCACAGACCTTCTGGTCCATAGCTAGTATCTAGATGGCTTCTTCTCTCTCTTTGGATCTCAATACAAAGTTCTCCTCGGTCTTCGAGGAGATCTATTCGATGTAATCTCTTTTTGCGGTGTGTTTGTCGAGATCCGATGAATTGTGGGTTTATGATCAAGATTATCTATGAGAAATATTTGGTTCTTTTCTGAACTCTTTATGCATGATTATAATATCCTTGCAAGTCTCTTCGAATTATTGGTTTGGTTTGGCCTACTAGATCTATAGTTCTTGCAATGGGAGAAGTGCTTGGCTTTGGGTTCAGTCTTGCGGTGTCCTTTCCCAGTGACAGTAGGGGCAGCAAGGCACGTATTGTATTGTTGCCATCGAGGATAAAAAGATGGGGTTTATATCATATTGCTTGAGTTTATCCCTCTATATCATGTCATCTTGCTTAAGGCGTTAATCTGTTCTTATGAACTCAATACACTAGATGCATGCTGGATAGCGGTCGATGTGTGGAGTAATAGTAGTAGATGCAGAATTGTTTCGGTCTACTTGTCTCGGATGTGATGCCTATATATAATGATCATGCCTAGATAGTCTCATAATTATTCGCTTTTCTATCAATTGCTCGACAGTAATTTGTTTACCCGCCGTAGAATATCGCTATCATGAGAGAAGCCACTAGAGAACACTATGGCCCCCGGGTCTATTCTCAACATATTAATCTACACTCACTTTACTTTTTCCGCTTTTACTTTATGTTCTTATAAACCAAAAAATATCAAAAATATAAACTATCATCTCTATCAGATCTCAAATCCATAAGTGTTCACCCTAATTTTCTTACTTTTGCAAGAGACCCTTTTGGCACTTTAGAATTTCTTGTTTTCTTGCCCAAGAGTTTGATTATCAATAGGGATAAATAAGTGCCTAAGAATCACAAGTGCTTAATTAAAGAATTTCCTTCTAAAGATGGCAATACCTAGATCTATCCATGTATCGTGCCTAGCTAGGGGCGTAAAACGATAGCGCTTGTTGGGAGGCAACCCAATTTTATATTTTTTGTTTTCGCTTCTGTTAGGGAATAAATATTGCATCTAGCTTCTGTTTAGATGTGGTTTTTTGTTTTGTTTAGCGTTTGTGCCAAGTAGAACCTTTGGGAAGACTTGTGTGAAGTTTATGTGATCTTGCTGTGAAAAACAGAATCGTTAGCGCTCACTAGAATGGTCATCAGATTTTACTGGAGCGTGCTATCTAGCTGATTATTTTTGCAGATGATTAATAGACAAATTCCTTACGTTTACCAATTTAGTTTGAATTTTTTGGAGTTACAGAAGTATGCGAAACCTGCAGATTACTACAGATTGTTCTGTTTTTTACAAATTCTGTTTTCGTGTGTTGCTTGCTTATTTCAATGCATCTATGAGTAATATTGGGAAGTATGAACCATAGAGAAGTTGGAATACAGTTGGTTTAACACCAATATAAACAAAGAATGAATTCATTGCAGTACCTTTGAGTAGTGGTTTGCTTTCCTATACTAACGGAGCTCACGAGATTTTTGTCTAAGTTTTGTGTTGTGAAGTTTTCAAGTTTTGAGTATTGCTTTGATGGACTATGGAACAAAGAGTGGAAAAAGCCTAAGCTTGGGGATGCCCATGGCACACCAAGGTAAAATTCAAGGACAACCAAAAACCTAAGCTTGGGGATGCCCCGGGAAGGCATCGCCTCTTTCGTCTTCATCCATCGGTAACTATACTCGGAGCTATATTTTTATTCACCACATGATATGTGTTTTGCTTGGAGCGTCTTGTATAATTTGAGTCTTTGCTTGTTAGTTTTCCACAATTATCCTTGCTGGACACACTTATTTGAGAGAGTTAAATATGGCCTAGGAATTGATAGAACACTCTATGTGCTTCACTTATATCTTTTGAGTTGAATAGTTTTTGCTCTAGTGCTTCACTTATATCTTTTAGAGCACGGTGGTGATAATATTTTGAAGAAATTGTTGAACTCTCATGGTTCACTTATATCCATTTGAGAGTCTATTAAAACCGCATGGCAATGTGCTTAGGCTATAAAACTAGTCTTTGCATGATAGACATCCAATATCAATGTAGTAAAAACTTTCACACTAAGTGCGTTGAATATGATGAGATGTTGGATGCTTGATAATTGTTTTGAGATATGAGGATAGTGATATTAGAGTCATGCTAGTGGAGTTATTATGAAATTGAGAAATGTTTGTGTTAAGGTTAGTGTTTCCCGTAGCATGCACGTATGGTGAACCGCTATGTGACGAAGTTAGAGCATGAGGTATTTGTAAAGTGTCAACCTTTGTGTGGAGGTCGGGGGCGCGCGATGGTTAACTCCTACCAACCTCCCCCCTAGGAGCATGCGTTGATTGCTTTGTTTTGATGACTCGTAGATTTTTGCAATAATTATATGAGTTCTTTGTGACTAATGTTGAGTCCATGGATTATACGCACTCTCACCCTTCCACCATTGCTAGCCTCTCTTGTATCGCGCAACTTTCGCCGGTACCATACACCCACTATATATCCTTCCTCAAAACAGCCACTATATCCTTCCTCAAAACAGCCACCATACCTACCTATCATGGCATTTCCATAGCCATTCCGACAAATATTGCCATGCAACTTTCCACTGTTCCGTTCATATGACACGCTTCATATTGTCATATTGCCATGCATGATCATGTAGTTGACATCGTATTTGTGGCAAGGCCACCATGCATATTTTTTCATACATGTCACTATTGATTGATTGCACATCCCGGTACACCACCGGAGGCATTCATATAGAGTCATATTTTGTTCTAGTATCGAGTTATAATATCGAGTTGTAATGAAAGTGTGATGATCATCATTACTAGAACATTGTCCTATGGGAGGAAAGGCTAAATCAATGAAGCCCCTCCACAAAAAAAAGGCCAAAGAGAAAAAAAAGAGGGCCAAAAAAAGGAAAGAAAAAAAAGGACAATTGCTACTATCTTTTCCCACACTTGTGCTTCAAAGTAGCACCATGTTCTTCATGATAGAGAGTCTCATGTTTAGCCACTTTCATATACTAGTGGGAATTTTCATTATAACTTGGCTTGTATATTCCAACGATGGGCTTCCTCAAATGCCCTAGGTCTTCATGAGCAAGCAAGTTGGATGCACAGCCACTAGTTTCTTTTGTCGAGCTTTCATACATATTTAGCTCTAGTGCATCTGTTGCATGGCAATCCCTACTCACTCACATTGATATCTATTGACGGGCATCTCCATAGCCCGTTGATACGCCTAGTCGATGTGGGACTATCTCCCTGCTTTTTGTCTTCTCCACAACCACCTCTCTATTCCACCCATAGTGTTATGTCCATGGCTCACGCTCATGTATTGCGTGAAAGTTGAAAGGTTTGAAAGAATAGAGTATGAAAACAAGTGCTTGGCTGAAATCGGGGTTGTGCATGATATGAATATTTTGCGTGATGAAGAGGAAGCATAGCCAGACCACATGATTTTGTAGGGATAACTTTCTTTAGCCATAGTATTTTGAGAAGACATGATTGCTTTGTTAGTATGCTTGAAGTATTATTATTTCTTATGTCAATATAGACTTTTGTCTTGAATCTTTCAGATCTGAACATTCATGCCACAATTAAGAGAATTACATTGAAAAACTATGTTGGTCAGCATAACACACCAAAAATTCTGTTTTTATCATTTACCTACTCGAGGACGAGCATGAATTAAGCTTGGGGATGCTTGATACGTCTCCAACGTATCTATATTTTTTTATTGTTCCATGCTATTATTTATGATGTTTTGGATGTTTAATGGGCTTTGTCATACACTTTCATAATATTTTTGGGACTAACCTACTAACCCAAAGGCCCAGTCCAGATTGTTGTTTTTTGCCTGTTTCAGGGTTTTACAGAAAAGGGATATCAAACGGAGTCCAAACGGAATGAAACCTTCGGGAGAGATATTTTTTGGAGAAAATCACGCACGGGAGACTTGAGAAACCCGGAGTAGGGGCCACGTGATGCCCACGAGGGTGGGGGG
>LR738714.1:103068266-103097532 GCA_902687465.1 Secale cereale | reverse complement strand
CCCCCCCCCCCCCGTCTAGGGCGCGCCCCCTACCGTTGGGTCCCAGGTAAGGCCCCTGGTGCCCTCCTTCCTCCTATATATACCTACGTACCCCGAAACCATCAGAAGAACAGAGAAAACCCTAGTTCCACAGCCGTAACCTTCTGTTCCCGTGAGATCCCATCTTGGGGCCTGTTCCGGAGCTCCGCTAGAGAGGGGATCTACCACGGAGTGCTTCTACATCATCATCATCACCTCACCATGAGTTTTGAGTAGTTTACCACAGACCTCCGGGTCCATAGCTAGTATCTAGATGGCTTCTTCTCTCTCTTTGGATCTCAATACAAAGTTCTCCTCGGTCTTCGAGGAGATCTATTCGATGTAATCTCTTTTTGCGGTGTGTTTGTTGAGATCTAATGAATTGTGGGTTTATGATCAAGATTATCTATGAGAAATATTATGGGTATCAAGACTAGCAAAGCTTTATGGGTAGGAAGAGGTAAAGTGGTGAGGTTGCAGCAGCGACTAAGCATAATATGGTGGCTAGCTTACGAGTACAAGAATAAGATGAGCATCTACGCAAACGGTCGCAACTAGTAGTGATCGCTAAAGATCCTGAACTACCTACGAGTCAAACATAACCCCACCATGTTCTCTTCTCAAAGTGAAAAGAGACAGTCACGGTTACCCACACAGTTGTGTGTTTTACTTCGGATCCTCTGTCAAGTTTTCTACAACCGGACATTAACAAATTCCAATCTGCCACATAACCGCGGGCACGGCTTTTGAAAGATTATAACCCTGCAGGGGTGTCTAAACTTAGCCCATCACAAGCTCTCATGATTAGCTGAAGTGATAAATATAATATCATCACCCCTTATCTTAGGGAAATCCGATCAGGCTCGGCATCCCGGTGCACAAGACATTTCGACAATGGTAAAACAAGTCCAGCTAGACCTCCTGGTGTGTCGACACCCTGATAGTAGCTGCGCGTATCTCGTCTCAGGCCACGACCGGATGGGTGAAGCTACGAGTAAAACCAAACCTCGGGTTTCCCCGTGGTGGCCCCGCAGGCTCCCCGTTTGGGACCAACACCATCAGCACTGACCCCCCTGCTATGTAGAAAGAATCCTCGGGTAGCACTAACTCCCTATGCAATTTAATT
This sequence comes from Secale cereale, assembly GCA_902687465.1. Classification (NCBI taxonomy): domain Eukaryota; kingdom Viridiplantae; phylum Streptophyta; class Magnoliopsida; order Poales; family Poaceae; genus Secale; species Secale cereale. The sequence continues at coordinate 103,096,388 of LR738714.1, read as the reverse complement.
AATTAATTTAAGTTGTTATTATGAGCAAATTAAAACCAATGTTGGGCCTTGCTGGAGGAGTTTTATTCAAAGACGAACTGTCAAGGGGGTCCCCATCCACCCATCGTGTAAGGAACGCAAAATCAAGGAACATAATGTTGGTTTATCGGCGCCTAAGGTGGCATGAGTGGAACAAAACACCGAGCAAAAGGCCAAGCCTTCCACCCATGCCCAGTATATAGGTGTGTTAATAATAATATAACATATTGTGATATTCCAACAACAAGTTCCCTCCTGGAACGATCTTCATCTTTACCTGCAACTAACAACGCTATAAGAGGGGCTGAGCAAGCAGGTAACATAGCCAAACAGTGGTTTTTCTAGGAAGGTGTCAAAGGTTAGAGGTTTCATGGCAACAAGGAGACGGCTGACAATAAACGATGGGTAGCGCGACATGTAATGATAGCATCGAGACAACTAAGCAAAGGCAATGATAGTAAAGGTATCCAAAGGTATGATCATCTTGCCTGGGACTCCGCAAGGGAGAAGAACAAGTCCATGAAGTAGACGAACAGAAACTCACAACTCCGAAACGAACCCGAAGCTAACGAGGGAAGCAAACCGGAAAGAAACAAGCAACACGGTAAACACACAAGCATAAGCATGTCATGATGCACAAGCAAATATGATGCATGTCCGGTTTAAATATGCATGGCATGGCAAAGTGCACAAACAAGTACTACAAGTTAAGTGGAGCTCAATATGCAACGAGTTGCATATTGACGAAACACCACATTTATTTATTTAGTTGACTCTCGTTTATTTACAAGACAAGGTTAAATGTTGGTTGACATGGCAAGAGGTGAAGCAAAACAAACTACCTATTTAGGCATGTTTTAAATGAGGCCGGAATGACAAACAACAATTCCGGAAAACCCCATATGCATGTTTAGCAATTTAAGCAAACAACAATTCACACATATAATGTTGTTAACATGATGCGGATGACATGATCAAGTTTATGCAATTTTTATTGAAAGTTGACATAAGAGATATGAAGCATTTGTCACCGTGGTGGAAAGAAAAGGTGCCACGACAACGAACCGAAAATGATGCCAGGCAACATATCGGTTCCGGTAACTCGTCGAGAGACCGGTGCAAAAGAAAGGTGGCGTGAGCGAGCGGAACAAGATGAAAGGTGGGGTGATCCCGTCACCGGGTTCCCACGAGTCGGCGACGAGGCAACCGAGGAGCATGACAAAAGTCGAAACGGGCACGGCGCACACAAGTGGAGCATCTCATACAACACAACAAGCAAACGACCACGTCATCGTCTCGGGTTATACCTTCGGAACATTTGTTTCGGGGCGGTTCGAGTCGTCGAGGGACGTAGTGGAAGTAGTCGTTCTCGCGAGTCGTGGTACATGTTTGTAGAGGGAAGTAGTCGTTCCGTTCGTAGTCGTGGTACTCGCTGTGTTCCGGATGGAAGGGGTACTTGGCGCATCCATGGGTCTCCGAGGTCGACGGTAGAGGACGTAGTCATTCTCGTTTCATCTCGAAGAGGTACTTGTCGCGTCGTAGTGGTACTTGTCGTCTTGGCGATTCCACGGCGGCGGTAGACGAACTTGGAGGGGTAACGGTAGTCGTTCACGATCGTCTTGTCATTTGGCGCCATCTTGGTCTTGGCGACGGTAGTGGTACACGGCGACGGTAGTGGTACTCGTTCGTAAATGTTCATGTCGTCATGTCGTGGTACTTGGCGATTCCGAAGACCGCGGTCGTCGGGGTACTTGCGTCCATGTAGGCGATGTTCTTGCTGGTCCAAAAACAAGACAAGAGGCCGAGGCAGGCGTCTTGGCGTCGGCGACGGAGCAGACGAGGTCGACGATACGGCTGCAGCGGCGCGCTCCGGCGAGGCAGAGGCGACACGGCGCGGCGACGGTGTGCTCCAGCGTGGCAGAGGCGGCACGGCGCGGTGGTCGGAGCAGGGCCCGAGGCGCACGGAGGTGGCTGGCCGCGGCGGGGACGCGGGATCCGGCCGGTGGAGGAGAGGAGGGGCGCGGCCGCTGCGGTGCTGCGGCCTGGAAGACGGGGCGCGGGCGCGCGCGCTGGAGGTAAGGCAGGGGCGGCGCCGGCGCTGTCTGGTCGGAGGGAGGCGTTGGGGGGGCGACGAGCCCCTGCAGGGTCGCGGCGGCGGACGCGGCTCCTGGCGCGGAGGAGGGAGGCGCTGGGCGCTCGAGGGAGACGGCGAGCCAGGCGCGGCTACGAGGAGGAGGGAGCGGGGGAACGAGCAGAGGGAGATCGAGGGAGCGAGGCGGCGGAGAGGCGCTGGATCGGGGGAGCGAGCGGGTTCGGGGGATCGGGCTGCTAGGGAGCTCTTGTGCGGGAGGACGAGGGGAGAGCGAGGGGGATGCGGGAGAGCGATGGCGGCGCGAGGGAGGATCGAAGAGAGAGGCTGCTGCGGGCTAGGGTTAGAGAAGGATGGGCCTGATGGGCAGGTTGGGCCAAAAGGAGGCCTGGGGTGCTGGGCTGGGTCCTCTCTTAAAATAAGAGTGAAAAGAAAAGAAAAGAACAAAAAACAGAGGATTAAAGAAAAGAAAGAGGGGGGGTTAGGAATAGAGTTTAGGCATGAGGGCAAATTTCTTGGACTCGCAAAAATGAGGGTGACCCAAGAAAAATAAGTGATCATGATTGAAAAAATTAAATTCAAAACCTTTGAATTTAATTCAAAAGGTTTGAACAAGGACTCGGATTTTCGAAGTGCCCAAAAATGTTCGAATTTTTGGAGGAGCCTCGATAAAAGGAAAAGGAAAACTTGGCAAGGTTTTGACGATGAAACTTGAAGTAGAAAAGGCATGGGGAAAATTATGGAAGTGTGTTGGGTTAATTCCAAACAAATGGAATATTTTAATATAGCTCCCTAAATATTGGGAGGATTTGTTATAAAGAGAAGTCACTCTTCCCTCGATTTAAATGGATCGAAGATCCACACAATTTATTTTGTTGAGATGCAAAAGAAATATGACATGATGGCATGATGACATGATGCAAAGCAAAATAAATAACACAAGCACAAAAGAAACACACGGGAGAACCCGGAACATCTGGAATCTCTGGAATCTTCTGGGACATCGGTCTTCGGGCGTCACAACTCTCCCACATTAACAGAGGATCTCGACCCGATATTCTAGAGATGGCATCGGTAAAAGAAAACGGGAGAGGAAGAGGTAAAACAAAGTTGCTTCTTTGACAAAAGAGTGAAACCACAAGCCTGAGAGGTTGAACAATCTTGAAAGAAAGAATAGAGTGGAGATGAATGAAGATGAAACACTCCGTTAGAAAAGAGGAACAAGGAGCATTATGAGAACCTTGTAGGTTGAAAGGCATGAAACAAGAGCTCATGAACCAGAAGAATATGAAGCCGCAACAGTATAGCCAAGGAAAATGAATGACAGAATTCGGACAGCACTCCGACTGAAAATGAAAGGAATTAACAAGAACTTGAGGAGATGGGAAGATACTTGAAGAAATCAACAACACACTGCCTCCGAAACAGTTAAAAGAATGGCACAAGATTAAGAAGGATTCAGACAGCACTCCGGTTGAAAAGAGAGGCAAACTAGATAAGATGACGGAACTAGAATGAAGAATACAACACTCCGGTTAAATGATAAGCAAGGGAAAGAACATGATCTCGATAAAAACGAGATGATGGTTTGGAGAGATCAACATCACAAAGCCTCCGGAACGAAGAATAGATGCTAGATCGTTGCGAAGAAAAGAACGGAGAAGAAAATGACAACTTCTCCCACGAATGAATATGAAAATCATCCTTACGAAGAAGGGTTGAATGGAGTTGTTGGAAAAATCAACAACGAAAACGAATAAGCTTGATGTGGGCTTATGGAAAACATCTTAAAATTAAGAGGTGACAACCAGCCACTGACGAAAACATTTAATTGGATTGAGATCAACAAGGAGACGAAAAACTTATTTCGCCGGAATGATAAATGAAGAACTTGGGTCATTTATAAGCACCATAATAGCAACAATCCTTACGGAAAGCTTTTAGGTGAATTATAGCACAAAATAACACCAAGAGATAAAAATGAGGGGTTGAAAGGATCTCCTAAAGAGAAAGAAATGATGGTTTTAAATATCTCATTCTTGATAACTCGTGAATCATGAAACATGAAGGAATTGTCAAGAATGACATAACACCATCTGAAAAGATAAGGTAGAAAGGATTGCAATTGGAATGCATGATGAAGAATGCTTGAGCTCCAACAAGAATCTTGATGAAGACTTCGAGGATGAATTAAAACATGATGAACCACCATGAGAACTCCGGTAATGAAAGCAGGAGAAGTGAAAGATGAGAAGAATAAGATTCAAGGCCTGCGATGAATTAGATGGAGCTTGAAATGATATAATTGAAATAACTTGGAGCTCCGGAAAACAAGATGAACAACTTAGAAACGAGAATATGATATGATGAACAAGGTCCAGACAAAAGAATTAAATCACCATGAAGGAATAAGAATAAGAATTATGTCACACATCTCCTTCACCAATTTAAATTGATGACAACCAAAGGATTTGGCATACTACTTATTCTCATTGGAAAGAATTAAAAAGATATCTCGCACAAATTTGGGTAAAACTTCAACAAACCACCGGTAGGATTATGAAAAGAACAAATGAATTGATACTATAAGAATGGAAGAGTAAACTTGAAAGAACCAGCATAAAAATATGGAGACGAACGAAGAGACATCAATGAAGAATGTTTGGAGGACGAAGTTGAAAACTGAGAACGAAGAAATCTTCTGAAACGATGGCCTTCGGTGGATCACAAAGAAAAGAATTCATGAAATGCTTCGGACGGGTATAAAAGAATTCCTCAGAATCTGAACAATAATTAGGATGGCATGAAGCTAGAACCACGAATCTTCAAGAGAACGGGCCAAGATTTAAGAGAAACACTTCTTCGGTCTCCAAATGTTGAGAGTGAAGACGAGAAATGCCATGAAGAATATCGAGATACTCCGGACGAATGACAAGAGGAAGGTGGAGCTAAAGATGGAAATAATTGAAAACAAGCTTGGAGAAGGCATGTGACTGATGGAAATCATTCTTACGTCACACTTTGAAAAGAATTTGAGAATAACTCCGGAAAAATAGAAGAGTCAGGTAAGATCCTGGAAAAGACCTGTGGGTTAGGGCCCACTAAAGAAATCACCGTTGAAAAAGATTGCTTAAGAGATATTGCACCGGTTAATTAAATGGCTTGAATAAGATGACAACCCTCAAAATAGCTTGACAGGATTAAGAAAGGAATTATGAATCTTCAACACTCCGGATATGAATAGCAAGAGGAGAATGATTAATTGGTGCACCGGAATAAGAAAGCATTGTGAAATGAGGAAAGGGATAAGATCAACACCGAAATCTTGAATTACATCCACCGGAGAAGAATATTAGAATTAAGAATGATGAACTTGAAACTCCTGAGCATCTTCATGAGGAATCACCGGATAAGGGCATTGAAGGAAAAGAATGAAGAAATATCACATGAATAAAATGGATATCTCATTTTAGAATTACTGACTCCAAGAAGAAAAAGGGAGGGAGGGCGGGGAAAAACAAAGATGACTTGGGATGACTGAAATAGACAAATCGTAAGATTTCTCAACGGCGTCCGTATGGAATAACTTGAAGAGAAGGCACACCGGTTGAAAAGGATTAACATGACAATCTTGATGGTCAAGAGGAATTAGCACTCCCACAGAAATATGAGAACACCGATTAGGAAAGGTATGGAATCAATATTTGACATCGAAGCAACTCGAATACCAGAATCAAAACAAAACAACGAATAGATATGTTGCAACATAATCTTCACAATATCATTCGAACAGAGAATTGAACGAATGAATTCCGTAGGTACATCAACTTGACGAGAAGCCACTTGGAGAACAAAAAATAAATAAAAGCAACAAGGATCAGATAGAACAAATACAAGATAGAAGCTTCGTCCCACATGTTCGTGCTGAAAGCTCATGGAACGTGTTACAAAAGGGTTTTGCAATCCCCGGATCAGCATAGCCAAGGACCCTTTAAGATGCAACTCTCGATCGGAACAAGCCCATAAAACCACTTCACTCAATGTAGAACCCCAAACTCCATATCATGCACTCGTTGGAAGAATGCCTACGAACTACTTGAAAACCCACCTATTAATTTCCGAAAGTTCCCAAATATGCAATCAGGTGTTGGGGATACAGGGGAAGCACCGCGCACTCAATTCTAATCCTACATCCAACTGTATCCATCCTTCAACACATAACCAGTTGTTTCCGGAAACCGTTTACCTCGGACCTTCGAAACGCATCTACTATACAAGCTATGGCAATACTCCCGAACTACCTCCCCAGTACTGGGTGATGTTGGGGTTATCTTTCCACTACCGCATAGGAGAGTTTTCGATGTCGGCCGTCTTAAGTATTCTAGAAATGCCGCGATACGTTTGTGACGACAACACCTCGGAGCTCAACTCCCCGGGACACTGCCACAACCCCTAATGACAGGAGGCATCGAGAACAATGTTCTCGTCACGAAGACATCGGAACAATCCAAACAATACTCGCGAGATCCTAAAAAAAATTTGGTGAATTTTTTAGAGTAGAAGAGACAAGAGAAATTGTCAGGAGTCCTCACCAGAGTGAAAAGAGATGAGGAGCAAAAGAAATCCTACTCTCCGATATATATATAGGACTCAAAACATTTTCAGTGTGTGCCTAGACTCATCCGTCAACGATGAGATCAATCAGTGGGGGCTTCTAGGTCGGAGAAGGCTCTGATACCAACTTGTAATGCCCAGGATGGGACTATACCTCCTACGTGTCGAGGCACGACTTAAAGGTATAAGCCCATTCTGGAATGATCTCAAGTTTGGTATCTTTGCCCGACTCATGTAAAAATAGGGATGAAATTGCAAAAGGGGATAGTTGGCTTACACTCGCTACTTCACACAATACATTACATAAGCAAGACATCATTCAAAACATCACAACCCGACTACGGGCGAAGATCCAAAAGAAAGATACCAAAACATAAAGCCACAGGTCTGAATCACCCCCAGTAGAAACCACTACTGATCGTCGAACACGTCACAAGCATACGGCCACTCTCTTCATCGAGCTTCCAGTGAAGTACTTGAACCAGCTCCTGCATCAATCTCGGCTGAACCTGCATCTGGTGTTGTAGTAACTGTGAGCCACGAGGACTCAGCAATCCCATAACCATGGGTATCACGACTAGCAAAGCTTTATGGGTAGGAAGAGGTAAAGTGGTGAGGTTGCAGCAGCGACTAAGCATAATATGGTGGCTAGCTTACGAGTACAAGAATAAGATGAGCATCTACGCAAACGGTCGCAACTAGTAGTGATCGCTAAAGATCCTGAACTACCTACGAGTCAAACATAACCCCACCGTGTTCTCTTCTCAAAGTGAAAAGAGACAGTCACGGTTACTCACACAGTTGTGTGTTTTACTTCGGATCCTCTGTCAAGTTTTCTACAACCGGACATTAACAAATTCCAATCTGCCACATAACCGCGGGCACGGCTTTTGAAAGATTATAACCCTGCAGGGGTGTCCCAACTTAGCCCATCACAAGCTCTCACGATTAGCTGAAGTGATAAATATAATATCATCACCCCTTATCTTAGGGAAATCCGATCAGGCTCGGCATCCCGGTGCACAAGACATTTCGACAATGGTAAAACAAGTCCAGCAAGACCTCCCGGTGTGTCGACACCCTGATAGTAGCCGCGCGTATCTCGTCTCAGGCCACGACCGGATGGGTGAAGCTACGAGTAAAACCAAACCTCTGGTTTCCCCGTGGTGGCCCCGCAGGCTCCCCGTTTGGGACCAACACCATCAGCACTGGCCCCCCTGCTATGTAGAAAGAATCCTCGGGTAGCGCTAACTCCCTATGCAATTTAATTAATTAATTTAAGTTGTTATTATGAGCAAATTAAAACCAATGTTGGTCCTTGCTGGAGGAGTTTTATTCAAAGATGAACTGTCAAGGGGGTCCCCATCCACCCATCGTGTAAGGAACGCAAAATCAAGGAACATAATGCTGGTTTATCGGCGCCTAAGGTGGCATGAGTGGAACAAAACACCGAGCAAAAGGCCAAGCCTTCCACCCATGCCCAGTATATAGGTGTGTTAATAATAATATAACATATTGTGATATTCCAACAACAAGTTCCCTCCTGGAATGATCTTCATCTTTACCTGCAACTAACAACGCTATAAGAGGGGCTGAGCAAGCAGGTAACATAGCCAAACAGTGGTTTTGCTAGGAAGGTGTCAAAGGTTAGAGGTTTCATGGCAACAAGGAGACGGCTGACAATAAAAGATGGGTAGCGCGACATGTAACGATAGCATCGAGACAACTAAGCAAAGGCAATGATAGTAAAGGTATCCAAAGGTATGATCATCTTGCCTGGGATTCCGCAAGGGAGAAGAACAAGTCCATGAAGTAGATGAACAGAAACTCACAACTCCGGAACGAACCCGAAGCTAACGAGGGAAGCAAACCAGAAAGAAACAAGCAACACGGTAAACACACAAGCATAAGCATGTCATGATGCACAAGCAAATATGATGCATGTCCGGTTTAAATATGCATGGCATGGCAAAGTGCACAAACAAGTACTACAAGTTAAGTGGAGCTCAATATGCAACGAGTTGCATATTGACGAAACACCACATTTATTTATTTAGTTGACTCTCGTTTATTTACAAGACAAGGTTAAATGTTGGTTGACATGGCAAGAGGTGAAGCAAAACAAACTACCTATTTAGGCATGTTTTAAATGAGGCCAGAATGACAAACAACAATTCCAGAAAACCCCATATGCATGTTTAGCAATTTAAGCAAACAACAATTCACACATATAATGTTGTTAACATGATGCGGATGACATGATCAAGTTTATGCAATTTTTATTGAAAGTTGACATAAGAGATATGAAGCATTTGTCACCGTGGTGGAAAGAAAGGGTGCCACGGCAACGAACCGAAAATGATGCCAGGCAACATATCGGTTCCGGTAACTCGTCGAGAGACCGGTGCAAAAGAAAGGTGGCGTGAGCGAGCGGAATAAGATGAAAGGTGGGGTGATCCCGTCACCGGGTTCCCACGAGTCGGCGACGAGGCAACCGAGGAGCATGACAAAAGTCGAAACGGGCACGGTGCACACAAGTGGAGCATCTCATACAACACAACAAGCAAATGACCACGTCATCGTCTCGGGTTATACCTTCGGAACATTTGTTTCGGGGCGGTTCGAGTCGTCGACGGACGTAGTGGAAGTAGTCGTTCTCGCGAGTCGTGGTACACGTTTGTAGAGGGAAGTAGTCGTTCTGTTCGTAGTCGTGGTACTCGCTGTGTTCCGGATGGAAGGGGTACTTGGCGCATCCATGGGTCTCCGAGGTCGACGCTAGAGGACATAGTCGTTCTCGTTTCATCTCGAAGAGGTACTTGTCGCGTCGTAGTGGTACTTGTCGTCTTGGCGATTCCACGGCGGCGGTAGACGAACTTGGAGGGGTAACGGTAGTCGTTCACGATCGTCTTGTCATTTGGCGCCATCTTGGTCTTGGCGACGGTAGTGGTACACGGCGACGGTAGTGGTACTCGTTCGTAAATGTTCATGCCGTCATGTCTTGGTACTTGGCGATTCCGAAGACCGCGGTCGTCGGGGTACTTGCGTCCATGTAGGCGATGTTCTTGCTGGTCCAAAAACAAGACAAGAGGCCGAGGCTGGCGTCTTGGCGTCGGCGACGGAGCAGACGAGGTCGACGATGCGGCTGCAGCGGCGCGCTCCGGCGAGGCGGAGGCGACACGGCGCGGCGGCGGTGTGCTCCAGCGTGGCAGAGGTGGCACGGCGCGGCGGTCGGAGCAGGGCCCGAGGCGCACGAAGGTGGCTGGCCGCGGCGGGGACGCGGGATCCGGCCGGTGGAGGAGAGGAGGGGCGCGGCCGCTGCGGTGCTGCGGCCTGGAAGACGGGGCGCGGGCGCGCGCGCTGGAGGTAAGGCAGGGGCGGCGTCGGTGCTGTCTGGTCGGAGGGAGGCGTTGGGGGGGCGACGAGGCCCTACAGGGTCGCGGCGGCGGACGCGGCTCCTGGCGCGGAGGAGGGAGGTGCTGGGCGCTCGAGGGAGACGGCGAGCCAGGCACGGCTACGAGGAGGAGGGAGCGGGGGAACGAGCAGAGGGAGATCGAGGGAGCGAAGCGGCGGAGAGGCGCTGGATTGGGGGAGCGAGCGGGTTCGGGGGATCGGGCTGCTAGGGAGCTCCTGTGCGGGAGGACGAAGGGAGAGCGAGGGGGATGCGGGAGAGCGATGGCGGCGCGAGGGAGGATCGAAGAGAGAGGCTGCTGTGGGCTAGGGTTAGAGAAGGATGGGCCTGATGGGCAGGTTGGGCCAAAAGGAGGCCTGGGGTGCTGGGCTGGGTCCTCTCTTAAAATAAGAGTGAAAAGAAAAGAAAAGGAAAAAAACAGAGGATTAAAAGAAAAGAAAGAGGGGGGGGTTAGGAATAGAGTTTGGGCATGAGGGCAAATTTCTTGGACTCGCAAAAATGAGGGTGACCCAAGAAAAATAAGTGATCAAGATTGAAAAAAATTAAATTCAAAACCTTTGAATTTAATTCAAAAGGTTTGAACAAGGACTCGGATTTTCGAAGTGCCCAAAAATGTTCGAATTTTTGGAGGAGCCTCGATAAAAGGAAAAGGAAAACTTGGCAAGGTTTTGACGGTGAAACTTGAAGTAGAAAAGGCATGGGGAAAATTATGCAAGTGTGTTGGGTTAATTCCAAACAAATGGAATATTTTAATATAGCTCCCTAAATATTGGGAGTATATGTTATAAAGAGAAGTCACTCTTCCCTCGATTTAAATGGATCGAAGATCCACACAATTTATTTGGTTGAGATGCAAAAGAAATATGACATGATGGAATGATGACATGATGCAAAGCAAAATAAATAACACAAGCACAAAAGAAACACGGGAGAACCCGGAACATCTAGAATCTCTGGAATCTTCTGGGACGTCGGTCTTCGGGCGTCACAGCTATAGTTCATCACGAAGCTTTTATAGCTTGGTGGTAGTGATTGAAGAACTCTATCAATACCACTATTTTCGTCAACTTTCCAGCCAAGTTGAGTCATATGATTGTACTACCCAGACATTCTGAGCAAGTGTTCACTGATAGAACTGTTCTCCTCTATCTTATAGTTGTAGAACTTATTGGAAATCTCATATTTCTCAATCCGGCCATTTTCTTGAAATATTAACTTCAACTCCTGGAACATCTCATATGCTCCATGACGTTCAAAATGCCGTTGAAGTCCCGGTTCTAAGCCGTAAAGCATGGCACACTGAACTATCGTGTAGTCACCAAAACGAGCTTGCCACACGTTCATGACGTCCGGAGTTGCTCCTACAGCAGGCTTGTTACCTAGCGGTGCTTCAGGGACATAATTCTTCTGTGTAGCAATGAGGATAATCCTCAAGTTACGGACCCAGTCCGTGTAGTTGCTACCAACATATTTCAACTTAGCTTTCTCTAGGAACGCATTAAAATTTAACGGAACAACATCACGGGCCATCTATCTACAACAACATAGACATGCAAAATACTATCAGGTACTAAGTTCATGATAAATTAAAGTTCAATTAATCAAATTACTTAAGAAATCCCACTTAGACAGACATCTCTCTAATTATCTAAGTGATCACGTGATCCATATCAACTATACCATGTCCGATCATCACGTGAGATAGAGTAGTTTTCAATGGTAAACATCTTATGTTGATCATATCTACTATAGGATTCACGCTCGACCTTTCAGTCTCCACTGTTCCGATGCCATATCTGCATATGCTAGGCTCGTCAAGTTTAACCCGAGTATTCTGCGTGTGGAAAACTGGCTTGCACCTATTGTATGTGAACGTAGAGCTTATCACACCCGATCATCACGTGGTGTCTCGGCACGACGAACTTTCGCAATGGTGCATACTCAGGGAGAACACTTATACCTTGAAATTTAGTGAGAGATCATCTTATAATGCTAGCATCGGTCTAAGCAAAATAAGATGCATAAAAGATAAACATCACATGCAATCAATATTAGTGATATTATATGGCCATCATCATCCTGTCCCTTTGATCTTCATCTACAAGGCACCGTCATGATCACCATCGTCACTAGCGCGACACATTGATCTCCATCATAGCATCGTTGTCGTCTCGCCAACTATTTCTTCTACAACTATCGGTACCGCTTAGTGATAAAGTAAAGCAATTACATGGTGATTGCATTTCATACAATAAAGCGACAACCATATGGCTCTTGCCAGTTCCCGATTACTTTGTTACAAAACATGATCATCTCATACAATAAAATTTAGCATCATGTCTTGACCATATCACATCACAACATGCCCTGCAAAAACAAGTTAGACGTCCTCTACTTTGTTGTTGCAAGTTTTACGTGGCTGCTACGGGCTTAGCAAGAACCATTCTTACCTACGCATCCAAACCACAACGCTATTTCGTCAAGCATGTGTTGCTTTAACCTTCACAAGGACCGGGCGTGGCCACACTTGATTCAACTAAAGTTGGAGAAACTGACACCCTCCAGCCACCTGTGTGCGAAGCACGTCGGTAGAACCAGTCTCGCGTAAGCGTACGCGTAATGTCGGTCCGGGCCGCTTCATCCAGCAATACCGCCGAATCAAAGTATGACATGCTGGTAAGTAGTATGACTAGTATCGTTCACGACTCACTTGTGTTCTACTCGTGCATATAACATATACGCATAACCTGGCTCATGATGCCACTATTGGGGAACGTAGTAATTTCAAAAAAGTCCTACGCACATGCAAGATCATGGTGATGCATAGCAAAGAGAGGGGAGAGTGTGTCTACGTACCCTTGTAGACCGAAAGCGGAAGCGTTTATCAATGCGGTTGATGTAGTCGTACACCTTCATGATCCGTCCCAATCTAGCACCGAACGTACGGCACCTCCGCGTTCAGCACACGTTCAGCTCGATGGCGTCCTCTCCTTCTTGATCCAGTAAGACAGGCGAAGTAGGAGATGAGTTCCGGCGGGACGACGGCGTGGTGGCGGTTGTTGATGAAGAACAATCTCTGCATGGCTTTGCCAAGCACTACAGAAACTAGACGGAGGATAAACTAGAGGGTGGGGGTTGCCGGCACACGGCTTGGTGTATCTTGATGTGTCTTAGGTGCTAGCCCTGCCCCTCTATTTATATGTTGAGCCTTGGGGTCGAAACTTGGAGTAAAAGCCTCCACAAAGTCGGTTTCACCCGAAAGGCAAGAGTCCTTCTCGGACTCCAGGGTCGGACGCCAGGGTTCTCGGACTCCAGGGCCGGACGCCAGGGACCCTGGCGTCTGGCCCCTGGACTCCGCAAAACTTCCTTTTGCGCTTTTCAAAAACCTTGTGGGCTTTCCCCTTTGGCCCAAATAAAGTGTTCTCGTACCCAAACATTTCGGGAAACATCCGGAACCCCTTCCGATGAATTCTAGAACCCTTCCGAAGGCCAAACACTATTATCCAATATATCAATCTTTATCTCCGGACCATTCCAGAGTTCCTTGCCATGTCCGTGATCACATACGGGAATCCGAATAACATTCGGTTACCAACATACATAACTCATTCAATACTATATCGTCAACGAACATTAAGCGTTCGGACCCTACGGGTTTGAGAACTATGTAGACATGACCGAGACATCTCTCCGGTCAATAACCAATAGCGGAACCTGGATGCCCATATTGGCTCCTACATATTCTACGAAGATCTTTATAGGTCGAACCGCATAACAACATACGTTGTTCCCTTTGTCATCGATATGTTACTTGCTCGAGATTCGACCGTCGGTATCATCGTACCTAGTTCAATCTCGTTACCTGCAAGTCTCTTTACTCGTTCCGTAATACATCATCTTGTGACTAACTCATTAGTCATTTGCTTGCAAGGCTTATTATGATGTGCATTACCGAGAGGGCCCAGAGATACCTCTCCGACACTCGGAGTGACAAATCCTATTCTTGATCTATGCCAACACCACAAACACCTTCAGAGACACCTGTAGAGCATCTTTATAATCACCCAGTTATTGTGACATTTGATAGCACACAGGGTGTTCCTCCAGTATTTGGGAGTTGCATAATCTGATAGTCATAGGAACATGTATAAGTCATGAAGAAAGCAATAGCAGTAAAAACTAGACGATCAAGTTGCTAAGCTAACGGATGGGTCAAGTCAATCACATCATTCACCAATGATGTGATCCCGTTAATAAAATGAAAACTCATGTCTATGGCTAGGAAACATAACCATCTTTGATTCAACGAGCTAGTAAAGTAGAGGCATACTAGTGACACTTTGTTTGTCTATATATTCACACATGTATTATGTTTCTGGTTAATCCAATTCTAGCATGAATAATAAACATTTATCATGATGTAAGGAAATATAAATAACAACTTTATTATTGCCTCTAGGGCATATTTCCTTCAACTGCCCCCTGGGAGGTCTTGCTGTCGCCCGCCTCGCGAGGCTTGGCCCCTCACCGGGGTCTTGAGTTGTTGTTGCTGAAGTTGGGACGTACCAGGCCGCTGAAGGAGCCACATCACGGGCCGCAGGCGGGCAAGCCTAAGTACCCCCGTTCCCAGGACGCCGACAGTAGCCCCCGGGCCCAAGCTGCGCACGGACCTGGCTTCGTGGCAAAGCCAAAGGGGCAAGAGCGAAGCACCGCGGGCCCCAAACGCCTGCGGCCTTGGTCAACGCATGGCGACTTTATTGGACATGGGCGTCTCCGCTTCCCGATGCTTCCTCGGCAACTGCCCATTTTGACAAGACCCTGCTGCATGCACAGAAGAAACATCATTACGCGAGATCGTGGAGGCTGATGGTTGGCCTCCTCTAGGCTATAAATGGGTAGGGGGTGAAGTCCCCATTGCGCATCTCCTTCTTCTTGTCGCTCGCTTCTCCTTCTTCCTCCTTCCCTCACCCTCTTGTTGCAACTTCCATTGTGCCAATAAGAAGGTTCTTTGCTGCTGAGAAAGGAAAGACTCCATGAGGAGTGGGAAGCGCTCCCGCCAAAGAAGAGGTTCAGTTTCCCCTACGGTGCTGGCGAGAGGCGGGAGGTGACGAGGCCTTGGTGCGAGCGACCCCCTCCTGGGTACCCGCTGCCCTTGCATTCCCAAGGGCAAGGGCCCGTGCTCCGTGCTGCTTGCATCGTGGTCGAGGTCGTCCTGCTGGGGCTGTTGGTCCTCGAACTCACGTCGATGGCTCCTCACGTGAGTTCTTGGTATGGACAGCGATGCCGCCACCCTCTTGGATTCGGTTCCCGAAGTTCTTCACCGAGCCGATGCCGGTGAGGGGGGCTACCAAGCTGTGGTTGCAGCACGTTGGGTGCCACAACCGAGCTACGGAGGTGGAGGTTGAGGTCGTCCCCCCGGCAGGTGTCTTCATGACTCAAGGATGGGGTGAAGTCGCCCGCATGTGCCCCCCTGATGGAGTCTCCGTCGTCCAATTTGAGTTCGATGGAACCTGCACGTTGTTCTTCAAGGTCTTTGATGAGGAAGGATGCCGCCAGGAGTGTTGCCCTGGTGGGAGCCGCCAAGGAGGCACAACGACAAGTGCTATGCCTGCTCTCGTTCCCGCCGTCAGCTCCCCTAGCAGGAGCTATGGCCCTTGGGAGTCCAGCAGTTCTCCCGAGGCTGACGAGTCTCCGGAGACGAGCGACGACAGCTACGTGCCTCCAAGCTCACGCCGTGCCCGGAGTGCGGCAGCTGCACGAGCTCGTCGCCGATGGTGACTTTAGCGGGGTCCGAGATGGCCTCTCGTGGCCCACTTTTGATGATGGCGTCGGCGGTGGCAGTCGTAGTTAGGGTCTCTTGAAATCTCTTTCTTTTGCTCCCTGCGGGAAAAATCAAAGCCAACCCCATGGGGGCGTGTAAAGAATTGGTAATGATTTTGCTCCGATGCTTATAATCCTTGCTAAGGAACCATGTTTCCAAGTCTCGCTCCAGAAGTGTCCCTCCTTTTTACCCTTTTAGTAGCTTTGTGCTCTATGCCGGCAGGTCCCAGTCCCAAGGCAAGCTTCAGCCGTCGCTGGTATGCCAGATCGTGATGCCATGGTCAAGGCCAGGAGGTGAGCGGCCTGGGGTCCGGTAAGAGCTCATGAGGCGCGATGCTCAAGAGGTCCCCCTTGGCGTGCAAGCAGCTTTCGGAGGCTAAAAAGAGAGGCGGCATTGCCCAAGCATGACTATGGAAACCAAACTTGTCGAGTGATAGCGGCATGCCAGTTGGGTGCATGACTTATCTTGACGGGCCTGAGGAGATTCTCCATGCGGTGCGCCTGGGTCGCTCTTGACGCAGCGTGACTGAGATTTCGCGATTTCCTTCGTGCTTGCCTTAGAGTTCCGCGTCGGCAGAGCCCGACCCCGCGCATACCTCAGCCGCCACTGGCTCGTCCGGATCGCCAGGACGAGACCAGGGAGTGAGGGGCTACGAGGCCAATTAGGCCCCTAAGGCGCGATGCTCAGGGGTCCCCCTTGACATACGAATAGCCCTCGGGAAGGAAATGCTGGACTAGGCCTTGGTGTTCTGCGTCGGCACGGCCCGACCCCGCGCATACCTCAGCAGCCGCTAGTTTGTCTGGATCGCCAGGACAAGACCAGGGATTGAGGGGCTACGTGGCCAGTTAGGCCCCTGAGACGCGATGCTCAGGGGTCCCCCTTGACGTATGAACAGACCTTAGCTCCCTGAGCTGGCCTCCCCTTCTCCCGCTCTTCTTGGTGCTCTGCGTCCTCGGGTCCCGACCCTCAAGCGGAGCTCAACCGCCGCTGGTATGCCAGGTCGCGATGCCGTGGACAAGGCTAGGGGGTGAGGGCTGGAGAGTCAGTAGGAGCCCCTGAGGCGCGATGCTTAGAGCCCCCCCCCCCTTTAACGCGCAAGCGAATTACGTGAGAAGGAGAAACCGGCAAGGTCGCCTGCCGTAGAGCTCCTGAGATTCCTGCGGGTTAGTCTGATGAAACAACCCAGCTTAAAACCATGCCTACCATTGGGCCACTGATCGTTCCGCGGCAAGATGAAGGCACCGAGGACCTGGTGAGGTGACGTGAGCGAGGCAGGCCGTGAGTCAGAGCTCGATCTCTCGGATTTGTCAGTGTTGCAGGGACGGACCCGAGCACAAGCGTCGTGCCAACGTGTGAAGCCCTTGTTGCAGGATGAGCAGAAGTCCGTTTGGCAGCGAGGGAGGCCAAAAGGGTGGATGAGTGAGTAGGTGATGATCATGAGGTAATCCATAAGAGGAAATGATCTAATCCAAGTGACGTAAAATGCGATGCATGCCACTATGACGGACCCATGTGGCATGGGGATGATGCAGCCCGAGGGGCACCCCCAATAGAGTAAACTAGAGATGAAAAAAGGATACACATCGCAGGGGCAAGCCCATGCGACTTGCGGATGATTGCAGCCCGAGGGGCGCCCCCAACTGAACAAACTGAAACAAAGTCACCTGGCACCGATGCTGGAGTGGTGTTGATGTAGCTGAAGATGCTCGCTATAGATGTCGATCCTCACGAGCCGCCTGACTCCGGGGCCTCGCGAGGCTCCGGGGGTTCCGAGAGCTTGGGAAGAACCGATGCCACTTCCACCAAGATCTCCTGATGTCTGGCCTCGCGAGCCGCCTGGACTTCCCGTATGTGGCGCTGGTGCAGGGCCGCCTAGTTCGGCAGGCCGAAGGGCATGCAAACGTAGTTGTGAGAAGGGCCCTCGCACCGGCCTAGCTGAGATGGCCAGTAGAGCTCCTTAGACACGATCCTATTGAGTCCTGGGATGTTGATGCAGACACGTAGTCTGTCGCTCGAGCCTGGGACGACAGCTCCGCTCCGGGGTGCTGGGAGGCGCTCGCCCCGCATCGCCCATGGTACCTGCAAGTATTCGATGGTCTGGTTGATGAACTCATGAGCGCTTGGTGCCGCACGCCTTGAGTCCCCCGGAGGGAAGCGTGCGGTCAAGCACGCCTCCACATGGTGCCCAAGCGCCTCCCTTGAGACATTGGCCAGGTCAGAGGCCCCCAGAGGAGAGCCCCTGAGCCCAGCCTGAGGGGGGCGCCAGCCGTGCCTTCCTATGCGAGGGAGGGAGGCGCCCCATCCATGGGCGCGGATCCTAAGGCACGGTCGCAGAGTGCTGCATCTTCGTGAGACTCCAGGGCGAGTAGCTGCTTCTTCTTCTTCTTCGGGATAGCTTCTGGGGGTAGATTGTGTCTTCGTTGTCGGGGTCTTCGAACGCCGCAGCCTGGTAAGCGCGCTCGAGGGAGCACACTGCATCCTTTTCTTTGCAAGCGACGGTGATGATGTCCCGGCTCCCTGGCATCTTGAGGATGTTGTAGCCATGGTGGGTCATGGCCATGAACTTGGCTAGGGCTGGATATCCAAGGATGGCGTTGTACGAGAGGCGGATATGAGCGACGTCAAAGTCGATGAGCTCGGTGTGGTACTTGTCGCAGGTGCCAAAGGTAACGGGGGGGCGGATCTATCCGATTGGGGTGGTGGAGCCGTCGGTCACTCCTGAGAAAGGCCTGGTGGGTTGCAGCTGGTCATAAGGTACTTGGAGACGGTCAAATGTGTCGACGGAGAGAACGTTGAGCCATGCACCGCCATCGATGAGGGTCTTGGTGACTTGGATGTTGCTAATGACGGGTGAGCAGAGCATTGGGAGGGCGCTGACGGTTGCCGCGCACTTAAGCTGGTCAGCGAAGCAGAAGGTGATGGCGCACTTGGACCACTTGAGCGGTCGTGTGGCTTCTATCCTGGGAAGAGTTGCGTTTACTTCTCGGGCGAACTGCTTGAAGAGGTGCTGAGAGGCTGGAACCTGCGCACCGCCCAAGATGCAAGCGATGGAGCGAGGCTCCTGGAAGCCCCATGCCCCTCGTCTTGGTCGTCATTCCTTCATGGTGGTGGCAGCGGAGGGAGGCCGGCCTTGCCCTGAGGACGGTCCTCATGAGGCAGGTCCCTCCAGGCACCCTCACGAGGACGGTCCCCCCAGGCACCCTCGTGAGGCTGACCGTGCCAGCTGTCCTCACGAGGCTGGTCACGCCACTCTTGACGGGGGCCGCGGTCATCCCAGCGCCCCCGGTCTAGCTTCCTCCACGGCCGTAGCCCCGGTCACTGCGCTCGAGGCGTCGGCCGATGCGACCGTCGTGGATGGCCCTGAGCTCTTGGCAGTCATTGGTGTTGTGGTTGTGCACGTTGTGGAAGGCACAGAATGGGCGGCTGCTCTTGGATGACTCTGGGTGGTCGTGGCCATGCTTCATCTCCGGTTCGGCCACCAGCACAGCCACCTCCTTGCGCTTCACGTCCTTGGCCTTGGCCTTATTGTCTTCAAGATCAGCAGTGGGGAGCTCGACGAGGGAAAGGCGCCCCTCCTCAGCTCTGGTGCACTTGGTCGCAAGGTTGAACAGCTCCAGGGCCGTGGATAGATCTTCATGGATGGCGAGCTCATCCTTCATCATGACATCGTGGGCCCCATCACAGAACGCTGGGATGATGGCCTCATCCGTGACCTTGGTGATCTTGACGCGGACACTGTTGAAGCGCCGGATGAACTTCTGCAGGGTCTCTCCTGGTTGTTGCTTGATGCGCCGCAGGTCACCTGCGGCCGGCGGGCGGTTGCGGGTGCCCTGGAAATTGGCTATGAAATGCTCGCGCATCTCACCCCAGGAGGAGATCAATCCCGTGGGCAGGTTCAGGAGCCACGAGCGCGCGCCATCCTTGAGGGCCATGGGGAACCAGTTCTCCATGATCTTCTCATCGCCGTTGGATGCCTCGATGCTCAGCTCGTAGAGCTGCATGAACTCGGTAGTGAAGGAAATATGCCCTAGAGGCAATAATAAAGTTGTTATTTATATTTCCTTATATCATGATAAATGTTTATTATTCATGCTAGAATTGTATTAACCGGAAACTTAGTACATGTGTGAATACATAGACAAAACAGAGTGTCCCTAGTATGCCTCTACTAGACTAGCTCATTGATCAAAGATGGTTATGTTTCCTAACCATAGACATGAGTTGTCATTTGATCAACGGGATCACATCATTAGGAGAATGATGTGATGGACAAGACCCATCCGTTAGCATAGCACTATGATCGTTTAGTTTTACTGCTATTGTTTTCTTCATGACTTATACATGTTCCTATGACTATGAGATTATGCAACTCCCGAATACCGTAGGAACACCTTGTGTGCTATCAAACGTCACAACGTAACTGGGTGATCATAAAGATGCTCTACAGGTGTCTCCGAAAGTATTCGTGGTGTTGGCATAGATCAAGATTAGGATTTGTCACTCCGAGTGTCGGAGAGGTATCTCTGGGCCCTCTCGGTAACACACATCACAATAAGCCTTGCAAGCAAAAGACTAATGAGTTAGTCACGAGATGATGTGTTACGGAACGAGTAAAGAGACTTGCCGGTAACGGGATTGAACTAGGTATAGAGATACCGACGATCGAATCTCGGGCAAGTAACATACCGTTTGACAAAAGGAACAACGTATGTAGTTATGCGGTTCTGACCGATAAAAGATCTTCGTAGAATATGTAGGAGCCAATATGAACATCCAGGTTCCGCTATTGGTTATTGACCGGAGATGAGTCTCGGTCATGTCTACATAGTTCTCGAACCCGTAGGGTCCGCACGCTTAACGTTTGATGACGATCGGTATTATGAGTTTATGAGTATTGATGTACCTAAGGTAGTTCGGAGTCCCGGATGAGATCACGGACATGACGAGGAGTCTCGGAATGTCCGAGACATAAAGATTGATATATTGGACGGCTATATTCGGACACCGGAAGTATACCGGAAAAGTTTCGGATTTATCGGGAATGCCGGAGGGGGTTACCGGAACCCCCTACGAGAGGGGATGGTCCATAGTGGGCCTAAAGGGAAAGAGAGAGGCAGCCCATAGGGCTGGCCGGCGCCCCCACCTAGGGTTCCTAGTTGGACTAGGATTGGGGGGGGGGGGCGCCACCTCTCCTATTCCTTTCCCCCTTCTTCCTTTCGGTGAATCCTACTAGGAATAGGATTGCAATCCTATTCCTAGTAGGACTCCTTCCCTATTACCAGCATGTCATACTGCTTACCAGCATGTCATACTTTGCTTCGGCGGTATTGTGAGATGAAGCGGCCCGGACCGACATTACGCGTACGCTTACGCGAGACTGGTTTCACCGTTACGAGCACTCATTGCTTAAAGGTGACTGGCGGGTGTCTGTCTCTCTCACTTTAGCTGAATCAAGTGTGGCTACGCCCGGTCCTTGTGAAGGTTAAAACAGCACATACTTGACGAAACATCGTTGTGGTTTTGTATGCGTAGGTAAGAACGGTTCTTGCTAAGCCCGTAGCAGCCACGTAAAACTTGCAACAACAAAGTAGAGGACGTCTAACTTGTTTTTGCAGGGCATGTTGTGATGTGATATGGTCAAGACATGATGAGTTATACGGTTTTGTATGAGATGATCATGTTTTGTGAGGGTGATCATGACGGTGCTTTGGAGATGGAGATCAAAAGCACAAGATGATGATGGCCATATCATGTCACATATTTTGATTGCATGTGATGTTTATCTTATTATGCTTCTTATTTTGCTTAGATCGACGGTAGCATTATAAGATGATCCCTTACTAAATTTCAAGGTATAAGTGTTCTCCCTGAGTATGCACCGTTGCGAAAGTTCGTCGTGCCGAGACACCACGTGATGATCGGGTGTGATAAGCTCTACGTTCAAATACAACGAGTGTAAGCCAGTTTTGCACACGCAGAATACTCGGGTTAAACTTGACGAGCCTAGCATATACAGATATGGCCTCGGAACACTGGAGACCGAAAGGTCGAGCGTGAATCATATAGTAGATATGATCAACATAAGATGTTCACCATTGAAAACTACTCCATCTCACGTGATGATCGGACATGGTTTAGTTGATTTGGATCACGTGATCATTTAGATAACCAGAGGGATGTCTATCTAAGTGGGAGTTCTTAAGTAATATGATTAATTGAACTTTAATTTATCATGAACTTAGTCCTGGTAGTATTAGCATATCTATGTTGTAGATCAATAGCTCGCGATGTTGCTCCCCGTTTATTTTTCATATGTTCCTAGAGAAAACCAAGTTGAAAGATGTTAGTAGCAATGATGCGGAATTGTTCCGTGATCTGAGGATTATCCTCATTGCTGCACAGAAGAATTATGTCCTTGATGCACCACTAGGTGACAGACCTATTGCAGGAGCAGATGTAGACGTTATGAACGTTTTGACAAAAGCTCGATATGATGACTACTTGATAGTTTAGTGCACCATGCTTTACGGCTTATAACCGGGACTTCAAAAACGTTTTGAACGCCACGGAACATGTAAGATGTTCCAAGAGTTGAAATTAGTATTTCATACTCATGCCCGTGTCAAGAGGTATAAGACCTCTGACAGTACTTTGCCTACAAGATGGAGGAGAATAGCTCAACCAGTGAGCATGTGCTCAGATTGTCTGGGTACTACAATTACTTTAATCAAGTGGGAGTTAATCTTCCAGATAAGATAGTAATTGACAAAGTTCTCTAGTCACTATCACCAAGTTAGTAGAACTTCGTGATGAACTATAATATGCAAGGGATGACGAAAGGAATTCCCAGCTCTTCGCGATACTGAAGTCGGCGAAGGTAGAAATCATGAAAAAGCATCAAGTGTTGATGGTTAACAAGACCACTTGTTTCAAGTAAAGGGCAAAGGGATAGAAGGGGAACTTCAAGAAGAATGACAAGCAAGTTGTCACTCCCGTGAAGAAACCCAAAGCTAAACTCAAGCCTGAAACAAGTGCTTCTACTGCAAAGGAAATGGTCACTAGAAGTGGAACTGCCCTGGATATTTGGCGGATAAGAAGGATGGCAAAGTGAACAAAGGTATATTTGATATACAGATTATTGATGTGTATTTTACTAGTGTTCATAGCAACCCCTCGGTATTTGATATTGGTTCAGTTGCTAAAGAGTAGTAACTCGAAATGGGAGTTGCATAATGAACAGAAACTAGTTAAAGGATGAAGTGACGATGTGTATTGGAAGTAGTTCCAAGATTGATATGATCATCATCGCACACTCCCTATACTTTCGGGATTAGTGTTGAACCTAAATAAGTGTTATTTGGTGTTGAGCATGAATATGATTTGATCATGTTTATTGCAATACGGTTATTCATGTAAGTTAGAGAATAATTGTTGTTCTGTTTACATGAGTAAAACCTTCTATGGTGATACACTCAATGAAAATGGTTTGTTGGATCTCGATCGTGTGATACACATATTCATAATATTGAAGCCAAAAGATGCAAGGTTAATAATGATAGTACAACTTATTTGTGGCACTGCCGTTTAGGTCATATTGGTGTAAAACGCATGAAGAAACTCCATAATGATGGACTTTTGGAATCACTTGATTATGAATCACTTGGTGCTTGCGAACCATGCCTCATGGGCAAAATGACTAAAACTCCGTTCTCCGGAACTATGGAGCGAGCAACAGATTTGTTGGAAATCATACATACTGATGTATATGGGCCAATGAGTGTTGAAGCTCGCGGCGGGTATCGTTATTTTCTGACCTTCACTGATGATTTGAGCAGATATGAGTATATCTACTTAATGAAGCACAAGTCTGAAAGATTTGAAATGTTCAAAGAATTTCAGAGTGAAGTGGAGAATCATCGTAACAAGAAAATAAGAGTTTCTACGATATGATCGTAGAGATAAAATATTTGAGTTAGCGAGTTTGGCCTTCAATAAAAACAAATGTGAAATAGTTTCACTACTCACGCCACCTGGAACACCATAGTATAATGGTGTCCGAACGTCATAACCGTACTTTATTAGATATGGTGCGATCGATGATGTCTCTTACCGATCTACCACTATCGCTTTTTGGGGTTATGCATTAGAGACAGCTACATTCACGTTAAATTGGGCACCATCTAAATCCGTGGAGATGACACCGTATGAACTGTGGTTTGATAAGAAACCTAAGCTGTCATTTCTTTAAGTTTGGGACTGCGATGCTTATGTGAAAAAGTTTCAACATGATAAGCTCGAACCCAAATCGGAGAAGTAAATCTTCATAGAATACCCAAAAGAAACTGTTGGGTACACCTTCTATCACAGATCCGAAGGCAAGATCTTTGTTGCTAAGAGTGGATCCTTTCTAGAAAAAGAAGTTTCTCTCGAAAGAAGTGAGTGGGAGGAAAGTAGAACTTGATGAGGTAATTGTACCTTCTCCCGGATTGGAAAGTAGTACATCACAGGAAATTGTTCCAGTGATTCCTACACCAATTAGTGAGGAAGTTAATGATAATGATCATGAAACTTCGGATCAAGTTTCTGCTGAACGTCATAGATCAACCAGAGTACGTTCCGCACTAGAGTGGTACGGCAACCCAGTTCTGGAAATCATGTTACTAGACCATGATGAACCTACGAACTATGAGGAAGCGATGATGAGCCCAGATTCCGCAAAATGGCTTGAAGCCATGAAATCTGAGATGGGATCCATGTATGAGAACAAAGTGTGGACTTTGGTTGACTTGCCCGATGATCGGCAAGCCATCGAAAATAAATGGATCTTCAAGAGGAAGACCGACGCAGACGGTAATATTACTGTTTACAAAGCTCGACTTGTTGCGAAAGGTTTTCGACAAGTTCAAGGAGTTGACTACGATGAGACTTTCTCACCTGTAGCGATGCTTAAGTCTGTCCGAATCATGTTAGCAATTGCCGCATTTTATGATTATGAAATCTGGCAAATAGATTTCAAAACTGCATTCCTAAATGGATATCTCAAAGAAGAATTGTATATGATGCAACCAGAAGGTTTTTTCGATCCAAAAGGTGCTAACAAAGTATGCAAACTCCAGCGATCCATCTATGGACTGGTACAAGCATCTCGGAGTTGGAATATACGCTTTGATGAGGTGATCAAAGCATATGGTTTTATACAGACTTTTGGAGAAGCCTGTATTTACAAGAAAGTGAGTGGGAGCTCTGTAGCATTTCTAATATTATATGTAGATGACATATTGTTGATTGGAAATGATATAGAATTTCTGGATAGCATAAAAGGATACTTGAATAAGAGTTTTTCAATGAAAGACCTCGGTGAAGCTGCTTATATATTAGGTATCAAGATCTATAGAGATAGATCAAGACGCTTAATTGGACTTTCACAAAGCACATACCTTGTTAAGATTTTGAAGAAGTTCAAAATGGATCAGTCAAAGAAAGGGTTCTTGCCTGTTTTACAAGGTATGAAGTTGAGTAAGACTCAATGCCCGACCACTGCAGAAGATAGAGAGAGAATGAAAGTCATTCCCTATGCCTCAGCCATAGGATCTATCATGTATGCAATGCTGTGTACCAGACCTGATGTGTGCCTTGCTATAAGTCTAGCAGGGAGGTACCAAAGTAATCCAGTTGTGGATCACTGTACAGCGGTCAAAATTATCCTTAGTAACTGGATGACTAAGGAAATGTTTCTCGATTATGGAGGTGATAAAGAGTTCGTCGTAAAGGGTTACGCCGATGCAAGCTTTGACACTAAATCCAGATGACTCTAAGTATCAATCTGGATGCGTATTTAAAGTGGGAGCAATTAGCTAGAGTAGCTCTATGCAGAGCATTGTAGACATAGAAATTTGCGAAATACATACGGTCTGATTGTGACAGACCCGTTGACTAAACTTCTCTCACAAGCAAAACATGATCACACCTTATTACTCTTGGGTATTAATCACATAGCAATGTGAACTAGATTATTGACTCTAGTAAACCCTTTGGGTGTTGGTCACATGGCGATGTGAACTATGGGTGTTATTCACATAACGATGGGAACTATCGGTATTAAATCACATAGCAATGTGAACTAGATTATTGACTCTAGTAAACCCTTTGGGTGTTGGTCACATGGCGATGTGAACTATGGGTGTTATTCACATAACGATGTGAACTATCGGTATTAAATCACATGGCGATGTGAGCTAGATTGTTGACTCTAGTGCAAGTGGGAGACTGAAGGAAATATGCCCTAGAGGCAATAATAAAGTTGTTATTTATATTTCCTTATATCATGATAAATGTTTATTATTCATGCTAGAATTGTATTAACCGGAAACTTAGTACATGTGTGAGTACATAGACAAAACAGAGTGTCCCTAGTATGCCTCTACTAGACTAGCTCATTGATCAAAGATGGTTATGTTTCCTAACCATAGACATGAGTTGTCATTTGATCAACGGGATCACATCATTAGGAGAATGATGTGATGGACAAGACCCATCCGTTAGCATAGCACTATGATCGTTTAGTTTTACAGCTATTGTTTTCTTCATGACTTATACATGTTCCTATGACTATGAGATTATGCAACTCCCGAATACGGTAGGAACACCTTGTGTGCTATCAAACGTCACAACGTAACTGGGTGATCATAAAGATGCTCTACAGGTGTCTCCGAAAGTATTCGTGGTGTTGGCATAGATCAAGATTAGGATTTGTCACTCCGAGTGTCGGAGAGGTATCTCTGGGCCCTCTCGGTAACACACATCACAATAAGCCTTGCAAGCAAAAGACTAATGAGTTAGTCACGAGATGATGAGTTACGGAACGAGTAAAGAGACTTGCCAGTAACGAGATTGAACTAGGTATAGAGATACCGACGATCGAATCTCGGGCAAGTAACATACCGTTTGACAAAAGGAACAACGTATGTTGTTATGCGGTTCTGACCGATAAAAGATCTTCGTAGAATATGTAGGAGCCAATATGAACATCCAGGTTCCGCTATTGGTTATTGACCGGAGATGAGTCTCGGTCATGTCTACATAGTTCTCGAACCCGTAGGGTCCGCACGCTTAACGTTTGATGACGATCGATATTATGAGTTTATGAGTATTGATGTACCGAAGGTAGTTCGGAGTCCCGGATGAGATCACGGACATGACGAGGAGTCTCGGAATGTCCGAGACATAAAGATTGATATATTGGACGACTATATTCGGACACCGAAAGTGTTCCGGAAAAGTTTCGGATTTATCGGGATTGCCGGAGGGGGTTACCGGAACCCCCTACGAGAGGGGATGGTCCATAGTGGGCCTAAAGGGAAAGAGAGAGGCAGCCCATAGGGCTGGCCGGCGCCCCCACCTAGGGTTCCTAGTTGGACTAGGATTGGGGGGGCGCCACCTCTCCTATTACTTTCCCTCTTCCTTCTTTTGGTGAATCCTACTAGGAATAGGATTGCAATCCTATTCCTAGTAGGAGTCCACTCCCTAGCCGCACCAGGAAGGGCCGACCGGCCTCCCCCCCCTTGCTCCTTTATATACGGGGGCAGGGGGCACCCAAAGACACACAAGTTGAATTGTTTTAGCCGTGTGCGGTGCCCCCCTCCACAGAATCACACCTCGGTCATACCGTCGCGGAGCTTAGGCGAAGCCCTGCGCCGGTGAACACATCATATCCGTCACCACGCCGTTGTGCTGACGAAACTCTCCCGTGAAGCTCAACTGGATCAAGAGCTCGTGGGACGTCATCAAGCTGAACGTGTGCTGAACGCGGAGGTGCCGTACGTTCGGTGCTTGATCGGTTGGATCGCGAAGAAGTTCGACAACATCAACCGCGTCACTTGACGCTTCCGCTCCCGGTCTACGAGGGTACATAGACACACTCTTCCCTCTCGTTGCTATGCATCTGGTAGATAGATCTTGCATGATCGTAGGAAAATTTTAAAATACTACGTTCCCCAACAGGTAGGGTCGGGGGTGCCGTCATAGCTTGGAGGCAGGTCGGGCTTGAACTTCCCGGGCCAGTTGACGTAGTGCAGCTCAGGGGCGAGGGCCTTGCAGCCTGCTGTTGACACCAGAACTTGTCACGGAGGCATGGCTTGGTCTTGGTTTCCGCAGACCTCCACTGCGGGGGGG
>LR738714.1:103012520-103068256 GCA_902687465.1 Secale cereale | reverse complement strand
GCACGGTCTCGACGCGGTGGTGGAGGAGGTGCTGGCGCTCCTCCTTGAGGCCACTGGATCTCTTGGCAGCTTCCTTCTTCATGCACGGGCGTCCCACGCGGTGGGTCGCGCCGCGGGACCGCATGCCTTCGATTGTGGACGACGCCTTGATGCGGAGGTGGTGGAGGCGCTTCATGGGCCACATCGCCCACAAGGGGTGGCGGGCGAGGTAGGGAGAGAGATGGGGCAGGAGAGCCCCCAGTGGCGCTGACGAGCTCGGCGATGTGGTCGAGCCAGTCCTCATAGAGGTCATCGACGGGGCGGTAGCGCAAGAGCTCGCGCGCCATGAGCAGCGCAGCCTGCGCGTCCGCGGGTCCGCAACGGCCGTGGGATGACGAGCCAGCGGGGGTCAGCGACGGGGTTGCGGTGCGTCCATCCCACCGCACAGAGGGATGCAGCTACAAGGCCTACTGCTCGTGCTGCGCCGAGCCGGTGGCGGCGTTGGCAGCGGGCGATGGAGAACGGCAAGGAGAACCGCCGGCGGGAGCAGTCTGAGTGATGCGGGCGGCGAGGGCGGCCCGTCGCTCCGCACGAGCACGGCGAGCTTCAGCCATGGAAGCGATGGAGCGGTGACGTGCCGATCGACGGAGGAGAGGCTTCGGCACACCCCTACCTGGCGCGCCAAATGCCGGATTTCGGGTTCCGCAAACCCTTGAGAGGTTCGAACTATGGGGTTCACATGAAGAACACTCTCCCTAGCATGCTCACCCTGTGATTCCACGGCCTAGCTCGACGTGCTCAAAGAACAAGGGACACAAATGATTATACTGGTTCGGGCCACCCTATGGTGTAATACCCTACTCCACTGTGTGTGGTGGATTGCCTTGTATGGCTGTGGAAGAACTAGTACAAGGGATGACCAGCCTCTGGAGGAGAGGTGTTCTTGGGCTTGGGTGAGCTTGTGGTGTCTCTTCTACTAGGTGAGCTCTCTCTTGGATACAGATGAGATGAGATGCCCTGTTTGGTGGTGGCTAGGTCCTATTTATAGTGGCCTTGGTCCTCTTCCCAAATATCGGTGGGAAGGGATCCCACAACAACCAAATTTGAAGGGGAATAGCTAGTACAAGTTATCCTGACAAAAGTA
This sequence comes from Secale cereale, assembly GCA_902687465.1. Classification (NCBI taxonomy): domain Eukaryota; kingdom Viridiplantae; phylum Streptophyta; class Magnoliopsida; order Poales; family Poaceae; genus Secale; species Secale cereale. Next base: position 103,067,133 of record LR738714.1, on the reverse strand, counting down.
GTCTTCGCCTGCCAAAGGCTCTGGTGGTGACGCCGTGCCGGGCTCCATGATGACCTTTGTTCCGCGGGCCTGAGGGTCCTTGGTCTTGTTGCACTGATATGGAAACCTTTGCCTGATCCCTCAGGACTCCGCGACTGCGCCTGCCCTCTTAGCACCAAAGAGGAAACTGGTACACTGTGCCCGCTGGTGCCCACCTGGCCTTGGTCGTCATGGCTCACGTCACGTGAACCTCGCGAGGTGCACCTTGTATAGATATCTCTGCCCCTCGGGAGCTAGCCTAGAGAGACTGCCTCAAGGGAGGTCTTGTTGTCGCCCGCCTTGCGAGGCTTGGCCCCTCGCGAGGGTCTTGAGTTATTGTTGCTGAAGTTGGGCCGTACCAGGCCGCTGAAGGATCCACGTCACGGGCCGCAGGCAAGGAAGTCTGTGTACCCCCGTTCCCAGGATGCCGATAGTACCAAAATAATCTAGGAGTGGACCACTGGAAAGCGTTCAAGAACATCCTGAAGTACCTAAAAAGGACGAAGGATATGTTTCTCGTTTATGGAGGTGACGAAGAGCTCATCCTATAGGGTTACGCTGATGCTAGCTTCGACACAGATTCGGATGACTCTAAGTCGGAAATCAGATACGTATTTATATTGAATGGTGGAGCTGTTAGTTGGTGCAGTTCCAAGCAGAGCATCGTGGCGGGATCTACGTGTGAAGTGGAGTACATAGTTGTTTCGAAAGCAGCGCATGAAGGAGTCTGTATGAAGGAGTTCATATTTGATCTATGTGTAATACCTAGTGCATCCGGTCCAATGACAATCTTTTGTGACAACATTGGTGCAATTGCCTTGGCGAAGGGATCCAGGTTTCACAAGAGAAAAAAGCACGCCAGGAGACGCTTCAACTCCATTCATGAAAAGGTCAAGGATGGAGACATAGAAATTTGCAAAGTACATACGGATCTGAATGTGGCAGACTCATTGACTAAGCCTCTACCGCGTGCAAAACATGATCACTACCAAGACTCCATGGGTGTTAGATTCATTACATTGTAATCCAGATTACTGACTCTGGTGCAAGTGGGAGACTGATAGAAATATGCCCTAGAGGCAATAATAAAGATGTTATTATTTTATATTTCCTTATGCATGATAAAGGTTTATTATTCATGCTAGAATTGTATTGACCGGAAACTTAAATACATGTGTGAATACATAAAAAAATACGGTGTCCCTCGTAAGTCTCTACTAGACTAGCTCGTTGATCAAAGATGGTTAAGGTTTCCTAACCATAGACATGAGTTGTCATTTGATAACGGGATCACATCATTAGGAGAATGATGTGATGGACAAAATCCATCTGTTAGCTTATCATTTGATCGTACAGTTTATTACTAGTGCTTTCTTGTATGTCAAATACACATTCCTTAGACCATGAGATCATGCAACTCACGAATATCGTAGGAATGCCTTGTGTGCTATCAAACATCACAACGTAACTGGGTGATCATAAAGATGCTCTACAGGTATCTCCGAAGGTGTTTGTTGAGTTGGCATGGATCGAGATTGAGATTTGTCACTCCGAGTATCGAAGAGGTATCTCTCGGCCTCTCGGTAATAGACATCATAAGAAGCCTTGCAAGCAAATGACTAATGAGTTAGTTACGAGATGATGTATTATAGAACGAGTAAAGAGACTTGTCGGTAAAGAGATTGAACTAGGTATAGAGATACCGACAATCGAATCTCGGGCAAGTAACATATCGACGGACAAAGGGAATTGAGTATGTTGTCATAACGGTTCAACCGATAAAGATTGATACGTCTCCAACGTATCTATAATTTTTGATTGTTCCATGCTATTATATTATCTATTTTGGATGTTTAATGGGCTTTATTATACACTTTTATATTATTTTTGGGACTAACCTACTAACCCAAGGCCCAGTGCAAATTGTTGTTTTTTTGCCTATTTCAGTGTTTCGCGGAAAAGGAATATCAAACGGAGTCCAAATGGAATGAAACCTTTGGGAGAGTCATTTTTGGAACAAATACAACACAGAAGATTTGGAGTACCTGCCAGGGAAGGAAGGAGGCGGCCACAAGGGCAGGGGCGCGCTCAGGGGGTTAGGCGCGCCGCCCACCCTCATGGGCCCCTCGTGGCTTCCCTGACATGCCTCTTCCTCCTATATATACCTACGGACCCTGGAAACATCCGAGAGCACCATGAAACCCAAATTCCACAATCGCAACCTTTTGTACCCGTGAGATACCAACTTGGGGCCTGTTCCTGAGCTCCACCAGAGGGGAATCAATCATGGAGGGCTTCTACATCAACACCATAGCCTCTCCGATGAGTTGTGAGTAGTTTACCATAGACCTTCGGGTCCATAGTTATTAGCTAGATGGCTTCTTCTCTCTCTTTGGATCTCAATACAAAGTTCTCCTCGATATTCCTGGAGATTTATTCGATGTAGTTCTTTTTGCGGTGTGTTTGTCGAGATCCGATGAATTGTGGGTTTATGATCAAGATTATCTATGCACAATATTTGATTCTTCTCTGAAATCTTTTATGCATGATTTAAATATCTTTGCAAGTCTCTTCGAATTATAAGTGTTGTTTGGCCTACTAGATTGGTAGTTCTTGCAATGGGAGAAGTGCTTAGCTTTGGGTTCAATCTTGCGGTGTCCTTTCCCACTGATAGCAGGGGCAGCAAGGCATGTATCGTATTATTGCCAATTGCCATCGAGGATAAAAAGATGGGGTTTATATCATATTGCATGAGTTTATCCCTCTACATCATGTCATCTTGCTTAAAGTGTTACTCTTTTCTTATGAACTTAATACTCTAGATGCATGCTGGATAGCGATCAATGTGTGGAGTAATAGTAGTAGATGCAGAATCGTTTCGGTCTACTTTTCACGGACGCGATGCCTATATACAATGATAATGCCTAGATATTCTCATAACTATGCGCTTTTCTATCAATTGCTCGACAGTAATTTGTTCACCCACCATAGAAATCTGCTATCTTGAGAGAAGCCACTAGTAAAACCTATGGCACGTGGGTGTATCTTCATCATATTAATCTTCCATCAAATATTTATCTTTACTTTACTTTTGTTTTGCAATCTTTACTTCCAATCTACCTACCAAAAATACCAAAAATATTATCTTATCATCTCTATCGGATCTCACTTTTGCAAGTGGCTGAGAAGGGATTGACAACCCCTTTATCGCGTTGGTTGCAAGGTTCTTATTTGTTTGTGTAGGTACGAGGGACTCGCGCGTGGTCTCCTACTGGATTGATACCTTGGTTCTCAAAAACTGAGGGAAATACTTACGCTACTGTGTTGCATCACCCTTTCCTCTTCGAGGGAAAACAACACAAGCTCAAGAGGTAGCAGGAAGAATTTCTTGCACCGTTGCCGGGGAAATCTACGCAAAAGTCATATACCAACTAGCCATCACAAACCATTATCCCTTGCATTACATTATTTGCCATTAGCCTCTCGTTTTCCTCTCCCCCACTTCACCTTTGCCGTTTTATTCGCCCTTTTTCCATTCGCCTTTCTGTTTGCTTGTGTTGCCATATGCCCTCTGTTAGCTTGCATCTTCGCTTGCTAAATTATGGATCCTCATCCACTTGCTAATCTTATTAAGAGATCCAACTATGATGAACCAATTGCTAGTGAGTTTAGTGCACTAGATTATCTTCATGAGGTTTTGCTTGAAATTCGTGAATCTGAAATTTGTGATGAAGTGTTGAAAGAAGAAATTTATGAAGTGATTCACGATAACTCTTTGAATGAAAAACATGATTGCAATGATTTTATTTTAAAATCTATTAATGATAATTGTGCTAATGATATGCAAAACCCTAAGCTTGGGGATGCTTATTTTGCCATGCCCACTACTTGTTGCAATGATCATGATTGGGGTGATGCTTCTTACGATCTTGAAAATTTATTTAATCCTCATGATGAATGTAAGATTGATAATAATGTTTGAAATAATATTGAAACTGGGTTTGGAAGAGTGTCAACTTTAGATCCCACATATTTGGAGAATTTTCGATCTTATGGAATTTTTGATAAAGGTGGGTTTGGAGAGGTCATGACTTTTGTTAATGTTGATCCCACTATTTTGGAAGAGTGTCAACTTCGTATGCATGTGGATCGTGTTGAGAATTTGTTTTGTGATAGCTATATTATTGAGTTTGAATATGATCTTACATGCAATTATTATGAGAGAGGAAAATATGGTTGAAGAAATCTTTATGTTACTAAATCACCTCTCTTGATTCTTAGATTGTTAAAGTTTTCATCCATGCATATGCTAGTTTTTGCTTTCCTTGATAATTTGTTTGATTATAAAATGCCTATGCATAGGAAGTATGTTAGACTTAGATGTGTTTGCCATGTGTTTTATGAAGCTCTCTTTGTGCTTCAATTCTTATCTTTCATGTGAGCATCATTGAAATCTCAAGCCGATCTTAATGGCTATAAAGCAAGAGCTTGTTGGGAGGCAACCCAATTTTATTTTCTTTGCTTTTACTTATGTTTAGTAACAAATAATTCATCTAGCTTCTGGTTAGATGTGTTTTCGTGTTTTAATTAGTGTTTGTGCCAAGTAGAACCTTTGGGAAGACCTGGGTGAACTTTTTGCGATCATGCTGTAAAAAACAGAAACTTTTGCGCTCACGAGATTTGCTGCCATCTTTTACTGGAGAGTGCTTTTAAGTTGATTTTTTTTGCAGATGATTAATAGATAAATTCCACACGTCCACCAATTTATTTCAATTGTTTTAGAGTTATAGAAGTATTCGAAAGTTACAGATTGCTACATACTGTTCTCTTTTTGACAGATTCTGTTTTTCCTGTATTGTTTGCTTATTTTGATGAATCTATGAGTAGTATCGGGGGGTATGAATCATAGAGATGTTGTAATATAGTAGATTTAACACCAATATAAATAAAGAATGAGTTCATTACAGTACCTTAAAGTGGTGGTGTGTTTTCTTATACTAACGGAGCTCACGAGATTTTTGCTAAGTTTTGTGTTGTAAAGTTTTCAAGTTTTTGGGTAAGGATTTGATAGACTATGGAACAACGAGTGGCAAGAGCCTAAGCTTGGGCATGTGCAAGGCACCCCAAGGTAAAATTCAAGGATAACAAAAAGCCTAAGCTTGGGGATGCCCCGGGAAGGCATCCCCTCTTTCGTCTTTGTCTATCGGTAACTTTACTTGAGACTATATTTTTATTCACCACATGATATGTGTTTTGCTTCGAGCTGTCGGCATCCTGGGAACCAGGGTACCCAGACTTGCGTGCCTGCGACCCGCGACGCGCTCCTACTACGGCCTAGTACGGCTTAGCTGATTGACCAAGCTCCTCATGACCCTCGCGATGGGGCTAAGCCTCGCGAGGAGAACGACACCAAGACCCTCTCAGGAGCGGCCTCGGCTAGGCTGCTCCGGAGAGGCAGAGAACTCAAGGACAAGCCTGCCTTAGGAGGAGGCAGTGACGCAAGCAGTGATGCACCGCGCCAGCGGCTGCCAGCGTGTACCAATGGCGTAGTTGCCGTTTCGATGCAAAGGAGACAACGCAGGTACAGGTTCCTGAGGGGCGAGACAAAGGTTTCCCCTTCGGTGCAACAAGACCGAAGACCGCAACGATGACAGGGAGGATGTCACCATCGAGCCCACCACCGCGTCACCGTCTGATCTCTTTGCGGGTGAATACCACTTTTGTCAGGATAGGAACGTCCTTGTGTTCCCGCTCAAAATGGCCGTTGTGGGATCCCTTCCCGCCTAAACATTTCGGGGGAAGAGCACCCTGGCCGCCTATATAAGTAGCTAGGGCTTGCACTATGGAGGCAATCTGATCTGGATTGGCCTCATCTCGAACACCCCACCTTCGCTTCAAGGAGTAAGAACACTTGCCTCCTGACCCTCTTGAGCTCTCCTCCTGAGCTCAAGAACCACTGTACTTGTTCATACCCAAGCCCCCCTGAGGCTAATCCACTCAAGCACGACGTAGGGTTTTACACCGCAAGGTGGCCTGAACCTGGGTAAACTCGTGTGTGCTTTTACGTGTTGCTTGCTTGAATCTCACCACCGGACGAGGGCATGGCGCTAGGTAGACGTGAGTAGGGGAGATCTTTGTTCACGCCCCTGTGTTTGAACTTATTTGGGTTTGCGGAGCCCGTAATCCGACATTTGGTGCGCCAGGTAGGGGGCGTGTCGAAATCTCGCCTCTCCGACGACCTCGTCCCGCTCTCATTCGTCGACCTTGCTTTACCGCCATGGTGGACACACGCCGAGCGTGCGCCGCCCGCCGCGCCGCCAATGTCGCTCAGACGGCGCCCGCGAGCAACGGTGCACCACTCCGCCCCAACTCACCGGTCGCCAACGCTGCCACCGACCCAGCCGTCGACGAGCAACAGGACTCGTCGCTGCCGCTGTCCGTGTGGCGCGATGGCCGCACGGCGACACCATCACCCTCGCCGGCCACGGCGTCGTCCTCGCTGATCTGCCGCGGGCCGGTCTACCAGCAGCCTGTGCTACTGATGGCGCGGGAGCTCCTACGCTACCGTCCAGCGGACGACCTCAACGACGAGTGGATCCACCGCATCACCGAGCTCGTCAACGCTGCCGGGGAGGTATCTGCACCGACTCACTCCTCCCGTCCTCCGTCGCTCTTGGGGGGGAATGTGGACCACGGCGTCCCGGGTCCGCCTCCACTGCACGGTGCTGGCCAGGGGCTCAGGCGCGAGGCTCCACGGAGCGAGCAGCCCCGCATGGCCCCTGCTCGCGACGAGGAGAGTTGCCAGGTGGTCCCGCATCCCCAGGCAGGAGCTCGCAGGCTCCCCATTCCGCAGCACCAGAACCGCGCACCACAAGAGGTGGTGGCGCCTGTACCCCAGGAACCAGCACCGTAGGCGCAGGAGGCGCCTGCAATCATGAGCGTGGCTGGATGTCGCGCCCTAGCTCCAGAACTGCGGCGCCTTGTCTGGCCCGGCAAGTTCAAGCCGGATCTGCCTCCACACTACGATGGCACCGCCGACCCCGCAGAGTTCCTCCAGCTCTACGAGCTGAGCATCAAGGCATCCAACGGCACCGAGCAGGTCATGGCGAACTGGTTCCCCATGGCCCTCAAGGACGGCGCTCGCTCCTGGCTCCGGAACCTCCCCGCGGGATCCATCTCCTCCTGGGGGGAGCTTCGTGAGCGTTTCATTGCCAACTTCCAAGGTACCCGCGACCGAGCCCCGGCGGCCGCGGATCTGTGCCGTGTCAAGCAGCAACCTGGGGAGACCCTGCAGAACTACATCCAGTGTTTCAACACCATGCGCCTCAAGATCCCCAGGGTCTCGGACGAGACCATCATCTCGGCGTTCTCCGATGGTGTACGCGACATCAGGATGAAGGAGGAGCTCGCCATCCATGAGGACCTGTGCACAGCCCTCGAGATGTTCAACCTCGCAGCGAAGTGCGCCAGGGCAGAGGAAGGCCGCCTCTCTCTCCTGGAGCTACCTGAAGCGGAGGCTGATGACAAGAAGGCCAAGGCCAAGGAAGCAAAGCGCAAGGGACCCACCGTGCTGGCTGCGGAGCCAGAAGTGAAGCGTGGTTGCGTCTACAACGACCCCCCCCCCAGAGACAACCATCCGTACTGCGTCTTCCACGACGTTCACAGCCACAACACCAACGACTGCCAAGAACTCAGGGTGATGCGTGACGGGCGCATCAGGCAGCGTCCTGAGCGCGAGAACCGCGGCTGCGGCCGCGGAGGGGGCTGTGGTGGAGGACGCTAGGACGGCAGGAACTCGCGCTAAGGATGGCGTGACCAACCGCATGAAGACCGCTGGCAGGAGCAGCCTCGTGACGCCCCCTGGCGCGACCAGCCTCGTGAGGGTCGCCCTCGGGGCAACGCGGGCCTGCCTCCGCTGCCACCACCCCCAAGAAGGAACGACGACGACCGCCAGGGAGATGAAGCAGGGGGCTTTCAGGCACCACGCGCACTTGCATGCATCCTAGGAGGAGCCCATGCTTCGGCTTCCCACCGCATCTTCAAGCAGTTTGCTCATGAGGTGAACGCGGCGCTCCCCAGGCCAGACGCCGTGCGCAACCTCGGGTGGACCAAGCAGGTAATCGCGTTCGACCCCGACGACCAGCTCAAGTGCACCGCAGCCCCAGGCACTCTGCCGATGCTCTGCACTTCGACCATCAGCAATGTCCTCATGACCAAGACCATCATCGATGGTGGAGCAGGGCTCAACGTCCTCTCCGTCCAGACCTTCGAGACATTCCAAGTCCCCTACGATCAGCTGCACCCGACCAAGCCATTCTACGGAGTCACAGATGGCTCCACACTCCCGATGGGGCAGGTCCGCCTCCCCGTCACCTTCAGCCATCGCGACAACTATCTCACCGAGCTCATCGACTTTGACTTCGCCAACATTCACCTCATGTACAACGCCATCCTAGGGTATCCGGCCCTCGCCAAGTTCATGGCGGCGACCCATCACGGCTACAACGACCTCAAGATGCCCGGGAGTGGCGGGGTCATCACGATCGCCTGCGATGAGAAGGAAGCGGTGCATTCCCTGGAGCACGCCTACCAGACTGCAGCGGTCGAGAGCTCCGACGGAGATGGAGCCGTGTTCGCCCTGCAGACCGCCCCAAGAAGAAGAAGCACCTGCCCGCAAACGGACCTCAGGACGTAGGGGCTCCTGATGGCACCGCCTCGGGTCCCGCACCTGCTGACGAGGCGCCCTGCACCCTCGCATAGGGAGGCGCGCTCGACGCCCCTCTCAGGACGAGCTCGGGGGCTCTCCTTTGGAGTGCCTCTGGTCTGACCAGCGTCATGAGGGAGGTGTTCGGGCACCACCTGCAAGCGTGTCTCGACGTGCGTTTTTGTGAGCCCAGCGTGAGCCATATACAGCGCTGGGGGCTCAGGACTTCATCGACCAGGCTACCGAGGAACTTCAGTACGCAAGGCTCATACGCGGTGGGCGCAACCGCACGACACCAAGCTCACCTACCCGCAACCCAAGCAACCAATTCCGCGTCTGTGTCGACATCGCAGGCCTCAACCGAGCCGCTTCTCTGGAGCCCTTCTGGCCGACGGCTGTTGGCTGGAGGAGGACTCTCCCCTGCAGTTACATTTGCACGCTCTTCGGCTTCCGCAATGCAGCTACCACGTTCCAGTACCTCACACGGCAGGCTTTGGGGGCTCAGGAGGCTCAATGGCAGGCGGTCCTGACGGAGCAGGAGCCGAACCCCCGTGACCACTAACGACCTCAGGAGCCCGGCGATCCTCAGGAGCGACCCGCACGACTCGCGTCTTCAGCTGCCCCAACTCTTCTTTGACGACAAGTATCAGGTGATGTCTCAGGTATTCGATCGAGGGTGCCCCCTGGGCTGCATCATCCTCGAGTTGTTGGGGGCTCACCCCCCACAACTGTCTCTTTTGCGCATAAATCAAGGCTAGTTGTTTCTCCCTACTCGCATTATCTATATGCTTGGCATCCTCACCGCCACTAAAGTCATGAGCCCTTGCGAGCCCGCCTGCGACCGCCCCGTGATTAAGGACTGGCACGGCGTCTGTGCTCGGGTCCGTCCCTGCAGCGTCGCTAAATTCAAGGGCTGAGCTCTATCTCATGAGCCATTCCCGTGACATCACCTCCCGTGGTCCTTGGTGCCTTGTTCTCGCATGGGCTAATCGTGGATGGGTAAGTGGGGGCCCGTGGCTGGTGCCTCGCTCACGCGGGAACCGCGCGCCGGCTGTCTTTCTTTTGGACTGTTGCATGAGAAGACTGGGCACGGCGTCTATGCTCGGGTTCGTCCCTACAGCGTCGATAAATCCAGCGGCTGAGCTCTGTCTTACGGGCCGGTCCCACTAACGTCACCTCCTGGGGTCGTTGGTTCTGCGGCCTTCTCATGCGATGCCTTCTAGAGATGCACTCGGCGCAGGTCGACACAACGCATCTCTTTTCACATTTTGCAGAAGAAGACTCAGGCGCAACCCGCCTCAGGGTAGGGTCTCGTGGGTAATGTGTAAGCTCACGAGAACTTCCTCATAGTCGTTTAACTCGTCCTGAGGAGGGCCCATATACACCTTGGCTGTCCTGCCGTGCAAGCCATGTGTCAGGACAGGGCTGTACACGCCCCGGAGTCTCTCCCGATGGGAGGCTCCCTCCCACGGTCCGGTGGAAGTACCATGCTCCGCGCTGGCAGAACCAATCGAGGAGCGGTTTTGCCCACGAACCAGTGGAAGCACCAAGCTCCGCGCTAGCCGCTACGACTGAGGCGCAGTTATGCCCACTCTCCGCGCAAGTGTGGTAGCTCTATGCTCCGCGCTAGTTATAAACAACTGAGGGCATCCCCCAGCGGTCACACCAACCTCAGGGAGCTTTTCAGCTCACGACGCTCACAACTTCTCCTTGGAAGGGTGTCGCGAGGGGGGCTAGGCACGGGGGCTATGCTCAGGTCACGCCTGGCAGACGCCACCCTACCAGGTGCCCAGACACCTGGCTTTCTCACGCCCCCATCCTAGGCGAAGGCTCGTGAGCAAGGTATGGTGCTCGTTCTCCCTCATGAGAGCCATTCGCACGTCAAGGGGGACCCCTGGGCATCGCGACCAAAGGGCCTCACTAGTCACGTAGCCCCTCACTCCTTGAGCCCGGTGCTCAACGGCGGTCGAGGTATGCACGGGGCTGGGCCCTGCCGACGCAGAATGCAAACGGGGTCGCTTGAGCGTTAAGGGGGACCCCTGGGCATCACGACCCAGGGGACTCACTAGCCACGTAGCCCCTCATTCCTTGAGCCTGCCCCGGTGACCCGGAGGACTCAATGGCGACCGAGGTATGCGCGGGGTTGGGCCCTGTCGACGCAGAGCACCTAAGAAAACATGAAAGGAAGCAAGCACGGAAATCACCAAGTTCAAGCCTAGTTATTACAATAGCATCAAGCTTTCCAAATTCAAGCGAGTCCTTACACCTCCCCGAGGCACTTGCATTTCTCTCATCTTGACAGGGACAGGTCAGGCATCGCCGAGCGCGCCATCACCAGCCTCCGCATCCTCGGCCGCGGCAGCACCGACCCGGAGGAACGCCTCCACCAGCCCCTTGACCTTCTCCTCCAGGGCCTTGGCAGCCGCGCCCTCTATGCTAGCGGTCACGGGCTCGGACAGCGAGGCTAGGTCAAGGGTGGGGTCGCGGAGACAGAGGTGGCCGCACAACTGCGTCAGGGCCAAGGTAAGGAGCACGTGACTCTCGGTGTCTGCTAACTGGCCAATCGCGGCCGCAACCTCACGCAAGGCCTTCATGAGCGCGGCAAGGAACCCGGCAGAGCCATCCTCCGGGATGGCCAACGGCTCCTCGAATCCTTCCCCGTAGGCAATTTGTAGCGTCGTGTGGGCCTCGAGCTCGAAGGTGGCGAGGGCCTCACGACCCACTGCTGCCGAGGCCGCGAGGGTGTTTTCCTTGGCCCTCAGCTCGGAGTCGTGCGCAGCTTGGGTCGCCTTGGCCTGCTCGGCCTCAGCCTTCAGCTTCTCCAGGCTTGCGCGATCAACGAGCTGCTCCTGCTGCAGCCAAGACGTCTCAGCCTTCTGGGCCTCGAGCTCCTTCTTCAACCTTTCGAGCTCCAGGGCGCGCCTGGTGCCTTCCTCGCGAAGGGCCTTCAGCTCGCTCTCCACCTCGTGGCAGCGCTTCTTGGAGAATGCTGCATTGGCTCGTGCGGCGTCGCATGCCCGCGCGGATGCCGTGGCCTCCTCCTGACCCTTGGTGGCGGCCGCTGGAGGCCTGGCTCCAGGAGGCCCGCGTAGACTCGTCTGCCAGGAGCCACCCAGAGATCAGGCCCGGGCGTCCTTCCATCGCGCGGCCATAACCGCCCAGAAGATTGACGCGGATCTGACCCAGCGCAGCGGAAGCGGCCTCCAAGGCCTCAGGGCCAAGCTGCACCGACTAGCGGATGGGTGCTACCACGATCGCCTGCTCGACCAGGGGCTCGGGGGCTCCGGCTCCCCTCCCTGGAGAGGAGGGAGCAGGAGCCACCGCGGCCTCACAAGCAGCAACGACGCCCTCAGGTGACACCGCCACCGCAGGCTCGGCAGCCTGGCTAGCCGAGGCGCTCAAGGCGACGGCACCCTTCTCCGCGACGACATCGTCAGCAGGTGGAGCGGGGCACCGTGACGTGGCCTCCCCCTTCGCCTTCTTCATCATGCCACCTAGGCTGCTGCGCCAGGAGAAATACGTCAGGCACACAGCGATCAAGGAATGATAGGAGACTGCACACTTACTCATCGGAGGCGAGGCGCGCCCTCCTCTTCATCAGGAGGACGACCACGGCTGCCGGTGCCACAGGCACACCAGCAGTCCGGATGCTGGCAAGGCGCGAGGCCACGGACTTGGGCTCGGCTGCGGCCACTGGCTTCGTTGGCGCGGCGCTCCTTGGCGAGGTCACCGCATCGCTCCCTCCGGACGTAGCGCGCCCAGATTGACGTAGAGTGGTTGCCCGGGGCCGCCTAGCAGTGTCTGCGCCCGGCGCCACTTCCTCAGCAGACGCCTCAGAGGCGTCCTCCTTGTCAACTTGGTCCCCATCGCCCAGGGTCTCCTCCGAGTCCTCCTCCTCGGCGCTCCGCTCCTCGACACCGGAGGACACGTCGACCGTGGGCGGAGCATACACGAGCACCCCGAAGCCTGACACGGCCTTCAGCAGCTCGGCCTTGTCAGGACGGCGGTACAGTGGCAGATGGGCCTCCGAGAGGTCCTCGGGAACCATCCCTAGGAGAGCGTTTGAGACGAGGCCCAGCTCGACCTCGGCCAGCGTCCCCGAGCGCAGCCGAAGCCTGTCATCGTCTCCCATCAGCTCCCACATGGGACGCAAGTGTGCCTGGAGCGACGCAGCTGCTGCCTCAGGAACTCCTTCACAATCCGGGCCCCTTCAAGCCTCGAGCCCAGGTCGGCCTCGATCCTTGCCAAGACAGGCTCGGCAAGGGGATCGTTGAGCTTCGCGTAGCTCCAGCGGGCACGTTTCTCTGACCGGATGGTAGGCAGCGTCAGCAATGGGTGAATACGCTGGGCATCCAGATAGACCCACCTCTTCCGGTGGGTGTCTATCTTCTTCCCGGCTGTCATCAGCCTGCAGCCCTGGCGCTGGAAGACGAAGGAGAAGTGGATCTGAGCAGGAAGGAAAGGAAGCAATAACCCCTCTGCAGCGAAGACAGTCCCTTTTTGTCAAGTCACACGGTCACCAAGACCGCATGGGGAGCGGAGTCGCCCATGTCCCATACAACCGTCACGCGCCAGCCTGCCCCGCAGTCTTTTAGGGCCCGCTGCGCTTCGTCCTCAACTAAGGCTTCGCCCCGAAGCCAACTCCGCGCGCGCCTTGGGCCCGGGGGCTACTATCGGTGTCCTGGGAACCAGGGTACCCAGACTTGCCTGCCTGCGGCCCGCGACGCGCTCCTACTACGGTCTGGCACGGCCCAGCTGATCGACCAAGCTGCTCAAGACCCTCGCGAGGGGGCTAAGCCTCGCGAGGAGAATGACACCAAGACCCTCTCAGGAGCGGCCTCAGCTAGGCTGCTCCGGAGGGGCGGAGAACTCAAGGCCAAGCCTGCCTTAGGAGGAGGCAGTGACGCGAGCAATGATGCACCGCGCCAGCGGGTGCTAGCGCGTGCCAGCGGCGTAGTTGCCGTTTAGGTGCAAAGGAGACAACGCAGACGCAGGTTCCCGAGGGGCGAGACAAAGGTTTCCCCTTCGGTGCAACAAGACTGAAGACCGCAAGGACGACAGGGAGGATGTCACCACCGAGCCCACCACCGTGTCACCGTTTGATCTCTTTGCAGGCGAAGACCACTTTTGTCAGGATAGGAACGTCCTTGTGTTCCCGCTCAAAATGGCCTTTGTGGGATCCCTTCCCGCCTAAACATTTCGGGGGAAGAGGACCCTGGCCGCCTATATAAGTAGCTAGGGCTTCCACTGTGGAGGCAATCTGATCTGGATTGGCCTCATCTCGAACACCCCACCTTCGCTTCAAGGAGCAACAACACTTGCCTCCTGACCCTCTTGAGCTCTCCTCTTGAGCTCAAGAACCAATGTACTTGTTCATACCCAAGCCCCCCTGAGGCTAATCCACTCAAGCAGGACATAGGGTTTTACACCGCAAGGTGGCCTGGACCTGGGTAAACTCGTGTGTGTTTTACTTGTTGCTTGCTTGAATCTCACCACCGGACGAGGGCGTGGCGCTAGGTAGACGTGAGCGAGGGAGATCTTTGTTCACACCCCTGTGTTCGAACTTCTTTGGGTTTGCGGAGCCCGTAATCTGACAGGAGCATCATGTATGATTTGAGTCTTTTCTTTTTAGTTTACCACAATCATCCTTGCTGGACACACCTCTTGAGAGACATACACATGAATCGGAATTTATTAGAATACTCTATGTGCTTCACTTATATCTTTTTGAGCTAGATAGTTTTGCTCTAGTGCTTCACTTATATCTTTTTAGAGCACGGTGGTGGTTTTATTTTGTAGAAATTATTGATCTCTCATGCTTCACTTATATCCTTTTGAGAGTCTTTTAGAACATCATGGTAATGTGCTTTGGTTATAAGACTACTCCTAAAATGATAGGCATCCAAGATGGGTATAGTAAAAACTTTCATATAAAGTGCATTGGATATTATGAGATGTTTGATACTTGTTGATTGTTTTGAGATATGAGGATGGTGATATTAGAGTCAGGCTAGTAGAGTAGTTGTGAATTTGAGTAATACTTGTGTTGAAGTTTGCAAGTCCCGTAGCATGCACGTATGGTAACCGTTGTGTGACAAATTTGAAGCATGAGGTATTTCATTGATTGTCATCCTTTGTGTGGAGGTCGGGATCGCGCGATGGTTAAATCCTATTCCCCTAGGAGCATGCATGTAGTACTTTGTTTTGATGACTTGTAGATTTTTACAATAAGTATGTGAGTTCTTTATGACTAATGTTGAGTCCATGGATTATACGCACTCTGACCCTTCCACCATTGCTAGCCTCTCTTGTACCGAGCAACTTTCGCCGGTACCATGCACCCACCATATACCTTCCTCAAAACAGCCACCATACCTACCTAGCATGGCACTTCCATAGCCATTCCGAGATATATTGCCATGCAACTTTCCACCGTTCCATTTATTATGACACGCTTCATCATTGTCATATTGCCATGCATGATCATGTAGTTGATATTGTATTTGGAAAGGCCACCATGCATAATTTTTCATACATGTCACTCTTGATTCATTGCACATCCCGGTACACCGCCGGAGGCATTCATATAGAGTCATACTTTGTTCTAGTATCGAGTTGTAATCATTGAGTTGTAAATCGATATAAGTGTGATGATCATCTATTAGAGCATTGTCCCAAATAAAAAAAGAAGGAAAGGCCAAAGAAAAAAGAAAGGCCAAAAAAGAAAAAGAAAAAAGGGACAATGCTACTATCTTTTTCCACACTTGTGCTTCAAAGTAGCACAATGATCTTCATGATAGAGAGTCTCTTGTTTTGTCACTTTCATATACTAGTGGGAATTATCATTATAGAACTTGGCTTGTATATTCCAACGATGGGCTTCCTCAAATGCCCTAGGTCTTCGTGAGCAAGCAAGTTGGATGCACACCCACTAGTTTCTTTTGTTGAGCTTTCATACATTTATAGCTCTAGTGCATCTCTTGCATGGCAATCCCTACTCACTAACATTGATATCTATTGATGGGCATCTCCATAGCCCATTGATACGCCTAGTTGATGTGAGAACATCTTCCTCTTTTTGTCTTCTCCACAACCACCATTCTATTCCACCTATAGTGTTATATCCATGGCTCACGCTGATGTATTGCGTGAAAGTTGAAAAGGTTTGAAAAAAATTGAAGTATGAAACAATTGCTTGGCTGAAACCGTGGTTGTGCATGATTTGAGTATTTTGTGTGACGAAGATGGAACATAGCCAAACTATATGATTTTGTAGGGATGAACTTTCTTTGGCCTTGTTATTTTGAGAAGACAAGATTGCTTTGTTGGTATGCTTGAAGTATTACTATTCTTATGTCAATATTAAACTTTTGTCTTGAATCTTTCGGATCTAAACATTCATGCCACAATAAAGAAAATTACATTGAAAATTATGTTGGTTAGCATTCCACCTCAAAAATTATATTTTTATTATTTACCTACTCGAGGACGAGCAGGAATTAAGCTTGGGGATGCTTGATACGTCTCCAACGTATCTATAATTTTTGGTTGTTCCATGCTATTATATTATCTGTTTTCGATGTTTAATTGGCTTTATTATACACTTTTATATTATTTTTGGGACTAACCTACTAACCCAAGGCCCAGTGCAAATTGTAGTTTTTTTGTCTATTTCAGTGTTTCGCAGAAAAGGAATATCAAACGGAGTTCAAACGGAATGAAACCTTTGGGAGATCATTTTTGGAACAACTACAACACAGAAGACTTGGAGTACACGCCAGGGAAGGAACAAGGCGGCCACAAGGGCAAGGGGCGTGCCCCCACCCTCGTGGGCCCCTCATGGCTCCCCTGACGTGCCTCTTCCTCCTATATATACCAACGTACCCTGAAAACATCCGAGAGCACCACAAAACCCTAATTCCACCGCCGCAACCTTCTGTACCCATGAGATCCCATCTTTGGGCCTGTTCCGGAGCTCCGCCGAGGGGGCATCGATCACGGAGGGCTCCTACATCAACACCATAACCTCTCCGATGAGTTGTGAGTAGTTTACCACAGACCTTCGGGTCCATAGTTATTAGCTAGATGGCTTCTTCTCTCTCTTTGGATCTCAATACAAAGTTCTCCTCGATCTTCTTGGAGATCTAACTGATGTAATTCTTTCTTCGGTGTGTTTGTCGAGATCCAATGAATTGTGGGTTTATGATCAAGATTATCTATGAACAATATTTGATTCTTCTCTGAAATCTTTTATGCATGATTTAAATATCTTTGCAAGTCTCTTCGAATTATCAGTTTTGTTTGGCCTACTAGATTGGTAGTTCTTGCAATGGGAGAAGTGCTTAACTTTGGGTTCAATCTTGCGGTGTCCTTTCCCAATGACAGCAAGGGTAGCAAAGCACATATCATATTGTTGCCATCGAGGATAAAAAGATGGGGCTTATATCATATTGCATGAGTTTATCCCTCTACATCATGTCATCTTGCTTAAAGCGTTACTTTGTTCTTATGAACTAAATACTCTAGATGCATGCTGGATAGCGGTCGATGTGTGAAGTAATAGTAGTAGATGCAGATCGTTTCGGTCTACTTGTCACGGACGTGATGCCTATATACAATGATCATGCCTAGATATTCTCATAACTATGCGCTTTTCTGTCAATTGCTCGACAGTAATTTGTTCACCCACCTTAGAAATCTGCTATCTTGAGAGAAGCCACTAGTGAAACCTATGGCCCCCGGGTCTATCTTCATCATATTAATCTTCTATCAAATAATTATCTTTACTTTACTTTTGTTTTGCAATCTTTACTTTCAATCTACATACCAAAAATACCAAAAATATTATCTTATCATCTCTATCAAATCACACCTTTGCAATTGGCCGAGAAGGGATTGACAACCCCTTTATCGCATTGGTTGCAAGGTTCTTATTTATTTGTGTAGGTACGAGGGACTCGAGCGTGGTCTCCTACTGGATTGATACCTTGGTTCTCAAAATCTGAGGGAAATACTTACGGTACGGTGCTGCATCACCCTTTCCTCTTCGAGGGAAAATAACGCAAGCTCAAGAGGTAGCAAAGATCTTCATAGAATATATAGGAACCTATACGGGCATCCAGGTTCCGCTATTGGTTATTGACCGGAGAGGTGTCTCGGTCATGTCTACATAGTTCTCGAACCCGTAGGGTCCGCACGCTTAATGTTCGTTGATGATATGGCGTAATATGAGTTATATGTTTTGGTGACCAAATGTTGTTCGGAGTGCTGGATGAGAACACGGACATGACGAGGAGTCTCGAAATGGTCGAGAGGTAAAGATTGATATATACGACGATGGTATTCAGACACCGGAATGGTTTGGGAATGCACCAGGTAGTAATCGGATCGCCGGAAGGGGTTCTGGGAGGCCCCGGGAGGTCTATGGGCCTAATGGGCTAAGGAGAGGCACATACCAGCCCACAAAGGAGCTAGGCGCGCCCTCTCCCTGGCCGCTGGACCTAGAAGAAGGAATGTAACATCCCAAATTTTTAATTTGGAATGTTATACATTAGATCATTATGCATATCATATTTTCTTGCTTTTGGTGATCCAAGAAAATCCTAAGCAACTCAAGGACCCTCGGAGAGAGTTGGGGATTTCAATATTTTCATATTTGAGGTTTCTCAAATTTTGAAAATAGGATCATTTGATTTTATCTATTTATCTTCAAGTATTTCTATCATAAATATATGAGAGAGGGAGTAAAATGACTCTCCCAAAAATAAAAGAAATACGGAGGATTTTAATAGAAAAAACAAACAAGTTTTATTTGGAGTTTATTTGCATTTTTTTGAATTAGGAAAAATTGCATATTTTCAAAAATGCATTTTAGTGCCAAGAAAATGTTCATCTTGTTCTAAATATTCCATTTAGACGGTGAAAATTTGTTTTGGCAATTTTTAGATTTTATTTTATTTTCTAGATTTCTTTTTCTTAGCGCCAGCGTTAATTAGAAAAAAAAAAGGGAACCGACCCGACTGGGCCGAAGCCCAGCCGAGCCAGGCCCAAGCCGCCTCACCCGCACCGCCTTCCCCAGCGACGGCCGAAGCCGAGCCAGACTCCGCCGCCGCCGTGGTTGCCCCCTCCCCCAAGCCTTCTACCCCCTCCCCCCTATATAAATGCAGCCCCCCCCCTCTTCCGCCGCCGCACCCCGCTGCCGCCGCCGGCTGTTTCCGACGAGGTAGCCGCCGCCCGGTTTTTTTCTTAGAAGACCGTTGGTTTTTTTAGAACCCTAGCCGGTTTTTCTTTAGATCGGTTTTATTAGATCGGTTTTCTGTTTTTCGGTTTAGTTATTTAGTAAACGTTCATCCGTTCGTTCGTTCTAACGAACGAGTTTGTCGTTTAGTCTCAGCTGACGAACGTTCGTTCGTTAAGCTGTATTAGTTTTCTTTTTCTAGTTTATTTTCTGATCGCGATCTCTGATCCGATCTTTGTTTTAGTTTATCTTTTCGGTCGTTTATCGGAATCAGGCGATTCAAGCGCCTGGAGTTTCATCTCGAAATTCTCTTTCCGTTTAACGTAGTCACTCAAGCGTTTGCCTCTGTTAAATTTGGACTTAGGTCCAGATTGGTTCGGTAGTTGTTTTTCTTTCGCTGTTTGTCTTTCGTTGCTTTTCTTTTGCCGTTTCTTTTGCAAACCGGAGTTCTTAAGTTGAACCTTCTGGTAAGATCTCTTATTTGAGTTTTACCCGTGCATTAGTTAAGTACTTATTGTGTGCTTGTTTGTTTACGATAGAGTACCCGGAGTGCGCCGCTTGCTACTTTGAATCTCTAGGTTTTGCGGATCATCAGCAAGGCAAGTAACACTTTGATCATACTTTCCCATTACCCAGTTTTCATTGCATTAGTCAAACCCTCATACATTGCATGAGTAGGATCAATTAACTTATGGGACTGGGAAGTAGATTGAGGTAGGACCTATTACCTGCATTACATTCAAACCTTTGGGAGTTACTTCTACGTTTGTTGTTAGGCCATGCTATGCTCGTAGACGTGGATTGGGTGAGTGTATCCATGACAGATGTGAGTTTGTTAAATTAATGGTTCAACTTAAGGTGGCAACATTAATACACATCTGGGTGGATTGAGGCACCTGGGTATTCCAGCGATTGCCTATTTTTTTTGTACCGCCACCCAGGCTCAAAGGGATCATGAGATTATTCATACTAGAAACTTCCGTGTGCAGCCACAATGCTATTGTGGGCTCTAGCATAGTATAAGTAAGTCGTGCGAACTCTTATAATGGTGGACTAGCAGATATAGGGGATGTAGGTTGGTACGGTCCACCCGTTTGTAAGGTGCGAGTACTTCCGAAAGACTGTGTCTCGGTCATCCGTTTCTCAAACATCATGCAGTGCAAGAAATCAAACGGAGGAGATCGAGTCTTGTGGGGAAAAGTGACCTAGAGGCAATAATAAAAGTATTGTTATTATATTTCCTTGTTCATGATAATTGTCTGTTATTCATGCTTGAATTGTTTTGTACGGAAACAACGATACATGTGTGAATATATAGACCACAATGAGTCCCTGGTGAGCCTCTAGTTACCAGCTCATTAATCAATAGATGATCACGGTTTCCTGATCATGGACATGTGATGTGAGTGATAACGGGATCACATCATTAGGAGAATGATGTGATGGACAAGACCCAATCCTAAGCATAGCACGAGATCGTATAGTTCGTAATGCATAAGCTTCTCGGTGTCAAGTATTTATTCCTTAGACCATGAGGTTGTACAACTCCCGGATGCCGTAGAAATACTTTGGGTGTGCCAAACGTCACAACGTAACTGGTGGCTATAAAGGTACGCATCGGGTATCTCCGAAAGTGTCTGTTGAGTTGGTACGAACCAAGACTGGGATGTTGTCACTCCGTATGACGGAGAGGTACCTCTGGGCCCACTCGGTAAGACATCATCATAATGAGCTCAATGTGACTAAGTAGTTAGTCACGGGATGATGGATTACGGATCGAGTAAAGAGACTTGCCATGACGAGATTGAACAAGGTATCGGGCATACCGACGATCGAATCTCGGGCAAGTACCGTACCGATGGACAAAGGGAATAACATACGGGATTGAGTGAATCCTTGACACGGTGGTTCATCCGATGAAGATCATCGAGGAACACGTGGGAACCAACATGGGTATCCAGATCCCGCTGTTGGTTATTGACCGGAGAGTGGTCTCGGTCATGTCTACGTGTCTCCCGAACCCGTAGGGTCTACACACTTAAGGTTCGGTAACGCTAGGGTCGTAGAGATACATGCACGTGGAAACCCGAAAGTTGTTCGGAGTCCCGGATGAGATCCCGGACGTCACGAGGAGTTCCGGAATAGTCCGGAGGTAAAGAATGATATATAGGAAGTCCAGTTTCGGCCATCGGGTGATCTCCGGGGGTCACCTGGAGTGTCCCGGGACCACCGGAGGGGCCCCGGGGGTCCATCGGGTGGGGCCACCCATCCCAGTGGGGCCCCTAGGCCGCAAAGGGGAAGTGGCCAGCCCTAATGGGCCGGCGCACCCCCCCGGCCCCCTATATATATGTGGGGGGGAGAGGGCAGCCGCACCCCTTGCCCTGGCGCCTATCCCCCTCCCGTCACACCTCCGTCTCCTCAACGCAGGGCGCCCGGTGAAGCCCTGCAGGAATCTCCACTGCATCCACCACCACGCCGTTGTGTTGTTGAATCTCTGACGACTTCTCCTCCCCCCTTGCTGGATCAAGAAGGAGGTGATGTTGCTGTACCGGACGTGTGTTGAACGCGGAGGTGTCGTCCGTTCGGCGCTAGATCATCGGTGACGAAGAACGCGAAGAGTACGACTACTTCATCCACGCTTCTTCGAAAGCTTCCGCACGCGATCTACATAATGGTATGTAGATGCACTCTTATTTGCTCGTTGCTAGATGTCTCCTTAGTTGGATCTTGGTGAAAGCGTAGAAAAATTTTGAATTCTGCTACGTTCCCCAACAGTGGCATCTGAGCTAGGTCTTATGTGTAGCATCTTGCACGAGTAGAACACAAAACAGTTGTGGGCGTTTGAGTTGTTCAATTTTCTTGCCGTTACTAGTCAATCTTGATTCAGCGGTATTGTTGGATGGAGCGGCCCAGACCGACTTTACACGTACGCTTACGTGAGACTGGTTCCACCGACAGACATGCACTAGATGCATAAGGTGGCTGGCGGGTGTCTGTCTCTCCTACTTTAGTCGGATCGGATTCGATGAAAAGGGTCCTTATGAAGGGTAAATAGAAATTGACAAATCACGTTGTGGTTTTGGCGTAGGTAAGAAACGTTCTTGCTAGAAAACCTATAGAAGCCACGTAAAAACTTGCAACAACAATTAGAGGACGTCTAACTTGTTTTTGCAGCATGTGCTATGTGACATGGTATGGCCAAGACAAAGATGTGAGAATGATATATGTGATGTATGAGATTGATCATGTTCTTGTAATAGGGAATCACGACTTGCATGTCGATGAACTTGACAACCGGCAGGAGCCATAGGAGTTGTCTTAATTATTGTATGACCTGTGTGTCATTGAATAACGCCATGTAATTACTTTACTTCTTTGCTAAATGTTAGCTATAGTAGTAGAAGTAATAGTTGGCGTGACGACTTCTTCAAGACACGATGATGAAGATCATGATGATGAAGATCATGGTGTCGAGCCGGTGACAAGATGATCATGGTGCCCCGAAGATGGAGATCCAAGGAGCAAGATGATATTGGCCATATCATGTCACTTTAATTGATTGCATGTGATGTTTATAATGTTTATGCATCTTGTTTACTTAGAACGACGGTAGTAAATAAGATGATCTCTCACTAAAATTTCAAGAATTGTGTTTCCCCTAACTGTGCGCCGTTGCTAAAGTTCGTTGTTCCGAAGCACCACGTGATGATCGGGTGTGATAGGTTCTAACGTTCGCATACAACGGGTGTAAGCCAGATTTACACACGCGATACACTTAGGGTTCACTTGACGAGCCTAGCATGTATAGACATGGCCTCGAAACACGGAAGACCGAAAGGTCGAACACGAGTCGTATAGAAGATACGATCAACATGAAGATGTTCACCGTTGATGACTAGTCTGTCTCATGTGATGATCGGACACGGGCTAGTCGATTCGGATCGTGTATCACTTAGATGACTAGAGAGATGTCATTCTGAGTGGGAGTTCATTAAAATTTGATTAAGATGAACTTAATTATCATGAACTTAGTCTAAATTCTTTACAATATCTCTTGTAGATCAAATGGCCCACGCTCCAGTTTCCCTCAACTTCAACGCGTTCCTAGAGAAAACCAAGCTGAAAGACGATGGTAGCAACTATACGGATTGGGTCCGTAACCTGAGGATTATCCTCATAGCTTCCAAGAGATCATATGTCCTAGAAGCACCGCTAGGTGATGCCCCTGCTCCCGATGCGGCCCAAGACGTTTTGAACGTCTGGCAGTCGCGTAGTGATGATTACTCCCTGGTTCAGTGCGGCATGCTTTACAGCTTAGAGTCGGGGCTCCAAAAACGTTTTGAGCACCACGGAGCATATGAGATGTTCGAAGAGCTGAAAATGGTTTTCCAAGCTCATGCCCGAGTCGAGAGATATGATGTCTCCGACGCATTCTACAGCTGTAAGATGGAGGAAAACAGTTCTGTCAGTGAGCACATCCTCAAGATTTCTGGATTGCACAACCGCTTGTCTCAGCTGGGAATGAATCTCCCAGATGAAGCGGTCGTTGACAGAATCCTCCAGTCGCTCCCACCAAGCTTCAAGAGCTTCGTGTTGAACTTCAATATGCAGGGGATGGAGAAGTCCATTCCCGAGGTGTATTCGATGCTGAAATCAGCGGAGGTGGACATCAAGAAAGAACATCAAGTGTTGATGGTCAATAAAACCACTAAGTTCAAGAAAGGAAAGGGTAAGAAGAACTTCAAGAAGGACGGCAAGGGAGTTGCCGCGCCCGGCAAGCCTGTTGTCGGGAAGAAGCCAAAGTATGGACCCAAGCCTGAGACAGAGTGCTTTTATTGCAAGGGAGCGGGTCACTGGAAGCGGAACTGCCCCAAATACTTAGCAGACAAGAAGGCCCGCAACGTCAAAGGTATATATGATATACATGTTATTGATGTGTACCTTACCAGCACTCGTAGTAGCTCCTGGGTATTTGATACCGGTGCGGTTGCTCACATTTGTAACTCAAAATAGGAGCTGCGAAATAAACGGAGACTGGCGAAGGATGAGGTGACGATGCGCGTCGGGAATGCTTCCAAGGTCGATGTGATCGCCGTCGGCACTCTGCCTCTACATCTACCCTCGGGATTAGTTTTAAACCTCAATAATTGTTATTTAGTACCAGCTTTGAGCATGAACATTGTATCTGGATCTCGTCTTATGCGAGATGGCTACTCTTTCAAATCGGAGAATAATGGTTGTTCTATTTATTTGAGAGATATGTTTTATGGTCATGCCCCGCTGGTCAATGGTTTATTTTTGATGAATCTCGAACGTGATGATACACATATTCATAGTGTAGATGCCAAAAGATGTAAAGTTGATAATGATAGTCCCACATACTTGTGGCATTGCCGCCTTGGTCATATTGGTGTCAAACGTATGAAGAAGCTCCATTCAGATGGACTTCTAGAGTCTCTTGATTATGAATCATTTGACACGTGCGAACCATGCCTCTTGGGCAAGATGACCAAGACTCCGTTCTCCGGCACAATGGAGCGAGCAACCAACTTGTTGGAAATCATACATACCGATGTGTGCGGTCCAATGAGTGTTGAGGCTCGTGGAGGCTATCGTTATGTTCTCACCCTCATAGATGACTTGAGTAGATATGGGTATATCTATTTGATGAAACACAAGTCTGAGACCTTTGAAAAGTTCAAGGAATTTCAGAATGAGGTTGAGAATCAACGTGATAGAAAAATAAAGTTCTTACGATCAAATCGTGGGGGTGAATATTTAAGTCATGAATTTGGCACACACCTTAGGAGCTGTGGAATTGTTTCACAATTGACACCGCCCGGAACACCTCAACGTAACGGTGTGTCCGAACGTCGAAATCGTAGTCTGTTGGACATGGTGCGATCTATGATGTCCCTCACCGATTTACCGCTATCTTTTTGGGGTTATGCTTTAGAGACTGCCGCATTCACTTTAAATAGGGCTCCGTCGAAATCTGTTGAGACGACTCTGTATGAACTTTGGTTTGGCAAGAAACCGAAGTTGTCGTTTCTAAAAGTTTGGGGTTGCAATGCTTATGTCAAGAAACTTCAACCTGAAAAGCTCGAACCCAAATCGGGAAAATGCGTCTTCATAGGATACCCAAAGGAAACGATTGGGTACACCTTCTACCACAGATCCGAAGGCAAAGTCTTTGTTGCCTAGAATGGATGCTTTCTGGAAAAAGAGTTTCGCTCGAAAGAAGTGAGTGGGAGGAAAGTAGAACTTGATGAGGTGACAGTCACCACTCCTGAACCGGAAAGTGGCGCAGCGCAGGAAATTGTTCCTGAGGTGCCTGCACCGACAAGGGAGGAAGTTAATGATAATGATCATGAAGAAACAGATCAAGTTACTACTGAACTTCGAAGGTCCACGAGGGCACGTTCCGCACCAGAGTGGTACGGCAACCCTGTCCTGGAAATCATGTTGTTAGACAACGGTGAACCTTCGAACTATGAAGAAGCGATGGCGGGCCCGGATTCCAATAAATGGCTTGGAGCCATGAAATCCGAGATAGAATCCATGTATGAAAACAAAGTATGGACTTTGGTGGACTTGCCTGATGACAGGCACGCCATAGAAAACAAATGGATATTTAAGAAGAAGATAGACGCAGATGGTAATGTGACCATCTATAAGGCTCGGCTTGTCACTAAGGGTTATCGACAAGTTCAAGGGATTGACTACGACGAGACTTTCTCTCCTGTAGCGATGCTGAAGTCAGTCAGAATCATGTTAGCTATTGCCGCCTTCTATGATTATGAGATATGGCAAATGGACGTCAAAACAGCATTCCTTAATGGCTTCCTCAAGGAAGAGTTGTATATGATGCAGCCGGAAGGTTTTGTCGATCCAGAGAACGCTAACAAAGTATGCAAGCTCCAGCGCTCGATTTACGGGCTGGTGCAAGCATCTCGGAGTTGGAATATTCGCTTTAATGATGTGATCAAAGCGTTTGGCTTTATACAGACTTATGGAGAAGCATGTATTTACAAGAAAGTGAGTGGGAGCTCTGTGGCATTTCTCATATTATATGTGGATGACATATTGCTGATGGGAAATGATATAGAATTCTTGGAAAATGTAAAGGTCTACTTGAATAAAAGTTTTTCAATGAAGGACCTTGGAGAAGCTGCTTACATATTAGGCATCAAAATCTATAGAGATAGATCAAGACGCCTCATTGGTCTTTCACAAAGTACATACCTTGACAAGATATTGAAAAAGTTCAATATGGATCAGTCCAAGAAGGGATTCTTGCCTGTTTTGCAAGGTATGAGATTGAGCAAGGCTCAGTCGCCGACCACGGCAGAAGATAGAGAAAAGATGAGTGTCATTCCCTATGCCTCGGCCATAGGTTCTAACATGTATGCCATGCTGTGTACCAGACCTGATGTGAACCTTGCCATAAGTTTGGTAGGGAGGTACCAAAGTGATCCCGGTACGGAACACTAGACAGCGGTCAAGAACATCCTGAACTACCTGAAAAGGACTAAGGATATGTTTCTCGTTTATGGAGGTGACGAAGAGCTCGTCGTAAAGGGTTACGTCGATGCTAGCTTCGACACAGATCTGGATGACTCTAAGTCTCAAACCGGATACGTGTATATTTTGAACGGAGGGGCAGTCAGCTGGTGCAGTTGCAAGCAAAGCGTCGTGGCAGCATCTACATGTGAAGCGGAGTACATAGCTACTTCCGAAGCAGCGCAGGAAGGAGTCTGGATGAAGGAGTTCATCACCGACCTAGGAGTCATACCAAGCGCGTCAAGCCCGATGACTCTCTTCTGTGACAACACTGGTGCTATTGCCATTACCAAGGAGCCCAGGTTTCACAAGAAGACCAAGCACATCAAGCGCCGTTTCAACTCCATCCGGAATTATGTTCAGGATGGAGATATAGATATTTGTAAAGTGCATACGGATCTGAATGTCGCAGACCCGTTGACTAAACCTCTTCCACGGGCAAAACATGATCAACACCAGAACTCTATGGGTGTTTGATTCATCACAAAGTAACTAGATTATTGACTCTAGTGCAAGTGGGAGACTGTTGAATATATGCCCTAGAGGCAATAATAAAAGTATTGTTATTATATTTCCTTGTTCATGATAATTGTCTGTTATTCATGCTTGAATTGTTTTGTACGGAAACAGCGATACATGTGTGAATATATAGACCACAATGAGTCCCTGGTGAGCCTCTAGTTACCAGCTCGTTGATCAACAGATGATCACGGTTTCCTGATCATGGACATGTGATGTTAGTGATAACGGGATCGCATCATTAGGAGAATGATGTGATGGACAAGACCCAATCCTAAGCATAGCACGAGATCGTATAGTTCGTAATGCATAAGCTTTTCGGTGTCAAGTATTTATTCCTTAGACCATGAGGTTGTACAACTCCCGGATGCCGTAGGAATACTTTGGGTGTGCCAAACGTCACAACGTAACTGGGTGGCTATAAAGGTACGCATCGGGTATCTCCGAAAGTGTCTGTTGAGTTGGTACGAACCAAGACTGGGATGTTGTCACTCCGTATGACGGAGAGGTACCTCTGGGCCCACTCGGTAAGACATCATCATAATGAGCTCAATGTGACTAAGTAGTTAGTCACGGGATGATGGATTACGGATCGAGTAAAGAGACTTGCCATGACGAGATTGAACAAGGTATCGGGCATACCGACGATCGAATCTCGGGCAAGTACCGTACCGATGGACAAAGGGAATAACATACGGGATTGAGTGAATCCTTGACACGGTGGTTCATCCGATGAAGATCATTGAGGAACATGTGGGAACCAACATGGGTATCCAGATCCCGCTGTTGGTTATTGACCGGAGAGTGGTCTCGGTCATGTCTACGTGTCTCCCGAACCCATAGGGTCTACACACTTAAGGTTCGGTAACGCTAGGGTCGTAGAGATACATGCACGTGGAAACCCGAAAGTTGTTCGGAGTCCCGGATGAGATCCCGGACGTCACGAGGAGTTCCGGAATGGTCCGGAGGTAAAGAATGATATATAGGAAGTCCAGTTTCGGCCATCGGGTGATCTCCGGGGGTCACCGGGAGTGTCCCGGGACCACCGGAGGGGCCCCGGGGGTCCACCGGGTGGGGCCACCCATCCCAGTGGGGCCCCTAGGCCGCAAAGGGGAAGTGGCCAGCCCTAATGGGCCGGCGCACCCCCTCTGGCCCCCTATATATATGTGGGGGGGAGAGGGCAGCCGCACCCCTTGCCCCGGCGCCTCTCCCCCTCCCGTCACACCTCCGTCTCCTCAACGCAGGGCGCCCGGCGAAGCCCTACAGGAATCTCCACTGCATCCACCACCACGCCGTTGTGCTGTTGGATCTCTGACGACTTCTCCTCCCCCCTTGCTGGATCAAGAAGGAGGTTACGTTGCTGTACCGGACGTGTGTTGAACGCGGAGGTGCCGTCCGTTCGGCGCTAGATCATCGGTGACGAAGAACGCGAAGAGTATGACTACTTCATCCACGCTTCTTCGAAAGCTTCCGCACGCGATCTACATAACGGTATGTAGATGCACTCTTATTTGCTCGTTGCTAGATGTCTCCTTAGTTGGATCTTGGTGAAAGCGTAGAAAATTTTTGAATTCTGCTACGTTCCCCAACACTCACTTATCTTCCAAGCCTTCCGTTGTTATCGTGTTAGATGGCCTTAAGTCATTTTTATTGTAATAAGTTCATCTTTGGAACAATCGATGTAATAAGTGTGTGATTGCTACTCTGTTATAAATCCTTCAAGTATTGTGCGTGTCAGCATTACTGATCCAGGGATGACACTGATGCATAGAGATCAGACTGTTTGAGGTCTGGTCGCTACAAGGAAAGTGGGGGCTCCACCTCCTCTTGCCTTTCCCCCCTTGTGGGAGAAAGGAAAAGGGGGGCGCCACCTCCTCCTTCCTTCCCTTGGCGCCAAAAGAAGGAAAGGGGGCGGGTGGCCTAGGGCAAGCCTAGGTAGGATTCAGACCTACTTGGGGCGCCCCGTGGCCTCTCCCCTCTCCCCCATCTATATATATGTGGGATGAGGGCGCCTAGCACACCAAGAACAATTGCTTAGCCGTGTGCGGTGCCCCTCTCCATAGTTTCGTCCCTCGGTCATATTTTCCTAGTGCTTAGGCGAAGCCCTACGGAGATCACTTCACCATCACCGTCACCACGTCGTTGTGCTCCTATAACTCATCTATTACTTCGCTCGTCTTGCTGGATCAAGAAGGCGAGGGTGTGACCGAGTTGAACGTGTGTTGAACACGGAGGTGCCGTACGTTTGGTACTTGATCGGTTGGATCGCGAAGAAGTTCAACTACATCAACCGTGTTGTCTAATGCTTCCACTTATGGTCTACGAGGGTACGTAGACACACTCTCCCCCTAATTTTTATGCATCTCCATGGATAGATCATTGCGTGTGCGTAGAATTTTTTTGTTTACCATGCAACGTTCCCCAATAGGGCCGCCTTGACGCGCGTGGCCACTGGGTCGGAGGAGAGGCCGACAGGTCGCACCGATGTCGGAGTAGAGACGCGGTGGGTAGAAGAGGGCGGCGGGTGGTGGGCGACGCAAACCAATCAAGCTTAGATCGGAAAATCAAAAATAAAAACGCCGATCAAGGTGACCAGCGGGAGAGAGAAACAACCTTGAGCAAGGGCTTGGGAAAAAGACTCTCTAGGGCAGCTGATACCTCTTGAGCTTGTGTTGTATTCCCTCGAAGAGGAAAGGGAGATGCATCATAGTAGCATAAGTATTTCCCTCAGTTTTTGAGAACCAAGGTATCAATCCAGTAGGAGACCACGCGCGAGTCCCTCGCACCTGCACAAACAAATAAGAACTTCGGCGCTAAGGGGTTGTCAATCCCTTTACGGTCACTTACGAGAGTGAGATCTGATAGAGATTATAGTTTATATTTTTGGTATTTTTGGTTTAATAAGCAAATAAAAGTGGTAAAGTAAAGTAGATGTAGATTGATATGTTGAGAATAGACCCGGGGGCCATAGTTTTCTCTAGTGGCTTCTTTCATGATAGCGAAATTCTACGGCGGGTAAACAAACTAATGTCGATCAATTGATAGAAAAGCGAATAATTATGAGACTATCTAGGCATGATCATTGTATATAGGCATCACGTCCGAGACAAGTAGAGACCAAAACGATTCTGCATCTACTACTATTACTCCACACATCGACCACTATCCAGCATGCATCTAGTGTATTGAGTTCATACGAACAGAGTAACGCCTTAAGCAAGATGACATGATGTAGAGGGATAAACTCAAGCAATATGATGTAAACCCTTATTTTTATCCTCGATGGCAACAATACAATACGTGCCTTGCTGCCCCTACTGTCACTGGGAAAGGACACCACAAGATTGAACCCAAAGCCAAGCACTTCTCCCATTGCAAGAACTATAGATCTAGTAGGCCAAACCAAACCGATAATTCGAAGAGACTTGCAAGGATATTATGAGCACACATAAAAAGTTCATAGAAGAACCAAATATATTTCATAGATAACCTTGATCATAAACTCACAATTCATCGGATCTCGACAAACACACCGCAAAAAGAGATTACATCGAATAGATCTCCTCGGAGACCAAGGAGAACTTTGTTTTGAGATCCAGAGAGAGAGAAGAAGCCATCTAGATACTAGCTATGGACCCGAAGGTCTGTGGTAAACTACTCACAACTCATGGTGAGGGCGACGATGATGATGATGAAGGCCTCCGTGATGGATCCCCCTCTGGTGGAGCTTCGGAACAGGCTCCAAGATGGGATCTCCACGGGAACAGAAGCTGCGGCGGTGGAATTAGGGTTTTCTCTCTGTGTATGGAGTTTCTGGGGTACGTGGATATATATAGGAAGAAGGAGGGCACCGGGGGCCACACGAGGGAGCCTCGAGGCACGGGACGCGCCCTGGGAAGGGGGGCGCGCCCCCCACCCTCAAGGGCAGCCCCTCTGTCCCCTGACTTGGTCCTGAAGTTTCCCGTGCGTGATGTTCTCCAAAAATATCTCTCGCGAAGGTTTCATTCCGTTTGGACTCCGTTTGATATTCTTTTTCTGCAAAACCCTAAAATAGGCAAAAAAACAGCAATCTGGACTGGGCCTTTGGGTTAGTAGATTAGTCCCAAAAATGATATAAAAGGGAATGATAAAGCCCATTAAACATCCAAGACTTCATAAATAATAGCATGGAACAATCAAAAATTATAGATACGTTGGAGATGTATCAAGCATCCCCAAGCTTAATTCCTGCTCTTCCTCGAGTAGGTAAATGATAAAGAAAGAATTTTTGATGTGGAATGCTAACCAATATAGTTTTTCAATGTAATTCTCTTAATTGTGGCATGAATGTTCAGATCTGAAAGATTCAAGATAAAATTCTATATTGACATAAGAAATAACAATACTTCAAGCAATACTAACAAAGCAATCATGTCTTGTCAAAATACTATGGCTAAAGAAAGTTATCCCTACAAAATCATATAGTCTGGCTATGCTCCCTCTTCATCACACAAAATATTCATATCATGCACAACCCCGATTTCAGCCAAGCATTTGTTTCATACTCTATCTTTTCAAACCTTTCCACTTTCACGCAATACATGAGCGTGAGCCATAGATATAGCACTATGGGTGGAATAGAGGGGGTTGTGGAGAAGACAAAAAGAAGGGAGATAGTCTCACATCGACTAGGCGTATCAACAGGCTATGGAGATGCCCATCAATAGATATCAATGTGAGTGAGTAGGGATTGCCATGCAACGGATGCACTAGAGCTAAATATGAATGAAAGCTCAACAAAAGAAACTAGTGGGTGTGCATCCAACTTGCTTGCTCACGAAGACCTAGGGCATTTGAGGAAGCCCATCGTTGGAATATACAAGCCAAGTTCTATAATGAAAATTCCCACTAGTATATGAAAGTGACTAAACATGAGACTCTGTACAATGAAGAACATGGTGCTACTTTGCACAAGTGTGGTAAAAGATAGTAGCAATTGTCCCCTTTTTTCTTTCTTTTTTGCCTTTCTTTTTTTTTCTTTTTTCTTTTACGGAGGGGCTTTATAGATTTAGCCTTTCCTCCCATGGGACAATGCTCTAATAATGATGATCATCACACTTTCATTACAACACGATATTACAACTTGATACTACAACAACAAAGTATGACTCTATATGAATGCCTCGAGCGGTGCACCGGTATGTGCAATGGAACAAGAGTGACATGTATAAAAATTATGCATGGTGGCTTTGCCACAAATACGATGTCAACTACATGATCATGCATGGCAATATGACAATATGATGTGTGTCTTATGAACGGAACGGTGGAAAGTTGCATGGCAATATATCTCGGAATGGCTATGGAAATGCCATGATAGGTAGGTATGGTGGCTGTTTTGAGGAACAATATGGTGGCTATTTTGAGGAAGGATATATAGTGTGTTTATGGCACCGGAGAAAGTTGCGCGGTACAAGAGAGGCTAGCAATGGTGGAAGGGTGAGAGTGCGTATAATCTATGGACTCAACATTAGTCATAAGAACTCATATACTTATTGCAAAAATCTACGAGTCATCAACACAAAGCAATCAACGCATGCTCCTAGGGGGGAGGTTGGTAGGAGTTAACCATCGCGCGCCCCCGACCTCCACACAAAGGTTGGCACTCTACAAATACATCATGCTCTATCTTCGTCACATAGCGGTTCACCATACGTGCATGATACGGGAATCACTAACCTTAACACAAGTATTTCTCAATTTCATAATAACTCCACTTGCATGACTCTAATATCACTATCCTCATGTCTCAAAACAATTATCAAGCATCCAACATCTCATTCTATTCAATGCACTTGGTGTGAATTTTTTTACTACATTGACATTGGATGTTTATCATGTGAAGACTAGTTTCTTTAGCCTAAACACATTACCATGCTGTTCTAATAGACTCTCAAATAGATATAAGTGAATCATGAGAGTTCAACAATTTCTACAAAATATTACCACCACCATGCTCTAAAATATATAAGTGAAGCACTAGAGCAAAAACTATTCAACTCAAAAGATATAAGTGAAGCACATAAAGTGTTCTAATTATTTCTAGGCCATATTTAACTCTCCCAAATAGGTGTGTCCAGCGAGGATGATTGTGGCAAACTAACAAGCAAAGACTCAAATTTTACAAGACGCTCCAAGCAAAACACATATCATGTTGCGAATAAAAATATAGCTCCAAGTATAGTTACCGATGGATGAAGACGAAAGAGGGGATGCCTTCCCGGAGCATCCCCAAGATTAGGCTTTTGATTATCTTGAATTTACTTGGGGTGCCATGGGCATCCCCAAGCTTAGGCCTTTTCTACTCCTTGTTCCATAGTCCATCAAAGCAATACTCAAAACTTGAAAACTTCACAACACAAAACTTAGACAAAAATTCTCGTGAGCTCCGTTAGTATGAGAAAGCAAACCACTACTCAAAGGTGCAGAAATGAATTCATTATTTGTTTATATTGGTGTTAAATCTACTGTACTCCAACTTCTCTATGGTTCATATCCTCCAATATTACTCATAGATGCATCGGAATAAGCAAACAACACACGTGTAAGGGTATATTTCTCCCTAAGTAGTTTTGGTGATTGATGACAATGCATTTGCGGACTGATCGTGTGCTCTAAACTCATATAGGTATATCTCCCTTAGGCACAAGACGATTGTTTGCCCCTCGGATTCTATGGAAGACGGTGTTTTCTTTTTGCTCCCTGTCGGTGGCTTTGAGTAATAGGAAAGCCGTACTATTAAGAGGGGGTCCGCGTCGGAAAGGTTTGGGTAGAATCAACACGTACACATCCTTCTCTCACACCACCTTTCCTTGCTTATCTGGAGGTCCAACCGGTTATTTTTCGTATATGCAAACTGTGACTTCTTAACTGATCATCTGCCTGGCAAGCGGTAGTACCGCTCAACCAAGCGGTAGTACCGCGCAGATACACGATAGTACCGCCTGCCGACACGGTAGCACCGCTCCAACGGTAGTACCGCGTCTCCAGAGCGGTAGTACCATGTATCTGGCTCAGGCGCTGACTCTAAGTACAGAAGTTGATGCGGAAGTAATTTTTTACTTCCGCATCCAATACGGTAGTACCGCTTAACCCAAGCGGTAGTACCGTGTCGCATTTTGCTACTACCGTTTTCCCTGCGGATGTAGCCACGGATGTAATTTATTTCATCCGTGCTTGTCAATCATGTCGCACTATTTTGCCTAAGCGGTAGTACCGCTCTCAAAGCGGTAGTACCGCTCAGCCAGCGGTAGTACCGCAACTCATGCGCGGTACTACCGCTCTCTGCGGGCTGAAAACTTGAATAACGGTTGGATTTGTTCCCCTACTATATATAGGGGGTCTTCTTCTCCAAGAAGACTTACCTCTTCCCCCACTACTTCATTGTTGCTCCAAAAGCTCCATTTCCGCCCGATCTCTCTCCCTAGCCAATCAAACTTGTTGATTTGCTCGGGATTGCTTGAGGAGGCATCGATCTACCCTTCCACCAAGAGATATTTGATTCTCCCCACTAATCCCTTGTGGATCTTGTTACTCTTGGGTGTTTGAGCACCCTAGATGGTTGAGGTCACCTCTAAGCCATATTCCATTGTGGTGAAGCTTCGTGGTTTGTTGGGAGCCTCCAAGTTGTGGAGATTGCCCCAACCTGGTTTGTAAAGGTTCGGTTGCCGCCTTCAAGTGCACCACTAGTGGATTCACGGCACCTTGCATCGTGTGAGGGCGTGAGGAGAATACGGTGGCCCTAGTGGCTTCTTAGGGAGCATTGTGCCTCCACACCGCTCCAACGGAGACGTATTTCCCCTCAAAGGGAAGGAACTTCAGCAACACATCCTCGTCTCCACCGGTTCCACTTGTGGTTATTTCTTACCTTTACTTTTGCATGCTTTACTTGTTCAACTCCTATAGCATGCATGTGTAGTTGTTATCCTTCTTTCCTCTAGTTGTCATCTTAGAAGTTTATCTAGACAACTTACTTTGTCGCTTAATTTAAAGTGGTTAAGAAAAGTTAAAAATTGTTAGTTGCCTATTCACCCCCCCTCTAGTCAAGCATATCGATCCTTTCAATTGGTATCAGAGCCTCATCTCTTTTTTAAGGACTTTACCGTCCGAAGAGTATGGTTGACAACGTAGTCGAGACGGAGGACCATTCCGGTGGAAATCCGTCCTTGCCTACGTCAGATGGGGGAGCCTCGGTCTCTCGTGAGGAGTTCAATGTGGCCTTGACCACATTGAAAGAATCACCAGCGAGCGAGGTCAAAGGCATGTTTAAAGATTTGCTTGAGGGGCTTAAATTATCCACCACACCATTGGAAGTGGGTCGTCCCGCTACCAACGTGTCGGAGGCTAATCCCGACAAGGGAGAAGCTAGTAGTGAGCAAGCCCCGGTCACTAAGAATGGGAGTGGCAAATTTGCCCAATCCGCTCCTCCTACTCACTATGGAGGACCCGTTCCCACACCGCATTTAAATTCTGTTGGGCCCCCTCCCAAGTTTATCAAAAATACTGATTTTGCTACTTGGGTTTTTCGTTTCAAACGTCATATTAATCATTGTTCCACTAACCTTTGGAGAATCATTGAGAAAGGTTTTTATCCGTATGATCCCGACAACATGACTCCAAGAGAAACTGCAGATCATCAGTTCAACGAGTCCGCTCTTTGCATTCTTCAAGATTCCATCCCTCCTGAAGACATTACTCACCTTCGACCCTTCACTGTGGCCAAGGAAGCATGGGAGCATGTTGGCACAATGTACAAGGGAAGCACCAGTATTCAACGCTCCAACTATGAAGTAGTGCAAGATGAAGCTGATGAGTTTGCTATGATCGAAGATGAAGATCCTCGTGAACTTTATCGAAGATTAACTATTCTTGCAGTGTCTCTTCAAGATCATGGCAGTAAGGATACGGATGACAATTGGATCAAGCGCAAGTTCCTCAAGGCCATGATGCCCTATCATAAGGCCATGTCCTCTGTCATTCGTTAGAGACCGGACTTCCACACTTTATCCTCAAATGAAGTGTTGGATGAATTTGTTGCCATGAGGATCCTGGACGTGACCGCCGACAATGCGGTCTTAAGAGCTC
This sequence comes from Secale cereale, assembly GCA_902687465.1. Lineage (NCBI taxonomy): Eukaryota > Viridiplantae > Streptophyta > Magnoliopsida > Poales > Poaceae > Secale > Secale cereale. The sequence continues at coordinate 103,030,969 of LR738714.1, read as the reverse complement.
AACGATCCAAGAAGCCTAATCTTGCTCTGAAGGCCAAGGCTTGTGTGGAAGAGGAGGAAGTGGAAGATGATGATGAGTGTTGCCCCGAGGACACCAAATATGCATACCATGAGCACATGGCTCTTGCTTCAAGGCAATTCTGGGGCAAGAAGAACACAAGATCCAACTTTAACAGGAACAAATCTAGTGGGAACAAAGGGAAGCAACGAGTAAGGACATGCTTCAACTGTGGAAATGTAAGTCACTTCGTTGTGGATTGCCCATATGAGAAGAGAGAAGACTTTGGAGGCAAGCTTATTCGGAAGGACAAGTCAAAGTCCTATCCCAACAAGAACAACTTCTTCAAGAAGACTCCTCCGAAAGTGTTGGTGGCTCAAGAAGAATATGTGGAGGATGATGATAATGATGAAGACGATGAGGTGACCACTATGGCCACAATTGCAATTGCTACCACTCCGCACTCATCTCTCTTCAACTCACCAAACGAGAACACCACCGCCAAGTGTCTCATGGCCAAGGCCACCAACAAGGTAACCCCAAACATCAATACTACTATCTCTTCTAATCCTTCATTGACTAATTGTATTGATGAGGGTGATGGTATTAAGGAGGGAGAAAATGAATTTGATTTGTTCATAAAGAATCTCAAGGGCAAACCCAAGAAGCACTTTGTTGCTCTCTTGGAACAACTCGGAGAGGCCAATGACATGATCAAGGCTCACGAGGAAACCATTACTAAAATGGAAGGACATAGTCGAGACTATGCCGATGAGATATCGGATCTCTCTAACGCCCCAGAGGAAGAGTGTGGTCTTCGTTTGACTCTTGAGGAGACACACAACGATGATCATGCTAAATTAAAGAAAGATCTTGATCATGCTTTAGTTGTCTCTCGTGTCCTTAACACCGAGAAGGCAAAACTTGAGTTTGACCATGCTAAACTCAAAGAGGAGTTTGACATACTTGACAAGGCTCACAAGGCCTTGAAAGGAATGCATGCTACTCTCAAGGAGTCTCATGATCAACTCCAAGTTTCGCTAACCAAGGAAAAGGCTATCTTTCCTCGCATGGTTTTAATTGATAATGCAAATGCTACTAACCCATGTTGCGAGCATGTGCATCTTGTTGAAGAGAATGCCGAATTGAAGAAGCAACTTGAGAAAGGCCTTGTGACTTGCATACAAGGTGAGAAGAACCTCAACGCCCTTTTGAGTAATCAAAAGGAAGTTGTGGCAAGGGAAGGAATTGGGTTTGTTCCTAAGCCCAAGAAGAAGAAGAATGACAAGACCAAGCAACCACCCCCTCTCCGACAATCCTTTGTGAAAGAAGGAGAGGGCACGTCGACCAAGAAGAAAAGTGGTGGTGTCAAGAAAAACTCCACCATACCATCAAACATGGCCGGCGATTTTAATCCTTCATATGTTTTATGCCGTGCCAGTGATGGCCATGTATTTGCTAAATTTGTTGGTTCTTCTTACGAATACATTGAATGGTCCATTTGGGTTCCTAAGACCCTTGTTACTAACCTCAAAGGACCCATTACCAAATGGGTACCTAAATCCAAGCATTGATCTACTGTAGGAGTTTGCTTCCGGTGGGGGATCATGGTTGCTCGATAGCGGAGCTACAAATCATATGACCGGAAGCAAAGACTTGGTGGTGGACGTGCATCTCAGCTCATCTATGGCCACCAACGTCGAATGGGGTGATGCTTCATCTTCTAAGGTACTGGGACTTGGCAAGGTTGTTGTCTCTCATGATCTCACGATCGAGAAAGTCATGCTTGTTGAGTCCCTTGCATATAATTTACTTTATGTCCGCCAACTTGCACTCATGGGCTTTGCTACATTCTTTGATATTGATACTGTGGCCCTCTTGTGGAGCAAGACTCTTAAAGTAGCTTATGTTGGGCATGTTGAAAACGGCCTTTATGTGGTTAACTTCTCGAAGCAACTCACTAAGGTCGCGACATGCCTAATGGCTAAAGTTGATGTGGGATGGCTTTGGCATCGCCGTTTGGCCCACGTCAATATGAGATCTTTGCAAAGTCTTCTCAAGGGGGACCATGTCCGAGGACTAACAAATGTTAGCTTTGCCAAAGATCGTGCTTGCAGGGCGTGCATTGAAGGAAAATTACATGAGAAGGCTCACCCTCCCACGACTATCATCTATTCAAAGAGACCCCTAGAGCTCCTCCACATGGACCTCTTTGGGCCTCCTACTTTTGATAGTCTTGGGGGTAGGAAGTATTGCTTGGTGATTGTGGATGATTACTCAAGATATACCTGGGTATACTTCTTCAAGAAGAAGAGTGAGACCCAACAAACTGTCATCAACTTTGCAAATGAAGCTCAACGACAACATGAAGCAAAGATTTTGATGATCAGAAGTGACAATGGCACCGAGTTCAAGAACTACACCTTGGATGAGTTTCTTGGTGATGAGGGGATCAAACATCAATATGCAGCCCCGTATACCCCTCAACAAAACGGTGTAGCGGAGAGAAAGAACCGAACTTTAATAGATGCTGCAAGAACCATGATGGCTGAATTCAACTCTCCATACAACTTTTGGGCCGAAGCCATCAACACCGCTTGCCATGCTTCAAATCGCCTCTATCTCCGCAAAGGCTTGAACAAAACTCCGTATGAGATTCTTACCGGCAACAAGCCCAATCTCAAGTACTTCCGGGTGTTCGGGTGTAAGTGTTTCATTCTCAAGAAAGGTGTTCGTTTGTCTAAATTTGAATCTAGAGCTCATGAGGGCATATTTGTTGGTTATGCTACAAACTCTCATGCTTACCGTGTCCTCAACAAGTCCACTGGACTTATAGAGGAGATGAGTAACGTAGAGTTTGATGAAAATAACGGCTCCCAAGTGGAGCAAAGTGGTACTTGTGATGCAGGTGATGAAATTCCTCCTCAAGCCATAAGAAGAATGGGTGTTGGATATATCCTACCCGTTGAGGAACCCCTTGTGGCCGAAGGAGAAGGACAATGTTCCACTCAAGTGGAACCATCACCAACCCAAGACCCACACGCTTCCGAAGAACAAAGTGAAGGCCCTCAACCTGATGAACAAGGCCAAGTGCAAGATCAATCTCAAGTTGGTGAAGAACCACCAATTGATGCACAAGGCCAAGTTCAGTCCCCCGAGCAAGATCAAGGTCAAGAGGAAGCTCAAGATCAAGATCTAGCTCCTGACGACGCTCAAGATGATCAACTCAGTGCTCCTCAGTTATCACTTGAAGAGCAATTAGAGCGTCGTGCTGCAAAAGTTGCCTCCAGGCTTGCTTCCAACGAGCATCACATCGAAAACATTTTAGGAAGCATCAAAAGGGGGGTAAGCACTCGTAGACAATTAGCAAACTATTGTGCTCATCAAGCTTTTGTCTCCTTTGTTGAACCTGAGAAGGTTTATGAGCCGCTCGAAGACCCTGACTGGCTCAATGCCATGCATGAAGAACTCAATAACTTCGAGCGCAACAAAGTGTGGCGTCTGGTGCCAAGACCAAAGGAGAACCATAATGTCATTGGAACCAAATGGATCTTTAAGAACAAGCAAGATGCCCATGGCATTGTCATCCGCAACAAGGCACGTCTGGTGGCTCAAGGTTACTCCCAAGTCGAGGGTATCGACTACGGTGAAACCTTTGCCCCCGTTGCTCGTCTTGAATCCATTCATTTGTTGCTTGCCTATGCTTCCCATCATAACTTTAAATTGCAACAAATGGATGTGAAAAGTGCATTTCTTAATGGTCCCATTAATGAGTTGGTGTATGTTAAACAACCCCCGGGGTTCGAGGATCCTAAGTTCCCCAATCATGTGTATCAACTTGATAAGGCACTCTATGGCCTTAAACAAGCCCCACGAGCATGGTATGAGCACCTTACCGAATTGTTACAAGATCATGGGTTTGAAATTGGGAAAATCGACCCCACTCTTTTTACTAAGAAGGTCAAAGGGGAGTTGTTTGTATGCCAACTATATGTTGATGATATTATCTTTGGTTCTCCTAACAAAGCTTTCAATGATGAGTTCGACGCACTCATGACCACACATTTTGAGATGTCCATGATGGGAGAGTTGAAGTACTTCCTTGGATTTGAGATCAAACAAAGAAGAGAAGGCATCTTCATCAAACAATCCAATTATACTCAAGACATGCTCAAGAGGTTCAATCTTAGTGATGTCAAGCCGGCTACTACTCCGATGCCAACCAAATGCCAACTTGACATTGATCCCAATGGTAAAGCGGTGGATCAAAAGGTATATCGCTCTATGATCGGATCCTTGCATTACCTTTGTGCATCTAGACCGGATATTATGTTGAGTGTGGGTTTGTGCACGGTTTCAAGCCTCACCTAAGGAAAGTCACTTTGTGGCTGTCAAGCGAATCTTTCGATATTTGGCTCATACCCCAAACTTTGGCTTATGGTACCCAAGAGGAGCAAATTTCAACCTTGTTGGCTTCTCTGATTCTGACTGGGCGGGAGACAAAGTGGATAGGAAGTCCACCTCGGGAGGGTGCCAATTTCTTGGTTGCTCTCTTGTTAGTTGGTCTTCCAAAAAGCAAAGTTGTGTATCTCTCTCGTCCACCGAAGCAGAATATGTGGCCGCTGGCAGTTGCTGTGCTCAACTCTTATGGATGAGGCAAACTTTAAAGGATTACGGTGTCACTTGTGACAAAGTGCCTCTTTGGTGTGACAATGAAAGTGCCATCAAGATTTCTCTCAACCCGGTGCTTCACTTCAAGATGAAGCATATTGAGATTCGGTATCACTTCATCCGGGATCACATAAGGCAAGGAGAAATCGAGCTTCACTACGTCAACACTCATGATAACCTCGCAGATATCTTCACGAAGCCTCTGAATGAAGCAAGATTTTGCGAGTTAAGGCATGAGCTAAATATCATCGATTTGAGCAATGTGGTTTGAATCTGTGCACACACTCCTCACACTCGAGATAGCTATCTTGTCTAGATGTAGGCATGGACTTAGGGGGGGTATTGTTCTCTCAATGAACTATTCCTCCCCCTATTATGCACAAACTAACCAAATCTTTATCATTTGCCATACATAGTTGGCTTAAATGCTTTAAGTCGAGTATTGATCATGGGCCCAAGGATAATTCTTCGTGGTGCCATATCTATAAAACTCAAACATAGGTGGCCTCGGCCACCGCCCTCTTATGAGGAGTTGTGTTACTTTGTTTTGCTTGTGCACGTGGTTGTTTTACTCTCTATAGTGCTTAAAGCCTCTTGTCTTTTCGTGCATTTTCTTGGGGGAGCGGTACTACCGTGACCGGTTACGGTACTACCGCAAAGGACCTACGGTACTACCGCACATCCAGCACGGCAGTAATTTTTTACTGCCGCTGGTAGGGCGGTACTACCGCCTGGCGAGCGGTACTACCGCGATGACCGCGGTACTACCGCACATATCCGAACAAGTGGGGGTTATAAGCAGGCAGGGGAGTTCCATCTTCCCCATACCCATTCACTCCTAACCCCCACGTCGTCCCTATCTCTCTCTCTCAAGAACGCCGCCGGAGGACCTCGCCGGATCTCCTCCCTCGGCCACTCTCCTCGCATTCCGACCGGTGGGATCAATCCCCACCACGCCCTCTTGCCATGGATGAAGGTTTCTCCCCTTTTTCCCTTCTTCTTGTTTCCGTGCTTGTGTTTTTAGGGTTAGGGGAGATGCTTAGTGTTCTTGTGTTCTTCGTGATCTTATCCATGGATGCTTAGGATGTGGGAGAGTGTTTGTGCACTAGAAATACGATTATATTTGTTGCTACGAAGTTACTATGATCAGCCGTAGTACCGTGAGTCGATCTCTTTGGCCGTTTCTAGATCTGCTCTTCTCAGTTCTGTTTCGTGCGGTACTACCGCTGGAGAACCGCGGTACTACCGCACGATCTGGTCCAGATCTGATCTGACCTGAGCGGTACTACCGCTGTCCTCAGCGGTACTACCGCTCGGGCGGAAGTAGAAATCCAGTACTGCTTGCCGAGCGGTACTACCGCGACCCAATGCGGTACTACCGCTCCGCATGCAGCACTATTTTTTTACTTCCGCTCCTCTTGCGGAAGTAAAATCTTACTACCGCAACGTATGCGGTACTACCGCTTCCATATGCGGTACTACCGCTTACATTGCGGTACTAATTTTTTAGTTCCGCTTCTTTTTGCGGAAGTAAAATATTACTACCGAAACGTATGCGGTACTACCGCATCCATATGCGGTACTACCGCTTACATTGCGGTACTAATTTTTTAGTTCCGCTTCTTTTTGCGGAAGTAAAATATTACTACCGCATCCGTCATACGGTAGTACCGCTTACCCTGCGGTACTAATTTTTTACTTCCGCGTAGGGTCAGCAGTACTACCGCTTGTATCAGATTTTCTTCGTAGCATGATCACTTTCCTTTTTCTCCTGGTTTCTTGTGTTTATCGAGGCTTTGGCATTGATTCTCCTTGTGTTTGTGTTGTCGTGGTCTTGTGTTTGTGTTTTTAGGTGGTGGCTCCGGTTTTGAGGGTCGTCGTACCAACCCTGTCCGCGACACCGGATCCAAGCGTCTGCGTACCCCAAGTGATGTGCCAGAGGGCTCCAATCCCCAGCGCAGGTACAAGACTTCAGCCAACAAGCGTAAGGAATCCTCCATGTCTATGGAGGAGATGCCTGCTGCTGAGTTCATGTCACGAAGGAAGCTCAACCCATATGGAGAACCCCGTGAGCACTTTCCTGGAGATGATATCTTCTGGACCAAGCAGCAGTTTCGCATCTACCATGAGGTGCTCAAGACCAAGACCAATCTTTATGTGGATGCTCACTGGGTGGATGTGGATCACATGAGGAAGGACAAGAACCGGGCATACTTTGCAGAGGCTCTTGACCTGATCGAGCAGTTGGGCCTGGAGCACATCATGACCTTCCAGAATGACTTTGATCCAGAAATTATTGCTCAGTTCTATGCCTCTGTCAATTTCCAAACCAAGGAGGATCGCCCCATGACATGGATGACCAATGGTCACAAGATGACCTCTTCTTGGAAGGAGTTCATGGATCTTCTACAGCTACCTGATGAGGGTCTCCACAACCCAATTGGATTTCGGCCTCACGCCAACCCTGAGTCTGCAAACAAAGACAGGCTGCTTCCATTTTATGAGGAGAATACTCTTGCTAGTGGCAAAAGGACATGGGTGCTGAACCCCTTCTTGGACATCATGTACCGGATCTTTCGCAACACTCTGTTCCCTCGAGTTGGAGATAAGGACAAGGTCCATGCTTACCTGGTGGACATGCTGCTGATGTGTCAAGAGGCTCGCACAACCCAGACTGCACCACTTGATATTTCCCACATCATGTGGAATGAGCTCTGTTTTGCCATCTACTCTCGTAAGGTACCCATCTATGGTCCATACCTGTTTTTGCTGATCTCCAAGACTTGGGAGAAGTTGTACCCAGAGAAGGAGTTCGAGGCCGACTGCTTCCGTCATGATCCCATCCGTCTTCGCGTCAAGACTCGATGGGCCAACACCACCACTCATGCTCAGGCTGCTGCTGCCCAGATGGGCACTGAGGAGGAGCATGTGGAGGAGGCTGCTGATGTGCGCTCTGGCAGATTTGCCCCTTCTTCTTCCTCTGCTGTGGAGGAGCCTTCGTGGGCTAAAAAGCTTAAGCAGAAGATGAAGGCCCTTTCTGCATGCAGGCTAAGGGGCAATATCGGGCTCATGTGACTGACAAGAAGACGCGCCAGCGTGACAAGAAGATTCTGGCAGTCTATGGCGAGGAAGTATCCAATGGGTCTGAGGATAACATCACCCCTGAGGCTACTTGGATGGCTCGCCAGGGGTACAAGTGGTCAGAGTCTGATGAGGAGTATCAGGAGGAGCAGCCAGAGTCTGATGATGAGTACGACGACTGAGTTTCTCCAGGGCTGCCACCTGTCTTAGTGTCCTCTTTCCCCTTTGTGGTGTCTCGATGACAAAGGGGGAGAGTGATTTGCGTCTTGTGCTCTTGTGTTTCGTTGAACTCTGGTTTATTTGCGTGTTTGTGTCGTGTGCATGAGACTATCATATGGTGTAAGACATATGCCCCGTTATCATTGAACTTATCGTTATGTCTTTAATGTTTATCCAGAGCAGTTAGTTTTTATATAGAGTATCTCGTGTGTAGATTATAGGGGAGCACTGTACCTAGTATGTGTGTTGTGCAGTCCAAAGCACAATCTTGTGTAGGCACACATCCAGGGGGGAGCTCACCTATACTCTAGGGCTTGAACTGCTTACTCTATTATCTCTTCCCTGTGCAAATCAAGTATTGTCATCAATACACCAAAAAGGGGGAGATTATAAGGGCATATTTCTCCCTAAGTAGTTTTGGTGATTGATGACAATGCATTTGCGGATTGATCGTGTGCTCTAAGCTCATACAGGTATATCTCCCTTAGGCACAAGACGATTGTTTGCCCCTCGAATTCTATGGAAGACGGTGTTTTCTTTTTGCTCCCTGTCGGTGGCTTTGAGTAATAGGAAAGCCGTACTATTAAGAGGGGGTCCGCGTCGGAAAGGTTTGGGTAGAATCAACACGTACACATCCTTCTCTCACACCACCTTTCCTTGCTTCTCTGGAGGTCCAACCGGTTATTTTTCGTATATGCAAATTGTGACTTCTTAACTGATCATCTGCCTGGCAAGCGGTAGTACCGCTCAACCAAGCGGTAGTACCGCGCAGATACACGGTAGTACCGCCTGCCGACACGGTAGTACCGCTCCGACGGTAGTACCGCGTCTCCAGAGCGGTAGTACCGTGTATCTGGCTCAGACGTTGACTCTAAGTACAGAAGTTGATGCGGAAGTAATTTTTTACTTCCGCATCCAATACGGTAGTACCGCTTAACCCAAGCGGTAGTACCGTGTCGCATTTTGCTACTACCGTTTTCTCTGCGGATGTAGCCACGGATGTAACTTATTTCATCCGTGGTTGTCAATCATGTCGCACTATTTTGCCTAAGCGGTAGTACCGCTCTCAAAGCGGTAGTACCGCTCAGCCAGCGGTAGTACCGCAACTCATGCGCGGTACTACCGCTCTCTGCGGGCTGAAAACTTGAATAACGGTTGGATTTGTTCCCCTACTATATATAGGGGGTCTTCTTCTCCAAGAAGACTTACCTCTTCCCCCACTACTCCATTGTTGCTCCAAAAGCTCCATTTCCGCCCGATCTCTCTCCCTAGCCAATCAAACTTGTTGATTTGCTCGGGATTGCTTGAGGAGACATCGATCTACCCTTCCACCAAGAGATATTTGATTCTCCCTACTAATCCCTTGCGGATCTTGTTACTCTTGGGTGTTTGAGCACCCTAGACGGTTGAGGTCACCTCGAAGCCATATTCCATTGTGGTGAAGCTTCGTGGTTTGTTGGGAGCCTCCAAGTTGTGGAGATTGCCCCAACCTTGTTTGTAAAGGTTCGGTTGCCGCCTTCAAGGGCACCACTAGTGGATTCACGGCACCTTGCATCGTGTGAGGGCGTGAGGAGAATACGGTGGCCCTAGTGGCTTCTTGGGGAGCATTGTGCCTCCACACCGCTCCAACGGAGACGTACTTCCCCTCAAAGGGAAGGAACTTCGGCAACACATCCTCGTCTCCACCGGTTCCACTTGTGGTTATTTCTTACCTTTACTTTTGCATGCTTTACTTGTTCAACTCCTATAGCATGCATGTGTAGTTGTTATCCTTCTTTCCTCTAGTTGTCGTCTTAGAAGTTTATCTAGACAACTTACTTTGTCGCTTAATTTAAAGTGGTTAAGAAAAGTTAAAAATTGTTAGTTGCCTATTCACCCCCCCCCCCTCTAGTCAACCATATCGATCCTTTCAACACGAAAACAGAATCTGTCAAAAACAGAACAGTCTGTAGTAATATGCAGGGTTTGCCTACTTCTGGAACTCCAAAAAATTCAAACTAAATTATTAAATTTGCGCAATTTGTCTACCAATCAGCAGCAAAAAGAATCAACTAAAAATAACGCTCCGGTAAAATTCCACGACTACTTTAGCGAGCGCTAACGATGCTGTTTTTCACAGCAAGATCATATAAACTTCACACAAGTCTTCCCAAAGGTTCTACTTGGCACAAACACTAAACAAAACATGAAACCACATCTAATCAGAGACTAGATGTAATATTTATTCCCTAAAAGCAACAAAAACAAAAAATATAAAGTTGGGTTCCCTCCCAACAAGCGCTATCGTTTTACGCCCCTAGCTAGGCACGATGCTCACATGAAAGATAAGAATTGAAGCACAAAGAGAGCATCATAGAACATGTGACAAACATATCTAAGTCTAACATACTTCCTATGCATAGGCATTTTATAAGCAAACAATTTATCATAGCAAGCAAGATCTAGCGTATGCAAGGAAGAAGAAAGAAATAAGATCAATCTCAACATGAAGAGAGGTAATTTAGTAACATGAAGATTTCTATGACCATATTTTCCTCTCTCATAATAATTGCATGGAGGATCATAAGCAAATTCAACTGTATAGCTATCACAAAACATATTCTCAATACGATCCACTTGCATACGAAGTTGACACTCTTCCAAAATAGTGGGATCAACATTAACTAAAGTCATGACCTCTCCAAACCCACTTTTATCAAAAAAATCATAAGATTGAACATTCTCCAAATATGTGGGATCTAAAGTTGACACTTCTCCAAACCCACTTTCAATATTAATGCAAACATGATTATAAATCTTATATTCATCATGGGGATTAAATAAATTTTCAAGATCATAAGAAGAATCACCCCAATCATGATCATTGCAACAAGTAGTGGACATAGCAATACTAGCATCCCCAAGATTAGGATTTTGCATATCATTAACACAATTGACATTTATAATAGCATCATTGCAATCATGCTTTTTATTTAAGGAGCTAACATGAATCACTTTTTCTTTCAACAATTCCTCACAATTTTCAGATTCATAAATTTCAAGCAAAACTCCATAAAGATAATCTAGTGCACGCGGCTCACTAGCAATAGGTTCAACATAATTGGATCTCTTAAAGAGATTAGCAAGTGGATGAGGATTCATACTTTAGCAAGCGAACATGCAAGCTAATTGAGGGCACATAGCAACACAAGCAAACAAGAGGCAAGCGAACGATAAACACACGGCAGAATAAGTGCAAATAAAACGGCAAGGGTGAAGTGGGGGAGACGAAAACAAGAGGCAAAAAATGTAATGCGAAGGATAAGGGTTTGTGATAGGTACTTGGTATATGACTTTTGCGTAAGCCTCCCCGGCAACGGCGCCAGAAATTCTTCTTGCTACCTCTTGAGCTTGTGTTGTATTCCCTCGAAGAGGAAAGGGAGATGCAACACATTAGCGTAAGTATTCCCTCAGTTTTTGAGAACCAAGGTATCAATCCAGTAGGAGAACACATGCGAGTTCCTCGCACCTGCACAAACAAATAAGAACTTCGGAGCCAACGCGATAAGGGGTTCTCAATCCCTTTACAGTCACTTACGAGAGTGAGATCTGATAGAGATGAGATTTTATATTTTTGGTTTAATAAAACAGCAAATAAAAGTGGTAAAGTAAAGTAGATGTAGATTGATATGTTGAGAGTAGACCAGGGGCCATAGTTTTCTCTAGTGGCTTCTCTCATGATAGCAATATTCTACGACGGGTAAACAAATTACTGTCAAGCAATTGATAGAAAAGTGAATAATTATGAGACTATCTAGGCATGATCATTGTATATAGGCATCACGTCCGAGACAAGTAGACCGAAACGATTCTACATCTACTACTATTACTCCACACATCGACCGCTATCCAGCATGCATCTAGTGTATTGAGTTCATACGAATAGAGTAACGCCTTAAGCAAGATGACATGATGTAGAGGGATAAACTCAATCAATATGATGTAAACCCCATCTTTTATCCTCGATGGCAACAATACAATATGTGCCTTGCTGCCCCTACTGTCACTGGGAAAGGACACCACGATTGAACCCAAAGCCAAGCACTTCTCCCATTGCAAGAACTATAGATCTAGTAGGCCAAACCAAACTGATAATTCGAAGATATTTGCAAGGATATTATGAGCACACATAAAAAGTTCAGAGAAGAACCAAATATCTTTCATAGATAACCTTGATCATAAACTCACAATTCATCGGATCTCGACAAACACACCGCAAAAAGAGATTACATCGAATAGATCTCCTCGAAGACCGAGGAGAACTTTGTATTGAGATCCAAAGAGAGAGAAGAAGCCATCTAGATACTAGCTATGGACCCGAAGGTCTGTGGCAAACTACTCACAACTCATGGTGAAGGCGATGATGATGATGATGATGAAGGCCTCCGTGATGGATCCCCCTCCGGTGGAGCTCCGAAACAGGCTCCAAGATGGGATCTCCACGGGAACAGAAGCTACGGCGGTGGAATTAGGGTTTTCTCTCTGTGTATGGAGTTTCTGGGGTACGTGGATATATAGGAAGAAGGAGGGCACCGGGGGCCACACGAGGGAGCCTCGAGGCAGGGGGCGTGCCCTGGGAAGTGGGGCACGCCCCCCACCCTAGAGGGCAGCCCCTCTGTCCCTTGACTTGGCCATGAAGTTTCCCGTGCGTGATTTTCTCCAAAAATATCTCTCGCGAAGGTTTCATTCCGTTTGGACTCCGTTTGATATTCTTTTTCTGCAAAACCCTGAAATAGGCAAAAAAAACAGCAATCTGGACTAGGCCTTTGGGTTAGTAGGTTAGTCCCAAAAATGATATAAAAGTAAATGATAAAGCCCATTAAACATCCAAGACTTCATGAATAATAGCATGGAACAATCAAAAATTATAGATACGTTGGAGACGTATCAGCAGCCGGTCAACATGACCGGTAGATGAACCCTAGGTATGGGTGGCGGCCCCTGGTGGCGGTCATGGAGGCTGGCCGCCCCTGGGGCGGGGCGCGAGCCGAAGCGTCGTGCGGAGGCTAGGGTTTGGATCGGTTAGGCTGATACCATGTTAGAAGGGAGAGAGAGGGGAGATTGATGGAATATGATGGATGTATTATTGAGCCTCGAGGGCGAGTATATATTGAGTACAAGATATGGAGGACAAGACGCCTCTCCTAGAGATAAGGTAGGAGACGGATTACAAATCCTAGACTACCAAACATATGTAACCCGAATATATCTCTAACATCCCCCCGTAGTCGTAGCGCTAGCGTTGCGAGCAACAGGAGCGTCGCGGACGGTCAGACTGGAGAGAATAGCAACCGACGGGCTGGTATCCCCCGGCTGTCGTAGCAGGAGCGTCGTGAATGGTGTCGTGTCACGGACACGTTGACTGTAGAGGAAGCCGACGAGTTGCTCAAGCGGATGATAACCCTTTGTGCCGATGTCGAGGTAGCCGAGAGCGTAGGGTGGTGTACCCATGGTCGAGGTAGCCATATGAAGAACGTCGTGGTCGATGTCGAGTCGGGGTAGTCGGTGTCGAGGAAGTCATCGTGGAGCCGCGGGCGCAAGGAGGTGCAGAGTTAGTCAAGGGCGCATTGGTGTCGAAGTAGTGGTGTGCCGGGGAGAAGACGATGTTGACGAGGCGTCGAGCCGGGTTTGCAAAGCCCCGAGACACATCATAGATGAAGGCACGCGTCGATGTTTCCAACACCAGGCATGCGCAGACAGACGAAGACGAAGTTGACGAAGCGCCGCACCAGGCTTGCCAGGCCCGTGGACACGTCATGGACGAAGGCACGCGTTGGTATTGCTAACACCAGGCATGCGTGGACGAGGGACCTGTCATCTGAACGGGCCTGAAAGTAGAGATGGGGGTACATAGGAGGAGGTAGTGCCTAGCTACGACGAGGTTTTACACTCGGATTTACGAGTTCAGCCCCCTCTCGGAGGAGGTAACAACCCTACATCTCGGTGCCGCGGAGGGTTGTTGATTGGAGTCTTGAGTTACAGGGGGTGCGAACCCTTGTGCCTGAGGGAGGGGGCAACTTATATAGAGTGCGCCGACCCCTTACAATCATCAGTTATACAAGGGTTCTATGAGAGAATAAAGTCCTAAGCATTACTGGTAACGCCCGTATTTAGTGGTCATTATTACGGTGGAGTGAATGACTGCCCGTTGCCATACTGCGGTGGCTCTAGGTCTTCTCTGCTCCGAGTGGAAACAGATTCTCCGAGTGGATGTTGATCATCGAGTGGAATTGGGATATCAGTGTGAACAATTGTCGAGTGAATCATATCCTTGAAGATTCCAGTCGGTGCTTTTTTCCTGTCCTTGTAGGCCTAGGTCTCTTGTGTAGTGTCCTTGGGTAAGGTATATAGATCAGGTATAGGACCCTACCCCAGGTACATGTCCTCGTCATTAGCCCCCGAATGGATCGAGGACCAAGTGAAAGAGGATTGGAGTCAACTTCGACCCAACTTGATGCTTCAGAGACGTTTTCTTGATGACATGAAAGTATCTTAGTAGCTTAATCATTCGTCATTCGCCTCGATCAATTCTGGCCTCTAGCTTATCCGAGTGAAATAAGTAGCTTAGTATAGGGCAGATTGGGTATCTTTCGACGTGATCGACTGATTTGATGGCCCGAATCTTGAGGGATTCAAAATTTGGAGAAGCGCGCGGGCCGAGCGTAGCGCGGCAAGTGGGGCAAGTGGGGAGGGACTCCTTGATATTTTCCCCATCTTTTTTGCCACGTATCGGGTTGGCGCTGGTTGTAGGATGCGCTGAGATCACGCGGGCCCACGGGTCAGCCCCTCAGACACATGGGTATAAAGGTCGACGAGGCCGGTGCATGCGATAGTGTCCGCCATTTTCCCCTTCTCCCCTTGCCTCCTCTGCTCCGCCCACTCCAGCACAGCGCCACCCCTCTCGCTCTCGTCGACCACCACAGGGATGCCGAAGGACAGGACGAAGGCGCTAGAGCGCACTAAGAAGATCAGCAAGGGCAAGAAAATGTCCAGGGGTCGACCTCGCGATCCAAACTGTCGTCGGGCTGGATCCAAGGGGATTGGATCCCCTTGTTGATCTCGAAGGAGGACCTCGAGGGGCTCGCCGCCGACGGTCTGATAGCGTCTGGGTCTTGGAGGCTGCCGGGGGGAGAGTTTGAGCCCGCGCCTCGTGATGGCGAGCGGGTTCTCCTGACGACACACGTGGAAAGAGGTCTCTCTCTGCCTCCGCACTCATTCTTCCGCGGTGTTGTGAATTTCTTCGGCACGCAAATCCATCACTTTCCCCCGAACACCATTTCATATCTCTCTGGTTTCATTTCAATGTGTGAGAATTACCTTGGATGCAACCCACACTGGGGGCTATTCAAGCACATCTTCACATGTCGATCTTAGTCGGTCAAGAAAGCCAACCCGATTGACGAGAAAACACATGTGATCCAAATGTGCAGGGATTTAGGAATCCAAGTGAGGGGTAGAAGCTCTTTCCCTCCTATGACCTTTCCCGAGTCAGTTAGAGGGTGGCAGTCGACCTGGTTCTACTGCAAAGACGTTCCGACTCCAGGGGTGTCGGCTGGTCTTCCGCCTTTCTTTCTGGAGAGGTTCGGGCCCCTTGTTCATTGGCTGTAGAAGAGGAGGAGAAGGGTGAGTTGGCAATCTGAGTCGATGCGGTTGTCGCACTGATCCGGAGCGGAGTAACAGGCATGGACTTGTTGGAGGCATTTCTCAGTCAACGCATCCAGCCTCTACAAGCCCGCGACCATCCCATGTGGTTGTACTCAGGTGCAGACGACACCGCTCGGACCCACCCAGAGGAGGTCACAGAGGAGATGGTGGCGCAGTGGCTCCGGGGCATCACTGGAAACAAGGAAAACCCTCCCGGAACAAGACGGATCTTGTTGTTCAATGCTGAGTATCCTCCAGGAGAGGTAAGCATACCTTGTTGAGTGAATTACTTTTCTTCTTCAGTATGCAACTGTATTGGAATCCGACTGATCTTTAAGTCTGTGTCTTGCAGGTGTTCATGAAGATGTACTCGACCATTCCAAATGGCGAACAGCTCCTCAAAGGAGCAGAAAGCGAGGGCGGGAGCGCTGATATTGAGTATGCTGATGACATCGAAGACGACAGCAATGACTCCGACGACAACAAAGAGGTCGAATCACCGCCGCGCACCGAACATCGATCCAAGCAGACCCACGATCCCGCGGCCGGCAAGGCTATTGCGTCGAGTACCAAGGTGAAGTGCACTCGGACGCTGCTGAGGATATTCCCCACGACCAAGACCTGGCTCAAAAGGATAAGACACCCTAAGGCTTAAGTAATTTCTGGGTTTAAGTCGCCCTGACGTTAAGTCATCTTAGATCCTAACCCGGCTGGTGAGACCCGGCACACAGTTATGACCCGACAGACAGTTATAACCCAGCACACAGTTATGACCCAGCAGACAATTATAACCCGACACACAGTTATGACCTGAGAGATAGTTATAACCTGGCACACAATTGTAACCCGACAGACAGTTATGACCCGGCAGACAGTTATAACCCGACAGACAGTTATGACCCGGCACACAGTTATGACCCGGCAGACAGATTATGACCCGGCAGACAGATTGTAACCCGGCAAGTACTTAGCCATGAAAATGAGTCGCCTGGAGTTAAGAAGTGCAAGACGTTAAGAAGCCCATGGTGATAAGCCCGTGATGAGAAGCCCATGGTGAGACGTCAGAATAGGTTAAGTCTTAATCCGAGTTGGACTCTACATGTAACCCACCCCTTCAACTTATATAAAGACGGGAGGGGCGCCCCAAGAGGGTAAAGTTTTTTTTAGACGTCTCAATAGATAGGTTTCAATAGACAAGTCTTAGACAAGATCAAAGTAGATGCTCTCGAGATAGAGGTAGCGAAACCTCGCCCTTGTAACCGAGATCGTCATCATCATCAATATGAATCAAGCAGGATGTAGGATTTTACCTCTACCATGAGGGGACGAACCTGGGTAAAATATCGCGTCTCTCATCCCGCTTAACCCCTCTCAAGCTACCAATTAGATGTGTTGGCCTCACGACTAAGTTCTTTTCACAAGGACATCTGCTGTGACAAAACCACGATAGACGCTGACCCCTGACCCAATCGAGAAGGTGGCTAAGCAAGTCAAGATCAATTCACCTAAGCCTCGGAAGGCCTTGCCTAGGATCAAGGATGTTGTGCCCATCGCTTCGATGTAAGTGCCTTCGTTGTAGTCTGTTTCAATTTTCTTCATTGTTGACTCGATGGCCAGCTGGTACTTGAGGATTTGGTATTGGTCAAGCTTGTTCCTGCCAGGGGTGCTGATCTTGGGGTATACAAAGGTGTTGTTGTCCTCAATTTTTAGTCTTATTTCCTCATATTTTCATGTTTCTTGTTGACCGAGTAAACTTCTGGACTCCAGGGCGGCTACTTCTGCGACGTCCGCGATGGAGATCGATGAGGAGCGCATAGACGCAGAGACATTGGACGTGGCCACTTCCCGAGCAGGTATGTTCGACTCATGCTTTGTTCTGTTTTGGCATTTGTTCTAATAGTCGACTGAGATCTGACTGTCGAGTGAATGAAGCACCAACCAATGTTATTACTCTCCCAGATGATGACGAGGAGGAGCCTCTGAGAAGTGCAGGAGGAAGGAGCAGGTCAACTTCTTCAAGGAGCCAGGCTAGGAGAACACCTTCGGGCCAAGCACCTCGTACGTCGCTGGAACTGATTCTTGGTCGAGTGCACGCGTGGAAGAAATCAGCTGCCCATTGCAGAGCTGACATAGCGCTTTCACTTGTTCGAGTCCAGTGCAAGGATGTCAGGAAGACAAGCTGAAGTCTCTTCAAGTGGCAAACACAAAGAAGGTCCAATTCGAAAGCTTCATGGAGACCTTCATTGATGCAGCCACTCGGATCGCAGCCACCATTGATCTGGACACCTTCATCGAGCCCGCCAGTCCTCCTACCGAGTGAAAAAAATTATGGTTCAACTTTTATTTTCCTCGGGATGCCGAGTGATCTTGTAAGCGTAAAACACAATCGGGTCTACCACCCGAGTACTTTTGCTTTCATTTCTGAACTTGAAGGATTTATTTGAATATTTGCTTTCCATCTACTCCTTTGGTTGACCCTTGCTCTGCTTTGGGTGAAGTAGTTGTTCTCTCAGAGTCGTTTTTTAACTTAGGCGAGAACGGGCTCGCGGCTAAGCCCCCGAGAGGAGGGATGCTCTCACTCGGAGTGTTTTTTTAACTTAGGCGAGGACGGGCTCGCGGCTAAGCCCCGGAGTGGAGGGATGCTCTCACTCGGAGTAGTTTTTTAACTTAGGCGAGAACGGGCTCGCGGCTAAGCCCTCGAGTGGAGGGATGCTCTCACTCGGAGTAGATTTTTTACTTAGGCGAGGATGGAATCGCAGCTAAGCCCCCGAGTGGAGGGATGCTCTCACTCGGAGTAG